>BMAU01010422.1:0-740941 GCA_019973935.1 Trichonephila clavipes | reverse complement strand
ATATACATACGTATATATGCCCACAGGAGATGTTTGTGTAAGTGTTCTAAAGCGACAGCTGAAGGTGGTATAAAAGATGAATAAAAATAATGGGTAAAGAAAGAGAATTCTCATACTCTATTAGGTCTGAATTAACCGCAGACATAGAAGTAAGTTTAATAACTACTTTATTTATTTTGAATAGAATATCGAAAGAGCTTAGAACACTTTTCCTAACCGAATACTGACAAAACTTATAATAATTAACTTGCGATCTTTTATAGAGAGAGAGAGAGAGAGATTAAAATGTTCTCCTAACAAGACAAAAGTGTGCTTTACTGATATCTCGCACTCCATTGCTTACACAAGAATTCTTTTACCCTTCCAATCTCTCACTTACTATTGTCTCCTTATATTTTAATCATTTCTGAACCATCACGTAACCCTAACTTCTTAACACGTAGCAGTAATTTCTATTTACTATAATTTACTTGTACATCAAATTCCTTCAGGAGACTCATATTCACAAAGTTGCTCAAGAGGTTAGTTAAGAGGGGTAATACAACAGTTAACATCACTTTACGAGGAAAAATCGCAGAGCTGGCATACTTTAAAAGGGTGTTTATTTTAGAGGTATAAAACTTTAAATTGCAATAAAACAACGATGTATTATTCGATTGACATGAATTCTTTTTTATTCGAAAGATAATCTTGTGGCATTACATTTTAAATATGATTTCTGGCATAGGACTGCCACGGCTGGCTCGGATGTAGTCCAATCTGGACGTCCAATTTTCGATGACTTTTTCCAACATTTGTGGCCGTATATCGGCAATTACACGGCGAATGTTGTCTTCCAAATGGTCAAGCGTTTGTGGCTTATCCGCTAAGGCCAATGACTTTACATAGCCCCACAAAAAATAGTCTAGCGGTGTTAAATCACAAGATCTTGGAGGCCAATTCACAGGTCCAAAACGTGAAATTAGGCGGTCACCAAACGTGTCTTTCAATAAATCGATTGTGGCACGAGCTGTGTGACATGTTGCGCCGTCTTGTTGGAACCACAGCTCCTGGATATCATGATTGTTTAATTCAGGAATGAAAATGTTAGTAATCATGGCTCTATACCGATCACCATTGACTGCAACGTTGTGGCCTTCATCGTTTTTGAAGAAGGATTCCACCAGCCCATAAAGCGCACCAAACAGTCAGTTTTTTCTGGATGTAACTGTGTTTCGACATACACTTGTGGATTAGCTTCACTCCAAATGCGGCAGTTTTGTTTGTTGACGTAGCCATTCAACCAGAAGTGTGCTTCATCGCTAAACAAAATTCGCTTATGAAAATTGGGAACAACGGCAATCTCGTTTTGGGCCTATTCGACGAATCTACGCCTTGGTTGATGATCGTTTTGATGAATTGCCAAACCAAACTGAGAATAAATCGGTTGACAGCTGTTAAATCGGTCGCCATCTTGGAAAGTAATGCCAACTTAAACTTCTATACCTGGAAAAAAAACACTCTTTAGTTATAAACGTTTTTATTAAACAACTTTAGCATCTGCTTAGAGAGTTCTTTTTTTTTGTTGCCTTAAAAAAAAAACTTGTATTTGTTAATGACTTAAATGAAGTGTTTTGTACATTAAATTACAAAAACTACTTAGAAATAAAAGTACATAGTGCTGGTACAAAGCAATAAAAATGGTTACACAATTGTTGAACTCACTATATAATAGTTTAAAAATCGACTACAGACAAACTTGGTGACGAGTATCCAATGATTCACTTAAAGCAGCTGGTAAAACCGAAATCAATTCAATAGATGCCCTGATTAAATAATATAAATAAATAAACCTGACTCAGTAGGACAATTTAATGCTTCTTTGGCCTTTAATAGCTGCAAAAAATATTTATTAGCACTGAAAAAATAGATGAGGCATTCGATGCAATTAATTTCTTTTAAACTTTTTAAAAGAAATTAAAATTCTTTTTTGGCGCCTTTTTGATAACGATTTCCAAAAACCCTTTAAAATTTTTTTTAAGAATATCCCTAATTTGTGTGCCAAATTAGTTGACATTTCTCATTTTTGCAATTTGTAATGAAGATTTCTCAAATTCAAATAAATCCTGCAAAAGAATTAGGAAGATATTTTTTTAAAAAAATGGGGGAAAAACAAATTATAGAAAATAAATAAAACTTATGTTTTCAGTTATGGTTAATTGTACTTTAGGAAAATATTTGTCATCGGTATCTCTTCTACTTAAAAGCGGTTCACACACACACACACAGTTAGCAAACAACATTCTAAAACCAGACATATTCACAAATGAGATGTGAAAAAGCTGACATTTTTTCCCCTTCGTTTACTTTTTTTTTCTTTTTCGTGGTGTTTTTTTATCGGTTCCAAAATGGGTGAAAAAGCCAAGATCGAAAAGATGCGTTTTCGTCTTTTAACCACAAACCCTGAAAGAGCCTGGGGAAGAGGGAGAGCCAACAAAGGGAGGGGACCTCCAGACAGTGTGTAATCTGCGGAAGTAACATGGCCTGGAGGGGGTGGGGAACGCCGAAGCGATTGCCACTCAAAGGCTCTTAAAACTCTTAATGGCTGCAGAACAACCAAAGAGTGGAAAAGGAACAAAATGATATTAATTAAATTCCTTCGCAGCCATACAGAGAGAAATATTTCCATGTGCTTCCCATCTTTTTGTATCGGAATCATTGATAGCTTTGGCAGAATGTAGTTTTTTTTTTTATGCTGTTTTTTCCCTCCTCAGTAATGAATATATTTGGCTCAGAAGGAAAAGGAGAAAAACAATTTTTTTATATTTATTTATCTGGAGAGGGTTCCGGATAATTTCTTATCGGAACAATGTCACTTGTTTCCAGAATATTGAGATGGCACGCGCTTCAGTGCGCTTCGTTTGTTGAGGTATCCAACAAATGAAAAGCGCTTGAAACAAGATAAGAGCGAATGATGTTTGAATCAAAAGGCAAATCAATTAAAAATGCACGCACTGAGTGCTAATGTGTTGGGACCAAACACATGTGTGCGTTTGCTTGTAGCTACGTACCGAATTAAATTAATGAGATGAAGAAAGTGATCTACTGGAATAGCATTTGAGGTTGTTATTTTGGATTCAAGTCTTCGATCACGATCATGTATACAATTACTATAGCTCTGTATTTAATCAAATAAATGGGAAGAGCATTAAATGATTTTCTTTCCTTTTTGGAAATTGTTAAAATATACAGAGCTCAAAATCGGTGCCTTTGCCCCGATAATAACCTAAGTATGTGTTGATAAAAGCAGAGAGCAACAGTAAGTAAAGCTGACACTAGTGATGACAGCATGTAATACAAAAATTTTTTTTATTTACAACACTTGTTATGTACCATATCATACCGATGACATGACAAAATTATTTCGATTTCTATTAAAATTAAATTAGATGCAAAGAGTCGTCAAGTGAAGTGCCGGGTCAAGATGGAAGTGGTTAGCGTCATTTAGATTACCTAAAATGGGTAATCTAACTAACAGTATGAATTTATTTTTTGTAGAATTTCTTTAATTCTTTCCTTGAGATTATTGGGGAGTTTTCAATGTAACTTTACAAATCCTTGCTTCCCTTCTATTTTATTACTATTAATTTTTCCAGTCGCATTTAAAAGGAACGCGAATTCTAAACCGTAGTGGAAAAAGTCAACGTAAGACTTTGATAGATTTTTGATTTTTATTTTGCAGCAGCAAGGGACTTAACGCCTGCAGCGGAGTCATGACTTCTTGCCTACACTTGACCTGACTCCAATGCTATGCTTGAAAACTATAAATTAAAGTCAATTATTCTTCATTTATTTCTTTAAAAAAAATTACAAAATTATTGTTCCATTCAACTACTCGTTAGAATTTAATAAATGCTTCTGATTTTTTTAGTTTTTAATTAATGTAACATTAAATTTGGATCCTCACAATTTGGAAGTTTTGCGTAGACCGAGTAACGGCAGAAATTATTGTAGGGCTAATTACGAGAATGGTCGTCAAGGAAATCAGTGATTCGACAGCAGGAATAGATTTCAGAGGGATGATCGAAGTTTTAACGATAGAGGATATCGATTTAGAAATGGAGGTCAAAATGACGATTTTAGTCGAGGGGGCCGCAGAAATAGAGGTTCGAGTGAGAATTTTAGTCAAGGTGATAGGAGGCAACGGGGTCGATTAAATGTTTTTAAGGTTAGAGAGGATCAAAATGATCAGACACAGACGGCAAATGAGGTACCGAATAAACTTTCTGCGATAAGCATGTCTCCAATAGAACTACCATATGTTCCTATTTTGCTAAATGATACTTTTACCAAAGCGTTACGGGACACAGGCACGGAGAAGTCATTTATATCGAAGGAGATATACCAAAAATATTTTTTTATAGGCAAGTAAAAAAATCACGTGCTCAGGTGATCACGGCACAGGGAGCTAAATGTCAGAATGTAGGAATTGTGGAATTGAATGTTGGAATTAGGGTTTTTGAGAAGCCTTGGATGTGTCACGTGTTGGCAGATTTAGAATACCCATGCATTCTCGGGATGGATTTCATAAGTGGATCAAAGAACTTTTCAGACTTTGATCGAGAATCGTTGGCGATTCCCAATTCGCAAATTGATAAAGTGGTTAAAACGATTCATGAAGGAAATGTGTGGAAATAGATCTTTCTAAGACAGGTTTGGAAGAAAGACCGAAACAGGAGTTGCAGGATTTATTTATTAGTTTTAAAGTATTATTTTCAGATAAACCGGGGCACACACATATTTTGTATCATGAAATTGATACGGGGCATAAGCCACCAATTGTTTCTGGGCCGTATCATTATGACAGGGTTAAACAAATGATACTCGATTTTCATGTAGAAAAAATGTTGCAAGAGGGAACCATAATTCCGATTCAATCCCCGTACGCATCACCAGTTGTGTTATGTAGAAAAAATAATGTGTTACCGCCGGATAATCCGGAAGCGTATAGATTTGCTGTTGACTATCGGAAACTTAATTCTATTACAAAGTATCCCCGTTATCCCTTACGGTTAATAGATGATTTAGTAACGAACATCCCCCATACGACGCTTATGTTGTCTCTTGATCTCAAATCGGGGTAAATTCAACTGGCAGTAAACCCCAGTCATATAGTTAAGACCACGTTTGTTACGAAGAATGGCACCTACGCATTTCGGCGTATGAAATTTGGGTTGTCAGGGGCGCCTCCCAATTTTCAAAAGGCCATAGATCTTATTTTAAAACCGGTTATAGGGGAGTTTGTGAGTTTTTATATGGACTATGTAATAATATCGTCTCCCTCGTTCACTCACCATGTTGAACATCTAAGGGAAGTTTTTAGATTATTACGAGATGCAGGGTTAACTTTAAATAAAGAAAAATGTAAGTTTGGTTGTGATTAGTTGAAGTACTTAGGTTTGATTATTAGCAAGGAGAGAATTAAAACAGACGATATTAAGGTCCGAGCTATAGTTGAGATGAAACCCCCAATAAGTTCTAAAGAGGTATCCAATTTTTTAGGTATGTCACAGTGGTACGCGAAGTTTATTAAGAATTATGCTGATCTATGCGAGCCTGTTTACAATCTTAAACGAAAACTCAAGAAATTTTGTTGGTCAATAGAGGCGCAGAAGGTATTCGACGTGGTCAAGGCGGCCATAACGAGAGCGCCAGTTTTAAAATTTCCGCATTTCAAAAAACATTTCGAGTTGTTTACGGATGCCAGTTCAATAGGTGTAGGCGCGGTTCTAAATCAGGAGCAGAGAACAGTAGTGTTTGCCTCTCGCATGCTTAGTAGTGTGAAGAGAAATTACACTGTAATGGAAAGGGAGTGTTTAACAGTAGTTTGGGTTCTGAATAAATTCAGAATGCATTTAGGTTCACTGTCGATTAAAGTTATTACGGATAACGCTGCATTGACACGTTTAACACATGGTAAAAATTTGTCGAGTAGGATGATTAGGAGGGTTATAAAATTAACAGAATTTAATATAGAATGGAAACATCGTCCTGGAACTCAAAATGCGGTGGCTCACGTTTTATCGAGGAACCTGGTTGAAAGTATAATAGGAGAAAAAGTTAATTGTGCAATAATTAGGGATTTGGTACTTTCGTCACGTGAACAGTTAATCGAAGAGCAAAGAAAGGACATGGAATTGGGTCATATCTATAGATATCTGGAAAACCCAGATACCAGATGTAACCAGATATCGCATTAACCAGCTCGGTTAATGCGACAATATGTGAGAATTGGTCCCGCGATTTTCACTTAGAGGAGGGCTTGTTTTATGCGAAATACGCAATGTAGCTAGGTGAAATGCAATTATACATTCTAAAGTATTTAAGAAATGAATAAATGAGAGAATTTCACGACAAGCTCTTAGCAGGTCATTTGGGACGCTTTAAGACTTACCATAAAATAAGGGACGTTAGTTATTTCATGTGTATGAGAAAATTTATTGAAAAATCTGTCGCTACATGCCCCATGTGCCAAGTTAATAATTATAAAAACGCGCTACCAGCAGGTCGCTTAATTCCGATAATCTCAAATTAACCAATTGAGATAGTTACGTTAGATTTGTTAGGTCTGTACCCTGCGTCACGAGTGAGATGTAACTGATATGTTTTAGTATTTACGGATCATTTCAGCAAGTGGGCTCAAATCATTCAACTTAAAAAGGCCTCGGCTCAATTAATAGCGGATACTTTTTTTGATAATTATATATCGCGAGTTTTGAGCTCGAGTAAAATTAATAAGTGATAACGGTCCCTAATTTATATCCGATATTTTTGAACATTTGAATGAAAGATTAGGTATAAGGCATGTGAAGACTGTTGTTTATAGACCTCAGGCAAATAAAACCGAAAGCGGAAATCGCGATCTTGTGCAAATGATTGCAAGTTATGTGAATGATCAACACGATACATGGGACCAGTTCCTACGTGAGTTCGCTTATGCTATTCGTACGGCAGTGAATGAAACGATGGGAAAAACCCCTGCAGAATTATTTTCAAGTTGAAAGTTGGTTACCCCATTTCAGAAATTAGTGATGGTATCGGATGAAACAGAGCTTGCAGAAGGGGTTATTTAGAGATTGTTTGATGAAGCTAGACGAAACACAAAGGCTTAGCATGAAAAGTGGGCAAATATGATAGACGCAGTTGCGATGTGTAAATTAAGGTGAATGACTGGGTCTTGATAAAAACACACCCTTTAAGTTCAGCAGTGTTTAAATTCAAAATTCTAAATAATTATTCAAATTCTTAATTCAAAAATTCAATTCGGATTCATGCATTAAAAATGAAAAAATTGCTCTTACCTGTCAGAAGGAGAGGCGACGCATAAAACACCCCAGTCGGATGGAAGGACAAAACGTTTTTATTTACAAAAAAGGAATGCTATTTACACTTGAAGCAAGCGACTACAGCGCCGCTAAACAGGAGTTACAACAAGCAGCAAAGAAAGTGGTAGCTAAATTTAAACCAAAATTTGAAGGTCCTTATACAGTGTTAGAGGTAAAACAAAATAATTTAGTGATATGGAGATTGGGAAAAATGTTAACGGTCAATGTCAATCAAGTCAGAATATATCATCATAGGAAAAGTCACGAGATGGGAATAAGAACCAGTAGTTCGGATAGCAATAATTCACGTTCTAAATCGAGTAATTTTGAAAGCGTGAGACGCAGATCAAATGAGTCTCAGTATGGTAGGAAGAAGGGGTCAGGTGTAAAGCGTGAGCTAGAAGAAAAGGGATAAGTTTTTTAAGAAAGATCAGGGTGAGAGGCACTGATTGATTGATTGATTGAATATTAACGTCGCACTGTTCAGCTACAAGAGGGCTTTTGGAGACGGACCACGTAATTTTGAACCATGGTCAAGAGGGTGAGAGGCACACTGGTAAGGCCGATAAGCGTGGTCTACTTATCAGATCAGCACCAAGCTCATGGACAACATTAATTAACAGAACTAAAAGAGGGAGAAATGAGACTCTTGCGTATAAGAGATCACTAAACTCGGGATCTGGAGGACCAGACAGGAAACTGAGGAAGAGGCAAAAAATCAGGGTGAAAAATGACAGTTAACTGTGTCCAGTAATAATGAATTGCAATATTCTAGAAAAAAATTTAGAGGAGAGAAAATAGTGATGCCTAGTACCAGTGGGTGTAACCTCAGACCAAGAAGAGGAGCAAAAGTGGAATCCCGACCAACCAATGAGAAGAGGACACTACAAGGAGGACCAGTTCGAGTCAGAGGAAGCCGAGAACATCAGTACAGTCCCTACATCTGAGAGCAAGCAAGGTCAGCAGGTCAAAAAACTAGAAGCAGATGTGGTCAACAACAACATTGCCAGGAGAGGAAAGGAGGGACGAGAGAACAGACGGTCCCAATCTCTGGAGGTTCTAGTAGAAGATATCATTTACGTAAAATAAGAATCAGGTTGTATCATTTCATTATATATTCTTTAGAACAATTGGTTGGTAGAATTATTGCAAAAAAGAAAGTCATTTAAAGTTGTTTAAAATTTTCTTAGTCAAGCAAAAGTTGACACTACAATGAGTGCATTTTTCTAGAAGACGGGAAAATGAGCTTTTGACTTGTAATTTTTTTTTAAATTCTGGAGAAAACATTTGTAAATAAGCATTTGTTTACTTCTATGTATGACTTCGCTGAGATGCGACAATTCCTTTGGTTGTTTGTTTTAATGGTTTATTGAAAAACATTTTGTAATTATATAATGTCTATATATATATATATATATAGACATTATATAATTATATATATATTGTTACATTGATTAATATTAGTATACAACTGGTTTGGGGGAACGCGGCGTAGACAGATTATTAACAATAACACTAACAGCTCTGCGCGATGAGAGGGGAAGTTTATTTAAAAAAACCAGAGAGGTGTATATATGAAAATTAGTTGTAATTTAAGGATGGTAATGAAGTATGGAATTCATAAAATGTAATGCCATTATGTGAAATTTTTTTCCACGTGACTTACAGAGTTTTTATTTCACGGTGGCTGACCCTGAATTGCTGAAAAGAAACACAGATTTTTTTTAAGCAAAATTTGTAAATCCGACAAGATGGAAAAAAGATTGTAATAGTTTTAAGTAGAATTAAGTGATGTGTGGCCCTGGTTTTATCAGCTAAAACGTATTTGGTTTTCCCCGGGCCCGTTGCCTGAATGGGACACACCATTATCTTTGTAAAAGAGAATCTACCGTGATTAAAATACATAACTGATAATATTGGTCTAGTTATTTCAGTAAAATTATTAGGGCTGTAGAGAGTTAAAATTAGAGAAGAATATTTAAAATTAAAGTTAGGATGAATAGTGAAAATTAAAGTTTAAGTTAAATATTGGAAATTAATAGTTAAAATGGTAATTCGAAGTTAAAATTTAAATGGAATATTGAAAGTTAGAAGTTCAGAAAAATAAGAGAGAAAAGAATTTTGTGTTTCAAAAGTTTGCAGTATTAATTGTATATATATATATATATATATATATATATATATAGGTTGGGGGAAAAGAAATCCATTATTTTTTCGGTAGATGGCTATGGTGTCGATATCTCGTGAAGTTTCGATCAAACAATTTCAAATTTATGCTCGTTTTTATGACGACATTTTACACTAAAAAATTAATTTGCTTTTTTTGTTTTGTCCATTCAGTTGTAAATTACAGGGTGTTAAAAATGAAAGTCAACAAAGAGAATATTCGGTTCTTTTTGCAGTTTTTCTTTGATAAAGGCGAAAATGCAAGCCAGGTGGCTGAAATTGCGAATGATTTTTATGGTGCCGATACTGTAACAGCTAATTACGTGCAATTTTGGTTTCCTCGATTCTGTTCACATATTTTTGATGTTAAAGATGCACCTCCCATAGGCAGGCCCGTAGTTTAAAATGTCCATAAAATCACAGAAATAATCGAAGTTGACACGCATGTTAGTAGTCGTAGTATCGCCCAGGAGCTAAAGATCGACCATAAAACCGTTTTAAGCCATTTGCGCGAAATTGGATTCAAAAAGAAGCTCCACGTTTGGGTGCCACACCATTAAGAAACATGATGGATCGAATATCCATCTGCGAAGCCTTGGCCAAATGGAATGAAATCGACCCATTTCATAAACGGATGGTGACTGGGGATTAGAAAAGGGTCGCATACTACAATATTGTGCGAAAGCGATCATGGATTAAGTGCGGTGAAGCAGCTGAAACGGTGACTAAACCAGGACTAACGGCCAGGAAGGTTCTACTGTGTATTTGGTGTTACTGGAAAGGAATCATTTATTAGGAGTGTCTTCCGCATGGCAACACTAATTCAGATCTCTACTGACAACAACTGGACCGTTTGAAGCTAGAGATTGACCAGAAACGGCCAGAGTTGGACAACAGAAGAGGAATTGTTGGTTGGGAATTTTTAATGCATCCATCATACAGTCCGGACCTGGAACCAAGCGATTACCTTTTTTTTCTCGCATTGCAAAACTTCCTGAGTGATAAGAAATTGGGATCAAGAGAAGATTGTGACAATCGATTACTAGATGTTTTTGCCAATAAGGGCCAAGACTTCTATGAGAGAGGCATTATGAAGCTATCTATAAAATGGCAACAAATCATACAACAAAAATGGTGCATATTTGACCCAAATTGGACAATCGGAAGCATGTTAAATATAGTCTTGATTTTCATGCAAAAATAATGGATTTCTTTTTTCAACCTAATATATGAAAACCTACAAAAAAAAACATTTCATGTTCACTGATTGGAACAAAATACTGCACCTTATCCTATTTTCCAATATTAACGGCTTCAAAAGAAAATGAATCGCCCAAACCGTGGACGTAATATAAATGGATTCAAACAGTAAAAACGTCTTCAATTTGTACCACAAATCCCCATAGTTTGCAATCATTGGACGCGTCGTGATAGGTCGCTATTCGTCCCGTGATTGTTTTCCGCTTTTATGTATGCCCCTTGAGTCCAACATACTGTGATTAGAGGAAAGATGAAATTTACGAACGAAAAACAGATACATATATAAAATGGTAAATGGTAAAATGTTTTAGTCTGAAGATTGGGGAAGAAAAAGGGAATGAATTCCATAGGCAATCAAGTCGCAAAAGTTTTCCTGAATTTTCATCACTTACACTGACTCACACATACGAAATAGTTTATAAACTCTATAAATTTTCAGAATTGAATGTCTTTTCAAAATATTCCTTCCAAAAATATTCAACTTTCTTTATGTTGCATTATTGGATCTTCCATAGGTAGCTAAAGGAAAAAGGGTTTCAGTAGTTTCTAATGGATGTAAAATTATCATTATTTCACATATAAAGATCTTATTACCCCCTTTTAAATAGAATCCTTTCGTTTTTCAAGACAGCAATTAATTTAAATTTAAACGACAGTAAATTAATTATTTAAAAACAAAGAAGAACCTCTAATGTAAAATTTCCAGATTCATAATTGTGAGGTTGTGGTTTGGACTCAATTTACCATTGGGTGTTGTGTAATGCCCTGGTTCTTAAAATTTCTCTTGAATGAATTCTTAATAATGTCCTTTTGTCTGATTCTTAATAATGAGTTGAATGTTCCATCACAATTCTATTTCTGGATCATTTTTTGTTCTTTCATTTGATCTGCATTGAAAGCTTACGTGTATGCCTAAAAACATTCGAATGCTATGAAAAATTGTTAATTATTTTCTGAATTCCCTAAAAGGAATCCGAGGATACGTTTATTTTAACTGCTTTTGAATTGTTTTTATTTTCTGGTGTACATTAGGGAAAGGTGCTTACATATGTATCGAAAGAAGTCAATTTCTCGAGGTATATTCAAAATCAATAAATTACTGAAACTTCTTGTTTTGCTAACATATTTACGGGGGTGAGGAAGTAAATGTAATTTAGGATTATTACAAATGCAATACTGCTCTTTTAACTTAAATCATGAATATTTTATTGACTACAAATTTTACAAGAGGGGAATATTACGATTTAAGGCAATGTTTCAGTTACAGTTTCCATAAAAAAAATTCCATTCAATACATGGGATTTGGATGTAATTTCTTACAAATTATTTTGCATTTGAAGTACTTTTAAGTAGCAATTCGTCCAAATTTTTTTTTGTCTGCTCTACCCACGTTCTCGTACTCTCATAGATACGCATACTACAGTCCAAGAACTATTAATGTCAATCAGTGATCCGCGAGTTAAAATAAAAACTCGAAAAAAGAAAACTATACATAAGTATGCATTATAGATCCATGTTTTCTTTAGATTTCGGATGACTCTAAGTATCTAAAGCTGTGTACCACGGGAAAAAAACCTAAATAAACCCTTTTTAGTAATTTTCTGCAACTTTTATTACAATATAATAAAAGAATATTAAAACCTTTTTTCTCTTTATACCTAGGTTATGAATATTCTGTTATTAGTGATCCTGAGTTCTTCAAAATAATTTTATACTCGTAAGTGCAATGTTATGCAAAACTAAGTAAAATGGAATGATATGGATTTAGACGACAGAAATAAAAATCATACAAGGAAGCGAGAATCATTTTTACAAATAGATAAACGCCTATAAGAGAAGATTTTTTAAAAAAAACACCTAACACCTGTACAGTAGTATTTTCTAGAGGAGAAAACCAAGCATATAAGTGAATGAATCAGAAGGAAAGAAGAAAAGGCTGACCGACTCATCAACAGATTCAATTTTAAAATCTAAATTTAAACAGAAGCTCATAATTTTAGACTACACATTAGCAGAATACACTAGAAGTTTCTCTCGCACGCAATTACAAACATTTCAATGCCCTCCTGAACAATGTATTCAAGTAAAAACTATTTATCATCGTATGTGAAAACAAAAACAAAATGCAAAAGCAAATAAACACAGAATATGAAATGCAACTGAAGATAACTTGAACAGAACAAATTCCAGCACAATTACTATAAATAATTAGAATGCTATTAATGAGTTAATTATTGTTTAAAAAATTTAATAAAAAATACAATATTTTTTCTTTATATTTACTTAAAGTTTCTGTTTATCCATTTGTAAATATTATTTTAGATATGGTCTAAGGCTTGCAAAGAGAGTTACTCGTGACAGTTCCATGAGTTTGAAAATCAACAAGGAGAGTTTGCCGTGCCGAATGCATCATTCGCGTGTTGAAATATTTGGATTTTAAGATAGCCAGCTTATATATAGTTATAGCTTATATATACATAAGAGTGCTTATTTAACATGATCCGTCATTAAGAATAGGTTTATGTTTTTAGTAGAACTTTCATTGAATTTCTTGAAGAGTGACTCGAGTGATTTTTCTAGAATCAGTTGTAATTTTAAAGCTGGTTACATCTGTGTGTCCTAATAAAACATTCTTCTTTTATAAGTCTTTGACAGCAAACTGATGAATTAACTGTGATTTTAAACAATTCAGTATTCCTCCGATTGATAATGTAATGTAACTCTGAAGCTTGATTCCAAAGCCTTAGTTGCTGCAAAATCTACAATCGAACCCGGCATTGTTGTTGGTGTGGTGACAAATCACATCTCATAAATTGATCTCAATTGAGTAATTTCACAAACTGGTCAAATAATTCACGGTGGGAAGATTTTCTCACGTAACTCCAGTAAACCAAAAAATTTCTTATCCGTCGGAAAGTATCATGCTTACAGACTAACCGGAACGTCTATATATGAATGCAGAAGCTTTAAATTATTAAGCGGCTAATCATTTTCTAAAGAAGCACTGTTTGAAATAAGCTCCGAAATGTTGATTAACTCTGCCACAGTCTTTCTATCTTTTACTATTATTGTATCTATCTACTCCTTTTTGCTTTATATAATGTTAATGTCATTTACATATCATGTTTCTTCTCCAAAACCATAGTTAAAATAACATCAAAGAATTCCTCACAAGATTGCAAAATATAATGGGAAATTTATAAAGTGTATGAAAAAATCACAAAATCATAGTAAGAGTCTATCAAAAGGATTATTTTTGTAAGAATTTTTATCTAACTGATGTGAGAATGTATTTAAAAAATATTCTTATATATATATATATATATATATATATATATATATATATATATATATATATATATATATATATATATATATATATATATATATATGTATGTGTATATATATATATATATATATATGAGCGTTTTTATAAATTCTCAATGTTCATTAAATTGTCTTTGAAATTCTCTCTTTTTAAAGAGGAGCTTTAAAATATTATGAAAACTAATTACACTTTTAAAGAGAGGCGATTTCTTTAGTGAGAGGCAATTTATGATGAAAAACTAATTTTAAGAAAGTTATTATGTTTCAGAGTTAATTTTTTCGCCATTATGAAATATATTTTAATTTGAAGTCATTTAGGTGCTTAAGTAAACTTACAAGATCCATGATTTAATAATTATGTATGCCACATAGCACGCGCGCGTATTAAATTCTTTTTCATAAATAATTTTCTTCAAATTTAATATTTGTGTTTATTGGAAAAAGTTCCTGAAAATTTGAACTGAAAAAAGCATTATTGAAAGTTTAAAGAAACTCTAAGAATTAGAGTCTTCTATAAACGGCTCAGTGAAGTCGAAAATTTTTAATCATTTTTAAAGTTACATCTTTCTCTAACCATGTTTTTTTATTTAGATAACTCCTTTGCTTTTTGAATTTGTCAGATCATGATTTTTATAAATAATTTTTTCATCATTAAATAATAATTTCTTCAGACATTTTATAATGCGTACTTTATAAAATGGATTATCATTAGGAATCTCGATCATTTTTTCCTAATCATTATAAATTATTAGGAAAAAATGATCGAGATTCGATTAGGAAGCTTCATAAAGAAACAGACTCAGGTATCTAAGTAAAAAGTGCATTTCAATATAAATACACTCATGAACAAAAAAATTAGTGCACCAAGAAATAATAGCGGGATCGTAATGAAACTTGGCATGAATGTGCATGTCGGGGAGATATGTAAATGATTAGAAATGCAGCGTGATTTCGGATTATGTGTAGCCGGTAGAGGACGTTTAACGTCGTTCTCCGTGGGGTATAAAACAGGTGACTAAAGCTTGTTTTAGTGTGCTGAATCGATTACAAAGAAAAAGTTGAGGTAGACATGCCATTACGTCATTTTCGAAGACAATATGAGCAGTTGTCGCGGTTTGAGAGGGGGAGAATCATCGGCATGATGAAAGCTGGGTGGTCAGATAGGCAAGTAGCTCGTCAATGAGGCCTCTCTGATTGTGTTGTGAGGAGGTGTTGGGACCAGCGGATCCAAGAGATGTCATTTACACGAAGACCAGACTCATGACGCCCTCGACAGATTAGTCGTCGAGAAGACCATCATATCGTAAGAAATGCACACGTACAGCCAAATGCTTCATCAGCCGCCCTCCAGGCACAGGTAGCACCTTCATTAGGAGCCCATGTGTCTTCTCGAACCATACGAAGTCACCTGGCTGAAGGACATTTGGGATCGCGGTACCCATTACGTGTGCTGCCCTTGACGCCCACCCATCAACGAGTCCGTTTGAAGTGGTGCCACGCACGAGGAAACTGGACTGCAGCAGAATGGAACAAGGTCATGTTTAGCGATGAATCCAGATTCAATCTCAGGAGTGATGACAATCGTGCACGTGTGTGGAGACCCCGGGGTAACGCCTCAATAATGCCTTTGCTTTACTGCGACACACTGCTCCCACAGCTAGTGTGATGGTATGGGGTGCCGATGCCTACAATACACGGTCACCCCTAGTATTGATCCGTGGTACCACATGACAGCCCAGTGGTATGTCCATGACATCCTGCAACCACATGGTTTGCCACTCATGCAACGGCTCCCAGGGAGCCATTTTACAACAAGATAATAATCGTCCTCACAAGGCAAGGGTGTCACAAGACTGGCTCCACACTGTTATTACCCTTCCTTGGTCTGCCGGTTCCCCAGAATTTTCTCCAATCGAGCATATCTGGGATCATTTGGGACGACGAGTTGGGCATGCCACGAGTTTGAACGATCTAACGAACTACAAGCAACGTTACAGCAAATATGGAACGAAATGTCTTAAGACATCATACAGAACTTGTATGCCTCAATGCCCGATCTTATCTCATCGTGCATTCGCTCTAGAGGGGGTTCAATAGGGTATTAAATCCTCCAATCTTTTGCCTTTTTCTCTGATATAAATGGACCTTTTCCTTCGATTTTCTAATCATTTAACTTATATCAAAGTAGTCATTGCGTATGTAAAATTTCGTTTTAACTTGACGGCTCCTTCTTGGAGCACTAATTTTTTTGTCCATGAGTGCATATTTCACACAAGCAAAAATATTTTTAGTTGTTCATTTTAGTATTTTGTAGTTTTATTATAGAAGCCAAAATGTTTTTTTAAATGTAGATTCGAGTGCTTTGAAGCTTTAGCGAAATTCATATCTAATCCAAATTAATTAATTAATTACAAAATTAATTTCTGTTACAAATTATCGCTCCAAATATCTTGCAAATATGTTTCTATGCGTTTTTCAGTAGCTCGTGCTTTTAAAAAACTTCCCTCAGGTGCTTCTTTTTTAAAAAAAACTTTGAAAGCACGAGAAACATTATATATATATATAAGCTACTTTTAGAATGAAGACAACACCTTCACGTTTTGATTTTCTTTCTAGAAATCAAATTTAATATTTATCTCTCCAGAGCAGTGCTTATCAAACTTTCAATACTGACGCCCCCCTTTTCGATCACAATTTTTATCGCGCCCCCATATATATATTAATAATGTACTGAATGCAATAATAATGCACTTTGACGCTAAAGCTACTATACGCGATCTTAATATTATAAACCATACAAATTAATAACAAGTATTAAGTTTTGTATACGTTACTTTTAATTAAATAAATAAGTAAATAAATAAATATTAAGAAATGGGATATTTATGTTATTTTTCCTTTCTCTAATTTTTAAATTGAACAGACTGCAAAATGCGGTTGCTGCTTAGAAGAAAACATTTATATATATATATAAAGGAGAAAAGCGACTCACTCACTCACTGACTGACTCATTGACTCACTGACTAATCACGATATCTCTGGAACTATTAAACCTCCAGACTTGAAATTTGATACGTAGGTTCCCTTCATGGATTACACGTCAGCTAAGAATGGATTTTGCAAAGTTCAAACCCCAAGGGGCGTTACGGGGGTTTAAGGGGCTTTATAGATAATTATTTCCATTACTAAACTATTAGATGTACAGTCGTGAAACTTGGTACACAGATTTTTTTCTTTCATACAGTAGAGATTCCCTACATAATGATTTTTACGAATATCGACCTCCAAGGGTCGTTGAGGGTGCTTAAGGGGCGTTATACATAATTATTTCCATTTTTAACCTATTAGACATACAGTCCTGAAATTTGGTAAGCGGATCCCTTTCATAGAGCACAGATCCCCTACAGAATGGGTTTTGTGAAAATCGACTCCCAAGTGGCGTTGTAGAATATTAAGTGCTTTATAGGCAATTAACTCCTTTCTTAAACTATTAGACGTAAAATCTCGAAATTTAGTAAGCTGATTCCATTCATTAAGTAGAGAACCGCTATAAGATGGGTTTTGTGAAAATCGTTTCCTAAGTGGCGTTGCGGGGGCTTAAAGGGCGTTACACATAATGATTTCCATTTTTAAACTATTAGACGTACAGTCTTAAAATTTGGTAAGCGAATTCTTTTCATGGTGTAGAGATCCACTACAAAATAGTTTTGGGGAAAATTGATCTTCAAGGGTCACTGAGGGGGATTAAGTGGCGTAATAGATAAATATTTCCGCTTTTTAACTAATAGAAACACCTGCTTGAAAATTATAAGGTATGTTTTACAAAGATTTTTGCGAAAACGGACCCCCAAAGGAGTGGGGTTGCGAGGGATTAAGGCGTGTTATAGAAAAATTCCTGTTTTTGAATTTAACTCCATTACTTGAAATTTGTTGAGCACTTTTCTTTAGTTAAATAGAGTTCCACTAAGAATGGATTTTACGGAAATCAATTCCAGGGGGAAGAGGGGAGAGTTATTGGGGCGTATTGATAGACAAAATCCCCGTTTTTGAACTGCTAAGATTATAATAATAAAATTTGGTTTGCATGCTTTTTTTGTTGAATTGGAATCCGCTAAGAATGCTGTCAACGAGGTATTGATGATAAAAATTCCGTTTTTGCTCTGTTAGATTTAGTCTTGAAATTTAGCACGCATGTTTATTTTATTGAGTAGAGATTCACTGAAAGTTGCTTTGGTGGAAATCCACTTGATTGTTAGGTTAAGTGAGCGAAAACAATCTTTCTCCTTCTATTTTAGATATAAATAGAAATTAGATATTATAATTTATGTTCTTTTTATATCAAGGGGCGAGAGTGTAACAGCTGTAAATATATTTTTCAATACAATCGAATTCTTAATGCTTGATATCAATAATTAATAAATACGTAATCAGTATACATATGTACAACATCATGAAATACCCAGTGAAGCGGGTGGGTAACGGCTAGTATATATATAAACATTTATTCAGTTCTTAGTAATGACTTTGAAGATCTTTTCAATTCCATTGATACATATGATATTATTAAACTAATTTTATAAAACAACAGTATGTATAATCTTAATATTAATATTAACAAATTTAAAACTCTCAAAGATTTAGTCTTAAAAGAAAATTACATTAATTTTAATGGTTCTTTATATAAACAAGAAAAAGGACTCCCACAAGGGGCCCCAGCTAGCAATAGTTTGGCTAATCTATATTTACATTTTTATGCATATAATTATATTATTAATAATGACTACTATATTTTTAGATATATTGATGATTTAACTATTTTTGGTAAAAATGATAATTTAAATCCCAATATTAGTTTTTAACTGGCTTTCTTAAACTTAGTTAAAATTAATAATAATCCAATTAAAACTAATTTCTTAGATGTAACACTGTATTTTAAGGATTTGAAATTACATAGTAATATTTATGATAAAAGAGATGCCTTTAATTTTAATATCATCAAAGTTCCTTACTGGAATTCAAATTTATCAATATCTATATATAGAAATATTATTTTAACTATATTTATCATAATAATGTATTAGTTAGCGATAAAGATAATATTTTTTAAATCTTAATAAATTTTTTAATCACTGTATTGAACATGGATATCCTGCTAACATTCTTTGTAATTATATTTATAATGGTTTTTAATGATACAATTTGTATTACTGTAATTATTTGCTGTCATTATGTTTTGTAAGGATTTTTTTAAATATTTCTACAATTTCTAATTTATTCTACAATTATATTAAAAAGATGGCGCCACATACTTATTAAATTGTAATAATATTTATATATTTTTGCGTTTCTTTTATATTTTTACACTAATATTTATATGAATATTATTTTATGATTTTTTAAATATATATATATATATATATATATATATATATATATATATATATATATATATATATATATAAATTTCTTAATATCCTATAGCAATTAATTTTATGCGGATCTGCTTTCACTCCCTTGTATTTGGCGGGAACACATTACTAGTTAATGCACTCCCGACCTACGTCTACACTGCGAATAAAAATAGGTTATATATATATATATATATATATATATTTGTTCGTATGTTATTAGTTTAATGATTTTTTAATATTTAAATTTCTCATATATAATTCTTTTCTTTCCTCTTGGTGCATAATATAACAAAATACAGGGAAAGGTTGGCCGGCCCCAAAACATGTTTAAACCTGCAATCTTGGTTCCTAAGGTCAGGAGTTTGTCATCATACTACTGTGCCTTCTTCCTATTTAGAGTTATCTTAGGTTTACAACTATCTGTTTTTTTATATTTTCGTTCATATATTTGTATGTATATATATATATATATATATATATATATATATATTGGATTTTTTTTTGGGATATAGATATATATATTGGATTTTTTGGGATTATTTATTATATATATATATATATATATTGGATTTTTTGGGATTATATATATATATATATATATATATATATATATATATATCAGATAAATATAGAAAATGAACTCAGAGAGTCAATTTCTAATCATACGCATTCCTTATAAAAACTTTGCTTTGCAAGACAAGCTAATGGAAGTTGTTTATACTTATTAAATTTGTTTTTAGTTTAGTATTAATTAATTAGTTATAAAATACTCTGGGGAGCACTGATACATTAAAAGTTTACCGGATGAAGTGCCCGCTCTTTGCACGAGTTCATTTATAAGAAAATAGAACATTATTGATATAATAGCTGAATTGTAAGGAAAGTAAAGCCACGTACACGACAATGTTTACAAAAACGTAAAATGATTTTTTAAAATGATTGCTCAAATTTTCATTAGTTTTAAGCGAATTGTAATGTTAAGCCTTTACAGAATTAGCATTCATAATTTATATTAAATAATGAACAATAATATAAAATTCCGATGAAGAGTAACTGTATTATTTTTAATATTTAAAGCGAAAAGACTTCAACATGTTTTAACAAGGGAGCAGGCACGCACTCGATACGGTCGAGCGGGTTTATTGAGTCACCCCAATCTTTTTTCTTTATAATTATTTTATTGTACACGATACAAATCGTGATTCCAGTGAATAATTTAATTAAGAGAAAGTAAACTTACCTACTTTCAAGGACTTTTCAATTTTTCTTCGGTAACAAATAAACAGTTTTGCCAGAATTAACAATTTCCTGTTCTGTGTGTCTCGAGGGACCACTTCCGTGTTAAAAGTGTATTCACTATGATAATATGTATGTTACTGCTTAAAAATTGTGTAAAACGTTTTTCGTTATGCTTTATATGTTTGAGAATACTCATAATAATAAGTCTTGACCAAGTAATCTTTCAAAGTGCTCTCCGTTGTTTTCCAAGTATCATAAAACTCTTTTGCATGGAAGAAAGCGCAAACAGAGAAATACATTACTTACAATCTCCCTAAATGTGAAACAAACACATAAGAGAGGGGTCATAACTAACTGTACCAATAACTTAGAAGGTCAAACAGTTTATCAGCAAAAACAGTTTACAGCTATAATGTGCAGCATTTCAAAAATAATCACAGTGATGAATTTTTTATGTTCCTAATTTTTTTTAGATTCTGGGTCTGGGATTGGTTTTTTCTCTGAAAGAGTAGTAGGTTAGGTTTAAAAAGAAAACACAATAAAAAATCTCTCATCATGGGATTACAGCAAATCAAATCAAATATTTTTTATTTTGTTATAGGATCAAAGATAGCTAATTAGGTATTGAAGAAGTTTTTATTTTTGATGACTTAATATCGCCTATAAATTATATCAGATTAAAAGTGCCTTTTTATTATGTCTGAAAGTATTTTGTTTTAATTCATTCCAGTAAATTAATTATTTTTAAAATTGTTTATTTTCGACAAGCTCGCACCCCCTCGTAAGTTTATCGTGCCCCCAGGGGGTGCGCTCCACAGTTTGAGAAACACTGGTCCAGCGTGACACCGACCGAAGAAAAACATTTCGTTTAGTTTAATTGCATGTGGATCTCGGAATCTTTCTCTTATATATATTTCAAACAATGCGTGTTTTATAAGCATTAATTTGCATTAAGAGTGAATTTTATTAAAACAAAATGTTGGGATAACAGTTTCTTAAGCTAAGCTTTTCAAATATTTGTATTTTATTTTAAAGAAATCACACTTTGTTCTCTTTACGAGTAGTTTTGATATTTTAAGCTGATAAAAGAAGACATCTTTGAATGCTTTTGTCAAATTTGCGATAAATCAAAATCTTAAGATCTCTTAAGCGCGCGATCTTCGTCATGTCTTTGGAAGTATGTTGTTTATCTTTCCTGTCAAAAAAAAGTTGCCTTTGTTATAAAAATTAATAGCCTCAATTCGCATTGAAATGAAAAATGTTTGTTTTCCTCCTATTTTAATATCTGGTAGTATGTTTTCATTTAATTCTCCTCAAATGATTCTTATCTTAAAGCATCTTTAGAATGACTTTGGTGTATTGTGTTTTGAAAAAAGTAAAATTGCAGTGATTTTACAAAAATAAATTTTATTTCCAACATAACAAATAATTAAGTTCGAGTTTATATATTCCCTTCGTCAGAGTGGAATTCTGGGAAGATAGAAGAAATGCCAGAGGACATTTCTTCTGACCAATGAAATTCAATAGTAGGTTTTAACAGCCAATAAGACGTAAGGATCAAGAATCCGTTACTATGAGTAAGGATGATCCGTTATTATGAGTAATGATGATGATCCGATATTATAAAAGTACACTACAGAGTATCCCCCAGTGACGAAGGGAACGGCATAAAAAATATATATATACAAATATAAAAAATGTTTGTTGTTTACAAAAATAAGGCACTATAAAATACATAAATTGCAATAACACATACAATTATTTATATACACAATACAATAAAAGATATACTTATATAAATTACTAAGGAGGAATTTGAATTATTAAGTTAATCTCTTAGGAAAATGTACGTGCCTGCCAGAACGGGTGGTTCTGATATTTTTATCAACAACAGTTTTATCTTCAATTTGTTGCTTGGTGAGAGGTGGTTCAAAATTTGAACTACCCTGTTGTGAATTAAAATCTTCTGAAAATTCAAAAGCTGGCTTGCATCTGTCTATAGTGACAGTTACATTTTTATTATTTATACAAGTTACAAAATTTTTATCAGATCTACTTTTAACCAAATGTGGTCCAGTGTAAGGAGGAGTTAAATGGGGTCGAATTTTGTCATTTCTAAGAAAAACGTGTGTGCATGTACTTAATGATTGGTGTATATAGCTCTTCGTACAACTATGAGAATCAGGGGATATTGGGCTAAGTTTTCTCATCATGGTAATTAACTTCGAAACAAAAGTGGGTGTCGCAGATGTTTGACGAGATTCTGAAGATATGAGATTAGATGGTAAACGTAAAGTAGTACCATAAACTAGTTGAGAGCTTGTTGCTTTTAAATCTTTCTTCATTGCTGAACGTAATCCTAACAATACGATAGGCAAAATATCGGTCCAACCAGCGTCCTCATGGGCAAAATAGCACTTTTGAGATGCCTGTGGAATCGTTCTATCATTCCATTACTTTGTGGATGGTAAGAAGCTGAATGGATTCTATGGCTACCCATCATGTTTGTAAGCTCTCTCATTAGAGAAGACTCAAAATTTTTTCCTTGATCAGTTGTAATCGTAACAGGTGTGCCGAAACGAGAAATCCAACCATTTAAAAGTGCACGAGCAGTGGTTTCTGCCAACATGTCTTCGGTAGGAATAACTTCAGGCCCACACACACACCTGGTATACTTGTCTATGATGGTAAGACAATATTTATATCCTTTGGATGGTGGATATGGTCCAATATAGTCAATATGAATGTGGGCAAATCGAGAATTGGGTAGAGCAAATGTGCTAAGTGGAGCTTTGGTATGTTTCAATGCTTTTGCTCGCTGACATTTTTCACAAGCTCGAACTCTATTTTTGATGTCTTTTCTCATTCATGGCCAAAAGAAACGCTTAGAAATTAAATTAGTTGTAGCGGATATTCCAGGATGGGATAGAAAATGCTGATTTTGAAATACCACTTGTCTGAGATTTTTAGGGAGGAAAGGTCGAGGGGTTTCAAGTGACTCATCACAATATAAAGAAACGTCTTCAAGGGGAAAATATGGTTTTTTTCTAGTTTATTGGAAGAATCTGCTTTAAGGAAAGATTGAATTTCAGAATCATGAAGTTGTGTTTGAGCAAACTTTTTGTAGTCTAAAATGGGTGGTTTTATAATTGCATCAATTTCTACTCTAGATAATGCATCTGCAACTTTGTTTTCTGTTCCAACTACATAGCGAATATCTGTGGAAAATTGTGAAATATAATCGAGATGTGTCTTAGTTGACGCGGGGTACATTTATCTGGTTTCTGCTTGAAAGCGTATGTCAGGGGTTTTTGATCAGTATATATAATAAATTCGCGACCTTCAAGCATGTGTCTAAATTTTTTTATTGAAGTATATATTGCCAAAAGTTCTCGATCATAAGTAGACCAATTTTGTTGAGCTTAAGAAAGCTTTAAAGATAAAAATGCTATTGGTTCCCAGTTACTATTAGAAAGTTGCATCAAGGAACTACCAATGGCGAAATTTGATGCATCGGTCCAAACACTTAAAGTAGCACCAGGAATCGGATGCTTAAGAAGAGTTGCACAGCTAATGCTGTTTTAATAGCAGTAAATGAATTTTCCGCTTCTTCAGTCCATTCAAGAGGAGTATGAGGACTTTTCGAAGGACGAGATGGTTTCTTTTTGTTTGTGTGACCTTCTAAAAATTTTATTAAGGGTGCTAAAATGTGGGCATCTTTAGGAATGAATCTTCGATAAAAATTATACATTCCTAAAAATCTACGCAATTGCGTTAAAGTGTTAGGTCTAGGAAACTTTTGAATAACATTGACTCGATGAGGAAGAGGTGAAATACCTTCACTGGAAACTTGAAATCCAAGAAATTTTAAACTAACTACTCCGAAAGTACATTTTGAAGGTTTAATCGTTAAGCCATAATAATCAAATCTTTCGAAAAGTGCACGGAGATTGGTAGTATGTTCTTGAACATTTTTAGATGCAATTAAGATATCATCAATAAAAGCATAAACACCTTTCAATCTCCGAGTAACTTCGTCGATAAATCTTTGAAAAGTGCTAGCCGCATTGCACAAACCAAACAGCATTCGAGTGCTTTCGAAGAGACCAAATGGAGTACAAATAGCAGTTTTATGTATGTCTTCGGAAGCAATCGGAATTTGGTGAAACGCTTTAACAAGATCAATATGAGAAAATATTTTGGCCCCATGTAGATCACTTGTAAAATCAAGAATGCTAGGAATCGGATATTTATCCTTTTTGTTTGAGCATTTAATGCTCTAAAATCGCCAACAGGGCGCCAATCATTGCTTTCTTTTTTAGGAACCATATGCAATGGGGAAGAATAATTACTACTGGATGGGCGCATGTGGGGCCTAAATCCAACATGTGCTGAAATTCCATTTTCGCAATTTTTAATCTGTCTGGAGCCATGCGACGGGGTTTAGCACAAACAGGTGGTCCAAAAGTATAAATATAGTGAACTACATTATGCTTAACTGTTTGGTTTGCACAAGGTGGTTTTACAATATTAGGAAAATCATTCAACAATTTAGAAAAATCATTATCAATAACATGCGTTTTAATTGAGAGAAAATATTAGAATTTCTAATATTACAATGACAATTTAATTTTGTAGAAGCATCAAATAAATTACGATTTCTTAAATCAGGTTTTATATTAAAATAATGTAAGAAATGTGCACCAATAATAGCATTAGACATATTACAAGTAAAAAATGGAAAGACAAAATTTCGTCTGAAACCTAAATCTAATGACATTAATTTACGCCCGTACACTTGAATGGGTGTACCATTTGCAGCAATAAAAGTTTGAACTGGAGAAGATTGTTTTAGAGTTTTATTTGCGAGAAGGATTGAGCAATCACTTCCGGTATCAACTAGAAAACAAATGTTGGATTTACGATAGCGAACGAAAAGGCGACAGGAAGTCGAAGGCAAGGCATACGTCGCCGCTACTCCTGCACGTTCAAGGTTTCCTTGAAAGAACAGGGCTGAATACATTTTCTTGCCTTCGTGGCAAATTTATTATGATACCAACATAAATTTGATGCTGTTGGCTTAGGACTCTTTCCGCGATTGCGAGAATCGAAACGATTTCGAGAAAACTTCTCGATCGTCGTAGTTCTTTTCACTTCCTGTCGTAAAAGTTTCAACTCTTTGAGGAGTTTCGATTCACTACTATCATCAGAATTGGCGCTGGAATATTTTGATACAGCGCTTACCTGTACAGGTTTTACCTCTAAAATACGATCAGCTACTTCTGAAGCTTTTTGAGCTGTAAGGGGTTGAATACTTGCAAGGATGGATTGTACATTAGGTGGTAACGGCTGTAAAAATAATTCCAAAAGAAGTGAATCAGTCACGTTGTGCGATTCTGATCGCCGTTGCATCACTCGAAATAATTCCGATGGCTTTCTGTCTCCTAGCTGCTCTCCGGCTAAAAGTCTGCGAATTTCCTGGTTTTGCTTTCACCGCATCGGGCAATAACTTCATCTTTCAATTTTGAATACGGATTAATGCTCCCACGTCTCGAACTGCCATTGCCGCATCGGGAGATAAATGAGCTACGCAATAATTATATTTAGTGCGTTCGTCGGTTATCGGCTTCGGAACTGCCAATTCGAAGGTCGATTCAAGCATCCCGAACCATAGCGCAGGATCTGATGAAACAAAAGCTGGAATTTCAACCGCTGAAATATTCTCCATATTTACGGAAGGCACAGGCAACGTTGGGAAAAAAAATTTTGATTAGAAGTTTTTAAATTTTATATTCAAAGAACGGGTCACCATTTTTAGTGTATTGTGTTGTGAGTGGCAAAGTAAAATTGCAGTGATTTTACAAAAATAAACTTTATTTCCAACATAACAAATAATTAAGTTCTAGTTTATATATTCCCTTCGTCAGAGTGGAATTCTGGGAAGATAGAAGAAATGCCAGAGGACCTTTCTTCTGACCAATGAAATTCAATAATAGGTTTTAACAGCCAATAAGACGTAAGGATCAAGAATCCGTTACTATGAGTAAGGATGATCCGTTATTATGAGTAATGATGATGATCCGATATTATGAAAGTACACTACGTGACTATTAATACCTGTTTTTAAGAATATTTGGATCGTTCATTTATTTTCACTTAATTTTTTACCCATAATGTTAAATTCTCAGAAGGTAATTATAAATCTCAGCAATAATTTTTCTTTATTTTTCAATGACACTTTCTGAGCCTTCCAGCAGAAATTCCAATTCTTGAAATATATAATTTTTATAGTTAAATGTGTGGTTGCAATCACACACAAAAATAATAAAAAAAGAAATATTTTTATTAATATCAACAGAATAAGATGTCAGTGAATTAGAACTAAGATGTTTTCTTCTTAATTAAATATTTTTTGCAAACTCAGCATAATTCTTTTTTCCTTAATATATAAGACAACTTTTATTTTTCCACGGAATTTTTTTTCAATTCCTATTTTTAGAGTATTGTTTCTTTTGCACCAAAAATTCTATTCCTTTTGAATCCATTAAAGATAAAAAATAAAAGTAATCTTAAGTTTCTACTATTCGTTTTTCTTCCAAGAAACTTGATTTATTTCAAATATTCCTTAGCATGCTGATCAAAAAGAAAATGTGCCTTCTTTTCAAATTACTTTATTGAAAGAACGTTTTAACATGGATTATTTCTTTTCGCTCGTGATCCAAACAACTGTCCATCAACTGCGTATCATAATGAGTAGTGGTTCAATACAATCAAGAAAGAACATTTCCATTTGTATCAGATGCTTAATGCTTTAGTGAACACGGAATTGCATTGAAAATAAACTTCTCTTTCAGAGTTAGTGTTTAACTTGTAAATTCACTTTCTTTCAAAATAAGTTAAAATTAGAAATGTGTGTTTCATTTTCACTTAATTCTCAGTTAGCATAACTTTCCATTCATGACATGCTTTTAACGATTGACTGTAACTCAACCAATTTTTTTATTCAAAATTTAAAAATATCACCTATTAATTTGTTTCAAGTATTTCTTACCGAAAATATTAGTTTGATGAGAATACAAGGGGATCAATATGTATACTAAAGATGCCGGCGAAATTCAAGTGGTAACTTACTCTTTCAATCTGAAAAATTACTGTTTTATCTATATATGGCAACAGATGCAATTAGTCGTTGCATGGTACTTAACCTACATCATGGTGCGATACCTACAATGTGTGTGAACGAGGAAATTGTTCAACCGGTTTCTCATACACGAATTGTATTTGAGTGTTGTTACCTGTTGAAAAGTTTCCTATCATTTTTATAATCATGAAAGGGGTAGTTCTATAAAACTATTTATAAAAATAATATTTATAGAATTTAAACTAATTTGATTCACAACCGTTTTTGATATTTACGTTGTATCATGCAAAAATACGTAAAAAAAATTCATTTTGAAATAAATTAAAATAACAACTTAAGATGCAATTTTCAATGATAAACATTCTAACGTATGCTTCACTTTTAAAATACTTAGTATTTTTCGACACTGTTTTACATTTGAAATTGACTGATTCTACTATTATCAAGATCTTTATACAATTTTAAAGGAGGATAACCTGGAATCCTATTAAGTTTCTTTAAAATGCCAACACAGTGCCTGTATCCCTCATTAAACTGTATTATAACATTCAACGCACAAGACTTGAAGTTTTAAGACATGAAACTTCTCTCAGTATACTCTACAGCAGACATTTCCTGAGTACCGGCTACTTCTCATTTTTTCAAGGTGTTGCGATCCCCCAGTGGCATAGGTGTAGTAAACTAACAGGAAGTCTACAATAAAGTCGGATCTCCATTTGACTAACCTCTATTTTGTGAATTTCTCTATTTAACGAACTTTTTTTCTGGAAGTAAGAAAATTTTACGATTTTCTTCGTAAAATAACCTCAGAATAGCGAAGTACATTTTCTGTTTAACGAACTTTTTCTCTTGTGTGTGTGATTCGACTTTTTCCTCGTATTTTTAAAATATTTGTATACTTACATATGATTAAATGATTATTAGGCCTTATTGCAGGCGGTCACCCCAAAATGCCTTGGCGATCGACTTAATACACACCCGGCACTAGAATATAAAGCTAATTAAACGATCATTAGCATTCTGTTTTTGGACATGCAGGCATTTACACTACTGTCTATTAAAATTGCTACACCAAGAAGGCGACATGCTACAAACGTGAAATGAAATGACAGGAAGAAGGTGCTGTGATATGCAAATGATTAGCTTTTCAGCGCATTCAGGGAAAGCAGGCACCGGTAGTGACATCTACAATGTGTATAAATGAGGAAATTGTCAGGAAGGTTCTAATACACACATTGCATTAGAATGTTATTGAGTGGTGAAAAGTTGTTGTAATGCCCCGTGAAAGAAGCAGAAATGCGTACCAGCACGTTTCTCACTTTAATAAATGTTGAATTGTATTGTACAGGAATTGCGGTTTATCGTAACGCAGTATTGCTACTCGCGTTGGTAGAGATCCAGTAATTGTAAGCAGAATATTGATTCGATGGGTTCAGGATGGTAATATGGAATCCCGTGCTTGGTCTCAACGGCCCACTATCACTAGCCACCGAGAAGACAAGCATGTTTCCCGCACGGCCTGAATGGATCGTGCAGCCACATCACGAGCCCTGAGTAAAGAATGGGGGATGTTTGAAAGACAAGTTTCTGCATGAACAGCTCGATGACATTTGCAGCAGCATCGACTCTCAGCTCAGAGACCATGGCTGCGGCTACCCTTCACTCTGCCTCACATTAAAGAGCGTATTCAATGGTTGGATTAAGAATGAACCTGGGCGCACGAATGGTGAGACGTCATTTTTTCAGTTTCATTCAGGATTTGCTTACAGCATCAAGATGGTTGCATCCGTGTTTGGTGGAAAGGTGGTGAACGTACATTGTCAGCGTGCATACGTCATCGTCATACAGGCCTGGTGTGATGGTATGGGGTGCTATTGTATACACGTCTCGGTCATCTCTTGTTCGCATTGACGGCACTTTGACCAGTGCACGTTACATTTCTGGTGTGTTACTACCCGTGGCTCTACCCTTTGTAAGAATCCCTTGAAACTCTACGTTTAAGCATGATAATGCACAACCACATGTTACCGGTACTGTACTTACCTTCCTTGAAACGGAAAATGATCTACTGTTGCTCTGGCCTACATGTTCAGCAGATCTTTCACCAATAGAAAATGTCTGATCTATTCTTACCGAGCGACTGGCTCGTTACCATACGGATGTCACTACAGTTGATGAGCTGTTGTATAGTGTTGAAGCTACATGGTTATATGTATCGGTACATGCCATCCAATCTCTGTTTGACTCAATTCCCAGGCGTATAACTGCTGTTATTACTGCGAGAGGTGGTGGTTTTTGGTACTGATTTCTCAGGATCTATGCACTCAAATTTCTTGAAAATTTAATCTCTTTCTCTCTCTCTCACACACACACACTTGTTATTTCTAATATAATATACTTGTCCAATAAATATCAGTTTGTTATCTGCATTTTTACTTGGTGTAGCAATTTTAAGGTCCAGTAGTGTACATTGTATTTTGTTTAATAAATATTCTGAGGAAATTAGTTGGCTTAAGGTAGTCGGTATCCTCTATACCGACAATGTTAAATATAGTTATTTTAGGAACCTGTTTCTCAGAAACTGTTAAATATAAAAACTTGAAATTTTTTCTGTATATTAATTAGGCCTTTTTTATTTAAATAATAGTAAAATGTTTCAAATATATTGTTTACTTTTTTTCAAAAAAATTCATCGTAGAAGTATCAATTTGAAATTTTTGGAAACTGTCATTTTTTTACGATAACTGCTTTTCGGCAAAATATTTTAGAAAAATCTCCAAAACAGTAGCTCCATTATATATAGTTACATATTATTTATGTGCAGTAAAAATTGCAAGTACATTCATTCAGTAGATTCTGTGAAAAGGTACACGCAGTTTGAAGACAATCATTTTGAGAAAATAGCATTTTTAGTGTAAAAACGCACTTCATCACAAAAATTATGAATTGCAACATGTATTTGCCCTATTTTATCAAACATTAGTATCTTCTTAATTTTTAAGCATAAAGTAGGAAACAAAAAAGTCTTAAAATGTTTAGAAAATACATATATAATATTTTTCAGTTTTTATTCAACGAGACTTTTTTTAGCATTTTGCTTCAATTTTCTCAAATTCTGTATCAATCTGTGAAGAATTTTTAGCTTCGATACATTACAAAGAGTGAATAATATCAAAAAAGGTATGTTTGTAATTTTAATTAATAATTAAAAGTCAAGAGAAAATATTTATTCTAAGTAATGCAGTATGATGATAATTTGTTGAAGGAATGTTTACAAAAATTAAAGAATTTTTTCTTTCATTTTTACCTTTCTCAAATTATTAATTTCTAAATTATTGATAATTATTCTTTGCTGTTAAACATTATTGTTATTTCTTTCTTTAAATTAAAAAAATATTCTTAAGGGGAATGATACTATTGCAAAAAGTAACAAATTTATAAATGATTAAATTTAATTTGTTGATTTGTTATCTTATTTTTTTTTAAACTTACAAAACTTGTAAAAAAGTTTATGTCTTGAAGCCTGTGCATATAGAATATTAGTTAATATGAAAGTTTTAAATAAATGTAGAGAATTTTTTTTTTATCTTTTGGTGAAAGTGTATTTTTTTCATCATTTTTTTTTCTTTTTTTCACTAGCTCCAAATCTCAGTGGCTATTTCTTCTAAATTGGCTACTTAAGAAGTAATTATTTCTTTATCTATGATTTAACCATTTTTTTGTACAAATTCTTTAAATAATTTAATTCCTGAAAACTCAGCTCTCTGGATATGAATATTTGATTCACATATATATTTAATATTTATACTGTGATGAAAATTGATTTTTTTACAACTTCATGAATTGCATATTTTTTAATAGTATGGCTTACCAATGGGGACATTGAAACATCTATGTAAAACATTATAAGTGTCATATATTTGAAATAATCCTGTAACTTTGGTTTGGTCTTTTACCTTTGTACTTATATTCTTATAACTGGTAAATCTGTTCTTCACACGGATGTAAATTTATATGTATAGATAATGTTCTGCATGAATTTCCTCATTTTTTCCCAGTTGTTCAATATTTAAAGATGCAAAGTAACAATTTTCTATAAAATATCTATAATACATTTACTCAATTTAGCCTACCTACACTTAAAATTCAAATGAATATTTAATTTCACTGTGGGACAGCTATTTGATAAAATGAAATTTTATTTTTATAATATATTGCACATAAAAATATTTTATATATATATAGTACAATATCATGAAGCATTTATAAAGATATTTGAAAATGTTTCTGATAAAATAACATTCCCTATCTTTGACTATCTGATTTACTTAGTAATTATCCTTTAAAAATATTGGGAAATATTTTTAGAAATGTCTAAAGTAACAAAAAAAATACTATTTCACTATTAAGTTAAAGAAATGAATCATATAATATATAATTTTTTGGAGATATTCAATGTAATGTGATTACACATTATTACGAGCTATTGAATTATATATAAAATGCATAATCAGGGCTAAAAATTAACTACATAATTATAATGAGTTATTTCCACATGCATTAACCATTTTAATAATTTTCACTACGCTGCAGTTACTAAGTACTGAGAGTTCTTTCAGCATATTAAAATTAATAGAGTTACTTTCGGTCATGCATGTGTACAGAACGCTTATATGCCCTTGCTACATTAAGCATTGAAAAAAAAATTGCAAGAAATTGTAATTTTTCTAAGAAAAAGCAACATCACGCACTAAATAAACATGTGTTTGTAATTTTACTCGTTAAGTACAATGTTATGTAGAACTGAATAGTTTTCTATTCGAAATTGTGTGTGTGTGTGCTCCTGTACATTTCCGTTACTAAGTATAATGTACGGGTGTGTGACACTTGGATCACAAATTAATATTATTAATGCGAGTATGAACTATGTTAAAAATTTACATTGCAAATCCAATACTTTTTTTAATTGTTTTTATATAAAGTACCTATAACATGTTGAACTACTTATTTAAAATTAATGTACAATATTTAAGGAATATTTCATCAGAAAAAGTGCAATAATTTTCAAAAATTCAATTTAATTATCCTGTTTTAAATGCATTTTTCTTGTTATTAAATTAAATATAATGTTACGTTTTCGGGGGTTCGAAATGATTGAAGCCGAAGAGCGGGATCCAAAACAATTTTATTCTTGGCCAAAACAGTCCTCCACAAATTGTAGAACAGTTCGAGAAAGTCACGTACTATCGATGAAAATACTGATAACACAGATGTAATACACTAACAAAAGCAATAGTAAACACTCAGCACAAAAATAATAACTCAATAAAAGCAATAACACACGCACTATGCAATCGTCTCTCTCTCAAGCTCAGAGAGGTATCACTTGCATGAAAGCTGAGATCTGACTGACTGACTAACCGGCCCGGGCCTTTTTATACCTTTCGGTCAGAAACCTCTTGCACTTGCCAGAATAATCGAGAAATAGAAAGGTCTAGCAAAATCCGGAACGTACGAGAAAAGCTCAATACAGTAATACATTCAATACAATAGTGTTACAATACCGCGATAGGGTTGCCAGACAGGGTTATTAGGAGCAGGGTTGCCATGGTCGCCAAGCTTATCGCCAACATTTGGCGATATGTCGCCAAATTTGGCGCCAAATCCGTCGCCAACTTGGCGCTAGCTGCAATATTTGGCGAGTTTACCATTTAAACCAATGTTAAAGCATGGGGGCCGTGCAATGCAGTGGAAATGATATTACAGGTAAACAGGGTTGAAATCACATTAGATACGACAAATTAAACTGTAAAAATGAACACAAATGAGCAGAAACAATTAGAACAAGACTAAATTCGTAACATTGCCCCCCCTCTCAAGAACTGCACGTCCCGGGCAGTACAACCCTTCATCAGACGTTAACATAATAATAAAGCAATTGATTAAAAATAACTAAATGAATATGCAATAATAAACATGTAATACATAGTACAAAATAAACACCTAATGCATAGTACAAAATAAACACGTAATGCATAGTAGAAAATAAGCACTTACAAAACAATAAACAAAAATTATTTACAAGATCATTTACACACTAACTTATTTATACAAGACCATGGTCAAAATAAATTACACGATAATTGACACACTAAGAATTATGGCCATAATATGGAGCAAGCCTGTCGTAATGAACGACTCTAGGCTTCGAATTCGTTGACTTACGGATCCGGATTACGACGTCGTTTATTATCTTTAAAATTGTATAAGGACCGTCCCAATGCGATTGTAGCTTAGGAGAAAGTCCTTTTGCGTCGAGTCGGGTTGTAGAACCACACCTTGTCACCTTCCTTGAATTGATGTCCTGTTACTTTGTGTCGTACCGAGTCTTCATCTTCTCCGTCCTCAGGTTGATCCGTTCTCGAGCCAAATTGTGTACATCTTCAAAACGTGCCTGGAGATTCTGCACGTACTCCTCAGGCGATGAAGGTGTATCCGGAGGGCGACCAAACAGCAGGTCACAAGGGAGACGAAGATCTCGGCCAAAAAGCATCTGGGATGGTGAATATCCGGTAGTCTCGTGAACGGCGCTGCGGTACGCTAGCAGAAAGATAGGAACTTTCTGGTCCCAGTCTTGTTGGTTCTTGGAGACCATCAGTGAGAGGTTATTCAGGATGGTACGATTAAACCTCTCCACCATGCCATCTGACTGTGGGTGCAAAGGTGTGGTCTTGGTCTTGTCAATTCCGAGTAGTTCACAGACCCCTTCAATACCGCAGAGACGAAATTTCTTCCTGATCGGAATGAAGTTGAAGAGGTACCCCATATCTCGATATCCAGCGCTGCACTACAGCCTCCGCTACGGTGGGGGCTTCCTGATCCGGAATGGGGTACACTTCGGGCCATTTCGTCAAGTAGTCAATGACCACAAGTAGGTACTTATTACCAGACGCAGTCCTTGGCAGAGGTCCCAGGATATCGAAAGCGATACGTTCGAAGGGTGCTCCAACATTGTAGCGATGCAGCTTCCTCGACTACGTATCTTTGGCCCTTCCGAGCTGAACAGGCATCTCAGGACTTGCACCACTGTTCCACGTCAGCTCTCACTTTACCCCAGAAGAATCGCTCTCGAACTCGGTGCAAAGTTTTCATGACGCCGAAATGACCTCCTGTTGGGCTGCCATGCAATTCTTTGAGTACCTCTGGGATACGAGATCGAGGAAGTACTAATTGCCACCTGAATGTCTTTCCATCCTCTGATTCGAATTTTCGGTATAGAACACCATTCCTGAGATGTAGAGAATTCCAGAGGGCCCAATACTGCTTAGTTGTAGGACTATAAGCCGAGATGTCCTGCCAACTTGGTTTATTGCTGGAAGACTCCATAAACTCTATAAGGGTTTAATATCAGGATCCGCCATCTGGTCTTCTCGAACTTTCTCGTCACTCCAGGGATCGGGTGGCGTCGCTGTTGAAGTTGTTATCTGGCGTATAGCATAGTCATATTTGGTCTAAACTCTGGAACAATGACGACAATTTTCTGGGCATGGTCTTCTTGAAAGGACATCAGCATTTCCATGCGAGGAGCCTTTACGATGTCTGATGTCAAAGTAATACTCGTTGAGCCGTTGTATCCATCTCGCTACCTGGCCTTCAGTGTTTCTAAAATTCATTAGCCAGGTTAAAAAGGCATGATCGGTACGTAGAAGAAATTTTTGGCCATAGAGATAGTGATGGAAATGCTCGATGGCTTTCACAATAGCCAGTAGCTCTTTTCGAGTGACACAATAATTTCTTTCCGGTTTCGATAAACACTTACTCCAATAAGCTACGACTCGTTCCTGGCCATCTATTTCCTGAGATAATACTGCTCCGACACTCTCATTACTGGCATCAGTGTGTGAAGGTCCCTCGAGACCTCACTTTGAGAACTAGAATAATTTTGAGTCACAAAAGAACCAATAGCCATTTTTATAAATAACTTTCTTTATTTGGTTATCTTTCCCAAATAGAATCAAAGACTTATTAACAATAATTTTACTAATATTATGAGGTTTTAAAGATAATATCTTTTAAATTAACTCAATTAATTAATGATCTAATTAATTAATTTATTAAATAACGATCACGCAGAAATTACCACGATAAGAGATCCCAGAATTATATTTAATAATGTTCTTATTGAACATTTAACTTTAATCTGACTCTTAAAACTTTAATGAGACTTTAAATTCAAAATAATATTTACCACTCGGAATCTCAATTCTTCATGAGATTAAATTATCAACAACAATAAGACTTCAATTCAAATTCACTATAACTCTATGTTTCAATATCTATCTCCTACTGCTCTAACTTTACTATTTCGTTTGACTTAAATACTGAATCTAATCTACATAACAAGGAATCCTGTCCGCTTTTTGGAGTTGATTGGAAATAGGTAAGGGAATTAAATTTCCCTAAAAGCTACGTCGGTTCAGAAGGTTAGTGATAAAGTTCCGTATAGATTCGTCACAAGTGTCCAAGATAAATGGCTTGCCCGGTTGTGGATATATTAAGATCGGTGAAGACGTCAAAGCTTCTTTAAGCTGGAGGAAGGAATCTTCACATTCTTTTGTCCACTGAAACTTTTGTTTACTTTCTGTTAGCTTGTGCAAGGGTCTTGCGATGTTAGAGAACCCTTTCACGAACATTCGGTAATAAGTACATAGTCCCAGGAAGCTTCGCAGCTCACGGAGGTTTTCAGGGCGTTTCCAATTCTTTACGGCGGACACTTTTTCGGGGTCCGTACGAACACCTTCTGCAGAGATGATGTGTCCCAGATAATTGACTTCTTTCTGGAAGAACTTGCATTTCGAAGGGTTTAGCTTCAAGTTAGCGTCGCTTAATTTTGATAACACCTTCCAGGTATTTTGAAGATGTTCTTCAAACGTACGCCCTCCTATTATGACGTCATCCAGGTAAATAAGGCAAGCTTCAAAAGTCAGACCCTTTAGCACGGTCTCCATCAGGCGCTCGAAAGTAGCTGGCGCATTGCAGAGCCCGAACGGCATGACTTTGAACTGCCATAGTCCTTGGCCGGAAGTGAATGCTGTTTTTCTCTATCTTCGGGATGGATCTCTACTTGCCAGTATCCGCTCTTTAAATCTAAAGTCGAGAACCATTTATGACCGGAAAGGGTATCCAGGGTGTCATCTATCCTTGGGAGAGGGTAGCTGTCCTTCTTGGTGACGTCGTTAAGTTTTCGATAGTCCACGCAAAATCTTGTGGAGCCATCTTTCTTACGAACCAAGACGATTGGAGATGCCCACGGACTCGAAGACGGTTCTATGATGTCATTTTCCTGCATCTCTCGTAGTAGTGTTCCGACCTCTTCCTGTTTAGCAAACGGCAAGCGTCTTGGGTGCTGTTTAATCGGCGGATGGTCTGCTGTATCAATTCTGTGTTGTGTCACTGTAGTATGGCCAATATCGCTACTGTTTCTAGAAAACACGTCTTCAAATTCTTGGAACAGTCTTTCTGCGGAGCTTTTCTGTTCGGGGGACAATTCAGCATTTTCTAGAAGGTCGGGAGTCAACTGTTGAGGCGAGTTGGATAGGAGCAAGCTCGAACTTTTGCAGACACACGTTACTGGACTGCAGGTTGCCAACACTTCACCTTTCTGGAACACTCTAGGTTTTTCAGTTACGTTGCAAATTCTTACCGGGATAGTTTTTCTGGAAAGGTCCACTAGCGTCGAAGCTATTAGCAATCCATTCGCTTTATTTTCCGCAGATCCAATTAGGCCAGAGTTGAAACTCACATCGTTACCGATGTATCCAGGTACTATGATTTCAGTCCTTGGGGAATGGTAATATTCTCGTTAGCGGTTACCTGTCGAATAGATTCTGTCCTGTGTTCAATTTTGAATATAGTGACTTCTTCGTGTATGGAACGTAATTCGTTCTTGTTGAAGTCTAGAGTGAAACCATGCTCCTTTAGAAAGTCCAGTCCAAGAATGAAAGGGTCTGCAATATCTGCGACATACACAGCATGTTGGTAGGTAGTGTCTCCAAACTTGATCTTGACTTTTAATTTTCCGTGAATATCAATCTTTTCCCCGTCACGGTTTGTAGCACCACGCGGGGCGGGTCCAGATAAGTTTCTCTTTTAATTTTTGAGCCAGATCGTTCCGAATGATAGACACATTGGCTCCTGTATCGATGATCATGTTGCAGGGAAGCTCGTTAAAATGTCCCATTATAAAAATGCCATTCTCACCGGTACTCTTTGTTGAACTTTGACACACTTGAAAGTGGGGCTTTCCAAAATCTGGCAACCTCCGCCCCACGAGATGGCCATTAATTAGTTTTCCGACACCTCCTTCTGGGAGGCGCTATTAATTTCAGCGCCTTGGCGTGCCCGGCAGCTTCTCTGCAGATGCCCTTCTCGACCGCAGGTCCAGCATTTAAGGGTCTTCTTCCCGTCTGCTTTCTGGGACATCAAAGACTCAACTCTATTCATGAAGCTTCTCATCTGTCGCTCTAACCGCTCCACACTTGAGTTCGACGTGTCCGATTCGTTGACGGCTCGTATGGGGTGTCTGTCCTTTCGTGTTGCTTGCTGGGCTGCCTCGAATTTCATAGCAAACACTAGGGCCCCTTTAAGTCCTTGAGATCCGCCATTCGGAGAGCTTTCTGGATTTCCGGATCACGCACCCCGTCGATGAAGTGTTGCAGCGCCAGGACTTCTCTTACTTCAGTCGGACAGTCAGAAAACGCCAAGTGAGAAAGCCTCTCGACGTCCGTCGCCAGTTCTTGGAACGTTTCGGACACTTTCTGCTGCCGTGACTTCAGCTGGAGTCTGCTGTAATCCTTCACACATTTCTCTCCGAAGCGTAACTCCAGAGCATTAACGAGAGCGTCGAAATCCAGCCGCTGTGTTTCCGGCAAAGTTTGCAAAATGTCAGCAGCGTCGGCTCGAAGAGAAGCAGCTAACTGGCAGGCCTTGGTCTGGGAGTCCCACTGGTTTGCATCCGCCACTATGGAGAATTGGGTCTTATACACCTGCCAAGAGGACTTTCCGTCATATGTAGAAAGCTTGATGGAAGGCTTGGAATAAGGAGCTTGAAACTTAAATTCATCCCCTTGACCAGTCATGACTTTCTGCTTCAATTTCTCTAGGTCACTCCTGAACGAGATGGAAACATCTTCTACCTTTTCGAAAATTTTCGCCTCTAGTTTGCTCTCCATATCTTCGAATTTATTTTCAAATTTGTTCTCTATATCCACAAATTTGTTTTCGAATTTATTTTCCACCGACTCGATTCTTCCTTCCATTTCTTCAAATTTCTTGTCCATAGTCGTCAATTTGTCGCCAATGCCCTTCAAATCACTTTTAAACTCTTCCTTGTTCGCGGTCAGTTTGTTATTCAACTCGCCCATATTGGCATTCATGCTGGCGGTCAACTCCGATTTCATTTCGCCCATACTGGTATTCATGCTGGCGGTCAAGTCCGATTTCATTTCAGTCAATTTTTCTAGAAGAGTCTGGAACTGGGCCTCCATCGCTCTTGTTGTTGGCATTCAATCCCACTTCTGACACCAATTGTTATGTTTTCGGGGTTCGAAATGATTGAAGCCGAAGAGCGGGATCCAAAACAATTTTATTCTTGGCCAAAACAGTCCTCCACAAATTGTAGAACAGTTCGAGAAAGTCACGTACTATCGATGAAAATACTGATAACACAGATGTAATACACTAACAAAAGCAATAGTAAACACTCAGCACAAAAATAATAACTCAATAAAAGCAATAACACACGCACTATGCAATCGTCTCTCTCTCAAGCTCAGAGAGGTATCACTTGCATGAAAGCTGAGATCTGACTGACTGACTAGCCGGCCCGGGCCTTTTTATACCTTTCGGTCAGAAACCTCTTTCACTTGCCAGAATAATCGAGAAATAGAAAGGTCTAGCAAAATCCGGAACGTACGAGAAAAGCTCAATACAGTAATACATTCAATACAATAGTGTTACAATACCGCGATAGGGTTGCCAGACAGGGTTATTAGGAGCAGGGTTGCCATGGTCGCCAAGCTTATCGCCAACATTTGGCGATATGTCGCCAAATTTGGCGCCAAAAATTAAGTCGCCAAATTTGGCGCCAAAATTAAGTCGCCAAATCCGTCGCCAACTTGGCGCTAGCTGCAATATTTGGCGAGTTTACCATTTAAACCAATGTTAAAGCATGGGGCCGTGCAATGCAGTGGAAATGATATTACAGGTAAACAGGGTTGAAATCACATTAGATACGACAAATTAAACTGTAAAAATGAACACAAATGAGCAGAAACAATTAAAACAAGACTAAATTCGTAACAATAATTTATAAAAATAATAGTATGGTTTATCTATAAACAATAGATGGCTCCAAAATACAGGCTTGCAAAATGTCACACAAAAATATCCGTGATTTTGACTAATTAACCCCTTAACAATAATTTTGAAAAAGATTCTCTGTAATTCTCTTCGATAAATATCATAAAATTGATCCAAGTACTCTTCTTGGATCAATATTTGTAACTAACTCATTGCAACAAATTTATTCAAGACTTATAAGCAGGATATTATCAATATACATGAGTCTTTTATACATATTTAAGTAAAAATAAATCTAATGACGTAGAATAAATCTAATCTATATAATAACAAATCTTCTACAAATTCTGCTAATACCAATAAATGCATCTGTGGGATAAGTTTATACCACACAGTCAAACTCTGAAAATCAGATGCGTTAATAGATACCACGCAAATATATAACAACTTTTATTTTATTGTAAATGAATTATGGATTCAAAAATGATTTTTTTTTATTTTGATCATGTAGGAGTAAGCAGGATCTTTTTATATTCAATATGTGGATACACATTTATATTCTATTATGCACACATTTTAATTTAAAAATCTTAATTGCCTTAATTTATTAACATATTTGAAATTCAATTCTCGATAAATCATATCTTTTACCTAAAATAGTGCTGCAAAAAAAAAAAAAAAAAGACTTTCAAAACGTTGCACAATTTTTTTACATGTAATTTTGATTTCTAATTTTTGAAAGTGACATTTGATTCATCATCTAGTATAAACATTAATAGAAGTGTAGTAAATTAAGATATTTTTCCATTTCTGTGTAGTGAATGCTTTTTGAAAATGTTTTCTTTTCCCCTGTAATATTGTGAAATTATTAAGTAAAATAAGTTTTTTAAATATATATACTTGTTTTTTATATGGCTTGTATGGTTACATATCAGATTCTTGTGTTCTAATTTTAAACAGTTAAATACTGAAGTATCTCTGTTAAGTACTCTGAAGATGTGTAAAATAAATAAAATTTAAGTTAACTAAACATTATATGTTCTCAATATAGCTTAATTTAAAATAAACAAAAATTTACTTTTAAGTTAACCAACATATTTTAATTTTTTATGTATGTTATCTATATAATTTTATTTAAAACAAACAAAAATTTGCAGTAAAATATTAATATTCTTATAGAAGTCTACATCTACCCAAAATCCTTTTTGAAGAGGTTTCTTTTGTGAAGAAAAAAATAGCTCGGTTTTAGCTAACGACGGTATTGAAAACATTCTTCAAATTGGTCAGAACACTTAATAAACGGTGAAGAGACGGTTTGTAATCCTCAAATTTTATCATGTTTTCAAAACACATAGTTTTTTTTATTGGGATATTAAAAAAAATTATTTTTCCCCCTACAATGATCTCTCTTTTTTTTTTTTTTTTACTGATAGAGCAACCATTTCAGCAAAATAAGATATTTTAGAAGGTAAAATGTAAAAATTTATGGGGAAAAATAATCGTAGCAATAGCGGTAAGCATACGGCAGCATATCCACGTGCAACATTTATCACGTGATCGTGACGTCACATGCATTTAGTCCATTTCTCTCGTTCGCAGAACTTTATCAATGTGACTTGTTTTAAACACTATATATTTACCTGAATCCGTTATTATATAATGAAAAAAACTCAAAAATGTGAAAATAATACCAAAATAGTTTTGCTTCAGGCGTACTTCGAAGCATTCATTTGCCGATATTAGACTAAAAAGGAATTATCTCGATTTGTGAATATTTACATGACCATCGACTGTGTGCATTCATAAAGGACTATTAAATAAATATACTTAAACATTCCTAATTCATAATGCAATATTCAAATTAAAAGAAACATTCAAAAACTTTGAAAAGGCAAAATGGAATGAGTCATTTAGATTGAAAGAGCACCAGAAGTCTATGACTCCATATTGTTACCCCGAAAACTCGTGGCTATCTAGTCATTCGTTCGAATCATGTGCCATTAAAGATTCGTCGCGTAAAGAGGCACATGTCCTCGCGTTTGCGTGTGGTGTGGTAGTTTGGAAGGAAAGCATGTTCAAGTATCGTTTTCGTAACAATCGAAGCTCAAGACTACGAGGTCTATTGCCAATCGCTTTTGTGTTGATTTGAAGTGCGACGCTTACGGCTTCCTCATACCAAGAAAATCCCAGTCAGTCACAATCAACCCGAACTACAGTGAATCTAACTGACCAAGATTCAGCTTCGTAATTTCCTTCTCAAATAAATCCATAACCAGTTCCTGCCTTCTCACTAAGCTAAACCGGTTCTATCCGTTATGAATCTCGTCCCAGCTTGATTCAGCAAGTTAGATTTTTTTCAATCTTGCATCAATAGTCGGGTTTGATGGCTGTTGCAATTTCTTAAAGAATAAACGAATTTAAACAAATAAAGTATTGATTGTTATTGTTTTTTTATTTTATTAGTTACTAGTTTAAAAATTAAACAACGCAAACTAAAGGATAAAGAAGATTTTAATGAGTTAATTTTAGATGAATTGTAAATTAAACAAAAAAAAAGCTTTTGCATAACTCAGTTGAACAAAAAAAAAAAAAAAAAAAAAAAAAACCCATGTTCGCTAAAAGTACTGTTGAAAATTTATTTTAAAAAGATTCCATTTTATTACTACATAGGATCTCAAATTTTGTTATATTTTAGGCAAAACGAACAAAATGTAAATGGCATCGTAAAATTTTTAATTGAATAATGTATTAAAAAACTGAGTAAAACCATTTTTAATTTTATAATTAAAAAATAGTTGTTATAAGCTATATACAGTTAATTTGAAATGCCTTTTTTATAAAATGTTATACATATTATTTGTAAAAGTAATTGCATTTTAATATAATTACAATACATATTTATAATTTGCTACTTCTTTTTAGACTGTAATTACACTTGATACTAACAGGGGGAAATAATAAAAACGTTCTTATATATAGATATTTTTTTTTGTTTCACATCAATCAAATGAATAAGAATACAATTGTGAAATTAATAGATTGATACTTTAATCGTCTTAAAACATTAAAAACAGCATCAATATTCGACAGCAACTGATGACAGAAAGGTTGATTCGTATATTAGCGGTGTGAAGGCGAATGTTGGTCAATCATAATCATTGTGATTTGTATTGATCGCGTCAGACTGGGATTCGTTTGGTGTGAAGGGAGCCTACCTTAAAATCTTGGATTGTTGTAGGACTATTTATTATAATTTTATGAAAATGCCAAGTTTTATTATTAATTTCGGTTGATTTGTTTCGAAGAGTTACTGTGGAGAGAGAAGGAAGTTCTGCCCTTTCCAGAAGAAGCAGTGAACGGTTTGAAAAAATGCGTTGGATGCAAAATGCTTGCTTTTTTTCAAAAAATTTGTAACATGGACAGATGTTGCGCAAAAAATAGGAAGATAATTAACTCAAGTTTTTTGTATACATATTTTGTGAAATATTAGAATTGTTTAGATCTATTTTTCAAAAAATCACACTACATTGCAACAATTTTTTTACAATCACTTATGTAAATACAACAAGTGATTTGAAGCGATTTCGTTTAGAAACTATGTAAATATATCTTTATATTTTTATGCCACTTAAAAAATGAATGGTTTTGTAATATATAAATGTTGAAAAATTTAAAATTCATCCATAAACATTTTGTTCAGATTGGGCCTCATTTATGGAACTACTTCAAAACTTTCATCAATTTTTTCCCATCTTGATATTAAAAAAAAAAGTTTTAACAGTTTTAGCCTTTTTTTCATAAAATTTACTAAATAAATCTGAGAAAAAAATCTAGTTTATCAATTGGGAAGAAAGTGTTTCGCATGTTGTTAGATATCTTAATACTTTCCGAAGTCAATGATTTGCTCCTGAATTGTCAAAACATTATCTATACTCAGTATGAGAAGAAGAATTCAGTATAATAGATTATTTCACAAAGGCATAACGACGTGATCTTGTGCTTTTTCTATATTTTTGACCCATTTGTAATAAATATTACAACGTATTTAAAAACCATCATTTTATTATTAAACAACCCAATTTATTCACGCAAAATACCTCATTGGAAACGTTTTGAATTCTGAAGAGTGTTTTTTTTTCAGGTATAGAAGTTTAAGTTGGCATTACTTTCCAAGATGGCGACCAATTTAACAGCTGTCAAGTGATTTATTCTCAGTTTGGTTTGGCAATTCATCAAAACGATCATCAAGCAAGGCGTAGATTCGTCGAATGGGCCCAAAACAAGATTGCCGTTGTTCCCGATTTTCATAAGCGAATTTTGTTTAGCGATGAAACGCACTTCTGGTTGAATGGCTACGTCAACAAACAAAACTGCCGCATTTGGAGTGAAGCTAATCCACAAGTGTATGTCGAAACACCGTTACATCCAGAAAAACTGACTGTTTGGTGCGCTTTATGGGCTGGTGGAATCATTAGTCCGTACTTCTTCAAAAACGATGAAGGCCACAACGTTACAGTCAATGGTGATCGGTATAGAGCCATGATTACTAACTTTTTCATTCCTGAACTGAACAATCATGATGTCCAAGAGCTGTGGTACCAACAAGACGGCGCAACATGTCACACAGCTCGTGCCACAATCGATTTATTGAAAGACACGTTTGGTGACCGCCTAATTTCACGTTTTGGACCTGTGAATTGGCCTCCAAGATCTTGTGATTTAACACCGGTAGACTATTTTCTGTGGGACTGTGTAAAGTCATTGGTCTATGCGGATAAGCCACAAACGCTTGACCATTTGGAAGACAACATTCGCCGTGTTATTGCCGATATACGGCCACAAATGTTGGAAAAAGTCATCGAAAATTGGACGTCCAGATTGGACTACATCCGAGCCAGCCGTGGCAGTCATATGCCAGAAATCATATTTAAAATGTAATGCCACAAGGTTATCTTTCGAATAAAAAAAATTCATGTCAATCGAATAATACATCGTTGTTTTTATTGCAATTTAAAGTTCTATACCTCTAAAAAAACACCCTTTATATGTATCAGATTTCAAAACGGGTCGCAACAACTTGGTGCAAACTTTTAAAACTGCTAAAATATTGATAACATTATCAAACTCTTTCCGTTTCTACAGTTTTAAAGAAAAATGTTTATTTTATTAACAAATAATTCTAGGATTTTTCTCGCTGTGTGTTTTCTGTTTCTTAACTATAAATCCAATTTTGAAATTTCCCCCCTCTACATCTTCAAAGCATTGCAACTTCAAAAAAAAATTTTTTTTTTTGAACTTCGAATAAATCAATATAATTTATTGGGATAAATGTTTTTAACTGTGTCTTCTGTAAAAATAATTCTCATAAGATAGTTATGATTTCGTTTGTTCTTTATCTATCTATAACACTCCTGTCAATAAACAGACTTTTTCCTAAGTCTATTTATAAAGCCGAAAAAACGGTGAAACTCTTTTGTTGTTTTTCAGATGTTTATTTTGACACGTGAGGATTGGTGAAATAATCTTATAAAATAACCCTTAGGAGAAAGACTAAGCTTCGAGCTCTGCAGCCAAAAATGGTTGCTCTTGTGTTTGTAATATCCGATAAGAGTTGGCTTTCCGTCAGTTGGCCATCTAACACAGACATCAACAACCTTTTTAAAAGAAATACAAAGTCCGAACCTAGAAATAGCAAAGCTGACTCTAGACGAGAGCTTCTTTCTCTGAATTGAGAATTGTGTAATCTCTTTCTTTCATTCATTTATTGTTAGAGATACTATGGAAAGAGGATAAACATTGCCGCAGAGAAAAATTCTCAGAGGATCATACGACTTTATTTTTAGGAAGCCCTTCACTAGTCATATTATGAAAGATTCTACATTCTATAATATGACCTCATTCGAATTTCTTTACGCTTTGGAAAAGATGCTTCAATAAAGAATAGTTTAGTGAGAAGCCAACTAAATATTTACATTTACTAATAATCTCCCTCCATTTGTTACGTTGATGAAACATATCATCCGTGGCTTTTACGAGCAAAAGTTTTTTAATTCTACGCGAAAAAAACACACTAGGATGTAATTCTGTTTTCGTTTAACATTATGTTGTGTTTTGATACATCATTTTTACTCTGGTGGATCATTGTGGTATTAAAGTGAGTTATGTATAATTAATTTTTCAGGTAATATAAAATAGTACCTTTATATATATAATATATATATATATATATATATATATATATATATATATATATATACTATACTGTTCGAATTAATTGGGACAAACATGTTTTTCTTGTTTGAGTTGTTATGTGGTTGTGAAGGTCTCCTTGGACCTCACTTTGAGAACGAGAATAAATAGGAGTCATGTAAGAACCAGAAGCCATTTTTATAAACAACTTTCTTTATTTGGTTATCTTATCCAAATAGAATCAAAGACTTATTAACAAATATATCTAACTAGTATTATGAGGTTTTAAAGGTAACATCCTTTAAATTAACTTAGTTAATGATCCAATTAATTAACAATTAAATAATGATCACGCAGAGATTACCACGATAAAAGATCCCAGAATTATATTTAATAATGTTCCTATTGAACATTTAACTTTAATCTCACTCTTAAAACTTTAATGAGACTTTAATTATAAATCAGTAATTACCAACGGAATCTCAACTCTTCTTGAGGTTAAATTATCTCCAACAAGAAATCTTCAATTTAACTTCACTATAACTTTCTGCTTCAATCTCTATCTCCTACTGCTTTAACTTTACTATTCCGTTTGACTTAAATACTTTATCTAATCTGCATAACAAGGAATCCTGTCCGCTTTTTGGAGTTGATTGGAAATAGGTAGGGAATTAAATTTCCCTAAAAAGGACGACTCAGAAGGTTCGTGATAAAGTTCCGTATAGATTTGTCACATGGTTACTAGTAATGTCCCGAACCACCTCAAACCAGTTACATCTGCTTTTAGGTAGTGTGAGATTGACTTTGACTATAATTTATTCATTTTATTGTATCATTATCTCCGTAGTGAGCCTTTCAATGGGGCAGCTAGTAATTTCAATTATGCGTTCTGTATGACACATGTTACTTTCACTTGTTGGAAGAGGAATATTACTCCGTTCTAAAAGAAATCGCTCTCAATGAGCACACTTCTATGACTGTGACTCACATCATAATTCACATTATTAGATTAAAGAATGCAAATGTTCTTTCCTTTTTCAAATATCTTTCACAGTTGCACAGAATTTGGATTTTTAATATATTTGTAAAATGTAGGGTTAATTAGCTAACAATTATTTCAACTTAATCATCTCTGAAATCAATTCCCAAATAATTCTTATTTCTGTTATGGAAGAACTGCTATAGAGAAATATTATTTTTTTAAATAGTTTTTGCTTTTTTTTAAATGTAATTAACGTAATTCAAAAAAGTACTGAAAATGTTTAGCGCTAATCTTAAAAATGTGTCATTTTCGTGGACTTTTTTTTTAAATAATTAGCTTCAAGGCGCGTTTGTTGTTAATGCATTTCTTCATTTACAGTTTTAAATCTTTTCAAAGTACAATTGTAGTTTTTAACAAATTGAACTAGGTAATTGGTTTTATAAACAGTGAAAAGTTTAACTCCATTACAGATTATTTTAATTTTTTGATGATGAAAAGTAAATACAAACTATTACTTGCATGGCAAAGGAAACAATAATGAACTTATTATCTCAACCGTTCACACAGTAGAAGAATATTAACTTATTTTCTACGAAAAAACGACACTACATCGAATGTTTTATTTTAATTTATTCGAATAAAAACAAATATAAACAAAAAAAAATCTTAAGACCAAAATGAGAGTTTTTGACTTGTCAAACAAAACTCTATCTCTGAGAAAAAAGTTAGCCGATTCTATACAAAGCTCAACCAATTTCCAATTTCAACCATCCTATCGAGCGCCATCTATTGAGTGAAAAATAAACAAATCACTAAATAGCACGTGTTGGGAATTAATACATGTGTGTCGCTTTTGGGGAGAGGTATATTCTAAAAAACAAGCAGACGAAGCACGGAGGGGTAATCATTATGGTAAAAATTAAAAATCTGTTGGCATGCTGAACCTGAAACCCCACCCTTGTATACGTCACTGCTTAGCATTCCTACGTAAATATATATATTATTTTTCGATTGAGCAAAAATACTTGAACAAGTGATTTATAAATTTGTAATAAATTGTTTAAGAAAAAAGGGAGTTTCCTAAGTGAGAATGTTTGGGATGTCCCAAAATAGGGCAATTTTCGAAAATCTGCTAAAAGAATCTAATAGCAGATCACTTTTTCCAAAATAATTCGTAGCCACAGCAAATGCTAGATTTCGCTAATTGAAATCATTTTTTGCTAATTATGTTATAAAAATATTAGTGTGTTTGTTTTGTGTAAGGCTTTTTTTAACTCTCTCTTGCTGTGTATTCTAAAATAATTTAATCAACGTACATCTAACGCTACTATGAATAAAAAATGGGGCCCTAAGCATTGCTTAATTTCAAACCCTGCTTATAACATATCTTAAAAACTGACTATGATAAAATATATATCTGAATGAAAACTAATTAAAATGTTCTGTTAGTAAAAAGAAAATACCTTCTTATGAGCCTATATTAAAATAAAATGGTTTAGAAATTAAAAATTTATCTAGAATTCTATAAGTACTCTCTGACGAAATTTAAAATTATTTTTGGAAATACATCTTGTTCAAGTCGATGTATAGAAAATGCCAGTGAAATGTATGAAAGATGTTAGCACTTTGGACAGGACCGTAATATTCGGTGTGGAATGCGCACATTTAACACCAAAAACAAGATCCCAATGGACTGGTGCGCGTTCTACGCCGGGTATAAAAATGAGAGTTTTTTTTTCAAAATAAAAAGATGAGAACAGAAAACATTCGACTTCTCTCCATAGATCTAAATATTGTTTTTTTAAAGAAATGACATTCCTTAAAGTTAAAGGCTTGTTGTTTTAGAAGAGTATACTATATTTTCTAAAGCTTTGAATAATACCTCGAATCAATGACTTCAAAACGTAAGAGCGTTGCACACGTACATTCCATGTTTTTTCGTAAAAAATAGGGTGTGCGTTATACGGTGAATATTCCTAAAAATTAAACATTGCAACTTAAAAGTATAGGAGGGTGTTATACGCCGAATTTTAAGGTAAATCATAAAATAATATCAATGTAACAAATAAATCATTGCTCTTAACATTAAAAACTCAAATTTAAAAGATTGCTCTCTCTCACTATGTGAATGCATGATTTCATTCAAATGATTGGGAGATACAGATTTAGATTTTATTTTAATTGCATACATTTAAAAGAATTCTCTCAAAATTAAATGATTACAAAAGAAAACGCATTTGCAAAAGTAGAGGATCATATTTTGTAAAGTGTTATTTGTATCTTAAAAAAAACGCTGTTATTTTTCGAGGCGTGACCGAAAATAGAACAAGGGTATTCAAAGGCATGCTTTAAATTTTCTTCCCTATAAATAATCCGAACAGAATATTATTCTTTAAATATATAAAAGTTAAGAAATACCCAAGATGGATCAACAGCATTTTCAGGATAAAACTATTCCTGAATGATTACATAACTTTGATTTGAAAAAAATTTCATTCAAATCAGTTCAAAATAATAAATGTACTGTTAAACCTGTTTTTGTGCGGTAGATAGGGACTGCATAAAAATAAACGCTCAAAAAATATTCAAAAATTTCATAAATTCTTACATAAAACAAATTAATTCGAGGAAATACTACATAATTTTTTTTATGCGGTGGATAGGGACCGCATAAAAAAACTAGCATTTATAAAATATGCCAATTATTTATGAGAAATTTATGTAAGAATACTTCCATAACAAAATAAAAATAATTAAATATTACACATGGAAACATTTTTAAAACATATAGTTTCTCATTGTATACACGGATTAGTTTTCAAAATGCACATGCATAATTAATTGTTACTCATCGTAATCCCAAGCCCTGTAATAAATAAGTTCAACACATTGCTTTCGTCACTTGAAGGTACAATTGTAATTGATTTATTTTTTGGCAACATAAAGTAAGAGATAAGTTTTTGTGACGAAGGTCGGGTGGTCAGTTGCTTGTAAATGCCACGATAACCAGATATACACATGATTGAAGCCCTTTTTGGAATTTTTATATTCCTTTCTTAATTGGTACCTATTTTAAGAAAATGCTTTTCCAATTAGTTGGAAAGATGGATCCCTGCATATTTTTATTCGCTCTCAAAGAATCCGGTTCTTCTTGCCCGTTTGCATAATCAATCAAATTACTGATAATATCACTATCATTGAAAGTTTCGTCTGCAATCAAGCGCGGGCTGCTGGAGCGACAAGAGAAAAGCAACTGAATGCGCATTGCCGGAGACTATTTATAACAAATGAACAGAGCATCTTGAAGTGTATACATTTCAGTGGCGTAACGTACACCCTCACATCGGGGGGCAGGACTCTAGGGGCCCAAGGCTTGACGCGCTAAATACGTATTTACCCAATTTATAAAATATTAAAGGCAAAAATATTATAAAATATTAAAATATTAAAGGCAATGTGCGACCTTGGAGCTTCGACAAAAAGAGACAGCGGATTTTCAGTTCCATCAGGACTTAAATCTCTAAAGAAACAACGCGGACTACGAGTTTGTGACCCTCAAATATCGCAGTGGGATAAGTTGTGTCATTTCCCTAAGCGATACGTATCTTTTGTAAATTTTTTTCAAAAATTGCCTTTCTAGTTCATTCTTTAAGGAATCAAATGGAAAAATATAATATTGCCATCATATTAGCTAATTTTCAAAAAGCAGAGCAAATTTTGTCCAATACACAGAATATATGGTGCATTTTCTTTAAAATAAGCTTAGCCAAATTTGAGTTCTTTTTTATTCTAACTAATAGGAATAAAAATCCCTGACATTATCTGAATATTATCTTTTAATTCTTTGTCATGAATTCTCATTTAAAAAATCGCCTATTCATTTTGATTGGTAGACAAAAAGAAAACTTTGAAATAAGAAACCTTAGAATTATAGGTTCTTTCAGTAATAAATTTATATAAGCTCGTGAGAAAAAAATGTTGTGAGGAGAAGATTTGAAAAGAAAAAAATATGTACACATAAAAGTTAACATCAATTGCAGAGAAATCTCGTGCGCTCTCCCCCATTGGGGCTTCTTTTTGCATCTATTTTTGTGCAAACTAGTAAAATTTAAAAAAAAAAAAGTAACTAAATTTAAAAAGCAATTCACTGATCATTTCCTTTATTTATTAAGAGGGAAATGAATTCAAAAACCTAATGTTTAAAAATAAAAAGTGCGTGTTTCGTATTAGCAGTATATTTGCTGCCAAAGAAACATCCATTTCAAAAGTTATGAATATCAAAAAAATTTTATCATAAATTAATTTTTAAATTTATGAGTTAGTGAAAACAAAGCAATTCTGTAAGTTTTAGCATAAAAAAATTCAAGTTAAAATTTTATTTTTAATTCAGGAAACGTTCTTTTCTAATCGCTATTTGTGTGAAAATGGCTGAATCAATTTTCTCTAATTATGTCCAACGATAAAATGTTTTCAGTGTTATTTCTTGGTAGAAAAAACAGAAATTACAAATGGATTTTGCGCAAATAATTTAATTTCTTTACGCAATGTATTTGCTGATGTGTTTATAAGAATTACATTGAAACTATTTAAAAAGTGTGCACTCATTAGAAAAATATTTTATCAATATATACAAGAAAAATATTTTCGCTAAAATACTTAATCATGACCTTCCAAGCTTAAAGATCAGCACTGTTCCAACCATTAAATGATCGGTTCTATGATTTTTATATTTATGTAGCTTAAATTAAGGCTGTCTCATTTATTATGTCAACAATTGACCGTTATTTAATTTATTAAATTGGAATTGTTCCTTATTTTTTCTTTTAGTACTACAAAAATATGTAACGGGTCTATCCGCGTTTAAACTAATTCTCTTGGGTAAAATAATCTTTTGAACAGTAATTTCAGTTGGAAACCGCGTTCTGTAAAGAAGACTCGGTTTATGTAAATTAGAACTTCTTAGTAAGTGTTATTCGTAGTGTAGGTGCAATGATGGTTGAAAGCTGACAAAGAGGCAAACATAGTGCTTACGACCGGAGATCGTATAGTTAAGTGAAGTTGGAACATTATCCAAAGATTTTTCAAGTATTGAAGAGAATAGTGCTGAAGAAATAAGATACGTGTTCTTATTTCTAATATATTTAAATTGATTAAGCTTGATTGTTCGTTAGGTTTAGAGATGTAAGTGCATTCTCCCCTTTAGTTGTTTAAAGCTATTAAGTAAAATAGTAAATCTAAAAGTGTGTTAGTTATTAAAATGGCTGATCTTCACACGAACCCTTCAACACCCTCGTCCACCGGGACGCGACAAATACACCTTAGAAAAGCTCCCAAGAAGGTATTTTCTCCATCCGATTTTAAAACTATTTAATCGAAGCTTTCAATAGATCCAAGAGTAATTCTAGGGATACATACAAAAAATTAGGTTAAATTTTAACATAAATAACTAAAGTTGTAGAAATGTCGATTCCCAAATCCTTTCGTTTTGTACTCTTAAAAGAGACTTGGAGAATTGTTATTAAATCTGTTTACGCTTTGAGTCTATTGCTTATGGCTTTATCTTGCAGCATTCTAAAACAACTGAACGATTTATTCGCATAATAGCTATTCCGAAACAAATCAAAAGGAATCTAGCATGAGCAATATTTCCTATGTGTATAAAACATTGTAAAAATCCCAGCAATATTGGAATTCCTTTATATGCCTTAGTGCTGTCATTCTCTACTTCTCAGAAAAGGTCCTCTTGGATTAAATAAAAGATCTCATAAAAGCTCTCAGTTTGGGTCCATAATTTATTTTATTCATCGAGGCATGTTTGCTCTTTCTCTGAAATCTGGTTTGAGATGAAGATAGATTTAGAAAGACAGAGGAAATATTTCAGAGCACAATCTACAATGATGTGTGTGCAAATACCATTACAATAAATTCTAATGTTGTGTGTGTGTTTCCATGTTTATTTACATTCAATATATTTTTCCTATAACAGATTGAAATTATTTTTGATTCTCCTATTTATTACCAAACATTATTTTCAAATAAAAGGAATTAATATGTTTTGTGGAAGAATATGTTAATGTGGGATAAACAGTGATTCAATAAATACAGATTATTTAATTATGGTTTTCCATATGACCAATTGCTAAAGAGTCTACAAGAGCGTGTGTGATTTAAATTTGTAAGAGTAAATGCGTTTGCTACGGTTTTAGAATTGATTATAGGAATATGTATAAAGTATTTTCAGATAAAAAGATAATTATGTAACGGCAGAAATTTGTTTTATTTATTTGGAAGAATGTTTACTTAAGTTGCTTCAGTTTTTTTGCAGAATTCAGTTTTATTTATTTACTTTTTCTTTAAACTAATTATGAATGTAAGAAGAAAATATTTTCTCATCTAAATATTTTCTAAAATAATTTTTAAAAAAGGAAAAAAAAATTAATCTGTGAATGAAAGGAATGGGTTTTTCTCTAAAAAAAGTTTAAATTCCTTTAGATGAATGAACTGCTAGAAGTGTTTGCATACAATCATTTAGTGTAAGCTATCCCACACATTCGAAGTTGGCACAATAGTTTTCTTTGAGGAAAACTTGCTCTCTACCCATCTACCGAAGAAAAAGCATCATAAAAAAAGTCCCAATAAGTTCTAGCGATGTTAAGAAAGAAAGCAGAGTAAAAAAGGTGCCAGTAAATATTAATGAAATAGGCTTTGAAAAGCAAATCCTGCTTCGCATTGTCGGTCCAATTGAAACAAGCCTTCTCAGCAGCAGCGAAGGGGAGAGCGGGGGCTCATCGATCGACGCCTCCTTCTCAGCGCATCCTCTGTGTCGGCTGGAAAGCGTGCTCTGCCCAGATGCTGCACAGGTCAACCCTAATCGAACCAACCTTTCACTGCTCACTCTCTTAGATCGACATGGCTCTGAAAGAACTCTTTATCTTGGCCGTCGCTGTCCTTAGTTTTGTCCGAGTGGTCACCTGTGCTTTGACTTCTGGCGTTGGGATGTGCGAGTCCGACGAAGACCAGATCCAATGGAAGAACTTGAAGGAGGAACACACCATCGAGCTCAACGCTGACAATGTAAGTCCCAACCTCCCACTCATGACTCGCACTTTTCAATGATGAATTGACTTTTAGATTCAGTCCCTTGACTTATTAAGGAATTTTCTATTGATTGATTGATTGGTGTCAGTCTATTTGAGACATCAGATAAGATGTATTCAATCCTTTTTTTTCTGGAATTATGAGATTTATATTTCAATCTATATGTATTTGTATTTTCTAACATATCACAAACATTCCAAATTGAATACAGACTTCCGATGGCGTTTTAATAATTGCTTTATCTTAAGATTTCAATATCATTTCCTTTACTTTTGGAACTAAAAAAGTCCTTATTCAATTATTTTTTAGTTTGAATATATTCCCTTTAAAGAACAGATTGTTTTGTATCTGTGAAAGATTAAGTTTTATATTTGTACTTTCTTGTGAGTTCTAGTTTGTTATGTACAAAGAAATTTCTCAGACACACATTACTAATATGAATAAGAATTTCGGTAATAAACATAGAACAAATTATACAGAATGCTAATAAAGTAAGATTGAAAATAATGTTGTTAAATAGTAATAACGAGGCAGAATTTCTTTAATGATTTTTCTTCGCATATTTATTATTAAATAAGCACTGCTATTTTCTTTTCTCAAAAAATCATTGGATAAACTAATATGCTTGATTAGTCTCAATTAAATTTTTTATTCAATCTTCTTTTGGATGCCACAAAAATTGTAATTAAAATTTGAATAATTGTGCATGCAGAATTTCAATCTGCATTGAATGTGTAATAAGTAATTCATGTTTTTAAAACGAATCAATGTCTTTACAGACTTAAGTGTAGAATAAAGACAAACTTGTGGTCTTTAAATCTTTTTTTACTTTGAAATACTTTCCCTTTTTAATTTTGTAAAACGTATTCGTTAATTTTTAACATCCATGAGATACATTTTTATTTTATTCCAACTTTTTACTTTAAACATTTATATGAAATTCTGAAATAATATTATTGCATAAAATATGATATTCTGATTAATTTTTGATTTAGACGACAGTCTGATCAAAAACGGTCTGACAGTTAAAGAACATTACCCCTAAGCTTTTCAGAAAGGACAAACACTGATATCATATCCTAACTTCACTATCCTATATAAAAGTAACATATTTTATTACACTGCTCATTTCTAACTGAATGAATTCATTTCTTTGTGAATAAATTATGCCATCTCTCTCTACATTCTTCTTCTATATTCTTCTTATAAATGTTTCAAATGTGCTCAAATGAAAAACAGTGCATATGTAGGATCCATTTGAACAGCACAATAGAAAAGACTAAAACATCGTGAATTTTAATGAACATTTTCTGTCTCAAACTATTTTTTGTCTGTGTTCCGAGAATGTCTTTGAAGAGAATGAGCAATGTCTAGGGAGGTAAATGCTAATTTAATACAATATTTCTCCTTTCTAAACTGAATATTTTCTCAAAATATATAATTTAATGAATCCAGCAATTATATATATATATATATATATATATATATATATATATATATATATATTGATTCATGATTTTATTTACGTAAGCTAAGCAATAAGTTGTTCTTTCTTTTCCCTTTGAAGTGGATTCGATTGAATTCTGCGATGATTTATGAAGAATCCAGCTTTCCATTTGGGTAATTTTATCTCATTTTTAGGAGCTGTTTTGAAATAGATTTTCATTGCCTAAATGTCTCTTAAGCTAGTCAAAATATCTTCGAAAGAAAATAGATTCGACAGATTAATACTAACACTGCTTTTGAAAGCTTTGTCTCTATCCCAATTCCACACCACTGATATCCTCAGTTAAACGCGAGACAAAATATTTCATGTCTACTGAAATAAAAAAAGAATTTGAATTAATTAAACCAATTTTTATTTAAAAACCTCTGGACGCACCCTTAGGGTGCTATCATGTCTATGAATTTAAGTCATTTCAATATTTGTACGAGATGAGTCTGCAATGGTTTTGGCCGCAATGTGTGGAACCTCAAATAGAAGTTAAATAAAATAGTGGTGGTTTTCAATCGTGCTATTTTATGCAACCCTATTTTATTTTAGATCCAAATTTTCTACAATATTTCTGAATTTAGGATTGAGATGGAAATTCTCACCCCAGTCTGCGAGTGAATGTCAGGCGTATTTCTCTTCATGCAAGGAGGAGTTTGGATTGCATGGGGATTGCAAGGAGAAGTTTGGATTGCCAGGAGAACTTATCTATTTGGATTTCTGACTGTCATTTTGCCCCCTGATATTAAGGGAACCAGGACATGCTCGAAAGAGTAAAATGCCAAAATTAAGACCCTTTGTTTATGAGACATATATCATTTAAAATTTCTAATAGAGCTTAGATTTTTTTATGTCTATAATAAAGATAATTTAATTATTCTGTAGAACTACAAAAATAACGTTTTACTCCAAAAGTTTTTTTTTACTACTTAATTTAAGTAATACATAATTTTTGAGAACTTGTAATATATACTTATGTTTAGGTACCATTTTTTAAAAAAGTATTCTATATTTTTATGCAAAATATTTTTTACACATATATAAAACAATACATAAAATACAGTGAAACCCTTTTTTTTTTAGTAAAATTTTAGTATAGTTTCTTTAAAAAACTTATGAAACTTTGAAATTTGAATTTTTTTTTTATTTTTCTGCTTTTTTATGCATAAAACAATTTTTTAAAAAATTAGGCACTATTTTAATAGAAAAAAATTAGGTTCACTATATGCATAGGCATCTTGTATAGAAGTATAAAAAATCAGGAATCATATAGTGCAATAGTTTTTTTAAAAATGTACCTAAATGCAAAAAATATGCTTTTGAGAAAAGTGAAAAAACTAAAAAAAACAATATTTTCACATATTATACACTTAATTAGTATTTCCTTGCCTATTTTTATATGACTAATAATAATCCTTAACCATTTTCTAGAGTTACAAAAGTAATTTTAAATTCATATGTTTTTTCCCCTTTGTTTTAGTTAACATGAACATAATTTTCGAGATCTTGTAATACATATTTTCATGTATAGGTACCATTTCTTACAAAAATATTTTTTGAATATACAAAAAAATTTACAAATATATATAAAGTAACATATTAAACATAATGAATCTTTTTTTTAACTAATTAATTGCATAATTTCTTAAAAATAATCATAAAACCTTAAAATTATGAAAATCTTAATTTTCTTTTTTTACATATAAAATCAATTTTCAAAAAATTAGACACATACTAAAAGATATTTTGTTCACTGTATGCACATGTATCCTGTTTAGATATATAAAAGGTTCCAAACAATATGCTACAATAGTTTTTTAAAGTGTACCTAAATTTAAAAATATTAAACATTCGAGAAAAAATATAATAAAACTTAACAAAAAAATTTCCCCTTACATTATAGATTTGATTAATATTTCCTGCTTGGTATTCATTTTCTTCATCTAAATTCTGTTTATCCATTTTCCTTTTTAAAGACCTTCTTTTATTTCTGGCTTCCAATGACACTTTATTTACTATACGTTCAGCCTCAAAAATTCGTTTGTTATCATTTATAAGTAAGGCACGTTCCATGTTGTATCCTGGTTTAATGCCCAGAGCTTCAAAGACTTTTATCCTACTTACACATCCATCGTTAAAACAAATTACAGCATCCATAACTCCAAATTTCAAAGTTTCAATGCCAACAAAAACTGTTTTAGGAATTCGCTCCCAAATACATTTGTTAAAACTTTCATTGGGATTTTGTGTTCTTCCATGAAGGCACTTTTTCAATAAGTCCTTCTCTGTTAGATCGCGAAACACTTTTTTCACTTTCAATAAAATTGACTCAGGTAAAGAATGCTTGTGAATATAAAATTCCCCCGTAACAATGTTATGGTTATAACCGCACCAGCTATCCTCACCAAGAGGACACAAAGCGTGTTGAGGATTATCCTCAGTACTTAGTTTATGAAAATAAATAGCCCATATGGCTCTTTTCACGTCCTCCACAGATGACAAATTTTTACGGATTGCTAGCCCATAATAATGTTGGATTGAGTCCACTTCTTTAAGCGTTAGCCGTCCACGTCCCGAAATATTTTTCCCATCTGATAGCTTAATGCCTTTGCTCATTTTTAGAATGTTTCTCAGCCTTGTGCCCATGGCCAACACATTCTAATTTTTCAACTTCTGTGTCGCCATATACTTTTGCTTCTTTTATAGTAAGAAATCCTTTTGAGTCCCCATCACCAAGATATTGCGTATAACATGCTTTTCGTGATGTTTCAGATCGCTGAAATATACTTAATACCCCCCGACATTCCATTCCCTCACTGAATCCTTCGTAATTTTTAGCACAATTTTCACATGGTTTTTTTTTACCCTTACATGAAGAACAATATTTTGTGAGAGCTTCAAAGTCGATAACCTTTCCGTTCTCAACAGACGTAGCACATACAACTCCATTCAATGAAGAATAGCCTCTTTTATGCCATGTGCCATCCACAGCCACAGCTATATTTGAATTATTATCATTCGCTATGACTGCTTCGTGAACAGCTGCATTCATGGAGTCTTCACTAATTGTTTTTAAAACATTTAAAAACAAAGAATTATGGCGTTCAAACTTTTCAGGTGGTGGAGGCAAATTCATGAGCCCACAGAATATTCGAGCAGCAGCTCCACCTTTTCCAATAGCTCTCATTCCATATGTCAATCTTAGATTAACATCATAACATTTATTTGATATTTTTGATGACATTGTGCTCGTCGATTCTCCACAGTTGTGACAAATTATTTCCAAACTCACAGCTAAACCTCTACGACTTTTTAAATCTTCTCTCTCAGCTCAATTTTCTCTGAAGAACAGCAATATTTACAACATAAGAGATTTTTCATAAGGGAAGATAATAAATCCAGTTCAACGATTATGTTTACGTTTTGAGAATCTTGTTCTTTTAGTAAATCCGGTATTTTAATTTTTCTCCTAGAAGCACTTTCCACGGAATTCAAAAGCAATTCTTCAGTCGATTTAGACTTTTTATGTTGATTGCTACTATACTTCCTTCTGCCAAATTTTTTTTTTTATTCTTGGCATAATTACTCGTTTAAAAAAAGTTAAGATAATTTTAAAATCTTATGAATATTAATAATTATAAGTAAAAAATAAATATTTCTTACGAAAATTAATGTAAAATTAAGTAGTTGTATGCCACAAGAAACTTCGGAATAGACGAACTCGGTTCAAAACATTGCCACAAACCGAAATTTAAAGTAAGAAATTTTGTCACACAGCTTGGAACAATAGCTCACGCACAAGCGTGGCTAAAAAGTAGCGGGGTTAACATTCAAACGAAAAAAACAATCAAAAGTTAATATAGATAAAAACTACATATTTAAAGTTCAAAGGGGCGTGTCAAAAGGGGCGTGGTCATTTATTTACATTTTTATTTTTCATATTTTAGGGCTATTTTATCAACAAACATATAAGTATTATACATTTTTAGATTCAGAAAAATAAGCACTATTTTTTAGAACTAAAATTGAAAAATCGATTATTTGAAAGTATATGATGTCCCTGTTCTCTTAATCATATTAGAGCTGCTTTTTTGTCAACAAAGAAAATATAATTTAAAATATAATTAATATTAAAATGGATGTTAATTAGTACAATTTGGGCAACAGAATTATTTTTAAAAAAAAAAAAACATAGCGGAATAATACTTTTATCGTCAAATCTGTGGACAGAAAATCATTAAAGTAGACTCTGTGTCTAGGGTAGTATTTTTATTGACTGCAGCGTTTTTGATACATATTACTTAAACTACAATAACAGTTCGACGAGATGCTTCGTGTTATTAAAGAAAAAAAATTGAAATTATATATATATATATATATATATATATATATATATATATATATATATATATAGACGAAAACATCAAAGAAAAACTTTTTTAAATTTTTTGCCGTCATATTTGAATTTCTTTTTCATAAAAAGAAGGGTGTTTTATAGTCTAGGTTAAGAGTTGTTTTGATGTATTGCATACTACTTGCGATTGGCAAATTTTAGGAAGAGAGATAAACTTTGCACCAAAAAAATGGCAACAATTTTCATCTAACCTGTGGATGCAAAAAGCATAAATCCACCCCTAATTATGGAAGTATATTTTTGTTTGTTTTTTAATGAAGTATCTAGATTTTTAAGAGCATGCTTGGACTGTTTTAAAATATTATTTAAAAATAAAAAATAAAGCTCCACTTTAACCCTCCAGCATTATGATTTATTGCAATTTTTTTTAATCACTACATTGAAAATTAAGAGATATACATAAATAAAATACTCAACTTTTGAAAATTAAATACGTTAAAGGTAATTAATTAAATTGGTACTTTTAAGTACCGTCAGTCAACAAAAGCCTAAAATATTCTCATATTACGATCTATATAGATCTTCTTTTACATACAAAAATATAAGACACTTACCTTTTGACATTAACTAATTTTTTGGAAAAAAATGAAAAAATAATAAAAAAATGTCAACTGAAAATGCAACTTCTGCTATAAAACTATTCGCTGTCCTCGCTGAAAAATACTCATCATAGAACCCGTGCTGCCATATATCTTGAGCGAGTGAGTAAATATTAATATCGCACTGTTCAGCTATACGAGGGCTTTTCGCGTCGGGCCTCGTCATTTTGAACCATAGTCAAGTGACGAGGACGACACCTGAGTCGGCACCCACCTCTCCTATCTACTACACCAACGGGATGACGTTTGAGCTCTCGACAGATTTGACATGCATCGCTTCCCTAGACGGCGGGTCTTTAGTGGTACTGGGCTCGAACTCGTGAGATGTCTGCCATGATCTGATACCTTGACCACTAGGCTACCACGGCCACGCTATATATCTTGAAAGAGTGAATTTTAAAGAATATTCTTGCTAGGGCGGTATCGGCAGAGTATTCGTAAAAACTGTTATTCTATATAATTTTAAAGGAAGCGGTACTTCGAAGTACCATCCGTAGATACATGGTTCAACTTTAGAGATGATGTAAGACACATTAGAATGAGAAGAACCTTGACAAATGCCTAAAAATCAATATTCAGTTCTGAAAAAGGGAAATTAAGATGGTTCAAAGTGTATTCACATTTCAAGTGAATAGAGACATGAGAGTAAAAGAAAGCTTTAAAATCTACCTATAGAAACTTTATAAAAATTCTTATATTAAAGAAGAATTTATAAAAATAACTTTACGAAAAGGTTGCAAAAACACATACTTGAAAAATTTAGGATATATTAAGACTGTCTGGTTTTAAAAAAATAGGACAGACTCAGGCCCTTTCCAGGATAGAATAATATTAATATTACATTATTATTTTACTTTATTATACATAATAGCCCAGTAGCGCACACAGGAATTTTTCAAGGTGGGTTGTCCGGGGTCGAAAGTTCACCATTCTTGTATAATGCTCCTTTTGATTTTGTCGATTTTCGGGAACAAAACACAGCAAAAAAACTAATTATTGAATAAATAATTAGCATTAATTAATAAAATTAATCATTAATAACAAATACTTAATTAAATTTTACGTACTGTGTATTTAGAATTATAATCAATCGGAAAAAAAACAAGGACTTTGGGAGGTCCGCTCCTGTGTGAGGCCACTGTAACAGCCTATTTATTACACTACACACTGCTGGCTGAATACCAATTCATTTTTGGAGTTCAAAGTATACTCTTTATTTCGCCTCCTGTATTGACTGGTGAAACTATTCTTACGTTTTAAGAAAAAAATTATTCTAAAATATTTCTTTATTTTACAGAAGCAATATGATAGATGCATAGAAGCACACTTATTTTAATATATTTCGATTTTCTTTAATTAAAATCAAACTCTATGTTCCGAGGTTGGTAAAGGCTACGTGGCAGTGGCGCACACAAGGGGGGTCCTGAAAGTCCAGACCCCCCAAAGCCCTTGATTTTTTCCGATTGATTATAATTTTTAGCATATAGTACGTAAAATTTAATTAAGTATTTGTTATTAATAATTAATTTTAGTAATTAATGCTAATTATTTATTCAATGATTAGTTTTTTTGCTGTGTTTTGTTCCCGAAAATCGACAAAATCAAAAGGATCATGATACAAGAATGGCGAACTTTCGACCCAGCCCCCAACCCTTGAAAAATTCCTGTGTGCGCTACTGCTACGTGGCATTATTCGAAGACACCTTGAAACACGACATTGGATAATTCCATTCGAAGGTAGAATGATCAGCCAACAAAGAATGGAGCAATGCTTTCTGAATTTTATTTTCAAACTCTTTTTAAAAGCCTCTTTTGGATGTGGTAGGAATTCTTGCTGATAAACGATTTCCCGGGGTCTTTGTAGACATCTAAGATAAAGCCTTGCCATGCCCCTAACTATTATCTTGTGACAGTATTCCACTCGACTCTCAAATGGCACTCCTGATTGACACATCAGCAGATAACTTCTATTCTCTATGTTTCTGCTGAGAATGGCAAACGAATCCATAGGCGAACTTCAAAGTCGTTATCCTGCTTTTCAAAAAAGGAATCCAATTAGGAAATTTTCTTCCAATCTGAGCACCCTCCCTTCTTTACCTAGATCGCCGACTTCAAAAGAAAACGCCATTGATTTCGAATAAGTCGCCGAAAACATTGTTTTGAACGTGGGACGAGTATTTTCTTTAGAAAGAAAACAGGCGTGTAATGTGGGCTGAGAATAGTTGGATGGATCTCCTCCTCAAACTGAGTAGAATTCAATTACTGTGGATTAAATTTTGATAAAGTAGCCGCAAAGCTTTAATGTATGGATTAAATCTGTAGGAAATGTGAAAAAATATGAAATCTCAGAAAGCAAACGTTCGAAAGAAATTGTTCTGCTTTTTTATGGTATTGGAAATTTGTGGATGGGTTTCTTCAAGAAGGAAAATAAAAGCTGCTTTATGATGCTTAAACATTGGATTAAAAAAAACCCACTTGAAAAATTATATTTATTTAAATCTGTGACGTTCTATAATAGAATATATGTATATATATATTATATTCAAAGATATTTTGATATGAGAAACAGTGGTTCTTAGATAAGCAGTTAACAAACATGGATTTTTCAAACACATTTTTTTTGCAGCAGCTTATAATATTCCTTAAATTTCTTGACCAATATTGGTTTTGAGTTGAGCATTGGTGCTAAGCTTACCGGTGAAAACACAACTCCCAGAAACTCCAGGGGGAATCTACCTCCGTAAATGAAAATTTCATACATGCTCCAGATGTTATTTTTAATGTATTTATTATATTTAATTTGTTATTATATATAAATTTTCTTACAGATACATATTTTAATATCCGATATAAAGTAACAAGATAAAACATTTTCTTGTATTTTTTTAAATAAATTAACTACATAAGAAATGTAATAAAATAAAATTTATTTTAAATTTTGGCATTTAAGTAGCTGCATGATTCCAAAAAATAATTTGCATTTGAAAAATGCCTGCATAATTAATCTAAATAAGAAATATTGAAAGATATAATTCCTTGTTTAAAATAACAGAATCTCTTCTGTAGTATAAAACAAACATCTATTTTGTTTATACAAAATAAAAGAAAAATTCCTAGCAACTTTAAGAAACACTACTTTAATGAAACTTGGCATGAAGGTACATGTCGGAAAGATATGCAAATTACGCTCTGATTGCGTTGCGAGGAGGTGTTGGAACCAGTGGATTAGAGAGATGTCATTTATACGAAGACCAGACTCAGGACCCGCTCGACAGATCAGTCGTCGAAAAGCTCGCCACATCATAAGAAATCGTAACAGCCAACTGCTTCATCGGACATCATCCAGGCACAGGTAGAACCTTCATTAGGCGATCCTGTGTCTTCTCGAACAATACGAAGACGTCTGGCTGAAGGACATTTGGGATCGCGGTACCCATTACGTGTGCTGCCCTTGACGCCCACCCCTCAACGAGTCCGTTTGAAGTGGTGCCACGCACGAGGAAACTGGACTGCTGCAGAATGGAACAAGGTCATGTTTAGCGACGAATCCAGATTCAATCTCAGCAGTGATCACAATCGTGTTCGTGTGTGGAGACCCCGAAGTAAGCACCTCAATCCTGCCTTTGCTTTACAGCAACACACCGCTCCCACAGCTGGTGTGAAGGTATGGGGTGCCGTTGTCTACAATACACGATAACCTCTAGTATTGATCAGTGGCACCATGACAGCTCAGCGGTATGTCCATGACATCCTGCAACCACATGTGTTGCCACTCATGCAATGGCTCCCATGAGTCATTTTTCAACAAGACAATGCTCGGCTTCACGCGGCAAGGGTGTCACAAGATTGGCTCCGCACTGTTACTATTCTTCCTTGGGCTGCCCGATCCCCAGATTTGTCTCCAATCGAGCACATCCGGGATCATTTGGGATGGCGAGTTGAGCATACGACGAGTTTGAACGAACTAGAGGCAAGGTTACAGGAAATATGGAATGAAATGTCGCAAGACATCATACAGAACTTGTATGCCTCAATGCCCGGTCGTATCGCATTGTGCATTCACGCTAGAGGAGGTTCAACAGGGTATCAAATCTTCCATTCTTTTGCCTTTTTCTCTCAAATAAAGGATCATTTTTCTTTGATTTTCTAATCATTTACTTATATCAAAGTAGTCATTACGTATGTAAAATTTCATTTCATTTTGACGACTCCTTCTTATTACACTAATTTTTTTGTCCATGAGTGTATTTGAATTATTATGTTCTGTTACACGAAGCCCAGTAACTAAAAAAATCAAAAAATTAGAAATAAAAAATAACTATCCTATTTATTGTAAGAAGTGCTATTTAAAATATATATATATATATATCAATTTTCACACATCAGAACTTATTAAAAATTGTAGTTTGATCTATAGTTGTGGAGCCTTACCTCAGATGTAGTTAATGGCTGGTATTTGGTGTCCAGGGATTTACTTTCTCGTACTAGTAGTAAACCGAGATGGTATACTAAAGTTATTTAACCCTACTTTGAAAAAAGATATTTTTGCTACAGTAATTCATGAAAATTATTTAGAAATGAAAAACTTCCACACCACGATTATTGACCTCACATTCCACCTGGCCGCACAAGTTTTTATCATGATATATCGCCTTAGCATTTGATGAAGGAAAAAAAAGTTGTGCCTCTTACCAGTTGGGTAAAATTACTTATAATGCTACATACTCATTCAGGCTGCCTTCTAGTGGGGGTTTCAAATAGGGTTCATCCTTTACATAAAATCCTACATAAATGAAAATCAGTCAAGATTATTTTGTCCTGTCCTTAAAAATTGAGTTTGTGTAGCATTTCTTTCTTTCAGATATGATACATTAATGGCTTAAAGCAGTGTTTCTCAAACTTTCAATCATGGCGACCCTATTTTCAATCATAATTTTTGTCGCCCCCGTACATCAATAATGTATTTACTGCAATAAAAATGCACTTTGAGAGAGAGACGCTTAAGTTACAATACGATCTTAATTATAAACCGTACAAATTAATACGATAAGTATATTAAATTTTGTGTATATGTAACTTTTAAGCAATATGTATTTTAAGAAAATTACTTAAGATATATATTACTTACTTATTATTATGTTATTTTTCTTTCTCTAATTTTTAAATTGGAACAGATCGCAAAATGATATAATTAATTAAAGATTTATTTCTCCTTCAGCATTTTTTTCTTTAATTTGGTTTTGAGATCAAAGATAGCTATTTGATGACGGAAAAACGTCAGTTGATAAACATAAATTATATCAGTGTTGTGTATATTTTTTATTATGGAAGAAAGTATTTTGTCTTACTTCTCTTTCCGGTTATTTTTTTTAAAAATCTTTAAATTTTCGATATGCTCGCGCCCCCCCCAGGGAGGCGCGCCCCACACTTTGAGAAACACTGGCTTAAAGAATATTTTAATTTAAGATAACGAAGAAAAAAATCACAGTTTGTCCCAATATTCATTCTGGATAGGAAAAAAAATTATTTATTTTTTTCCTAAACATAGGTGCTGGAAAATGGCTGCAACTGTTTCTTTTTAGTCATAATAGTTTTATTTTATTAGAAATATGTTTACTAAAATATACACATGCTTAGGAATCCTAATTTTTTGATTGTGTACATATAATTTTGTCCTTTATTCATATCCGCAATCATTTAATTTACTAATATTTCAGAAAATTTTTTTCTTTTGTCATTTAATTCAGAGATACGGATGCGAATTAACATAATATACTTATCTATATGTTCCCAAAGTCATCTACAATCAATAACAAAAAAAGTTTATGAAATACTTTTTCTTTTTAAGAAAATATATTTTAAAAATAAAGTCATTTGTGTATATTTCTTGTTTTGTTAAACTTTGATTACTGAAAAACGAAATTGCGTTTTGCATTCCTTCAACTTCGCATTTGTAATAATTCAAAATAATTTTAAATTTCTTTTCTCTTACATCAATCATCCAGCTTATCAAATAAATATTAATAAACAACAAATTGTAGCAAACATCACTTCAAATAAATTTTATGAACTTTGAGCAATTATTAACGTATAATAATAATAATCACAAACTTTGAGAAAGTTTAGTTTCTCGTTTTATGTATATTGAGGGGGAAATAATTCGTAGAGTTTTGCCATGGAATCTTTTAATTTTCATAGTAATAAAACTCTTTTTGTAGGAAAAAGGGAAGGTTTTCCTCCAAAGTGAAAAGACTTCATGAATTATTCAACTTTGAAATTATTTTCCCATTGAATTTTCTACTGAGTAAAAAAAAAAAAAAAAAAACCTTTCAAAGAGCGCACATTAAATTGATTCCGAATTAATTACACAAACAAAACCAGAGAAATTTTGAATATCATAAAGGTTAAGATTTGAGATTTGTTGAGGGGCAAGAAAATGTGTGTGTACTTTTTTTGATGAATCACCGCCATCTATCGGAAGATTTATAAATCTTATTCTTGAAGCGTCGGTTGATATTTTAATTCCCTTTTACGACCTTATTTTAAAAAATCAGTTTTTCTGTGTGCTGTCCAAAAAAAGCTGTATAATTAACGTCCTTTTTTTTAATTATTTTAATTAGTCTTTTTTTTAATACGGTGATTTTTAAAATTTCATACCTAAGCAAAAGTATTTGTCACTCCAACTTTTCTAATACTAATCACATTTGAAAAACTATTTTAATTTCTCAATGGAGAAAAATTAAAAAGTCGATTTCTGCGGTTTCTATTCAAAACTCTTGAGTCTACCATTTTACTGTATTTTTTTCTTTTTTAAAAATCACAAAATCTATTCAACTAAAAAAGTTGTTACTAAACATTGGATTTTCATCAGTTAATTTGAAATAATACATATATTCCCGAAGAATCCGCAGCAACTATTCTTCATTCGAATCAAAATTAAAATTATTATTGATTAAATATTAAAAAGCATGTCAAGTGAAATATTTTGCTCGAATTCGCTTTCTTCAAAGACGATCAGAGATCTTTGAGAATTCAATGGAATAGCAATAAATAAAGAAAAAACGCTTTTCTTACAAATTCGATTTTTAAGGTTTCTATTTACCTAACTTTTGTATTAAAAACTGTTTTAAGGTAACTGTTTCGAATCTATACATATAAATAAAAATGAAGTGTCTGTTTGTAATTTAAAATTAACAGCTTTTTACTAAATGCATTTAAAAGTATATACCGTACTTACATGAAAAAATCAATTTATAAAATTTTTGTCTGTCTGTCTGTTTGTTCTGGCTAATCTCTGAAACGGCTGCACAAATTTTAACGAAACTTTCATTGCAGATAGCTTATGTTATAAGAAATAACTTAGACTACTTTTCTTTTAGAAAAGAATTAGGATTCCGAGAAAATAAAATTAAAACCAATGAAATAGTGAGCAATATCCGATTCAAATAGGGATTATTTATTTCAATAGGGACTATTTTTATTCAATAGGGACTATTTTTATTCAATAGGGACTATTTTTAATAGGGATTATTTTTATTTAATAAGGATTATTTTATTTCGCGAGCCTTTTGTCTCAACGATTGCTAGCAGTTATATCAAACATTTTTCTTTGATTAGGTTGCTGCCATTCGCGACATTTCCCGTCCATGTCTTGATCCTAATGATTTTATAGTCCTTAACTGCATTTTAAAGGTCATGCGTCCTTTTCACCCCCTTCCTTGCAGCTTCGTTTGTGTTCGCGTTTCACCCTACTTGCTACTTAGACCTATTTTGATCCTAAAGATTTTAGTTCTCACCCCATCGACAGTGTCAAAGGTCATGCGTGCATTTCACCCCTTGCTCAACAAAAAGCAAAGGGAAAAAAATAAAACAAAAAAGAAACATAGATTCTTAAAGTAGAAGAAAAGTTTTCGTAAACTCTGTGAAGTGAAAAAACACTTTTTTGTTAAACTCCACGTGGACGAAGTCGCAGGTAACAGCTATTTAACATAAAATAAATGCATCAGAAAGTAATATTAACGTATTACACATCCAGATAAAAATTATTTACACTATTTTAAGCGTTTATTAAACAAAATTAGTAACAATGTGTTACTTTTGCTGAGCAGGTAGGTGGTTTCAAAAATCGACCCACAATTATATCTAAAGACTTAAAATTTAGCAAATATGGTTTTTTTGTTCAGCTGAGTTATGTAAAAAGCTTTCTTTCCTTGTTTAATTTACACAATTCACATAAAATTAACTCATTAAAAACTTCTTTAATTTGTAAATTCACCCCTGCGAAGAACGCTAAAAACCCAGCTAGTCATCAGTAAGTAATAACTTAATGAATTTTAACGAATCATCTCATGAAAATCAGCAGTCTTTTGACTGAATAAATCAAAAGACTACTATTCCCTTAAAAAGAAAAATTTTCATGAATATTTTAGGATTGTGTTTGACGTTTGATTATCCTGGTTTGAAGTATGAAACTTTTTTTTTATAAAACGTATTTTCTAGGTTTTTCTTAAACTCTTTTTATTTGGTTATTAATTCAAAGTATAGATCGAAACCATTTCATGGAAAAAATGTTCGTATGAAGAAGTAAAAAAAATTCAAAAGCTTGTAAATACTTCATTTTTGGATATTTTGTTGATAAAAATGTCGGATCGTTCATTTTCTACGCCAGATGACTTTTGATCTTTGGAATAAATTGCTTTTCCCTGTGGCATTGAAAAATTGATTAAAATTCCTCAATAGCTTTGAATACTTTTATTGAAATTCCTGACTGTCAATATTTTTTTAAATTTTCTCTTTTTTTGGAGATTCAATTATTTTTTTCAGTTCTTTGATGTGTCTGATCTGTAAAAACACGTTATAATATATCTAATTATTTTTTATTATAATATGTTTCAATATGATCTTATGAATATTTTGAAATACTAAATTTGTAGATAGAAAAGGCATTTTAAAACAATTGGACAGAAAAAACACCTACTCTTGTATCATAAAATTGTAAGACAGAACATTTTAGTCTGTCACGTTTTTCAAATGTATGCATTTAACAAAAACAATTCTATTCAAATTTGCATGTGCGAATTAACACATAGAAAAAATGAAACATTTTCCGCATAAACTGTGGAAATACATACTAAAATAGGAATGATTGAGATTGATTTTTCATAAAAGTCGCACTTCAAAACACCTAAGTCGCTCTGTAGCTTTTTTAACAAAAATATATTTATTATTACAAATCTATGATCATATAACAAACCCAATTTTTATATACAAATTGCTTTTGTTATTTCAAAAAAGTCTGATTGTTTATTAACTTCGTACGCTGAAAAGCTATTGTCTTCAAGCTATTGTCAAAGCTACTTCATAATTTTGAACCAAAGTCAAGGACGATATTTGAACTGGCATCTCACTTTCTAAACTTCCACACCCCACCAATTGGAAGAGTTGGATCTTGGACTGTTTTAACACGTGCATCCACATTACTAAGCGAAGGGTCTTTAGTGGCACCACAAGACTCAAATCAATGACAACACTTGCTTGCAGCCAGGACCATTCGGGGGAGGGGGTTAAATAATAAAAAAGTACAGAGATAAGACACAAAAGAGTTAGGATTAATTATATTATATAAATATTCATACATAATATTTCAATATTGATGTAATTATAATTTTTATAGTACAAAAAAAAGAAATTAAAAAGTAATCAAATTAAAATCAATACTTGAACTGTCTCAATGTTTTAAGGTCATTACGTTTGCTACATGACTCATATAAAGTTACGCAGCAGCCATATTTACCCCTAATTTTTAACTCCACAAATAGGAATTTTGAAATCACTGACTTATTGTCTTATTAACAGAATGATTTGGGTTCCGAGTCTTTCCATGTAAACATTTTCTTAATAACACTGGATCCCCTCGATCTCTAAGAATAAGCTTACTTTAATTCATTATGGTATATAGCACATGTATATGCGTTTATGATCATGGAGCCGTTCGTCACATTCAGTTTCTGCCTTTTGATACTTGCACCATGAATTTATACTCTCAGGACACAGTCCATGTTGAAACCTCTATTTTGAAGACAAAAGATGAAAATAAACAACTCAAAGAGCAGTTTACATGCTGTACAGATAAAAATCGGTGAGTCGGCTACGACCACTTAGGCTTTTTCTATCACTTAATTTTTTTTCTTTGTTTTTGCTTTTAAGATCCAAAAGACGGGTACCCATACACTTTTTAATATGCCAAATACACTCCAATATTTCCACTTGTACATCATATGTATTCGCCCTCATCAGATACTTTTGCAAGGGGAAACACAAGTTCTCCTAACAGAGCTCATTTGTTGCGCGTTAGGGGGTAGCTTCGTATAAAAAATAAATAAAAATACTTCTAATGTACTGTCTTCTTCTATAAATGTACTTCCTCATATCATATATAATTTTAAACAGAAATATTTTGAGCTTTTAGAAAATATAAAAAAGGGAAAATTGATAATTTCTTGAAAATTCATGTGCCAGACCCTCTTAATCTGTAGACTGTACCAGACATTTACATTCAGATACCGTTGAGATAATACTTTAGATAATTTTGCCAAACATTACAAATGCAGAAAAGGAATTTGATATCAAGCAAAGATGATAAAAAAGAAATAGAGAGTAATGATTCGTCCCACAGACTTAGTGAGATGTATGAATTATGCCAACCTGTTATTCTGAATAAATGTTATTGAAAGCTTTGATTTTTTTAAGAATTTAATTAAAAGCTTCCTAATGCATTGAGAGAGCATGCATTGTGGACACCACAACAGTGGTCTTGTGTGAGGTTTTCCAACGAGTCCAGGTTTAGTTTGCAGTGTGATTCTCGTTGGACTTTAATATGGAGAGTGCCAGGTACCCGTTACCACCAAGAGAACACCATTGAACGACACCGTTACGGTGGTGCAGGATGGCTCGTTTGGGGAGGAATTATTCTTGGTTCCAGAACTGACCTGCATGTTCAGAGTGTAACGATGACAGGCCACATCTATCGGGATGTCATTCTCGAACAACATGTACTTTTGTTTCGGGGCGCCATGGGTGCTGAATTTCTATTTATGGATCTCAACGCCCGTCCTCACCGTGCAAACATTGTAGACGAATGCCTTCAATCGGAAGATATCACCCGTATGGATTAGCCAGCATACTCACCGGACTTGAATCCAATAGAGCATGTATGGGATATGCTTGGCCGACGAATTGCAGCTTGTCAACCCCCTCCCACCTGTCTACCGGAACTTCGGAGGGCATTGCTTGTTGAGTGGTGATATTCCCCATAATTAGATTGATAATTTGATACTCAGCATGCCCAGGCGTTGTAAGGTGTGTATTGCACCGTCCGGGAGACATACTCCGTATTAACCTTCATACTAACCATGTTATACTGTTTTTTGTAAATAGGTTCTGTTTTGAAATTTGCTCCAGGGAGTAAAAATCGCAATTTTTATTAATTATGTCAAACATATAGCATCTCTTTTGCTCTTTACCTTTTGTTTAATAAATAGACTTTACAAATAAGTCAAATTTGTTTTGCTTCTATCTCTTTCTTTGCCTGAACTTCATTATCCTTAATTTATGGACATGAGTGTATTTATTCATATTTAGCTCATTTGATAATGGCAATCAGAAACCAAAATTACAAAAGAAATTTAAAAGTTTGTAAACATTTTATTTGTTCTTTCTAGAAAATTTATAGAATCTCGAAAAAAAAAAAGAAAACTTTTTTAAAAAAAACAAGCTAATGACGCTTTTACATTTTGCAACCAGTTCTTTTACTATGAAATCATCGTTAATTATTGAATGATCTTTACGGAATTTTATACCCTCATTTCCAATTCAACGATTAATTTATATTATTACATCTTGGTGTACTTCATTTCATATTTGCCTTAGTAATATTTGATTAAATTTACTATTATTCATTAAAAAAAAACGTTGAATTCAAATAAATTTTACTTAATTTGATTGAAAAAAATGTTTACCAATAATTTTTTTTCATCAGTAAATTCTATTTAATTTTGTTTCGTTCCCAATGAGAAACTTATTCCATTGGTTAACACTATAAGTGTAATATTTTTTAAAGTACTTTTATGACATCATACCTTTCATTTTCAATTATTCCTTTTAACTGGCATATACAACGCTGTATAATTTTACATTTATAAAATTTATATTTCTTAACTGACTGTGCTGAGATGAAAGTCGATTAAATATAAGAAACTCAATAATTTCTACATGTTTCTATGATAGAAATTTATAAACCAAGCCATCACGTTTCTACTCCCATTGGCAATGCATTTACTTTTTGAAAGTTTCCTTTGGACTTCCACTGTCAACTTTGAATCCTATATATAATCCTCCTCTGTTTCCCATTGATCCGGTTCCAATGATGTTTGGAATCAGCGGAGATTTGTGGCAGCAGGTGTATTGTGTAAGAGATGTCATTAATATTCTCAGTTGTTGCTAAAGTGTTCGTTCCATCCCAACATTTGTCTCGACTGTTGCACTCTATACAATTAGATCCGATTAAGTACGGGTTCTTTGGACACAACTATATACTTAATAGTGTCGTGGAACAGTTCAGTTGTTGTAGGGTGTTTTTTTATTGGAAATGTAGAGGCTGAATTCAATTATAAAAATCAATTGAATTCCGATCATAAAAAACGCATGGCGTTTGGTTAAAATATCCTTAATAGAAAAATCAAGGGAATTATTATTTTAGAATCTTCTCGTACTAAAAAAAAATCAGCTTAAGTGCAACTTTATTAAGAGACTTTTATTATCTGCATATGCTCGTAAATACTTTAGGGGTTTATCATTTCATTTACTTTTGATATAAAGCGTATTTATAAAAAAATCACATTTTTATCACTTCGAAATTTTCTGTAATTAAATTTAAATGTTGAAGGAAAATGCACCATAACAATTTTTGTAACTTGCTTCTCCTTTCACAAAGATATTGTTCACATCCTCAAAATTTTTTAATTATTTCTAATTGACTCCCATAACCTCTTTATAATAGAAACCTCTCCAAGTAAATGCTGCTGCTGGTTTTTTGTATATGTCAAAAGCTATTTTTCAAACATAAGGAAAAATGGTGAATCTTTCCAAAATCAAGTAATAAAAGATATTTTCCTTCCATAAGAGAAACTTCTGAAAACAGAAATCAGTGGGTTTTTTCCTCTCCATCACAAGACAGACTTTTTCTGCCACTTTAAGCTGAAAGGTTTTGAAAAGAATTTCTAATTAAACTTTTTCTATTAAAACATATTTATAGTGTTTAAGTTTTTAGAACTTAGTACACAGTTGCCTCTTTTATTTGAAGTGTTTTACAAGTAATAAGAAGCACCTTGTACTATTGAAGAGATCATAAAAAATTATTATTGCAGAGTATATATAATGCGTTATAGGACATCAGAGTAAAATACAAAAACAATAGCCTTTATTCTATGATAAAGTGCAACTAACGAACAATGACGTTCTGAAGAATAATTTTGTAATTAAAAGTACTTAAATCATTGATGCGGTTATAATGTATTGATAAGGTATATAATTGGAATTCTAATTGCAAATCACTTTTCACATAAATGAGAATGCTCAATAAAAGTTTTATCAAGACATACTTTAAATTATCTTGCAGCTGTATAAACAAGTAACGGTCTATTGCGTCACTGCTTAAGTCCTATAAATGTTACCTTTCCATACATATTTATGACAGGTTCTATCGATTCCTGACTTCCCACAAACCTTATTTCAATTTCCCTGGAACATAATACTTGTATCGACCGTACAAAGTATGACCGGATCCTTGCGTTTCATCTGTATTATGGATCATTCGTGATGAGATATTTGTTTATTTATGAGTTGATTGATCCAGCATCAGTCCCTTCAATTCATCCTTGAGATGTAACATTAAACGAAGTATATTCACTTGTGGGAGAAGGAATACAGACGTGAGTGTCATGTTTTTCAATGATGGATACATGATTATTAGGTCAGATATATCCTTGGCTAATCTTTTAAATGCCTTTTTTAGACTTATAGCTGTAACGTCCGTAAATGAATCCGTAATGGATTATAAAATAAACAAAGTATTTAACTTGAACGACCATGTTACATTTACAAAATGAAATTCATCCAATATTTGATTGACAAGGATAAGGGATTCTGATATTTTCTACTACGGAAAGATTAGAATAGAATTCCCTTTTTCAAAGATCAGGATTGAAATATTTTAAAATAAATCGTCTTATATGTGTTTCCTTATTAATTAACGCTTTACATATTTCCGAGCTCTCGTTTTCAGTTTATGAAGTGTGAAAAGAAAAATACCGTGAAACGAACGTTACTTATTTTTTCCAATTTTAGCTTTTATATTAAACTGAAACGATGTTTTGAAAGAAATATGACTCTCGTAAATTTAGCTTACATTAATCATTAAAAAATTAAACTCTTTCCTTTTTTATCTTTATTGTGCGTTTCTAAGTGAAATTATTTTTATTATCATTCATTTAAATTGTATGCATATTAGTATGACGAAAATGTATAAATTCATCTGCTTTTTTAGACTGCACACTAAAATTCGATAAATGATTTTCGTTTCTGAAAATAACACATTAAAAATAATTTAAAGGCTCTTTCTACTATTCGAATGACTAAAATTAAAGAAATATATATAAATTAAAATATTAAATATATATATATATATATATATATATATATATATATATATATATATATATATATATATATGTATATATATATATATATATATATATATATATATATATATATATATATATATATATATATATATATACTGCTCAGAAAAAATTAGGTCGCACATGGATTTATAACGAAATAACGCAAATATTTCTTCTGACAACTAACGTAAAACATATTCTAAAGTGTACCAGAAAACAGAAGAAGAAAATATCCCATGCAAATCAACATTCTTGACGTCAAAAACCAGAAAAAGGTTATAAGCGCAGAAATCACGATTTCATAGAAGCTGTTATTTTCCGTTTCCTTAATTGTGAGATTCAACCTTTCAGCTGTTCTGTTGAGAAAAGAAAACTGGGAAATGTCGCGGAATCCATGGCATGGTATATTATCGGGAAACATAATTCCAGGCAAACACAAAGAATTGAAGCAAATGCTGTTTAAGCTGCAATAAATGTCATTGTAAGACTGTGGAATCGATTCTAAGAAACGAGGCAAGTTCGACATTGACCAGGACAAGGTCGTCCACGGGTTTACACAGAAAATAAGGATCAATATATACTGTAAATAGCTCGTCGAGACAGAACAGCCAATACAATGTCGAATCAAAGACAGTTTCTTTTGACAACAGAAAGAAGCCAAACAATCCAAAATGGGCTCCATGTGTGCGATCTGTATGCATGTAGGCCAATGGTGTGTATTCGTTGAGAGCAGAAAATTGGCGTCCAGTGCTGTTTACGAACGAGTCTGGACTACGACGTCAGATATGTGGAGAGAAAGGGGCACACTTGAAATAACTCTATATTCGTTCAGAAAAGATTACATTACAGACCAGGTGGTTGGATGGTATGAGCTGGAATCAGCATACGTGGACGCACTGACCTGTATATCATACAATTTGACATCTCAAAGGTATGCAAACAAGATACTAACACCCCATGTAGTTCTTTATGCTGTAGCCATTGGGGATTTTATTCTTTTAATGCAGGAAATCATACAGCTCATCTGGTGGAGATTTTTCTTGAAGCTGAAACAATACGGCTTATGGAGTTGCCAGCATGTCTCCCTGTCTTATCCAACGTGCTTGGGACTTATTCGGAAGACACATTCAACACTGCCTTCACTTACTGTCCCGGTCGTAGAGATTTCACTCCTTGAAGATTGGAAAAGTATTCCGCAAAGTCTCAACCGTAACTTCATAGCCTCCATGCTAAACAGGTGTGCGTCAGCCTTAGCAGTTCGTGGAGACCATACACCATATTAAACAACCGGTATCAAGTCTAAACAATCGGTTTTTTTGTTTGTTTTTTAACACGCTTTTATAAGTTTCTCTTTTATGTAACGGAATCTTTGAACTCGATTTTACCCTCTTCAAAAGGTCAGATTAATTCGAAAAATTTTGTTCAACATTTTTACACTAACTCGGAATTTCTGAATAGAGCTAGTAAGAAATTATAACAATTGATATAGAGCACCACACGCTTTTATCCCCAGTGATATTATATAAATATAATTTTCACGTTATATAATCATTTTATTCTTATATTAAGAATTGTTTTTTTTTTACTTTTTAGTTCGATTCACTATAAAAGCGTATTTTTTAGTTTTTTTTAAGTATAATTTATTTCATATCCAAACTTTTGCCTGAAGCATCGTTCCATGTTATTCGAAAGAATGAAAGTTTCAATACAATTACTTTTTGCTCCTTCTTTTCGGTGATTCTCGGTGGGGTCAAAAATAAAAGATTAAAAAAATATTTAAAAGCAATTTATTTAACATATATATTACTTATAAGTAACATATACAAAATTTAATACTTCTCTTGATACGATGTGTAATTAATGTAGTATTGTAGCTTTAGTGTAAAAAAAGTACATTATTATTACATTCAATGCATTCTTATTGTATGAGGAGGCGATGAAAATTAGGATTGAAAATTGGGTCGCCAATACTGGAAGTTTGAGAAGCACTGCTGTAGTGAGTTCTCCATTTGATACCCATACAATGGCTATCTATTTCTTCTCATATTCTCCAATTCTTTGGGAGCAGTATATATATATAATGTTTTTAAAAAGATATTTTAAACCTTCCTCTGTGCGCATAAATAAAAAAATAACTCCCCTATTTTTAATGTGAAAAATGTTATATATCTGAACAAAGGAAAAACAGGAATACATTTCTTTTCTATACCACTTTTCTTTATATCGAAGCTACAACAAGAAGATTTAAAGAACGCCTCTTTCATAATCTGGTCCATTTTTTTCTTCTTCTTACAAACTATAATGTTTCCAAGATAAACAACGCTATCCTCCAAAGCCCATCTAATCAGCAAGCTGCAATTTGAATTTTGCATGTATTTTTTTATCGCACTCTAGACCAATCGAGAATTCCCTTGTGTAAGGAAATTTATAACCATGCCCGTCTTCTGCAAGCACTGGACTTCCTTTTCGAGTAATGGGTGAAACTATCTGTCGGCGAGTTAAAAAGAATCTGCTTCCGACTGGAAAATCTTTCCTTAGTAGTGATATTACTACACAAAAAGACATCCCTCTAGGGTTGTAATACAAATTTACTTTCAACACTCAAGCAACGAAATGGTTATGGCTTCGGTTAGACGAGCAATACTTTTACCGATAGATTCTGTCATAGAATAGATTGAACGTTGGGGCAATCTTTGGTAAAGAGTTATTTATTCGATGATTGTTTGTATTGCTGACCGAATATTGCACACACATAACAATCTTTCAATGGGAAAAGAGAGAAAAGCTTACAGTTAATTGGCTATTTTTTTCATGATATTTAACTGTTGCAGTAAATTTTAAAGAGCAAACCAGCGTTAATTGGACAGATTTTAAATAGACAATTGAAATCTAGGAGACTTTACTGGGCATAGATAACTATTTTGGTAAAGCATTTAGGCAACATTATAATAATTGGATCTTCAAAAATTCCAAAGTTAAGAAAATTCTCCTGAATACTCTATTAAACCCCGCATAAAAGAAGTTCTCCTGTGTTTATCAGTGTGAGCATTCCTCTGGCTTCACGTGTACTTTCTTCTGTTACATAGAAGGAATTTTGGTTCATTTCCTTATGATTCCTATTGCAAAATCATCAAGAATGAATGAAATGTGTATTTTTCATATTTCTTTGGGATGGATCTATTCACGTACCTCCTACTACTCCTCTTCGGGTAAAACTGTTTCTTCAAATATTATTCTACTAAAAACTTTCTCCTGAAGAAGAAGACGTGACTTATGCAAATTAAGGCTTATATAAAAGCATTATCTTTCAAGTTCGAGTGAGAGAGCGGCTATGAGCTAAATGATAGGAGTTAGTGATTAACGTAAAGTAATAGAAAGCTAGTCGAGAGAAATTCGTAGATTGTTTGCTTAATATTTAAAATTGATGATTTGGTCAATTAGCTGTTTAAACTGGAATAGTGTCGGATTGAAGTAGATTAACTTAGAACGCGCTTAATTTCAAACATTTAGAATGTGTATTGTTAGGACGTTTCAAGAGTAAGATATTCGATTTATAAGTAAATATTCAATTATCTCGTCTACCTCGCTTTTGCTCCCATATTTACCTAAAGGTGCATTTCCTAATTTAGGTTGTTGAGATTTGTTAGGTTATTGAGATTTGTTAATAAATTGTATTTGTTTTAACTATATGGCTGATTTTCCTTCTAACTCGCGTACACTAATGGATTGGATAGCCCATCCATTACAGCTTAGAATAGTTTAAATAAATGTTCAAATGTACAGAGCAACATAACAAAATTAAAACCTTAAACCAACAATATGTGCAATTGCTGCACATGATGTTGATGCGATGCCAGCCTAGCAGCAGCGTGATAGCAGCCTGTACACGTCTTTACATCGAATCATATAGATTTTGAATGCTATGCTAATTAACGACATTTCAGACGGTCTCTCGTTTTTTTAAAGCTACTCTTTAAAGGCTTAGCGATGGACCTCTTAATTTCAAACCTCAGCCAAGTGACGAGGAAGACACCTCAGCTGGTCTATGACAGCCTTGACAGAATTAATTTGCATCAGTCCCTCCCTGCTTTTGGTGGCACCAAAACTCATACTCACTACTCGTCAACGTCATTTGAGTTCACGACCATGACTATTAACCTACTGCGGCTACTCCAAATGTTCTCCATGCAATGACCGTGTTATCTTTCCGACGAACGGCACGAGATATAGCTTACCAATCTAATCTAAGACGTTCTGAGTGGGTGACATTTGGCACTTGCAAGCCATGGAAGAAAAAGAGCATATCCAGGCATTTTCCTGCTGAATCCTAGTCCAGGATTAATGGGTTTTATAACTTTCCAGTCGGAGAGATTGTTCATTATATCCAATGGTGCCCATATCATAACGACTGGTGTTTCTATAGTATAACACTAAATAACATACGCCAGGGTTAGGCGTGCAACATCAATCGTTATTGTCCAAACTGTAGTGTCTGAGAGTTCAATCGGGACGCCACCCATGACAACTAATGGCCATGTTGGTGAGCTAATTCGGCATCAATTTTATGATACGATAGGTGATCCTGCTGCATCGTTCGGAAATCGGTAATTGCTAGCATAACTCTGCGGTTTTAGAGAGTGAGGCATATTGACTTCTAATAAGCTATTTACAACAATCAAATGACGATACACATATTTCAATGCACCTTCATTATGCTTTTTATACACGTAACGCTTGCAAGCTTAGAGGTTGTTTCTAGAACCATAAATGCATCTTCGCTTAGTATGTGAATATATATATATATATATATAACTTTAATCACTTGCATATCCTAACTTGCTTCGCATTTCCTGTTAATTCCGTTTAATATACATCTTTCTTTAGCGGTGCTGCATTTTTCACAAAAAGTAGTTTATGTACACTCATGGACAAAAACATTAACGCACCAAGAAGGAGTCGCCAAAATGAAACGAAATTTTACATACATGATGACTACTTTGATATAAGTAAATGATTAGAAAATCAAAAAGAATCATTTACTTCAGAGAAAAAGGCAAAAGAACTTAGGATTTAATACCCTGTTGAACCCCTTCTAGCGCTAATGCACGATGTGATACGATCGGGCATCGAGGCATACAAGTTCTGTATGATGTCTTGAGACTGTCTTGAGACATTTCGTTCCATATTTGCTGCAACCTTGCTTCTAGTTCGTTCAAACTCGTGGGATGCCCAACTCACCAACCCAAATGATCCCAGATATGCTCGATTGGAGACAAATCTGGGAATCGGGCAGGCCAAGGAAGGGTAGTTACAGTGCAAAGCCAGTCTTGGGACACCCTTGATGTCTGAAGCCGATCATTGCCTTGTTGAAAAATGGCTCCTGGGAGCCGTTGCATGAGTTGCAACTCAAGTGGTTGCAAGATGTCATGGACATACAGCTGAGCTGTCATGGTGCCACGGATCAATACTAGGAGTTACCGTGTATTGTAGGCAATGGCACCCCATACAGTCTCACCAGCTGTGGGAGCGGTGTGTCGCTGTAAAGTAAAGGCAGGATTGAGGCGTTCACCACAAGGTCCCCACACGAGAACACAATTATCATCACTGCTGAGATTGAATCTGGATTCGTCACTAAAGACGACCTGGTTCCATTCCGCTGCAGTCCAGTTTCTTCGCGCGTGGCACCACTCTAAATGAAGGAGTCGATGGATGGGTGTCAAGTGCAGCACACGTAATGGGCGCCACGATCCCAAATGTCCTTCAGTCAGGCGCCTTCGCATGATTCGAGAAGACACAGAGCCCCTAGTGGGTGGCGGCGTATGAAGCAATGGACTGTACGCGTGCATTTCTTAGGATGTAGCGGTCTTTTCGATGACTGGTGTGTCGAGGGCTTTCTGAGCCTGGTCTTCGTGTAAATGATATCTCTCGGATCCACTAGTCGCAACACCTTCTCACAACACAATCAGAGAGACCTAATTGACGAGCTACTCGCCTAGCTGACTACCCAGCTTCCATCATTCCGATAATTCTCCCCCTCTCAAGCTGCGACAACTGCTTATATTGTCTTCGAAAATGGCGTAATGGCATGTCTACCTCAGCTCTTCCTTTGTAAACGATTCAGTACACTCAAACAAGCTTTGGTTACCTGTTTTATACTCCACGGAGAACGATGTTAAACGCCCCCTACCGGCTATACGTAATGTGCAATCACGCTGCTTTTCTAATCATTTGCATATCTCTCCGATATGTACCTTCATGCCAAGTTTCGTTACGATCCCGCAATGATTTCTTGGTGCGCTAATTTTTTTGTCCATGAGTGTATATACACTGATGAAAAAAAACTCCCAGCACCAAGGGATTGTGCTAGGTAAAAGAAATTTGGTTGACGTTTATACATCTGAAAAATGGCCTCAATTCAAATTTCACCCTAGGCCCATAAATGTGGGGCTAGTAGCACCATTATGAGCATACGAATCAGGCTTACTTTAAATAAACGCTCTAAAGTTCGTGAACTTTATTTGCCATTGAGATTTGTCGTGGTGTCGCCCAGTCAGTATGGTGTGTATGACCCTCGGCTTGTAACGGAGTGGGTTCGGGTATGAACCCCGAGTAAGACATGATTGTATCTTCTTCGGGAAAGAAGTCGGTCTTTCACCTGTAATGGATTCCGGTCTCGAAAGGAAAAGCAGCGCACCCCTTCTTGTTATATGCTGGGATCATCATCTGTAATAAATGTGTGTGTGTATATACTTCTGTTCTATTGCATGCTTTCTGTTCTTCTTCACTTGCATTTCATATGTTCCCAGGATAAAAAACACACGTCAATAACTACATTTGACGTAGTGAGTTCCCCGATATTGCAAAAAGACTTGGCAGGAATGTATCCACTACGTATGATTGTTGACAGCAGATGTCAAGGGAAAATACTGCCTCAAGAAGACCGAGCTCCACTCGGCCAAGTGGCACTACTGAGAAGAAAGAATACCGTGTTCGGCGTATGGCTGTGGAACGTCGTATTGCGTATGTAGCAGAAATTCAAGTAGTAGCAAACGACACAATGAACTGTTACAAATCGGTTTTTTGTGTGAAGTACAATGTCTAACCCCACACTGAAGCATGCATTGCTCTGACTTCAAATCACTGCAGTTTCCAACGGGACTGGTGTCAAGGCTCATAGGAGGATGGAGTATAGCTTTGTTGTGTATTCTGATGAAAGCCTGTTCTGCCTTAGTGCCAGTGATGGTTGTGAATTGGTTAAAAGGTGGCCAGGTGAGCGTCTGTATCTAGCCTATCTGCGGCCTAGACTAACTGGACCTACACCTGAAGTTGTAGTCTGAGGAGGAGCAATTTCCTGTGATAGCCGGAGTACTTTAGTGGTTATCCCACTCACTCTGTCCGGGGATTTACCTCTTGTACTACCATGTATGAGCAGCATTCTAGGTGGTGTTTTCCAACAGGATATCGCTAACCTTCATACCACTATTGTAACCCAAAATGCTCTACATGTTGACGTTTTGTTTTGGCCTTTTGTTTTCACCAGAAATTTCTACAACTGAGCACGTATGGGACATCTTTGGGCAACAACTCATCCGCAATCCACAACCAGCAATAATCGTTCCTGTATTGACTTACCAATTGCAGCAGGCTTAAAACTCCATTTCACAAACTAACATCTGAAACCTGTATAACAGAATGCATGTTTGAATTCAAAATTCAGGCGTTTTTCCACCGGTGATTAATGTAGTAATTTAACTTTTGAAATGGCTCTTTTTGCGCATACTTTAACCTTAGATTTTGAAACTTAAATCAATTAAATGTGCTACCTAGAAAAATGTATTGGCGAAATTTTATTACTCCACAATAGTTTTTCCTTGTGTTGACATTTTCTTTCATCACTGAATATAGTATTTTTTAATTTAAATAGGATATAATGCAAGCAGATTTGGAAACCGATAATTACAAAAAAAGGGCTATAATTTAAATTTTATGTCAGTAGGCATTTGTAGAAGGCAATACTCTTTATATGATTATTTTTCCTTTCTTCGCAAATGTTTTGATTTTTACGAAAAAAAATATTATATCTTAGAAGTAATAATATTTTGAATTTTAGAGAATTCTAAACCGTATTAAAATTTGATAAAATTTTGTGTGTGTACTTATCACTACTTATAGAATGGATAAATTGCGTGACAAAAAAGATTAAAAAAATTAAATTTCGGGTCATCAATACTTTCAACATTCTGTCTCGTTATGTTATTGTGAAGAAAACATTTTTCTAAGAAGATATTGTACGATTACGAAAGTAAACCATTTCAGTCAATTCTTTTAAAACAATTGATTGAAATGGTAAGTTTTACAATGTGAGAACATTATAAAACGCATTACGGGAAAAGAGTGTTAGTTTACAGAAATAAATGGCGTGAATAAGTGGCACGCGTGATCGTTCAGTGAGTTAGAAAAATTTGTTTTGAAGATTCCTCTTATGAATGAGTCAGGAGGGTCAAGTTACATTAATTGAATGGATGCTATGATTTTATTTACACCTGATTTATTTGAAACTTTAATATTTAAAATAAAAATACTATTTTAAGAAAAAAAATATCAGAGAGAAATATTTGAAACTAAAATTCGGAACTTTAGTACTACTAAAATGTTCGGTACTAGTCCCACTCAATACTTAAATGCCCTTGGACATTTGGAACAATATTCATAGTATGAACACATGACTCTTCTTGAGGACGTTTGAGTTTGATTTCTGCCTTTTCACTCTGTGTGGAATGCATTTGGCCAGGCTTCCTCCCAAATCATACGATCCAATGCTCTTTTTCAATTGGTTGGAATTGAAGTAATTGCTTTATCTATTGGTGCTCTGGCTGGGAACACCTGCAATTGCAAAAGATATGCTGAGGGATCGTCTTCCGAGGTCGAGTCTTGGCCGCAAAATTGATGTACATCTCCTACAAACCAGATGAATGCCCTTTGGTGGGAATGTAAAAGTCGGGAAATACTTTCCTTATGTGTTTATCTTCAAAGGAAATCTTCAGAGTGAATTTCAATAGACCGCAGATACACCATGGAACAACCGAGGCAGCTAATTTTTTCCCAAAGGAAGTTTGGACTATAAGACTCAATTCTATTAAATAGTTTTTTCTATAAAATATTTGACGCTAGAAATTAATATTTTTTTCATTTAAAAGCCGTTGGTTTTTTAGGTGTAACGTAAATATTAAATATGTGAACTAAATGAAAGAATTACATTTACAGTAAAAAGTAACTGAGTTGGAAAAAAGAAATGTTTACAATTTTTTTCTAATTACCTTACCAAAAAAGTTTTCAATCGAAGCTCATCACATCGTTTTTCTTTTCTGGGTTTGTTAAAAATACCCTGGCTGGGAGAGATTTTAATATTTAAAAACATGCATTGATATATATTTTTTGAGCAATGGTATTTCAGACATCTATGAAATATGAAGATGGTAATAAACAAAAATTCAAAAAGTTTCACACACACATTTCAATAATTATTTATCATTAAATATTCTTAATTAACAGATTACTTAATCATATAGACGAGGGCTGATTTTCATTGAAACTTTACTTTATGAATTAGAATAAATGTCAGTTCTGTTTATAATCGCAGCAATGGCAAACAATCTAATGTATCTAAATAAAAAATAAATCTTTTAAATAATATAAATTTATATTTATTTCAAAATATTTTATAATTGTTAGAAAGTTTATCGTATTTTTTATGACTTGTGTGAGTCTTTTTCTCCTTTAAATCTCTATAGTTTCAGTTATGAACATTTAGACATCAGTTATAAACATCAGCATATTGCTTAATCAAAAGAAAATTAGATATTAAATTTCTCGAAAAAGTTGAGGTTTTTAATTTTATGACTGTTACCACATGTATGCTTTTAATTTAAGAAACATTGTAGGGGTGGAAATTTTCAAATGAAAATAACAAAAGTAATAAGCTACAATAGAGTGCTTTCTATTTGTTTCATTTCAAATATCTAAATTTCTATTGATAGGTGTGAATGAATGAATAAGCAATTTCTACTTAGAACAAAAATGTTTCTTTTGCTCAGCGTTTCTTCAAGTGTGGGGGGTGCGAGCATATCGAAAATAAAAGATTTTAAATAATTATCAATTGACTGAAAGGAAGTAAAACAATATTCACTCTGACATAATAAAAAATATAAAATAGACTAATTTGTAAGATATTTATAATTGTATTAGTATGGCAAAAAGGGCTTGATAATTAATTTATAAATTTTAAATTAAAAACAAGTTTTGTAATTACTAGTGACTTCTATGGGCTTGTCATGTACAAAATTATAGACAAAATTTAATACTTTTCTTGATAAATTGTTTAGTTTATAATTAAATTAAGATTTTAGTTTTGGCGACTCTAAATGTACAGTCACCCAAACTACTTGAACTTTTTTTTATTATTGAATTCATTATGAGAGGGGCGCGATGAAAATTATGACTGAAAATTGGGTCGCAAATATTGAAAATTTGAGAAGCACCGTGTTTGCTTATTTTTCAATAAATTCAGTAGTTAAATCTCTCACAGAATAAATGCTACGCGAAGATTATTAAAAGCTTAGTAAAAGTTAATGAATTTTATAGGAAATTTGAATAGATTTGTTGATAATCTGGAAATAAAGGGAACTTTTCATTCACTATTTCAGAACTCTTAATAAGTAATAAAATAAAATTATTCCAAATATATTTGATTCTAAAAGGGTTAGGATACTCCTTGAGCTAACTGGTATCTGGCATCTACTTGAAAGCATAAATAAAAATAATCTTTTAACCACCTTTAATAACCTCAATTTACTTTCTCACAATAGATTTTCTGGGATTGGTTAGATAAAATAGACGACTGGATTTAAAATATTGAATAAATTATAATTTTCCTGAAATTTAGGGCAAAGAATTTTAAGAGAATTCTCGAAATAATCCCCAAATATTTGTGTATCGACATAAAACGCATTCCATTTTCCCGTTAAAATTTTGTGAAAGAATTTACTTATCTTAAAACTTTGCAGTCAACTTTGAAATACCGATGCTATAAAATGTCATCAAGTGCATTTTCTTTGAACATTTATTTGATTGTTGAGGAATCTTCGAGAAGCATATTTCTGTTTCATAAAGGATTCGTTTCCTTTCCCGTATGAAGCTCCACCCAAATGTCTGAAACGATCTCATAAATCATACAAAACCTCCATCTTTGAGAACAATATTAATAATTCAAGCACAAAAGTCTTGTACTTATATACAGCAGTCACTAAAAATCCAAGTGAGTCTGGCCTTTATTTTGACAACTTTTTATCAATCTTATCGCAGGATATCTGTAGATGGATTTGTTTGCTTTGTATTTCGATAAAAGAATATTTAAAACATTGCTGTGAATGCTGTATACCAATGGTTAGAGTGTGTCTTTTAAATCATGTGGGTCAGTGAGTGGGTGAATATTAACGCGCAATGTTCAACTACTCGAGAGCTTTTGACGACGAACCTCGTCATTTTGAGCCGTGGTCAAGTGACGAGTACGACACATGAGTTGACAATCCCTCTCCTAATTACCACACCACACCAACGGTAAGACGTTTGAGCTCTCGACAGATTTAACGTGCATCTCCCCCTACACAGCGGGTCTTCAGTAGAGCTAGGCTCGAAATGACACGCCAGCCTACGAGTCAATTAACTTGACCGCTATGCTACTGCGGCCTTGATTATGTTGGTCGGAGTTTGTTCATAAAAAGTTCATTTTTTAAAATACTTACCTTGTAATACTGGAAAAAATGTTGTCAAACCTAAAATGCGTTGCTGAAGAAATTTTATAGTGCTGGTTTTGTATGAGTTAATAGTTGTCAATCAGTGGCGCACACAAGAGAGGATTCCACCCATAACCATTGATTATTTTTATTCATGATAATCCTATGTAGATAGTAAGTAAAATTTAACTAAGTATTTGCTGTTAACAATTTATTTTATTAATTAATGCTAGTTATTAATTTAATAAATCATTTTTACTGTTTTTTGTTCCCTAAATTTCAAACGAATATGTTGGGCGGCGTGTACGATATGAAAATAGTGGACTTTCAACACTGGACACTCCTCCCCTTGCTACTGTTGTCAAAATGTATGTGCATACAAATTAGCAATTTCTAATAGAAATCTTTACGATCTAATGATAAATACAGCTCAGTCACAATAATAAAAAAACAACCAATTATTAATCAAAACTTCCGATCAATAATGTGTCATCATAAGTTCTAGGCTATTACGTAACACTCGTTGATGATTTTTATCATTTGTTAAAGAATATTAAATAAAAGTTGGAGTACTTGACTTATCTAAAATTTATATCATTATTATTTTTTTAAAAAAAGAAACTTTGAACCTTGTTACAATTTGGCGGTAAAGAGTCTTTTTTTTTTTATTCACTCAGTTTAACTCATAATCCTTCAAAAAATCAGATTGTCTTATGTATTTGGAACTGAATCACATGAAAGTAGAAATGCGACAATCACATGTCAACTTGGTTCAACGCAAAGTTCTTTTTGATATCTTCTTCGCAAAAATATTCCCTAGATTCCAATAGAAAAAAAAATCCCACTCCTTTTCCAGTTTCCTTTTTTTGCCCTGAAAAAGGGTGTCTCTCGTCAGGAATAATCTATTCACGGAAACGTCTAGGATACAAACATAAACATAGACTCTGATACAAACATATTGCTGCGACCTGCTCGTCTCCGGATTTTTGGCAAGTCTCCAATCTTTCAGGAATTTGTACAAAAAGAACAAAACTATTCCCTTTCCTGTAACCGTTCGACTTCCGATGGTGCCTTTTTTGTTCGTTCCTCAGAAAATGATTGGGGGTGTGAAATGGACGCTGTGCAAGTGCCCCCTAAGATCGCGTTCAAAAGCCAGCTGCGATGTAATGCGCATTCGAATGAGATTGAAATGTCCAACGAGCCAACGGCTGCAATGATAGGCCTTCTAGTTCTGCTTTCTTTATGGGAGGGCTCCAGATGAATCAGTGAAGTTGATGTGGGAGGATAAAAACAGTAAACGTTTTCATTGAGGAAGAGATCAAGCTCGGTTAGTTGATTTCGTTGAATAAGTGAGAGAGTCTGTGTTCTTTTCACACTTTTATACTAGCTTTAGAAATAGAAAAGAAGATTATATATACATAAATCCGTTTTACATATATGAAGCAGAATTATAAAATCTTCTTCGTCATTTGCTTTAAGATGTAAAGATTTAAAAAGTATTAAAATTTCAAAATCCTATGGGATCTTTTTACTGTAAGTAGCTGTTTCTATAAACTCTTTGATCTCTCTTCTCGTATTTATCAATTAAAAGTGTCTGCTTTATATTTAAAAAGAACATAACAACATAAACAATACAATAATAGTAGTGCAATATATATTTCCAAATCATTCGATTTCCTCGTTAAAAAAAATCTAAAAATATGAATTTATTGGTCAAGATTTTCCAAGAAATTTTTGAAGAAGAATCTTAATGAATCAATAAAGATTTAGCAACCATTTAAGGTAAAAGAAATTTGAGTATTCTCCTCACTTAAGCATCATTTAAATATATAATCACATGTATGTAAAATATTTTTAATATATATTTTACCCTTCTGTCTGTCATTCGTTATCCATATTTGTTGCATTTTGAAGTATCTTTAAAATTAAATGTCATTTAGTTTAGTGTTATCTATAGTCTCTATGCAGTGAGTTGCTCCATATTTTCACAAATCAAAATAAAAGAACAAAGCAACGTATAAAATATTTTACACGCAAACTCACATGTACAATAACTTTTAAAATATTTTGAATCTATTTTTCACTATTTTACTATTTTATTAGCAAAATGTTTTCAATAATTGTATCTTATTAAATTTATCTAGAATTTATTTACACTTAAAATCTTATACATTGCACAATTTTACGCTTAGATACAGATAAAAAAACTCCCTCCCTTAAAAGTATTTTTTATAGTTCCTTCGTTTCATTATATGAAAGGATACTGATAAAAACTATTTTAGATAAGAGAGAGGCTTGAGGTATCCGACTACATTCGGAACCATGATTTTTCAAAAGCGTATAAATGGATAATATTTATAATATTTAGTGTTCCTTAGATTAGAAAATATATATATAATTGTTTTAAGAATAGTATTACAATAAAAAATTATTTAAGTACAATGTTTTGACAAAAAATGAACATAGAATGACCCATTTTCAAAATATTCTCCTTATGTGAAAAATGTTTCTATTATAATAATATTTTGCCTGTATATAGGTCAGACCTCTGTACAGAGGCTCAACTAGAAATTTTGAAATTTTTAACTTAGAAGTGGGTTTATCCATGTTTAACGACGACAGAGGGGAGAAATTTTAAGAAAAAAACGCCGATAATTATTTCAATTAGTTGTAACTCTGAAAATAACGTGAATTTTTCATAAATCATAGTTCAGACTCTCTGGAGAAGTCTTTACTTTATATAAGCAAAATATTATTATTTTAGAAGCATTTCTTATAAAAGGAGAACATTTTGAAAAAAGGTTATTCTAAGTTAATTTTCTGCCAAAATATTGTATTTAAATACATTTTTTCTGTCAAAATATCCTTAAAACAATTTTATACATGTATTCTTATCTATGTGACACTAAATATCATGAAAATTATCCATTTATGTGCTTTTTTTAAAATCACGGTTCCGAATGTAGTCAGATACCTTAATGAACATTTCTCAGGAAACATCAATCACCCCGTCGATGAAATGTATCAATTTTCATTCAGAAACTGAGCGGGAAAAAAACCCACCTCTAATATATATATATATATATATATATATATATATATATATATATATATATATATATATATATTTCAATCTTCTGCGGCTGAACATTCTTTACTTATTGAATATGAGGATTTTGAATGGAACTATTACGAGATAATTGCGATCTCTTTGTCACGCTCATCCCGACTGAAAAGCCTTTTTCTAGAAGTCTAATCATCTGTTATCCTATTTATAACCGGAAAAAAAGTCATTCTTCACGGCTTCAACGTCCAACAAATGAAAGAATGATAATCCGTCATGAAGAAAGGAGAAGTAACCTTCTGGCCTGGGATCAAACAAATGTAAGACTCGAGATTATGACTTAAAGCTTTTAATACTTCTTCATTGCACTTATATTATTTATCTCGTTCTTTCTACAATTGTTTAATAATGATACTGATTTAGCTAGATTTTTTTTCTATGAAATTATTAAAAGTGCATTACTTCTATAGGTTTCTATACACACACGTATGTATATAAAATGTATACACTTGCCTCCGAAAGTCATCTTACCGTGTTTATGCTGCTATTGCTATTAAAATCTCACTTCAGAAAATAAACATACTCGTCAGGGGTCTTTCAAAATTTCCTTATTCAAACAGCAACAAAATTCTCCTTAACATGAAAAAACAAGAATGAGTACCAAATAATCACCAACCACCCCCGCCCAAAGTATGCGTACACTTACAAAATACAACTTTTAACGACATTTTATTGTAAAATGATTGCACTAAATCATGTTTTAAGTAATTAAAGCTTCTTTTGCGATACATTTAGGATGTAAGATTTGAAATCTTGTGTGATTCCGTGGCAGGTAACAGAAAAAGAGATCGATATATTATTGAAAAAAATCATCATAGATCTTCAGAAAAGGGGGGGAATTTTACTGAATTACTGAAATAGTTAATAAGAGACATTTATATTGATTCAGAAAGTTTTCACGAACTACAAATCAACTAAAATTTTAACGCCCAAGCCAAAATCCGGCCGCTCATCTGCAGAGTCACTTCGAGAATCTTGCTTTGTAATATACTCTATAAAAATAAATCCAAGATTTTAAGCTTCACAAATAGCTAAAAGTGTTGCTGAGATATCGCAAAAAAAGCGTGACTTTAACTACAATTCGAAGAGATCTGAAAAAAGATGACTATCACAGCCGAGTTGCATTCAAGAAGCCATTCATCTGTCTAGTGAACAAAGCTAAGAGCACCTTTGCAAAAAAAAAAAAACTCCTAAATAAGACACATAATTATTGGAAAAAATGTGATATATTCAATGGAAAGTAATTTTTGTATTTTCTTGGTATCAAAACAGACAAAAATATACTTGTAAAAATTCCTGCATAGATCTTAAGAAAGAGACTCTTTAAAATATTTGTATTGTTTTATGTAATACTCAGATGATTGTTGCTTATACTATTTGAATTTACGACGTTAGAGGAATCAATAAAAAATAGTATTGATTCAGAAAGGCTTTATTTAATTAGCGATCTTTGCATGAATAGAAAAGATGATCGTCTGTACGTAGACTTTCGGAGACAAGTGCATATATCTAATATAAATTATAAATGTGAAAGTTTGTGAAAATCTTTGTGGGTCTTTCACGCAAAAACAACTGAATGGATTTTAAGGAAACTTTACAGTAATATAGCTTATACATCAGAATAACACATAGGCTATAATTTATAGCATAGACTATAATTTATAAAAATTTGTTAAAAGTGTCCAAAATATAACGATATTTGTCAAGTAAGTGTGAAAAATTTCTGCCATCTACGAGCAATTCTGGCTTGCGCTGCAAAAAGCCCACCACAGCATATATCTATCTTTTGTTTGTGAAAACTCTTTTTGTTTTTGGCTACGCAATGGGCTCGCTTCTAATTAATTCCTGTGATCAGAATAATGCCTATTTTAAAGGGAGAGGTTGTTATAAATCTATCTTCACTTTAATGTATTTTTATGATTTTATTATGCACATTTGGTAGTAAGGAATTGATCTTTTTTCAAAATAAATGCTTTTATCGGTTCTGGCACTTAAAGTAAATAAACTTTCTCTTTCACACAGCATCATTTGGACAAATTTTCAAAATTTGTGGTTAGTAGTTAATTATCACGCTATAATTTTAATTGAATAGGCAGATATTGCGTTTTTAAGTATAAAAATAATTATAACTACTGTACTGTATTTTTTGGAATGAGTAAGTGTGTGAATATTAACATCGCACTGTTCAGCTACACGAGGGCTTTTGGCAACGTATCACGTAATTTTGAACCATGGTCAAGTGACGTGGACGTCACCTGAGCTGGCACCCCCTTCTCCTAACTACCACACCACACCAACTTAGAAGGAATATTCTACCAATACTTTGCATGAATATTCTTTGAAATCCAATCTTCTAAGATATATGGCAGCATGGGTTCCATGATGAGTATTTTAGCGGAAAAAATAGTTTGTCAAAATTTAAGTGTCTTAAGTTTTTGTATGTTAGTGAAGACCTTGGAAAATGATTTGACTACTTATTTTAAGTGAACGGTGGGCATAATTAATTTTACAGTGGAATATCTTTAATTAATTTATTAGCTCTAACGGATTAAATTTTCCAAAGTGGAGTATTTTGTTTATGTATATCCCTTAATTTGTAAATGTAGTGATCCAAAAAAATATTGTATGAAAAAAGCTGCAGCAAATCATAATGCGGTGGATAAAGTATTAACGTGCATCGTTTCCCTACACGGCGGGTCTTACAAAGCTCTAATAAAGTTCGAGCTACGAAAGTAGCTAGGCATTTGCCAACTTGACTCTATCGTTAACATTTCGCTATGTTTTTCATTAAATCGCCATTATAATTTAAGAAATGGCGTTGCTTGCGAATATTACAATTTTAAAATAAAATAAATACAACAGAAAGTAATATTAATGTATCACACTTTCAGATATAAATTATTTACACTACTTTAAGCGTTCGTTACGCAAAACTTTTAACAATGTGTTACTTTTGCTGAGCAGAGATCAGCTTAGGGAGGTATTTTGAAAAATCGACCCTCAAGAGTGTTACGAGGAATTATAAATAAAAAAAATCCTTTTTATCAGCTGTTAGATCTACATACTTAAAATTTAACAAAGGTGTTTTTTTCTTTCTTTTTTTTTTTTTTGTGTACCTGAGATATACAAAAGGCTTCTTTTTTTATTTTATTTGCAATTCACATAAAATTAACTCATTAAAAACTTCTTTTTCCTTCAATCTGAGTTGTTTAATTTTTCAGTTCACCCGTGCGAAGAATGGGTATACCAGCTAGTCTACCTATATATTATAAGTATATATATACTCCCATATATATGTGTGTGCGCACGTGCGTGCGCGACGATTTCAAGTGGTATGTATTTTATTTATTTTTAATTTCCATTAGTAGGTTGTGGATGTACGATGTTGTATTGATGAGGCATCGTTCTTGTGGAAGATAATCCATTTTGTATTTCATTTACACATTAAGTAGACCACGACACACACCAAACCACAAGTAAAAATCTGGACAACACCATTTCAGCAGAAGCAGGCAAATTTTCTCTGAAACGGAAATTTACTATATACAAAACGCCAACTGGAAATTCCAAAACTTATATAACTTCCGTGAAAGTCTACTCCGACTGGTGAAGAGCTATCGCACGATGTGGCTTACATATATATAACCACTACTCTAAATTCCCTGACTACACAATTTTCAAGTTTAAAAGTTACGTTTATCTCCCGTTAGGCGGGTAAAAACCAATTAATTACTTACGCGAAGTCGTGAAAGTTTCAGGACCATTACCAATTAAGAAGCCCCCCAAAAATCTTAACGAGAATTATTGCACATATATAAATATATATATATATATATACTTTAGCGGAGATATACTAAAGATTTATAAATGGATTGTTGTGGTAACTATAAATCATACTGGGAACCGCTTTGTGAGATTAGTTTTTACTTCTTTTATGACTCGGCAATCATTTCTGTTTTCTTTACATTACTGAGCTACATCCCAAGGAACATGATGGATAATTCTTCTGAATCTATTATTAAGAGGAGTCAGTACCCCCTATACCTAAATTAAATTTTTCTCAGAAACTGATAAATATAAAAACTTAAAATTTTGTCTGTATATTAATTATACTTTTATATTTATACTTAAGTGAGATTATTCAAATAAATATTTTTTTCAAAAAAAAGCAACGTAAAAGTATCACTATAATTTTTTTTCAAAATTGTCCTTTTTTAATTACGATATCTGGTCTCTAGCTAAATGTTTTAGAAATAACTCAAAAGCTCATTCCAATATGTACAGTTATATATCAGTAACATGAGAGGGAAATTGCAGGTACATTCATTCAGTAGATTCTGAGAAAAAAGGTACACGCAGTTTTAAAAACATCGTTTTGAGAGCATTGAATTTTTAGTATAAAATGTCACTTCATCACAAAAATTATGAATTACAACATGTATTTGTTCCATTTTATTAAACGTTAGCTTCTCCTCAATTTATTTTAAGACTCTTTTGTTTCCCATTTTACTTAAATATTGCCCTGAAAATACACACATAGTAGTTTTCAGTTTTTTTCTAACGAGATATCTTGTAGCATTTACATCAATTTTCTCAATTTCTTTATCAATCTTCGAAGAATTTTTAGATTTGATACATTACAAACATCAAAGTTGATCATAAAGCATCGTAAATATAATATGAAACTGTTTGAATATGGTTTTGGAATGAATTTGCTATTGCATTTGGAAACACATGATTATACGACATTTCGAAATTTTTCATCAGGGTTTTGAAGGTTCACATGCAAACACAGTTACTAAAAGTTTTAAAATTCAAAACTTTCTCCAAATTGGACCAATGATTCCTAAAACAGCCCAAAATAAAACTGTTTTTATGTTTTTAAACATGAAATTTATGTATTTGTATATGTATATAACAAGCTTCGAGTATAACGACAAAGAGCATCGCATTTCAGCTATCTTTATGAATCTTTCATTAAGAAACTTTGAATACTAAGGCTTAATAACTGGTCTGTACAGTAAAAAACATTTATATTTATACTGAGGTGATATTTTTCAAATATGTACTGTTTAGTTTTTTTTCAAAAACAAACTTTTACTGAACATCACTGAATTTATTCAAAATTGTCACTTTTTATCAAAACATGTGCTCTTTAACTAAATATTTTTGTAATATTTCAAAACTTTCATTTTAGTATGCACAAGTATACATACATAAGGATTATATAATGTAAACTTGCAATGTATACTCATGCATTAAATTTAGATAAATTTCATTTTTAAACACAATTTTAAAAGTATAATTTTAGGAAACAGTAATTTTTGTGTATACAATATCTTACCTCATCAAAATTCATGCCCTATTTTTGCCTAATTTTTTAAATATTATCTCTGTCCTTCATTTTTAGTCTTTTTCTTTTATTTCTTTTTGTTTCGTGAAAAAAATACGCTTTCATTCGACTATCCATAACGAGACATTTGATGGCATGTACACCTTATTCACCAGCTTCTACTCTCTATTTTTCATGTATTTTTTTTTAAATTGTGAGCATTAAAAGCATAATAAGCATTAAGAGAAAATGCTTCAATGCATAGATTTTTTCTTCAAAGAAGAAAATTCACATTCAAATTGAGAATTTCCTTTTCTTTTGTTCATGATTTCCTTACATTATTATTGTTCAATTAGCAAATACTTTCATAAATTCTACGAAAGTATGCAAACTTCGCTTCAAAAACAAATAAACAGACTTAGCAGTTATACTTGCAGTTACTTTACTGTTAATTGTGTATGAATAAATAAAAACATTTGAGGCTTTGAAATTGCTTCCAGGTTTCAAAGGACAGTGTTTACTTTTTTATTTGTCAAAGTGGGCGTGGCAGGCCAACTGATTATTTTTTAAAAGTCTCATTTTTACATACTTCTAATTTATAAAATAGTAAATGTGTTACATCACTAGAAAAGTCATTAATGGAGATTTTAGAAATATTAAAATCTTAAAAATCAATAATTTGAAGATTTTTAGCTTACTGACTTCCTTTAATAAATAAAAAAGGTTACATGCCAATAAAACATTCGAAAATCCTTAGTTCACTGTTAGAACCAAATAACAATAAACATGTTATTGCCACGGTATAGTTAACACTGAAATCTTAGTCCGAAGTCTAAGAGTTTGCTGTAGTACTACTGTGGATATTCTACTTCGTCCTAAGATGCCTTGATATTTTTCTTACTTACTGATTTAAGTTATATACTTATAGCAATTCAGTACATTATTTAACATGACTCTATGTATATTCTAGCCGTTATACCTGCCCTCTTTGCTGGGTACTTCCTTGTGTTGTATGAATATGCATATATGAATATATATATGCAATTTAACACAAACGGGGAAGGGACTCGCATTGGAGAAACTGTATAACAGGTATTTAATTACAGTTGAGTTAGGTAAAAACTTAAAAAGTAAAAAGGAAGTGCATCCTCGACTTCTTCGCGAACCCGCCATAGTCCGAATGCCCCTCCACTCAGGTTCAAGGTTAAGATCGTAAAAAGACTGTGGGGTGAGGCTCTTCGGCAAGCACGTCAGGGGGAATTTTACTGGCTCTGCCACTAGCACAACCGGGTAACTCTGCCGCCTTAACATTATGGATTTGTTTACTACATATTTATGTATAAGTTATTGCATTAAGTACTCGATTGTATTAAAAAACATTCTTATAACTCTCACCTCTTTATGTAAAACAAAAAGGATTTCTAAAATTGTTCGTAACACAATCCCCCAAAATGGATTTCCGAAAAGCCTATTTTCAATGGATTTATACTCAATAAAATAAACATGCTTGCCAAATTTCAAGTCTAAGTCTATCATCTCAAAAACCAAAATGTTACCCGTTACTCCTTTGAGAAACCATTTCCGTTAGACCTGTTCTCATCGGATTTCAATCCAACAAAAGAAACATACATACCAAATTTCCTTATTGTAGGACTAATAGTTCGAAAACGTGACCCCGCCCCCCAATGAGACGATTTCCTTAAAATCTATTCTTAGTAATACTCTATTCAACGAAAAAACATGTTCATCAAATGTCAAGTATGTGGGTCCAATAGTTCAAAAACGGGAATATACGGGAAACCTATAACGCCACTTAAGCCCTTGCAATGCCTCTTGAGGGTCAATTTCCGCAAAACCTGTTCTTATCAAAATCTCTATTCCATGAAAGGAATATGGCTTCCAAATTTCAAGTCTGTAGGTCTAATAGCTCAAAAACGGAAATTTTTATCTATATATAATGCACCTTAAGCCTTTGTAACGTCCTTGAATTATCAATTTTTGAAACCCCGTTTGTAGCAGATCTCTACACCAGAGGTCGCCAAAGTGGTGGTCCGCCAGAAAATTTCGCTGGTCCCCAGAAAATATATTTACTCATAACGTTAAATTATATTTTAAAATGCATTGAAACATAATTCATTACAATACGTGAAAAGTTATAAAAACACTACTTCATAGAATAACGCCATTTCATGGGAATATATAATGCTAACTTTTTTAATTGTTTTGTTTTACAGTTTTCGTTTATTTTATTATAGTTTATTAATAAAGTTTTCATGATTTGGTTATAATAATAGTTTCCCTCTATTACATTTTATGCGTTCTTAGATCACAATTGTTTTTATAAATATATTTGACACTTAAAAAACCCTATTAGTGGTTCGCGGAATTTAAATTATGAATTAACTGGTCCATGAGGTCAAAAAGTTTGGCGACCGCTGCTCTACACCATGAAAGGAAATTTAAAACCAGATATAAAGTATGTAGGCTTTATAGCTCAAAAACGGGAATATATTTATCTATAACGCCCCTTAGAGTTGATTTTTGCAAACCCACTTTTGTAGCAGATCTCTACTCTACAAAAGAAATTTGGATACCAGATTTCAAATCTGTAGCTCTAATAGTTCAAAAAGGAAACATTTATGTATAACGCCCCTTAATCCCTTGTAACGCCTCTTGGGGTTCGATTTTTGTACAATCCGTTTTTATACGATCTCTACTCCTTGAAAGGAATATGCCCGCCAAATTTAAAGTCTGTTGGTCAAATGGTTCCGGAGAAATCGCGTGTGTGCGTGCATGCGGGAGTGTGTGTGTCTTCTCCTTTATATATTGTACAGTGACTTTTTATGGTAAATGAATATGCAAATATATGTCAAAATCAAATATTTATTAGTCACCCTGCAAACATAAAGTAAATGTTTTTTCATACTGTTGCTATCCCCTACTATTTGTTATTCTCTTGCGTACTCTTTGTTTCTTGTCAACTTCTGCAAAGCCTTCGGTCTCCCAACCAATATGATAAACAACAGCAGAGCTGCTCTTTACGTAGTCCAGATGCAATTCCTTAACTACGTCTGAAGTTAATAAGAATTTTTTAATAAGAACCGTTTTATGGATACGGGGCGTCAACATATGTGAGGAAAAAGTTGTCAATATATTAAGGAGTCCCTAAAAGAATGTGCACAAAATTTGGAATCGGGGCCCACTGAAAACTAGCTGAACAATTTTAGAAAACTAAGAATGAATTTGTTACAAAACCTGTCATATTATATTTGTGATAGAGGATAACTCTGTTTGACATTGAAGTTATTGTGATCCCATTCGAAATCTAGGCTGAAAGAAAAGTGTATGTACTTGATACGAGTTGGATGTGATCTATTAGTTTGGTAAAGAAGATGTTAGTAGTATATATTGTTGGTATCTGGACTAAACACCTATCGAGAAATTTTTTGCTAGTAGCTGGATTAAAAAATCAATTGATTTCAAAATATATACTGTTGGCATCTGGACTAAACACCTATCGAAAATTTTTTTTGTTAGTAGCTGGATTAAAGAATCAATTGATTTCAAACTAACTTTAAAAAATGTTTTCGAATACCTTCAACAGAATGTGCTTTGTTTAGACAATAACTTCTCTAAAAACAAATTATTAAAATTCTTATTTTGTATTTTTAAAAAAGAATATGTTGCATTCGAATTAATTTTCAGTTATGTCAGAATTTTGTTTCAAAAATATTATAACATATTGGTATTACAAGCTTTTGATACCTTCAATAGGTGGTGCTTTTTGCTTAAACAATAACTCCTCTAAAAACAAATTATTAAAAATCTTATTTTGTATTTTAAAAAAATGATTTGTTGTATTTCAACTAATTTTAAGCAAAGTCAGAACTTTATTCTTAAAAAGAATTTAATGTAATTACTTATATAATGGTATTTTATTTTCTTAATTCCATAATATATTTTGTAAAAAAAGAATTATTCACTCAATATTAGTTTTGTGTGTGTAAAATCAAACTGACATGAAACAAATAACACAGACACGCATAGTATATATAAACTATTTTTTTATTTCATTAACTAAATTATTACAATATATATATTGTTATAAATATAATGGACAAAAAGATACAAGCATTTTGAAATGTATATTACATTTACATTTCAATGGAAACATTTCCGTACGCTAAACATTCAATTTTGTCTAGCAAATACATTTTATCGTAGAAGCTACTTAGACTTATTTTGTTTTGTTTTACTGTTGATATAATGTGATTTTTAGAAATTATGGTTGATTGTTCATTTTTTATCGAGTGATCGTTTTTTAATACATTTAAATACATGTCATGGTGTAAAATATTTTGCACAACACTTTTCTTTGTTCCCTTCGCAGTTTTCTTATTTTCTTTTCAAAGATATAAGAATACATCTTTGGTCGAAGTGCACAAAATTCCTTGATAGGAATTCCCTTGGTTTCATCCTTTAAGTATCCTAATAAGGATTGATGTTTTTTCACGAATAATTTTGATGAGATACATTATAGTTGGAAAAATCTACTAAGTTTTCAAATTTATTTGCTAAATCATGGTAAACATCTTCAGTCCATATTTCTAAAGTTAGAGAATCCGTATCTGTGTATAATAAGTTAACATTTTCTTTGTAAACAGGTTTCAAAATATCATAATATATTTTAAACATATATAACTTACTTAACTCTAGCACTGAAAAACCTACATATATTGGTTGATTTAAATAAAGATTTGATTTTAAAAGTTTAAATAATGCACAATGCTCATTTATAATTGAAAAACTTTCTAAGTTGCAATCTGCTAAATATTTTTTACATTGTTTCTTATTTAGCGCTACTATTATATTACCATGTTTTCTGATGTTCATGCAAGTACGTCCAAAAAACGCGTTATTCATTAGCTTAAAAAATCCTTATCAAAATTATTTGTCGCCTTCTTTCTTTTATCGTTATTAAACATTATATATGATTTTAACCAATTAGATTGTTTAAATCTGATTATTTTATGAATTTTTTTAATTTTTAGCCCATGTGTAATATTAAATTGTAAGTTTAAATAATGAACCACATAGTTTTTTTTTCTCATTGAATGTGTTTAAAAGTTTCTTATTTTTTTCATTAATTTTTATATTCAGTTTTTCACAAATTTTCCTTTGATAAGGGGAAAGCATATCATATATAATTGATTCATGTTGAGGAGCCATGGGAAAACTATTATGTTTTGAATGAAGCTCGGTGGATATAAAAGGTCTACTTCCAATATATAACCAGTATTTGAATCAGAGGTTACAGACATTAAATCGAATTTATCAATTTCTTCTTCATTCAAAAATCGAAATTCTGACTCAGGTAAGCTGTAAAATCCCATAGCAGTCCCGTACAAATTATTTACATCTAATGATATTATGAATTTAGATGGCGACATTTCATCAAAATTATCTAAATATTTATTATTTGCCTTAGAATAACGTTTTGACACTAGACACATTCCTCCACGAATTCCTGATTCTAACATTAAGTACATATTTATGTCTGTTAGTAATTCTAAAGTAACATTCGTTGTCTTAATTCCAGCATTCCATGTTAAACTAGGAGTAGTATAGAAATGGACAGGATCTAACTCAAAATAGTTCATACTTAACGTCCGAAAATTTTCAAAAACTTCTGCGAGTAACACAACATCTGTATCCAAATATAATTTTAAATAGTCTTTAAAACTTTGACATTTAAATTTAGAAAATATAAATTTTGCGAATTGATAGTCTTCCTCTGATATATATATTTTCATTAGTTATATTATTGAAAAACGCATTTTTAGGAGGAAGTTTTTTTCTCTTAATGTATTAAAAGAATCAAAATAACTGTATGGAAACACACCTTTACGTAATAAATATTTCCTGTGGGTATATGAAGAAAAAAAAGAATCAAATATAGAGACGTTATAGTTACTTTGCTTTAGGTTTTCTATTAGTGTACTTAGTTTAGATGGAAGGAATAAAAAACTATCAAGAAATACTAAATTATCGATACTAAACGTCATACACTTTTGAGAGTTTACAGGAATAATTTTTACTTTCTTTGCTAAGTTACTAAAAATTTCTTTTAGAATCAAATGAGAATCATACCCTGATAAATTATGCATTACAACTGGTAGAAACTGAGTTACTTTATAATTTAAGATACATCCTTGACAAGCATTTCCTAATAGTTTTCCAGTAAAATGATCATGGTTTCTTACCTTAATACATCCTTTTGAAAAAAACTTTCCACATAGATGGCATTTATTCTGAGATAGTATCTCACATTTTCTTTCATGGGAATATTTATCTCCATATATTTTAAAACAGCTTCGGAAATAGTTTGTAAACTTAATACTAAATGTGAAATAACATCTGTACCGGTGTAAAACTTGTGGTAAACTATGTTTTTTTTGTCATCAATAAGAAGATAGAGTATGCTGCAGGACGATGTATTTCAGTTTTTGCATTGAAAATGACTTATCATGATTGGGTTCAGCAGAAAATACTTTTTCAGTAAAACTTTCAATGTCGGCATAAACACAAAATTTGTGAAAAAGCATTTTCTGAAAAGAGTTAAATTTCAAATATTTTTGGTCATTAGTAGGTAATGTAATTTTTCGAGGTTCATTATGTAAACATCTTTTCATATGAGCATCCAATGAACTTTGACGGGCAAAGCCTGTTAAACAATTCGTACAAAATTTATGTATACCACGTTGAGTGTGTAGCAGTTTATTAAAATTTTTTATTAGGTAATAATGGTTTTTATAAAGTAAGAGTTTTATTTCTTTATAAATATTCAGTTTACTTCTGTATATAGGAAAAACCTGCTTTTCATAACCAAAAACATTTAGTTTAATTTGATTTATTTTTTCAAACTTTGCTACATCACTCACTTTAACAGGTAAAGTTAAGAAATTAAATGATAGATATTTTAAATATTTTTTGTATGTTGATGCTAATGATTTATTGTATTTTTGAGGGAAAAGCCCAGCCAAAACCGAATATAGAAAGCACATATTATTTTCACACTGGACATTGAGCAAAGATTTTTTATTTTTTAAAATTGAGAGTAAACTAATCTGCTTACATCCACCTCTTATTTCATTATAATATCCTACATGTAGTTCAATAAAATCAATGCTTTTTACCGACCACCCAGATCCAAAATTTAAAAAATCTTCGATTTTTTTCAAAATTTTTGTAATTGAGGAATTGATTTTCTCATCGAATTCATGTATTGATAACAATCTTTCTGTATTTGAGTTAAAATAAAAACTATGATTAATTAATTCATTATCTTTTATTTTTTCGAATGTTATATGAAGAGAAATAAAAAACCTTAATCTAACACTCCTTTCTTTTAATATATTACAAATTTCATCTTTTGAATCATTTAATGCAATTATAGGATCAACAGTTTCAGATAGATTTTTCCGATATGAATTAACGAAATTTCCAAATGCTTGAGACTTTAAGTAAAACATTTTTGTTGCATAAATTTTAATTAAAATGAAACTGAATAAAACTAGAACAAAGTAAGTCTAAATAAATTCTTCTAGCTATATATATATATATATATATATATATATATATCTACCTCTCTATATAATTCATTTTATGCAAAACAGATATTTATAAATCAGCAACACACGCACACATATATATATTTATAATATGAAAACTACTTTAGATTTATAGGAAGATAACTCAAATCAATCAATCATTTTTTTACGAATAACGTTTAGTCCTTTCGTTTTAAGTAATAACAGATATTTATAAATCAGCAGAACATACATATAAATAGAAATAATATATAAACTACTTCACACTTATATATATATATATATATATATATATATATATGAAGATAATATCAATAAAATACCACATAAATATTACTTTGAATATATTTTTACATGCTTATCAATAATATTTAGTCCTTGAATGACATTTTTCAATTGACTTAATGGTATATTAATAAATTTTTTACTGGGACTTACGAAAAGTCTTAATTTCTGCCGCAAATCCTACACCTACGTACACAGAGAGCGGAGGTATCTCTTCTGCCAGTCTTAAATCATCTGATATAACTACATCATATTTCTCATGTTGGTTCAAAGGCCCAGGGCTTTCTATTGCTCCAGGTGAGCTTGTTGGAAGGCTCCAAGGCTTTCTATTTTTTCCGAAGAGGCTGTTCCTCTCATCTTCCATTCACCGAAAAGCGAAACCTTATTGGTGAGCTTATGTTGTACAAAGACTTATATATCATGGGCTCATCAGCTTCTGTGACGTTAGCAGGTGCAAATCCATGGCTTCGATGCACTGAATGGTTGAAAGAATCCACTAAATGTTGTAAAATATCTAAATATTTGTATGAATTTCGATATGTAAAAACTCTATACATTCTATTTTGTAACGTTCTGTGTGCTCTTTCTAAAATGGCACATTTTGCTTCACTTTTTGTTGAATAATGGTGTACTTTATGTTTCTTAAACAGAGCACTGAGCGTTTTGTTGTGAAATTCGCTCCCCTTATCAGTTTGGATATTCTTAGGTTTTACCTCTTTAAAGATTTTACTGAAACTCTTAGCGATTGTGTTCGCTTTTTTGTCTTTAATAGCATACACTCTTAAATATCTTGACATAACGTCTATAATAGTCAAAATATATCTATAGCCTTTGTTAAAGCGTGACAGTTTTTGTAAATCCACCAAATCGCTTTGCCATAACTCATTCACTCCATATGCAATAGTTTTTCGTCTGTGAAATTTATAGCGCACAGGAAAATGAAGTGAATAACAATCCTCTCCTGAAAGAAAACTTTTAACACGACTTTTCTTCAAACCACTGGCTTCTGTCAGTCTTTTGACACCTCCAAATGAGCCTGGTTCCTTAGGATCGTAGTAAAGCTTTTTCAATCTTTCCATGTCGTCCAGTTTACTGGCTGAGTTTTTTGTGATTCTGGTGAACTGTCTTGATTTGAGAGTTTTCGCATATCTTTCCAACTTGTCCATTTTTTAGGACGAGTTTCAGTCGCTTCCAACAAGTTCTCACCATTTGAGAGCTTTCGTAATCGTTCTGCAGTTGTTAATGTCTTAGGTTTGCTTGAATCTGATGGTGCTACTGAGCCTAGATTCTCTCTCTTTCCATTTCGGATCCATTTGTGAGAGAAGTAACATGTCTCTCACATATTTATTACCAATCCACCCTAAGGGTATGTTTGCATCTAAAATTCCTTGCAAAAAGTATTAAAGCCGGTTGGGGGGTGGCTGACAGTCTTTTCATTTCTCATTAAATAACTGAATAAATCGATTCCATTACTGCGGTATTCTGTTTTCTCGTTTCTTTGCAACTCGTTCATATCGTTAAACATATAATTAACCTCTCTAAGCTTCTCCAAAATAGGTAAAATATACTTCTTTCTAGTTTTTGGAATTGTGTAAGCAATATATTTTGCAATCATGTTCAATTTAGAAGGAGCAGGTGAGGATATTTCTTGCTCCGCTTCAGTTTCTTGCAAAAGCTCCTTGGGAATCTCAAATGGCTTCTGGGGGAGGTGGTTGCATCAAACGCTGATATTTTGGTATCCAGTGAGATAATAGTTTGGCTTTCATGTCATCTGGTGTTTCCTCTTCATTCAATATCTTTGAAATATTATCCTCAACTCTAATTTCTGGTTTATTAAGCTCATAGTATTCAGACACAAGGTCTTGAGGAACTAACGCCATTTTTCTAGCCATTCTGTCAAATTCGTTTTCCTATTGTTTTCCCCAAAAGACCACCAACAAAGCTCAAGACAGCAGGAAGAACGAGAGGTAAAAACCTCCGGTTTGATTTGTGGTTAATAACTTACGCTTTCGCCCAAGGGATATACTTCTGTCAGCTAACTGGCGAATGGTTCTCTTGTAGCGACACAATCGTTTGACATTTGCTTTCGGGACGTTACCTGCTAATACATTTTGACATATTTCGCACAGTGTTCGTTGGTGGCGCTCTTCAGTATAGCATTTCTTTGTTGAGGACTCGCCGCAGATAAAACATGTAACAAGTGCACGTGTTGTCGGATTCGATTCATTTTTCTTCTGGGACAAAAACCCAATTAATACCTTTTGATCGGGAAAAATAGATTGTCGCAATCTCTGTTCTTCATCCGTAGTTGGAAAGCAATCTACTAGTAAGAACTGATATTTTTCTGCTGTTGCCTTTTTATAGGCATCCATGAAAAATTTGGAACGGTCAGGGAACACTTGTCTGCCAAAGCACGCAATTTGAGATTGATCTTTGTTGTTTCGAAAGAGTATTATATAATGTGCATTCAGGCTGATGTCTCTGGCAACTTTAACACGAGGGAAAAGATTCTGTGTTATCAAAATTACACTAAAATTTTTATGATGAGATTCTACAGTAAACATTTGTGATATCCCTGACGTCAAATTATTCATAAGATCGTCAAGAATCAAAAGATCAAATTTTTCGTCGACCCTTGGTAATCCAGATACGAATTTGATACTTTTCTCAGTGTAGAACCACGGTTGAAATATCTTATAACACCATACTACCTTTTTAATCGGAAGTTCATAAACTTGCTCAGAAATAATTCTTCGAGCTAAATGAGTCTTCCCGCTTTGACTCGGTCCATTTATTATCATTGAAGATGGGAATTTGAGTCGTAGAAACATTGTTTAAACACTTGTAGTAACTGAAGCAGTTTCAAATTTTAACACACTTCACACAATCTTCTGAATTCCCTTTTTGTTAATTGAACACCTAGAATCTCAGGGATAGGATCCACAGTTCGGTTGGAGAAAAAATAGCGTAAGTCGAATACCTGTTTTTTATTTTTAAAGCAAACATGAAGAAAAATTTTTCGTCCGATATGTTTGGAAAGTATGCATGAGGTGTTAGTGATATTCACTTTTTGAGATGATTCCAAAGACGTTTGTGCTTGTAAATAGATAAAAAACACTACGAGCTCAACAATAACAACTGTCAGCAAAACAATAATGTTATACCAGTTTTGTTTCATTGTGTACCTTTTTAGAAGACTTATTCTTGAATGAATGCAATTACGGTGAGAACTTACTTATATATTCACAAAATACGCTTCTTATCTAATCATCCAACATTTTTTTTTACTGAGGTCGAATCTGTAAAACAGAAAAATAATCCATTGCATAGAAATTCCAATAACTTAGCGTCTATTAGGTTTGAACCAAGAAAAAGAATCGATTACATAGAAAATCGAGTTCTTTGCTTCCATGCAATCGATTCTCTACTAGCTAAATCTAAAATAGTTATTAACATTTTCGTTAAAATTATTTTTCACTCGAGTGTCTCTTATAAGAAAAGTTTCTCTACATAAAATAAAATAGAATAGTTTTGCAGCCTCTAATGAATGATTTATTTTAAGCATTGATTAAAGTTAGTTTGAAATCAATTGATTCTTTAATCCAGCTACTAACAAAAAAATTTTCGATAGGTGTTTAGTCCAGATACCAACAGTATATAGTTTGAAATCAATTGATTTTTTAATCCAGCTACTAGCAAAAAATTTTTCGATAGGTGTTTAGTCCAGATACCAACAATATATACTACTACTGATGTTTTACACTAGAAATATTTGTTCCTTCTGTTTTTTTATTCCATTGGTGAGCTTTTAATTGCAGGGAATTGGTTGGGGATCATCATTATATTTTCTTCAGATTTCAATAATGTTAGAATTTCTAGAATAAAGTCCTCAGTAAGTTTGAATTTTAAGCTCAAATATCTTTTCCAACAGGTTAAAAGTTAACGTCATTTTTTCCAACTTTATTTAATTATTCATTATATCATTTGATTCTGGATAATTTAATTAGATATTTATTTATAGGTTCATTTAAAATAAAAAGCTTCAGATTGACATTATATTTGAGATATATTAGTTTCAATATCCGCTAGATCCATTTGAGTTTCAACCACGTTGGCATTTTTTATATTACTAATTATACTTTCAATAAGTTTGAACATTGAAATTTTAGCGCAGCTCAGAACTGAATGTAATTAATTTAGAATAAAAGAATATTAATCCATTACATTAGAATAAAGTTTGTATGTTTTTGAAATAATATATATAGTTTATATCATTTACAGTTCTGATATTAAAGAATAAATGAAGCGGCTTTGCCTTTTACGAGTAAAATTTGACCCTCAGATATCGGGTATTGTTGTCGTGTCCTTCCCGTAGGGAAGAAATGAAAGTTGTCAGAGCCTGACACAGATTGGACTTCTTTACATAAGATGGCGACACCACCTACCTCCCCCTCCACAATTTAGGCATGGAACTGTAGGGGAAGAAAATATTCTCCTGCCCCCTGCACTTGTAGTTTCTGCTGCGACCGCCCTCAAGACTTTCGGACCCACTGACTTAAGGTGCACTTACTCCGTGTATACTCGGAGGGTATTTCGAAACCGGGCCTTCCTATTTAGAGTCCGATGCTTTAACCACTAAGCTACCAACGGCACCAGATATCGGGTGTATTTTAATTATATGAAATATTTTATTGATAGAAAGTACAAAAATTTTATTGATATATTAAGATGTAAATAATAGATTTAAAGTTATTCCATTGTAATGCGTTGTAGCTTTTTTAAAAATTAATCTGATGTGAAAAGAAATACAAATAGATTACTAATTGAGAAGCTAGTTGCTAGAAAGTTGGAGAATATCTTTCGTAAAAAGTTGGTAAGAGTACTAAGCGCATTTGAATGAATTGCTTCAATGTATTCCGTCTTTTATTTTCATGTCTTTCATTCCTGAATTCTGATTAGCTTTCAGATGGATGCTATACGCTTTTATTTTAGTCACGTACATTAGTCGATCGATCATCATCTTTAACTTTTTCAGAATGCTAGTGAGAAATTTTATTCATTGATTTTTACCTTTCGAGAAAGTCGGTTTTGAATGATATTTAGATAGTCTCGATAAAGGGGAACAAAAAAAACTCTCACATGAGATTTTTAGACAGTCTTAATGTAAAAAAGGGAGTACTTGAATTCTCACTTAACTAAAAGAATTGAAGCATGCTTTCAAATTTGTGTGCCTCTATTAGTGTATCAGCAAAACCCAAAGTTAAGTAGTAAATATATATATATCAATAGTTATAATTATAAAAAAACTAAAGGAAGTTGCGAAAAGAGTAAAATACGCATGTATGTTCGTTGTAGTGGCCCCAGTAGGTCAATATTTCGAAGGCGTCATTTCTGTCGTGTCCTGAATTCCAGTCCAGGTGATGTTTGATGCCAGCTCAAATGTCGTCTTTGACATTTGACAGTGGCTCAAAAGCATGAGTACCTGAAAAGTGTTTAATTTTTGTATCTTTGACAAATTTTTATACTTTGAAACTATGCAATTCATGTTGAAACAAATTTTGTTAAAATTCTCCATCCGCTGTACAAAAAAAAACAAAAAAATTCTCAATCAAAGTGGAGTAGATGAGATTTCTATTAGGGTGAAATGGGTTCCCTTGTGACTCCGCCTTCGAAATGCGAGCAATCAATAAAACGAATAAATTTGCGTTAATAATTGATGAATGGATGCTCGATTGATTTCATTTCATGTATTTTGGTATACAACAGGAAATTAATAAATAAATCGTGTTGAAAATATTCTCAACAGTTTTCTAAATATGATATTTCTTTCGATGAACAATTCGTATCATATTCGTACAAGTTTAGCTTCTTTCCCCAAAAGTAAATGTGAAATATTTAAAATGTGAAATATCTCATCAGTAATGTTTCAAAATGTTTCAGTTCTTATACCAAAAATACATTTACTAAACCAAATGAGAATATTAGCAGCAGATAATTATTATTACGCGATCTGTACAATAAACCTTAACTAATTTTGAGATGGGACATAACTGAAATATTTAGAAAACAAACACAATGAATAAGGCATCTGAATATTTGATAGATCTGTATATTTAAAATCGACACTATGTAATCAAACTTCCTCTATGAATGTCAGCAAAAACGATTGAAGGAATTCACACCCACTTGGGATCCTTAAGCAATGGAAACAATTCAACACAAGATTTATAAGCAGTAAAATGTAAAACTGAGAAAAGCGTTGGATGCATATTGGTTTGAAGATTTAAAAAATGGGATTTGATTGCATGCGCTATAGATCCACTTAAAGAATCTGGTTTATAATAGACGTATTGACCAACTTGAACAACTCCATTACTTTCCATGTGCGAAAGCATCTCACAAGACCAGTTTTTGTCACGCTGTCCATCGACTTGAAAATTTACAGATGTACGACGATGGCCATGTTGAGCAATTTTCATTACATCACTGTGGAACTGTTCCACTAGAAACATTTGGTCATACCTCGTAACTCTTTATTGAATTGTTTTTTTTCATTCAGTGCAGTTGTACTCCTTTTTTATTGCAGGGAGTTCGAGTATAGTGTGATCAAAAACCGATCAATAAATCTTCTAATTGCTTATTCATTTCGTGTGTTTCATCGTAAACTTGGCATGTATCGATGCAAAACGTCCTGTAATGGACATTATGAACACTTTTATAAGAATTCTTTAAGTGCATTTCAGGCACAGTTCATATACCCACAAGGCGAAAATGCTGTTTATAGGGGAAGTTTAATAATAACTACCCTGCTTATAAAAATGGCTGATTTTAAGCAAAAACATTAAAATAAAGATGAATCATAATAAATAGATGGAGATTTTTGATTTATTTAATGAAATTAATAGGCGTATTTTTATAGATTAGAAAATACTCATAGAACGCAAAAGAATCTAGCTTAAAGTTCTCTAACAGGAATTTTTTTACTTGCGTGTTAATTACCTTGGATTCCACTAGGAATTTTTTCTGATATTTCAATGTATTTTCATTGACTAAATTCATAATAAATTATTTAACTATAATTAGACAATTTTGTAAGCGGTTCAACAAAAAAGAAAAAAAATAGTAAATCCCTTTTGCAAAAAGACTTCATCTTTACTGGTAATTTGTTTTTAATTAATGTGCTTTAATTTAGTTTAACACTAAAAATAAAAATAAAATATATCTGACATATCTCTAGGGCAGAAATAACCAAAATAAAAATTATAAACCAATCGCTCGATTTGAAATTTCATTTCAAAGTAGACAGCAATTTGGAAATTAAAAAAGCGCCTTAGAAGTCCGATTCTTAAAGCTCGATTTCGTATTTCAAATAACATGAAGGAAAATAAATTAAAAATACCCATAGGTCACACAGAATAACTTGGAAATGTGCAAGAAAATCTGACCTAGAGTTGTTATCATCGATTATTTGAATAGTAACTGCTAGACCATGATACGCTAACAAAGCTTTCAAAAACATTTTTTCAACTTCTTGTTTAGAAATCCATTAAATTTGGTCTCCCGAAAGAAAGAAAATTAAAGGAAATCAATTGCCAACTTTCTTCTCTCTTGTCACCCCATCAAATGAAAAAAGTACCTAATTCTAATTAAGTTCAAGAAGAGAATTACGAAAATTGGTGCCCAACGATTCAACCTACGGAGAGAAAAGCTAAATATTCCTTAATTAAATATTGATCTATGCTTTAAATCATGAATAAAGAGGACTTGACAAGTCATTTCCCCTTTTTATTATTATTTTCAGATAATCGGAAATTTTCTTGGCTTATATATAAGCTACCAAGAAAGCTAGTCTCAAGATTTCTTTCATTTTTGAATCAACTTATTTATCACTTATCTACGAGAAAGTAGAGGTTATAAAATAATTTCATTAGCCAAATTTTTCTTAATTCATATATTTGTCCAAATACTTCTTCGGTGGGTGAGTGAGGAGTACCAAAAAACTTTCCAATTTTGTTTCTTGTTAAAAGTTGATCAGAAAAGAAATCTATAAATGGTTTCAAAATTAACCGCTTCGTACAAGTTTAACAGTAAGTGATATATAAGAGTTATTTTCCACTGTCGTTTTTCTTATGAGAAGTCCATATCCGCTTTCCCCCCAAATTTTAATAACAATGATTCCGAATCTTTTCAGAGGCAGTTGCTGCTGTAACTGCCAAAAGTGGATCATTTGAATCCATTGATTTTGAACATTTGAATAACAGCATTTCACACGCACACACATTAGTCGTACACTACATTGTTACCATCATTATACCTTTTCAATAAGGAATTATTATAAGTAATATAGATATTTATATTTTTTAAATAATTTACTTGGGGATTATATAGTTTTGTTTAATTTAATAAAAATAAAATTTTAATTTTTAAAAAGTACTTTTCAACCATTTACACAGTCAAGACGGTAAAAAATTACAAGTAGAAAAAGTTCCAAAGTTTCATTACTGTAAACGTGTAACTAACAAAAATTGGTTTCTATAAAATGAATATAAAACTGTGAACTTTCAGCATAAGGCCTAAAGTTGGCGGGGGAGTAGAGATTTGGAGAGTAGAATGGAAGAACCCATGCTGTCATCTTAATTTTACCATGGTTACGAGGTGCATCGTCAATAGCCCTCGAGGAGCTTCAAAGGGCAGCATTAATAGGCAATGAATCAATTAACACAGGTTTAAATATGTATATTTAGAACGCATAATACTACGTGTATATAAATACATACTTTTCAAATTTGAAATAACTACAATCGAAAAAAGTGCTTATAAGTATTCCGATGACATAAATTAAAACAGGAAATTGTATGTGTGTATATACGTGTATATATATATATAGAGAGAGAGAGAGAGAGAGTAGAGCTGGTGAGTGGTTGGCTTTATTTACTTATTTATTATTTCCATTAGCAAGTTGTTACATTGATGAGGAATCGTTTAGTAAAAGCAAACACCTTCTTTAGTAGCATTGAACATTTACTTTCGATCACATTCGCATATATAGTTATTTAGCATAGTTTGTCCACTTATCTAAATTTGAATGCAGTGCGAGAGCTTACTTACATATATATGCACACCTCAGTACAATTAATGCTGAATAAACCATTGTACGCATAAAGCCTGTGTATATTAGAACAAACCTAAAACCAATACTAACAAGTTAGGAAGCAATCTCAGATTTGTTAGTGTAAACTGTATTGCGTTTCGATTAAATAAATAAAAATGCACATATTTGTTATTTTATTGCATCAACAATTTAAAACAATAAAAGCTATTTACTCAAGAAAAATTTCGGCTTATGATTCCAAACCTTTCCCATCGCAATCATGTTTTTATAATGATAAATATATGGATAACTTATTCGTGATACGTCAAAGTATTCAGATTTCTTTGCATCTTTTCCAGCATTGAATTCATAAGGTTGGTAGGAAAAAATGTCTTTACTGATCCCACGAAAATCGAGTTCTAGCAATTAATTTAGCGTGGAATTGCCTAGTCACTACATTGATTTGAACAAGAGACCCAGCTTTAATACAGTTATAAAGAACTGAATGCAATCTATTGTTTTCAGATGGGGGATCTTCAAATCTTCAGATGGAGGAGTATATGCTGCTTTTTTAACATTAAAAAGAAAACCTTTTCAGGAGATAATGGGAAAAAAATAAGTTTCATAGCAAAATCTTTTTCGTGTTCTATTACGAACTTGGCAATTCTCATTCGTATTGCTTTGATCTGATTAGAAGAATCAACTAAAAATGCATTTTCATCGAAATGGGATCTTCTTATCTTACTATTCTAAAAAAGAAAATTCATCTTACTATTCAAACAAAGAAAGGAGACAAAAATCAAAAAATAAATCAAAATGCACGCAAATTTTAAAAATGTGGATGTATTAAACATTAGTAGATAATTTAAATTTTAAAAATACAGATCATAAACATATATAAACCTTCCTGTTATTCTTTAACCTTTCTGTCTTCTGTATTTACGGCTGTGAATTACAATTTATATAATGAAAAACATACTACAGTTATTTAATGTCTATCAATTACTCGAGTGTTTCCTTTCATTTTATGAATGGAAACGACAGGTTGTTTGAAAGGTAAAGAGGTTTAATGAGATTTTATAGGTGAAAATTGTGCTTGCGAGAAATTTCTTGAAAGCTTCAATTAATAAGCAATTCGATGAGTCGTTAATGGAAATTCAGTAATTTATTTAATCAACCCGGTTGAAATCTTTTCACAACTTCTACTTGAAAACTTATATCATGTTTAGACTAAGTAATATTATTGGTTTTTTTTTTTTTTTTTTTTGCTGTTTTATAAAAATTTCCATATATATATAATTAGGATTTATTATAAAAATATAATCCTAAGATTTATTCTAAGGAATCCTTATTGTAGTTATTAAATGAAAAGGAAAAGTGAAAATATTCCTGCTAGTCTATACTATTTTAAAAAATCGTTTCAATTCTACTCTAGAACTTAAATATAGTTTTTCCTCACGTTAACATCAGCTTTTATTATCGTTGGGCTTATTTCATTAATTAGTGACAAAAAATTAACTTTATTATATATATATATATGCCATATTTTTTGATAATACTTATACTCTTTACATTAATAATTTTTGTTATTTTTTTAAAAAATATTATTAGCATTGATTAGTTTCAAAACTACTTCTAACTGAATATGATTATATGTTTCGTTAAAATATTTGAAATCCTTTATGAGCCCAATGAATATATAGTAGGGAGTTTATGAACGTATTATCCATATGTACCTAGCTGAGAAAAAAGGGGCTACATGTTTAGTAACTTGCACAATAATGTTCTTGAAAGAAATTCAACTTACTAAAATCACGGCCCATGACAAATGTACTGAATGTATTCTACTCTCAAAGCATGTTTCCCTGGAATGAAATAGCGTAAAATTCGGCTTATAACGCCGTACAATGTGCACCTATACTTATTTCAGGTTTTTTATGAAAAAAACCCTGAAATGTACGTGCGCAATGGTCTTATATTTTCAAGTCATTTATTCGAGGTATTATACCAAGCTTTAGGAAAAAATAGTATACTTCTAGAACTACAACCCTTTAAGTTCATAAGGAATGTCATTTCTTTTAAATAAACAATATTTCGATTTATGTTTCGATAAGTTTTATTTTATTTTCTACTCATCTTTTTTTAAAGCTCTCGTTTTTATACCTGGTGTATAACGCGCTCCCGTTAATTTTGATCTTATTTTTTATGTTCAAATTGCGCGTTATTCGCCTGATTTTACTGTGGTTATAAACATGAGTGAATCTGTAACTATCAAATATTTAGCTTCCTGTAGCTAATAATTGTCCTTTTATAAAATTAACTTAATTTTGTCTGTCCTTAAGTCATTGAGCTATTTTCCCTTTTATTAAAATTCTTCAAACTAAAGCTTATTTTAATACTTTCAGTTACTAATAACAGAAAAATCATTTAATTGCAATCTGTATTAAATCGAAGAAATAAAGTTATTTATTTTCTAATGTTGTGCTACGTAATCATCATTCTGATAGATGCGTTTATATAGAATACTTTTACGCATTTTAGTAGTTTTTAATATTTACTATGGATTGCTATGTGTGAAAGGAAATGCATTCAAGTTCATATTGCGGTCTTTTGCTTTCAGGTGGTGTGCTATTATACAAGAAATTGCTACCAGAAGAATTTGACTGAAGATGACGTCATTATCCAAGCGAATCACGTGATTCAGCTCGAACTTCAGGAGGGAGATTGGCTGGTGTAAGTAAACTTAAATTTTAAGTTTTAAATGCTGCAAAAAAATGATAACATAATTTTAAATGTTTGAAAATTTATTAAATTTCAAGCATTTTAGAAAGATACAGCATTGTATAAAGTATATGATCAAAATATTCTATAAGAACAAAAGTTTTACCTGCTTTTGAAAAGATGACAAAGTTGAAAGAACACAGAAAGTACGTAGCAAAAAAATTCCACTTATTTATCCACACTATCTATGACCTCTTGCCGTTCTTCTGGTGGATGAATCCACTCAAGCCCTGGGATTCCAAGTCAAAAAGTCGTAATTACATAATCAGTTTCCTCCAAGATTTTTCCGTTCAAAGGTCTGTCGACGCACAAGTGATGAGAAACCCATCTCACTATTTTTTATGTGGGATTTTAGACAGCAACGCTGCGTCTCATGTTATGGTGATGGAAGATGAAAGGTTATATACATAAACTTAATATATTGCATCTTACAATCCCAAAAATATCGTTTTATAATTACAATCCTCTATTTTCCCATTTCAGAACTCGTTTAGTTTCAGTTTTAATCTGCATGAAGCACGGTTTCTTCGCAAGGCGAGATTCTGAAAACATTCAATCATTGAGTATCCGCACACCTTCTAAATGTCTGTTTCGCCACAATTTTGAATACTTTTTTCGTTTTAACATCTTTTTGAAATTTAATCCTTTTTTTTTCTTTTCTTTTAGTTGTTTCAACTTTTTTTTCTTCCTTATTTAGAACTTAAGTTACAGGAATATTTGAAATTTACTCGATAGCTAGTTTCTGAAACAAGTACAAGTCTATATTACCGAAGTTGGAAAAAATGTTTGTTTCGTTTCTGTTTCTTAAAAAATATTTTTAAATATGTAAGAATACGAAATAAACTTTTTAATATGTATTTGAGAATATTTAATTGGTAGCACAAGATCCTTTTTCATCCAGAAGGAAAGAGAAACATAGCTGCTTAATACTTTTAGAGATGAAAAATGACGTTTCAACTCAACGAAGAATTACAGCCCATAGAAAGCGTCAATTTCTTGGTACTGGTTTTACGAATAAACTTTTCAAAAATAGCACCTACTGACGCCAGTACTTCCAAGATTAAAATTTCTGCTATTTTCGATGAAAAATGGCAAAGTATAAACATAACTTAGTAACTAGTAATTGATGTATAAGTCCTCCTAAGTTTGTTTTTACAACTTCGTTGCCAAAAATGCTTCCAAGAAAGTTGGAATGCTTTTGAAATGGATCGTGCTCAGGTTTTGTTACCAAGTGTAATTATAGTAACTTTGACGCGTAGAGCTTCAAGAAAACTTTCATCTGACCTGAAGTTAACGGAAAATTTATTTGCGGTATGCGACAAATTGGTAAGGGTGTTTCTGTTATGTATAAATTTTGTTCTGCGACGTTAAATTTACGTAGTCTCAGTAAAGATGCATACAATGATCATAAAATCAAAATTATGTCTCTGATTTTAGAAGTTAGTGTCTATGCAAAAAGTAGTTAATAAGCTGTTAGTGTTCCATTTTTAAAAAATAAAATCGTCGAATGGGATGTTACACTTCTTCATCAATAGAGACTGATAAAGTTGTTGAAATAGTGCCCTCCCCGCAGAACGAGTTCCAAAAGCATTGAATCTGAAACACTTGAAACAGATCATGTGTGCCAAATGGCTTTTAAGGGGTCACAGGGGTGTTAAAAATGTTTCGAGAGCACAAAATACAAACAATTTTCGACTAGAAATAATTCTTTGAGCTTAAAATGAAATAATTTGCTTCTTTCACACATTTCTTATAAAGGAATAAAGTTTCAAAAAAGTATAAAATATCTAAAATATAATCATAATTTTAAAAATAATAAGCACATAAAAATAAGAAAATTTTTTGTAAGAAACAAATAGTAAGTTTTACGACGTGCATGATATTTTCTGCAATTATAATTCTAATTACTAGCAATTAGTTGATTTATAAAGTCAAATATATCCTTATTACATGCTAGCCTATCTTATATAAATAAAAAAATAAAAAAAATATTTTTAAAAATAAAAAATACATTTTTTAAATTTTTTTTTAAAAATTCAATTTTGTTGAAATATTTCAAAAAAAATCAAAATTTATAATACTATAAATAGCTAGGATTTGAAGATTATGATAGAATTTATAATTCTGTGTAAAGTTTTATACATCAAAGTATGATAGTTTTTGAAACGCAATGCGCGTAATTGAAAAAACACAAACTGAGAAAAGGGCTTTAAAGTTTTAAAATTGAATTTGAGAAAATAAATCTAAAACCTTACATGCTAAAAGCTCCAGGATCATAAGATATACCTTCCTGTTCCTGAAACAGCTCAATTTCTGTACTCTTTTTAATTTTCTTGGCTCTGCGAGCTTCAAAGATGATTCTAAGCGCCTCTGTCTTGACGTAAAGATTCGACGATTGTCACGTTCAGCCAGGGACACACAAACATTTCTGTTAATTTTCAAGCCAAATTTCTCTAAAATAGTAATTAGTATTTGATTTCCATCATTAAAAACACTGGTTGCTAGATTTGCAGCAATCTCTGCAATCTGAAGACTAGAACCAATCGTCTTAGGACAAAACTTCCAAATTAATGAATTTAAACTTTCATTAGGATTCTGTGTCTTACCTCCTAAACATTTCTTCAGGAGTGCCGGATGAGATAAGTCTGCAAATACAGGCTTAATTACATCTCGAACAGCTTTAGCAACTGAGGGTTTGTGTTTATAATTTTGTAAATTATTATTAATTGCGGCATTATACTTACACCATGTATTTGGATTTGTAGGACAAAACCAGTGCATCGGTTCATCATCAGTGCTGCAAGAATGACCCCAAAAAGCCCAAATGGCTTTCTGCATTTCCTTTACACTAGTAGAATTGCATCGAATAGCATTACCATAGTAATGCGCAAGTTTATCAATTAAACTATCAGTTAACCTACCTTTACCGCCAATAGTTTTACCATCAGATAATTTCTTTTTATTATATACTAATTTAAGCTTCCTAAGTCTTGTACCCATTCTCTTTTGCACATGGCCTACACATTCTATTTTCTGAATAAGATGGTCATCGCCGTATGGCTTGTTTTCAGAAAGGGCATTGAATGTTTTTGTGTCGCCATCTCCTATGTAGTTCGAATATTTCAGGTTGTGAAGCTTTTCTGATCGATTAAAAATCCTCAACATCCCGTCAACCTCCATCTTACCAGCAGAGCCAGAATAATTTTTTCTACATGAAATCTTATGCGCTCTTTGCCATTTGTTGTATTTGATACCAAACTTTACCCCTTTATAACTGTCGCATCCTTTGCAAAATGAGGACAACACTTCCCTATCCAAAACCTTACCTGTTTCGGCCCCTATTACAGTACATACTCCAATTAACGATGAATGTCCTCTTGTTTTCCAGGTACCATCACCACTTACCGTTAAAAGGTTATCAGGTGACGAAGAATTTTCTTCGACAGCTGCCCTTTTCATGCTTTCTTCAGCGACTTCCTTCATAACACGTGAAAGTTTATTATTAATAACATTATATGATTTTTGTTCAACAGGATTAGGAACACTCATTACAGCACAAAAGGTTTTTAATGACTCTAAACCTTGGCCTATGCATCTCATTGCTAAAATAGATCTTCTGTTAATTTCTGGAGCATTATTTTTATTCCCAGTGTTTTCACAGCTTGAAAAAGTACAAACACTCCCACAGTTTTTACAACGTATTTCAAAATTTGAACATAAACCACGAGTGGACTTTTCATTAATTGTTAATGGTTTATGACATTTTAAACAACATGATACTGATAAAATAGAGCTAAAAGTTGAAATAAAATCAAAAATACGATATCCTTTGAAGAGAGAGAGAGAGAGAGTTTTTTTTTTTCTCTTACCTTAACAAGATTTGACTTTAATGAAGTCTGAATTCCTGAGATTTTATTACTGGAAGAGCACACTTACTTTTATCTTTACTTTCTGCAACATATGTATGAGAACATACCTTCATGAATTGATTCCCTCTAAATCTTCTTTTCTTAGGACGTTTACCTGAAGGTCTACGATGAGTATTTTCCATTTCAATCGAGAATTTTCAATTGTTTTCAATTTTGATAAACGGTTTTAAACAACGCTGTTTTGAATTTCGATAAGTTTTTGCAAACAACGTGCTAGCATTACCAAAACAGAATCAAAACACATTAAAAAAGCGTGTGTTGAGTTGCAAGCTTCCTTCTCAATTAAGCAAGTGTTTAAAATATTTCATGAGGCTTTTTAAAAACAGAAAAATAAAACGTATGCGGAAATCAAGAAAAGTGTGTGTGGCATGTAGCCATTTAAACATTGTTATTACTAAATTGCTGTTTGAATTTTTCGAATAACTTTCGAAGTTTTTGTAGTACTATCACGTGGTTGGTATCAAAATGTTCAAAAGAAAATGAGGAACAACATATATTTTTTCGAAAATTCGAAAAAATCCAAGATTAACACCCCTGTGACTTCTTAAAGCTTTTCTGTTAAAAAGGGAAGCTCTTGTCGCTAACAGAATCTTTCAACGATCTATTGTTAACCCTCCAATTGGACAGAACGGATTTTTCCGCCCTACTAGAGAGGCTTTGAAAATGGACTGCACGGATTTTTCTGCCTTCAAGTAACGTTTTCAAAAGCGGATTAGCCGCACTTTTCTGAAATCCTTTCCCCTTTTAAGGTTTAACATCTTGAAAGATAATGAGGGACGGAGGAAGCAACACAGAAGGAGTTTTATGGCTCGCAGGGAACCCCGTGTTTTGACCCCCAGTCGTAAAAATCGGGGAAATTTCTTTACAACCCAAAAAGTGTTTCTTTGCAGCTTGTATTTTAAAAGTTTCCAAAAGTCCCAACGCATAAGTAAAATATGTTACAATTCCCTTTTGGTTTCATATTAATTTCAAACTGTAACAAGTTGGGGCGTGTCAGGGCAATCTGCTATTTTATATAGTTAGACAAATTATCTTTTTTAAGTATATTCTCTTTCGCTTCATTTTTCTTATTCAAAGCTTTCAGTTTTAGAAACATGATTATTTTATTATAAGATACCGAAAAATTAATAAAACATCAAACTCTTTAAAATTTGGAACCTTTTCAATTTTCCAACCACTAAAAATGAATAAATTTAAACTTCATCAAAACATTTGAAACATTTTCTTACACTTTGATAAAAAATAATAACGAAAAAAAAAAACTAATTAAGATTTATTAGTTTTTTTTTTTTTTTTTTTTTTTTTTTTTTAGATTTCAAAGCCTAAGTGTTCAGGGAAGTTTAAGTACAGTGCCTGGTTATATATTGTTAAAATACACCGAATTATATTTGAATTTTAAGTGCTTGAACTTCAGTTTACATCAAAGACAACATGAATGAAGATTTTCACACATTTTTTTATAACTTGAATGTTTGAATAAATGGTAATCAAAAATATACGGAAACATTTACAGTAGACATTTATGCATATAAATAAACATAAAAAATCAATTTTAAATTCGAGCTATTGAAAAACATTCGAATTATATATTGTTCAAAAATATCTATTTATACAAAATACCTCAACATTTATCTTTTTTAAAGGCTAACTGAATAAGTAATTAAAATCTGGATATTTTTTTGAAATCTCGACCTTATAAAGCTAGAAATTTTATGTTAGAAATTCCATTTGAAATTTCGAAAAAATGCATCGCGCAGTTAAAAATTATTTCCCATAAGTTTTAGCAATTCTTTGAGTATAATAAAAATTTCAAATTTTATTATATAGCTTCTTTGGTATCTTTTAATATACTTCGCCGCGGTAGCCGAGTGGTATAGGTATCGGAACGTGGCTTGCTTTGTCACGAGTTCGAGCCCAGTACCATTAAAGACCCGCCGTGTAAGGCAGCGATGCACGTTAAATCTGTCGAGAGCTCAAACGTCCTTCCGATGGTGTGGTGTGGTAGTTAGAGAGGAGGGTGCCAGCTCGGTGTCGTCCACGTCACTTGACCATGGTTCAAAATTACGTGGTCCGTCGCCAAAAGCCCTCGTGTAGCTGAACAGTGCGACGTTAATATTCAATCATTCATTTAATATATTTCGAAGATTTCATACAATTCGGTTGAAAACCGCATGCTAAGAGCAAAAATATACTTAAAAAAATTGATGAATATACAATTACAATAAATTCTTACATAGAGAAGCAAAACTGAAAAGCTAAAGCGTAGGAAAATAAAAAAAAAAAAAAAATTTTGAGTATATCTGAAGTAGTTTTCGAAATATTTATTTTAAAGTTTAGAAAATTTGTGTGCGTTATGTTATATTTGATACCAATTAAATGGTTAAAATAATGTGTGTGTTAATATTAGTCATGTAATCGTTTGCTGACACATTCTTATACTAATAAAAATTATCATGATCACTGATGCGAATGTCAAGAATTTTATGTAATTTTAAATTCAGACATTAAGATATTGATGTAGAAAATATAAAACGACCATCTAAAATACATGAAAATGCAGTCTGCTATAAAATGATTTTGACAAACAAAATACGGCATTTTCACTTACTATGGCAGAGCCGGCTTAGTCAGGGGCGATCTGGAAAACAGAGAGAGAACCGCGGTTTTGATGGATGCCGCCTAGCTTTTAAAGCTCCCAGGAAAAATTATATATATATAATTATATATAAATTACAAATGCAAAAATAAATCTTGTAATTTTCCATACATTTTTATAACAACGAATTGTGGAATTGGCTTCCAATACATTGTTGTGTTTGACAATATCTAAGGTAACCAACCCTACTTTAGATAGATTTGTACTACTTTTTCGTAACCGTATTCCTTTTAAAATTAATTCGTGCAGCCGAAATACACCTTTTGTACCCTTAAAAATTTATGTTAACTATAACGGTTAATTTTAATTTATGCAACTTGTGAAATGTTCATAATTAACCATTTCCGTCTAAACAGTTTACATGAAAAAAAAAAAAAGTTTGGACTCCCTCATTCATTAGGGATTTATATAAGATTCTAACATTAAATTTTATTTTTCACCGAATAGGATTGAGTGGAAGTGTATAGTGCTTCCACACCACAGGTCTGGGGGCTGCGCAAGGTCGACTCTGCCTTTCATCCCCGCTACATTGGGTCGATAAATGAGTACCAAGCTGGCTTCGGGTCTTAAACACTGAAGGTCTCTCTTCAGACAGACCACCAAATCGGGACATCTGTTCATGCACCTCAGCGTCCAATGGTCACGTATTATGATGGGCACAGTAGTTCCTGGCCCTCATGGATTGTTGTGCTTCTGAGTTTGAGTCTTAAGTTTGAGGATTACCTCACTTGGGGATACCCCTTAGATAAACATGTATTTCCACTCATTTGCAATTAAACATTTTTCTTTCAATTACGTTTATTTCAGAAGTTTGATTTTTCAAATGTATTTGCTTAATAACATGTATATTTGTGTATTATATTAAAAATTTGATCAGTCCAAAATTACATGTTTTTAGCTCCTCTAAAAGCTTTTAGGATTTTACAACTGATCTTACAATCCATATACGTTTTATAGTAGACTATTTAAAAATGATAAGGACATTTTTACGACTGTGTGAGCTGTTATGCCTCGTTTATAAATATAAAAAATTGCATTCAGCTACAGTTTTTAAAATGTACAGAAATAAGTGGAGCAACAGGATACTTACATATTATGAATATTTTTGACTGCAGTAAGATATATTTATATTTCAGTTTCTTTACAATTTGAATAGAAGTTGTAAGCCATTTTGCGAATAGTTTGATATTGAGTATAAACCCATAGGCTGTTTAATATTGTAAAGTGCTTTACTTTGATACCAGCACACATTAAAATAAGGCTCATTTGCAGTTATATGATCAGCTTCAGTGATATTTAAATTTTCTAAAATAGTCTACACGTACGAAAACATTCTTTCACAACCGCACACCACATCTCTCATACTATATCTTCCCTACAGCAGGAAATATTTGTGTATACTGAAAAATTTAATACAGGATACATTTCCAAGTGTTAAATTTGTTTTTAAAATTTGGTATGAATACATTGTGGAACTGTCGGTTAACTTCACTGAACAAAATTGTTTTAAGTGTACTGTTTTTTGAAAGACAAGATTAATTAGGGAGAACTTTTCTCACAATAGAATTTGTAATGACTGAATTGTGTGAAAATGTAGTTATCGATGTGTGACATTTTTCCTTGTAATAAAAGAAACAGAAAGATAAGAAATTGAACTTGAGTAGAAAATGGTTAGAAGTACTGTCATGCGCATTTGAAGAAGTATATCCCCCATTAAAATTAAAAATTATTGACTGAATGTGTGTTATGTCCATCACAAATGCCGATGTAGAAAAGGAATTTTTATTTAATACAAGAAGTTCGAAAAAGAGAACACTAGGAAGGCTTTTATATGATTTTAATTAAAATAAATTAAAAGTATTGAAATCCTTTTTTATACTATTTTAAATTAAAAATATAACTGAATAGAGAAAGATCGGTTTTATTTCATGAATATAATCATTGAATTTAATATTTATTGTGTTATTGTTTAAAAATGAGATAGGGCCTTTGCTCTTTTTACCTCATTACTTTTTAAAAACAGGAAAGTGAGCGCGTTTTCTTACTCTCATATTCAAAAAATGAATACAGGATGCTTTTTTCTGGTTCAAATTCAATACCAAAAATATATATATATATATATTTTAATTTTTAAAAAATGACAGAAAAGTAAATTTTCTTTGAAGAAAATATAATTATTTTTCAACTTCTAACATACTATTTATTTCATTTTTTCCTCTTTTTTTTTTACCTTTCATTTCGTTTTTAATTTTACTGTGACTGAACATATAGGAGAAAGAAATACCGTATGTTTCAAAGAGGATTGATCAAGAGAGGATATCTACGCTTTCAAAGAAGATTGCCCAAGGCAACTTAACAGCTAGCTGTAAACGATTGATCTCTTGGTTCTTACTTTTCAAAAGGGACCGAACTGGGTCGTAAAATTTTCCCCGTTCGACCACCCAAGTTCTAAAAGGGGAAAAGGAAAAAAGTCTGTTGCATTTTTGAAGGGAATCGCAAAATAAGAGTTAAACGCTTTCGGAATAACTTTTCAGGAGGAAGGTGTCCAGTTAGAGGGATAAAGAAAGGTATCAGTACGGAATATGTCCTTCGTGGAGTGTGATGCAACATTCCACACGTCGTACCATACTTTTCACAACATTATCCAGCAGCTGTTGAGGCAATTTATCCCATTCCTCTGTGAGTGCACGGATGAGGGTGTTCTTGTTTGTCGGAGGATAGTTTCAACCAGCAACTTGCCTCCCCAAAGCATCCCACACATTTTCAATGGAGTTTAGATCTGGAGAACGCGCTGGCCATACGAGACGTTGAATACCCTCGCTGTCTAGACAATCCTGAAGAGCGAGTGTTCGATGACATGTTGCGTTGTCGTCCATAAAAACAAATTTATCACCGACAGCACCACGGAAAAGACGAACATGAGGAAGTAGAACTTCATCAATGTATCGTTGGCCCGTCATGGTCCCATTCGCAACCACATGTAGGCGCGTGTGGCCATTGATCATGATGCCGGCCCACACCATGATACTGCATGTCGGATATCGGTCCTTTTCCTGGATATTTTCTGGACGATGAGCTGTACCACTCTCACGCCAGATCAGTTGTCGTCTACAATCCGATGACAGACTGAACCTACTCTCATCTGAGAATAGTACGCATGCCCAGTCCTGTTCAGTCCAATTGTGATGCTCACGACACCATTGCAAACGGGTAGTACGGTACTGTCTGGTCAATGGGACGCACACAACAGGTCTGCGTGCGTATAGACCTCCTCCCCTCAAACGTCTGACAACAGTTTTTCGGGAGATCTGCTTTCCTGAGGCAGCAAGAAACTGATTTGCCCCCTGCTGAGCTTTGGTGCACCTGTTCCTTTTTGCTGATATATAGGACGATATATCTGTCTTCTGCAGGCGTCGTACTTCTAACACGACCTCCCCCGTGCCGTCTACTACACATTCCAGTAGTTTAAAATGACTTCCACAGCCGTGAAACAACGCTGTGAGCGATGTCGAACTCCCTGGCAACATCTGTTATTTTTCGCCCTTCTTCGATCTTTCCAATAATTCGGCCACGCATAAAATCATCTATGTGATGTCGGGAAGACATGCCAAAAATTTTATGTTCGTCTATTAAATCTTTCCTGTAAAACTTTGACTTGAAACAACAACTGTCCACACGCGTCAAAACCTTTAAAGCTCTTATGAACGCTATCACGTGATGAACAGACGTGGAAAAAATTTGCATACTCATACTTCTTACTAATATCCCGCACTTATTCTAATTTTTTACATTTTGCTTCCTTTCATTTTGTGGTTGCTTTGGATGATAGTGTTATCCGTCCTTAGCAATTGTCCAGCAGTGTATCATGGGGGTTCACCCAATGTGTGACGACACGTTGTTTAAACATTTTTAGGGAATTTTTTTTGAAGACTGGTAAAAAGATAGAACTTCAAGTTTTTTTTACCATTTATTTATAAGTATTTTAAGAGTGTGTATAAATTTTTAGCGAAAAATATTCAATAGAACGCGAGTTATAGTGCTCTGAACACACCCGCCTCGAAAAAATGGACACTCACTTCCTCCACGATTGCTGCTGATTGGCTTACTTGAAATTTTAAAATAATTAACGGTGTTTTAATCTAAAAGCTTAAATGCACAGAATGATTGAAAATATCATAAATTCGATTTTTGGTAGACCTCTGAAATTTCATTCTAATGATGTTTGGACTATTGTTGAATCGGGGGAAACGAGTTTCTAGCTTTAGACAGAGCTTCGGTTCGTCCCTTATTAGTGTATAATTACAGTTTGAAGAAAATGGCTTCGCGTTGATTTATTAAAACAGCATAGAAAAATAAAAACCTGGATATGTTAAAATCATCGTGTTTTATAGGCTATGTGAATTTGGCTTTAAATAGCTCGTCATTTATTCGTATATATTTTATATCACATGAAAGCAGCTTTTAGAAGAAATAAAAACTAGAATATATTAAGACTCTTAATGGATGAATTATGAGGTTCCAGGTCTTAATACAATGATAATTTATCATTTATTCATGTGTTGTCTATAAAATTAAAATAGCTTCGTTGGGCGGTTTCTTTAAAAGTAGATAAGTATAGGCTGAAACAAGTTTAGATAGTTGTTGATTCTTTAAGTATGAGATTCTAGCTCTAAATACAATGAAAGTTGGCATTTATTCAAGCGTAATTTCTATGAGATGACAACAATTCCGTTTCCTTAAAAGGGCATAGAAATATAAAAGCTCATGAAATGTGTGGATACTCGTAACAAGAGAATATTCTTTGGAGAGTTGACACCATTTAATTCCCCATTAATATTCAAAGCACGAAAAGTTCTATACTTGAAACATCTTTGCCCTGGAGTCTCCAACCTGGAATGTTTGTGCTCTCTTCACTTCCCTTTAAAATTGAGTATAAATATTTCAAAAGAAATGTGAGAATCACCACTAATAAGAAAACTCAATCCATCCTGTACAAGTCTCATCGTACTAAATTATTTGTGTACATAAAACTATTTTTAATATTTTTCTACTTTACTTTTACTTTCGCTCGACAGGATAAATAATTGGCTACTTCTCTGTAGACCAGTACTTTCCAAAAAGTTTCAACATTTATAATCTAATATGCTTACTATTATTATTAACGCAAAAGTTTGTATGTATGGATGTTTGTTAATCTTTCACGCAAAAACAACTGATTGGGTTTTAATGAAACTTTACAAAAATATAGCTTATACATCAAAATAACAAGTAGGCTATAATTTATAAAAAAATATTGTTTGAAGTGTACAAAATGTAACGATGATTGCCAAGTAAGAAAAAATTCTGCCATTTGCAAGCTATTATGACGTGTGCAGCTAAATAAAACCCCGCGACTTCATATATCTATTTTTTTTATGCGTAAAGCAAAACCTTCTCTTTTTGCTTTGTCTATGCCAGGCGTTCGCTTCTTATTTATTGCTTTGATCAGTGTAATCACTATTTTTTTATTTCAGAATAAAACTATATTTCGAAGGGAGAGGTTGTGGTAAGTCTCTATTTGAAAAGCTACTATTGGTTTTTTTCATGTGTAAGCCATTATCGCCAAAATAGTAAACCATAAATACAATAAAAATTGATAATTTATTTCTATGCACGTTTTCTTTATGATTTTATTATGCACATTTGGTAGTAACAAATTGATCCTTATATCAAAATAAATACTTTTATCCCTTCTGGTATTTAAAGTAGATAAACTTCGTTTTTCACACTACATCATTTGGACAAACGTGCATAATTTGTTTGGGGTTAGAAATTAATTCTAACGCTATAATTTTAATTGAATAGGCAGGTAGTGCATTTTTTAAGTATAAAAATAATAGTAACTACTGTGTACTGTATTTTTTGGAAGTATAGAAAAAGTACCTACTAGGAATTATGCCCCCAAAGCGTAAGTCTAATATTTTCCAAAGCATTAACAAAGCTCGAGCAATGAAAGTAGCTCTAGACAGTTGCAAACTTGACTCTATCGCCAACATTTCGCTATGTTTCCATTGAATCACCATTATAATTACAATTTCAACATAAAATAAATTTTACATAAAATAAAATAAATTTTAACATAAAAACAGAAAGTAATATTAACGTATTACACATCCAGATATAAATTATTTATACTATTTTAAGCATTCATTACACAAAATTTGTAACAATATGTTACTTTTGCTGAGCAGAGATCAGCTAAGGAGTGTGTTTTAGAAAATCAACCCGCAAGAGAGTTACGGGAGTTGTAAATTTAAAAAAATCGTTTTTATCAGCTGTTAGATCTACAGACTTAAAATTTTACAAATATGTTTTTTTTTTTCTCAGTTGAGATATTCACAAAGCTTTATTTTTCTTTAATTTGCAATTCACGTAAAATTAAAAGACAAGATTAATTAGGGAGAACTTTTCTCACAATAGAATTTGTAATGACTGAATTGTGTGAAAATGTAGTTATCGATGTGTGACATTTTTCCTTGTAATAAAAGAAACAGAAAGATAAGAAATTGAACTTGAGTAGAGAATGGTTAGAAGTACTGTCATGCGCATTTGAAGAAGTATATCCCCCATTAAAATTAAAAATTATTGACTGAATGTGTGTTATGTCCATCACAAATGCCGATGTAGAAAAGGAATTTTTATTTAATACAAGAAGTTCGAAAAAAGAGAACACTAGGAAGGCTTTTATATGATTTTAATTAAAATAAATTAAAAAAATTGAAATCCTTTTTTTATACTATTTTAAATTAAAAATATAACTGAATAGAGAAAGATCGGTTTTATTTCATGAATATAATCATTGAATTTAATATTTATTGTGTTATTGTTTAAAAATGAGATAGGGCCTTTGCTCTTTTACCTCATTACTTTTTTAAAAACAGGAAAGTGAGCGCGTTTTCTTACTCCTCATATTCAAAAAATGAATACAGGATGCTTTTTTTTTCTGGTTCAAATCTCAATACCAAATATATATATATATATATATATATATTAATTTTTAAAAATGACAGAAAAATAAATTTTCTTTGAAGAAAATATAATTATTTTTCAACTTCTAACATACTATTTATTTCATTTTTTCCTCTTTTTTTTACCTTTCATTTTTTAATTTTACTGTGACTGAACATATAAGAGAAAGAAACACCGGATTCCACTACGCATTCAAAGAAGATTGCCCAAGGCAACTTAACAGCTAGCTGTAAACGATTGATCTCTTGGTTCTTACTTTTGAAATAGACCGAACTGGGTCGTAAAATTTTCCCGTTCTACCTCCGAAGTTCTAAAAGGGGGAAAGGAAAAAAGTATGTTGCATTTTTGAAGGGAATCGCAAAATAAGAGTTAAACGCTTTCGGAATAACTTTTCAGGAGGAAGGTGTCCAGTTAGAGGGTTAAACGAGGCATTAAATATGCACACACTATTATGGTGAGGGATATTCTAAGTGTAAAAGACACATAGAGAAAAGATAGACATTGGGCACCTTCAAAAGGCTCGATTGATTCAACTAAGATCTATACATAGAAATAAAAATCAAGTGTCTGTTTGTAATTTGAAATTAACAGCTTTTTACTGAATGCATTTAAAAGTATATACGGTACTTATATGAAAAAATCAGTTTTTAAAACTTTTGTCTGTCTGTCTGTCCATCTGTCTGTCAATCTGTTTGTTCCGTCTAATCTCTGAAACGACTGGATCAATTTTAACGGAACTTTCACTTGCAGATAGCTTATGTTATAATAAGTAACTTAGGCTACTTTTATTTTAGAAAAAAAAATTAGGGTTTCAAAAAATAAAATTAAAACCAATGAAATAGTGAGCAATATCCGATTCAAATATGGATTATTTATTTCAATGGGGATTATTTTTAATCAATAGGGATTATTTTTATTCAATAGATATTATTTTGTTTCGCGTGCCTTATGTCTCAACGATTTCTAGCAGTTATATCAAACTTTTTTGTTTGATTAGGTTGCTGCACTGGCGACATTTCCCGTTCGTGTCCTTTGATCTTAATAATTTTAGTCCTTAACTGCTTTGTCAAAGGTCATGCGTCCCTTTCACCCCCTTCCTTGCGACTTCGTATGTATTTGCGTTTCACCCTACTGCTACTTAGACCTATTTTGATCCCAATGATTTTAGTCCTAACCCCATCGACAGTGTCAAAGGTCATGAGTCCCTTTCACCCCTTGCTCAACAAAAAAACAAAGAAAAAATAAAACAAAAAAAGAAACATATATTCACAAAGTAGAGGAATGACATTATACTTATAGCATAGGTATTTCTGTACGTCAATGTTTCTCAAACTGTGGGGTGCGCCCTCCACCTAGGGGGCGCGATAACCCTTCGAGGGGGGCGCGAGCATATCAAAAATAAAAGGTTACAAAAATTAATGTACTGGAATGAAGCAAAACAAAATAATTTCTGACATAATAAAAAAATATAGATTTACATTGATATAATTTATATATATCATCTGGTGAAAAAACATCATCAAAAATAAAAGATTCTACTTTGAACGCCAATTAGCTATCTTTGATCCTATAACTATATAAAAAATATTTTGTTTGCTTTCCTGTAATCCTACGATGAGAGATTTTTTATTACGTTTCTTTTAACCTAAAATATTACTTTTGCTGACCTTCGTACTTACTAGGATAGTTATCGGCATCCCCTTTTTTTAGTGAAGTTGTAAATTATATAATTCTGTTGCGCTTTTTTCAATGTGAAAGAGTTTAATGATACATGGATAAGCATATTGAGCTCTTTGAAGGTTTATTTGGCCAAGATTTATTTTTATGAGTATTCTGAAACATATAATACGTAATGAAAATCGTTTTACAGAATTTCTTTTTTTTTTCCCCATTTTTTATATTGAATACACTATAAACACGGAAGCGATGCGCATAGTCATCCCAGAATCACGAAATCGTTAATTTTGGGAAAACTGTTTATTTGTTACCAATGATCTTGACAGAGAATCCTTCAACAGGGAACTAAAATGAATTGATCACATATCTTCTTTTTTGGGAGTGGCAAACATTTTTTTAGAATCATAAGATACTTGTTTTGACCGAGTTTCCGGCACGACCACTATTGTTCAAAAATATTTTCTTGAACATGCTGCATTTTCCCTTATGAATAAATTAGTGGTTTTAATTGTGATGTTGTACGACTTATTATGGCTTATAAATTTAAATGAGCAGAATATAAAAAAAGAAATGAGCATCTGTGATCTCTCTGAAAAGAAATTGAAACTGATCAAACAAGGGAAACACTTGTTGAAATAATGCATATCAATCATGATAGCGAAAGTAAATTTGAGAAAAGCAATGAACATGGAAAGGAAAATTTTCAATAGCTACATTAAAAACTCCATCAAGAAAAATATGAAGCCATAAGTGTACCGCAAGATGCACTTCGCCCTGTCAAAAAGACACAAGCAAGAAAAAGTTCAACAGGATATTTGTCGATCATCAAAGGATATTAAAACTACAATAACGTGAACAAAATGTGAGAGTTTATCTTGCAAATAACTTTCCTGTAATAGTGAAAAGTGTCTCTGTGATTTATAACCTTTATTAAGGTCACGCACATTTGGTTCACTTTTATTGGATTTTTTCTCAAATTATCATTGAAAAATCCTTGAAATAGGTATATAAGTATATTTTCTCTTAGTTAAATTATTCACTAAAATTGTAATTTTTATCGTGCATATAAAAAATAAAGAATTGGGGTGAGTCAATCCGCGCGACCATTAACGTTAGTATCGAGTGCACACCTGATCCCGGGCTACAACATTTTGAAGTTTTCTCGCTTTAAATATAAAACATAACACAGTTGTTATTTTCTCATTGAATTTTACATTCTCTTTTAGTATTTAATATTAATTCTAAAAGCTAATTCTGCGAGGCTTAAAATTACAGTTCGTTCAAAACCATTTATAATATGAGCACTCATTTTTAAAAAAATCATTTTACATTTTTGTATACAATTTCATGCACTTGGTTTTAGTCTCCTTACAATTAAGCTATTATAACAAGAGAATAATGTATTATCATTTTTAAAAAAATTAACTCGTGTTAAGAGTGGGTACTTTAGCCAGTATAAGAACAAGTTATTAATTATTAGTGACTTCCATGGGCTTCTCTTGCAGAGCAAAGTTTTTCAAAGGAAGGCTAAAAATTAGAAATTGACACTCTGAGTTATTTTTTGATATTTAGCTGAGATCTATATTTTGTCTTCAAAGTAGCCATCGCAGAAAATCCGGATTCCCAAAGGTATGATGTTGAAAATGGTAATAGTATACGAAATACTTTTGTTTTCAGAGCAGTAAATTCAGTATCCATATCTATCCAGAATTTAAAGAGTGATTATTACAAAATTGCCCTTTAATTTCGTGACTGGATGTGAAATCTATGAAGATTTCTTTTTCGGCAGTTGAGAGTCTTTTTGAAGTATTTTGAAATGAATCCCTAACCCATTCGTAATTTGCTATCAATTTGCCCTCATCTGTGTACTTGTTGATGCTTTATTATTGTCGAATGCTTGCTGTGATTTAAAAATATATCTATGATTTTGTTTTAATCCACTGTCTTAAATACTTAATACCGTGAATTACAATCAACGCGTGAATTATGAAATGTACATTCAAGAGATCGACTCGGCCAAGATTGACTGGAATTGGACGAGGGACAGCATTTTGACGTTTTGTGCAGACGTCCGTAAGATAGCCCAGACTCACGTGAACGTTCGCGAGAATGCCAGATGGGATGGATGTAATATAGATTAGACTTTTTTTTAATTGCATTGGTATTTATAGAAATGGATGATGAAGGAAATAAATCTTTAATTAAATATCATTGATGAATCGGTTTCAATTTAAAAATTAGAGAAAGAAAAATAACATAATTAACCTATTACTTAAAAGTAATATACTTAAAATATATATTACACTTAAGTGTAACATATATAAAAAAAGAAAGCGTGTATCAGTGGGAACACGCGTTACAAGTTAACTTGTTTGGCTTATATGTTTTGAATTGTATAATAGAGTTTTATTTTGAAGTAATCTTATATATAATTAAATTTATTATTATCATTATTATTTCAAACTGTGTTTAAAAAAATAATTAGGATGGAAAAGGTATAAGTAAAGACAAAATTTTCATTTTCAATACATAATACTAAAAAAAATTTTATTGTATCTATTTTGAGAAAAGTATCATCATTATTAGTTTAAATCAAAAATTTGCCTCGAAACAAAAATACAAAATTTTCCATGCGTTGCAATTTTTGGCGAATTATAACAAAACAAACTTTCCAGAAGTATTCATCTAATGTATAGTTATAAATTCATGGATGCATTGTAATAATAGTGATAGGGAGAAAGAAGAAATTAAAGTTTTTTTATGTATAGGAAATCATTAAAATTCTTGAAATTTTTATATAAAAATTTGCGTTTACCCATATTTTGTAAATTATCATATAAAACATTACATTGCATGCATACATTTGTAAATAATTGCTTAAAGAAGTTAAATCAGGTGAAAATATGAAATTTTTAAAAAAATCAAAACGCATGGAAAGTTTTTAAATTTTTAAAAACTATACTCATTTTTTTCTCACCAATTTTTTTATATGATTTTAGTTCTAAGTTACATAGAGCCAGTAAAATTTTGGGGCATGTTTGTAAAAAGTTTTACTGCCCATTGTAGTCTTAAAATACAAATTAATGAAATTTTAAAACTGTATATCCAACAAACTCTCCTTAAACTAATTTTTGACAGATTTTGAACCATTTAAATGCCTACTTCAGGTAGGTTAATGACTCACTTCCGATTTTTTTCTAATTCATAAAATTGATTATAATTTGACTTCTAGGTAACGTAAAAACAAAACAAAGTATGTATCGCAAAGCTAAAAGAAGAAAGGCTTTTTAAAGCTGCTGTTGAATGAGGAGAGGGGGGGTGCTAGCTCAGGGCTAATAGACGAAAAACACAAAAGGAATTTTAAAAGTCGTAATTTTTAATCTATTTTTCAATCCTTGAACAGATTACGGATAATACTATTCTACATATGGAGAAAATGTTTTGTTAGTATATTTTTATAAATAATGAAGTTATTAAATATTTAATTAAAATTTTGAGTATTTTTTGAAAATCGCAAAAAAAAAAAAGATTCCGTCATTTTTTTTATTTTTACGACTGATTCTAAAAGAGAAATGCATAAACTTGTTTAGAATAAAATATCAATTTATTAACTCGAAAGGAAACTTAAAGGGAATGATTTAGAAACCATTTTTATAAAAGCGTATCAATTTTGACTCATTTTTAAAAAAATCGTAAAAAATAGAAAATTTCATTATTTTGTTAAAAAAGTATACCGTGGCGAAAAAAATGATCTTTCCGATACTGTAATTATTTTTTGTCTGAGATAGATAGTATGAGCTAAATGGCGTTTTTTAAAACGGGGGGGATTCGAACTTCATTCATTTCTACCTTACGTTTATGGCTAACCGTAACTGGTAACGGAAATTTCTCCCTTCCGTGCCATAAGAAGTTAACTTCAAAAATTTAATACTTATCTTATTAATTTGTACGGTTTCTAATTAAGATTATACTATAGCTTTAGCGTCAAAGTACATTTTATTATTGCATTCAATATATTATTATTATATAAGAGCGGAAGGCGCGATATATATAAAAATTATGATTGAAAATAGGGTTGCCAGTATTGAAAGTTTGAGAAGCACTGCTTTACGTAAAATACAAAGTTATTAAGTTCTCGTAAAATCTGCAAACACTTTTTTATTAAATTCCCCGGGGATCAAGTCGCGGGTAACAGCTATTTAACATAAAATAAATGCATCAGAAAATAATTTTAATGTATTACGCATCCAGATACAAATTATTTAGACTATTTTAAGCGTTTATTATACAAAATTTGTAACAATGTGTTACTTTTGCTGAACAGGTAGTTGTTTTCAAAAATAGACCCACTAGAAAGTTACGGAGTGTCATAAATAATAATAAAAAGAATAAGAATAATAAAATTCAGCTATTATATCTAAAGACTTAAAATTTAGCGAACATAGTTTTTTTGTTCAGCTGAGATATGCAAAAAGCTTTTTTTTTGTTTTATTTACAATTCACGTAAAATTAACTCATTAAAAACTTCCATATCTTTCAGTCTGTATTGTTTAATTTTTAAATTCACCCGTGCGAAGAACTAGTATACCAGCTAGTCTAAAAATAAAAATGTACCTGGTAAAGCAGTTACCGATTACAAAACTATTACGTGATTGCTATCGTTGCATTGTCGATAGTTTATTCAAACTTCAAACAAAATGTTACTGCAGTCTTGTTCCATTGCTCATAGAGTGTCAAGAAATCCACCCATGGACAGTTTACTCAAACTTAAAACAAAATGTTATTGCAGGTTTGTTCCATTGTTCATCAAGTGTCAAGAAATCAATCCATGGACAGTGTCTATTTGGAAAAAAATAGTTGTTGTTATAATCAGCGAGCATTGTCATGTGGCAAAAATCCAAAAGTAAAATATCAACGTTTATCTGATACGAAAAACTTAACACGGTTAAACCTACATATTTTGAATTATGCATCCCAAAACTTAATACTACACTATTGGCCATTAAAATTGCTACACCAGGAAGAAATGAAGATAAAACAAAATGATATTTATTGAACAAATGTATTATACAGGAAATAGCAAGTGATTAAATTTTCAAGAAATTTGGATGCATAGATCCTGAGAAATCAGTACCCAGAAAAACCTCCTATGTCAGTAATAACAGCACTTATACATCTGGGTATTGAGGCAGACAGAGATTGGATGGTATGTACAGGGACAGATGACTATGCAGCTTTAACACGATGCAGCAGCTCATCAACCGTAGTGACTCGCGTATGGTGACGAGCCAGTCGCTTGGTAACCATGGACCAGAAGTTTTCTATTGGTAAAAGATTTTCTGAATGTGCAGGCCAGGGCAACAATCAAACATTTTCCGCATCAATCAAGGAAGGTAAGTACAGTACCGGCAACATAAAATCGTGCATTATCCTGCTTGAACGTAGGATTTCGCAGAGCTCGAATAAAGTGAAGAGCCACGGGTCAGAACACACCAGAAATGTAACGTGCACGGTTCAAAGTGCTGTCAATGTGAACAAGAGGTGACCGAAACGTGTATCCAAAAGCACCCCATACCATCACACCAGGTGAGGAGCTAGTATGACGATGACAAATACACGCTGTCAATGTGTGTTCCCCACGATACCGCCAAACATGGATGTGACATCTTGATGCTGTAAACCGAACCTGGATTAATCTGAAAAAATGACGTCTTACAATTCGTGCGCCGAGGTTCGTCAATGATCACACCTTTGAAGACGCTCCTCTCTCTGATGCAGCTTCAAGGGTAGCCGCAGCAGCCATGGTCTCCGGGCTGAGATTCTATGCTGCGGCAGACGCCGTAGAAACTTGTCTTTCAAACATCCCCCATTCTAAACACAGGGCTCGTAACGTGGCTGCACGATCCATTCAGGCCGTGCGGGAAACATGCCTGTCTTCTCAGTGGCTAGTGATAGTGGGCCGTTGAGACCAAGCACGGGATTCCATATTACCATCCTGAGCCCATCGAATCAATATTCTGCTTACAATTACTGGATCTCTACCAACGCGAGTAGCAATACTGCGTTACGATAAACCGCAATTCCTGTACAATACAATTCAACATTTATTAAAGTGAGAAACGTGCTGGTACGCATTTCTGCTTCTTTCACGGGGCATTACAACAACTTTTCACCACTCAATAACATTCTAATGCAATGTGTGTATTAGAACCTTCCTGACAATTTCCTCATTTATACACATTGTAGATGTCACTACCGGTGCCTGCTTTCCCTGAATGCGCTGAAAAGCTAATCATTTGCATATCACAGCACCTTCTTCCTGTCATTTCAATTTCACGTTTGTAGCATGTCGCCTTCTTGGTGTAGCAATTTTAATAGACAGTAGTGTAAATGCCTGCATGTCCAAAAACAGAATGCTAATGATCGTTTAATTAGCTTTATATTCTAGTGCCGGGTGTGTATTAAGTCGATCGCCAAGGCATTTTGGGGTGACCGCCTGCAATAAGGCCTAATATAATCATTTAATCATATGTAAGTATACAAATATTTTAAAAATACGAGAAAAAAGTCGAATCACACACACAAGACAAAAAGTTCGTTAAACAGAAAATGTACTTCGCTATTCTGAGGTTATTTTACGAAGAAAATCGTAAAAATTTCTTACTTCCAGAAAAAAGTTCGTTAAATAGAGAAATTCACAAAATAGAGGTTAGTCAAATGGAGATCCGACTTTATTGTAGACTTCCTGTTAGTTTACTACACCTATGCCACTGGGGGATCGCAACACCTTGAAAAAATGAGAAGTAGCCGGTACTCAGGAAATGTCTGCTGTAGAGTATACTGAGAGAAGTTTCATGTCTTAAAACTTCAAGTCTTGTGCGTTGAATGTTATAATACAGTTTAATGAGGGATACAGGCGCTGTGTTGGCATTTTAAAGAAACTTAATAGGATTCCAGGTTATCTTCCTTTAAATTTGTATAAAGATCTTGATAATAGTAGAATCAGTCAATTTCAAATGTAAAACAGTGTCGAAAAATACTAAGTATTTTAAAAAATGAAGCATACGTTAGAATGTTTATCATTGAAAATTGCATCTTAAGTTGTTATTTTAATTTATTTCAAAATGAATTTTTTTATGTATTTTTGCATGATACAACGTAAATATCAAAAACGGTTGTGAATCAAATCAGTTTAAATTCTATAAATATGCTTTTTATAAATAGTTTTATAGAACTACCCCTTTCATGATTATAAAAATGATACTTTTCAGATTTGTCTTTGTTCTTTTACTCGAACGTTAATAAAAACAGTAATAATATGACTGTCATTTTGAAAAAAAAGAGTAAAATATTTCATGATATCCAAGATCTATTTTAAGGAATAGTGATGTATTTGCTTTTATATTTGTGTTTTGAACGTTTTATTCTAATATATTGAATTTATTCACTATTTTCTTTATGTGTTTTCGGCTATTAAATATTTTTTCTCTATAAATGGAATATTGAATGTGTTTCCGTAGTTTAAATGTTATAAGAGAAATATTTTGATAGCAAATATCAAAGCATTACTAAAATTCTCCGAAAACGTACAGAAACCTGAACATTGGAACCGCGAAAGGGGTCATTTTGCACCAAATCTCAATTTTGTTTCCGATTTTCTCAAAAAGTTATAAATGGAATTGAAAAAAACTTCTTGACTTCTCCTATTTGTATACCAATAATAATCTGTGAAAATATGATACGTTAAATACTTATCATTTTTTTGTTTTTAATACTTATACCTAAAAACGCAGAATGGGTCATTTTGACCCCATTATAGTCACAAGTACTAAATTTGCAATGCAACGTTTCCAGGAACGGGAAAATCTCTTTTAGTCAGTGTTTCTCAAACTTTCAATACTGGCGACCCAACTTTCAATCATAATTTTTGTCGCCCCCCCTGTACAACAATAATATATTTACTGCAATAAAAATACACTTTGAGAGAAACGCTAAAGTTACAATACGATCTTAATTATAAACCGTACAAATTAATACGATAAGTATATTAAATTTTGTATATGTAACTTTTAAGTAATATATATTTTAAAAAAATTACTTAAAATATATATTACTTACTTATTATTATGTTATTTTTCTTTCTCTAATTTTTAAATCGGAACAGATCGCAAAATGATATATTTAATTAAAGATTTATTTCCTTCGGCATCCATTTCTTAAAGTACAAATGTCATTAGAAAAATAGTCTAGTCCATGTTGCTCTCTATCATATCCATCACATCTGGCATTATAGGGTACGTTTGCGTGAGTCTGGGCAACCTACCGGACGTCTGCGCAAAACATGTAAAAATGCTTTTCCTCGTACAATTCCAGTCAGTTTTGGTCGACTCGATACTCCTATAGCTACCGAATCTAGCTTGAACGTACATTTTTTTAATTTACACGTAAATGTAATTCAAGGTAATTAAGTATTTATGTCAGTAGATTAAAACAAAATCATACATGCATTTTTAAGTCGTAAGCAAACATTCGATGATAATAAAGAATCAACAAGTACACAGACAAGCATGGTTTAGAAAATTAAATCAAGGAAATATTCTCAAAAATACTTAAATTTTGGATTTACCACTACTGAAGTAAATGAAGGGAAAAAAAGCCCCGTGTTAAAACTTCCAAATCTGAAGAAAAAACATGTGAAAGTTGTTTTTAAAACATGTAAAATCATTTAGCTATGTTGGCAAAGAATTTTAAAAAGTATTTTCTGAATGAGGACAACTTAGTAGCAAGTAACGAGGGGATTAGAGATCTATTTCAAAATATTCCAGAAGGGCTCTCAAAATCCGAAGAAATCTTCATAGATTTCACATCCAGTGAAAAATTAAAATGCTTTTTTGTAATAAATCGCTCTTTGAATTTTAGGTAGAGGAGGAGGATGAATTCTCTGTACTGAAAACAAAAGCACTTCATACACTATTACCATTTTCAACATCCTACCTGTGTTAAACTGGAATTTCTGCGGTGGCTGCTTTGAAGACAAAATATAGATCTCACCTAAATATAGAAAAAGTAACTCAAAGTGTCAATTTCTGATATTAAACCTTCCTTTGAAAAACTTTCCTCTACAAGACAAGCTCATGGAAGTCCCTAATAATTATTAAACTTGTTCTTAAGGTAACAGAACACCTTCGAAGAAAATTTTTTGAATTAACCTGAATTCTGCCTGTAAATGCATATTGTATGACCTTATGGGTCTCTAAAATTAGAAAAATACCCAAGAAAAGTTTTGTTAGTGTACATTTTTAGAGTCAAAGGGGTATTTTATAAAAAAATAAGCAAAAATAAGACTTTACGCAAAACATAACTGTAAATAAAATAAATATATTGACATTTTGTAAATTGAATAATATAGCATACAATCTTATCTAGGGAATAGACTCTTATTTTGGTAATATAACTATTACGTGGGAAGTTATTGTGTTTCGAGCTTCTATACGTTGACATTTTCTTTAAAAGCTATTGTAGTTTTCATTTTATTGCTATATAAAAAAATTTCTACTCAACACAAACTCTTAAGAAAGGTCTATTCCCTGTATAAGTATTTAAAAAACATACATGTAAAATTTTTATTTCATTCAAGGATAATTTTTCGAGATATTGTGTTTTGCGGTAAGAAAAAATGTGAAAAAATTCATTTTGAGAAAACGACAAAAATAACATTAAACTATTCTGATTACAAGAAAAACACTTAATTTCTTATTAAAATGCACCAGATTTATAATTCTCCCCATCTTTGACTTCTAAAACACTAAAAAATTTTTCTTTTTAAGTGCTCTTATAATTTTCCTGTTTTTCTTTGTTTTGGGGTCTGCATTATGAATTGATTCACGGATTCTGCATTTATCTAAATGTTTATATCCCCGTAAGGTAAACACCCCAGGGTTTTCTATATTCATTTTATTAAAAACTTTTAGACACCCATTTAATCCTTTATTGAAGTGTATAATAGCATTATACAACCCAAATTTAATTGTTTTGAGTGAAACAAAAACTTCCTTCGGTACTTTTTGCCGAACTATTCCATTAAAACACTCGTTGGCATTTTGCGTGCGTCCATGCAAGCACTTACTTAATATCTGTTTGTAGCATAGTTCTAAATATACTGGTTTAATTTTATTTAAAACATCATTTGATATACCAGCATATTTTGTGGAACATTGTGTTCCATTTGCCATCCCCCGCTGAAAATAACACCAGCTTTCTTTCCCTATTGGGCATTGACCATGCATCGGTTTCTTATTACTTGATGCACAGTGATATAACGCAGCAATTACATTTTGCTGCATGGCATTTAAGTTACCGACATTGCTGCGAACAGCAATTCCGTAATAGTTTTGAAGTCTGTTAATAAAATTATCAGTTAATTTGCCTTTACCAGACAGTCCTTTAGTTTTAGTTTTCACAGACGCGAACCCACTCTCTTTTGTACATGGCCAATGCACTCAAACTTGGTCACACTGTTTAATCCATAAGTGTCTTTTACACTCATGAAAGCTTTTGAGTCGCCATCCCCATAATATTGAGTGTAATGCAGTCTGCGGTTTTTTTCAGATCGAAGAAATATTCGGGAAGCCCCCACAATTTCCATTTTTGATGAAGAGCTTGTGAAATTACACTGACATATGTGGTCGGCTTTTAACGACTCATGTTCAAAGTTTCTTGGCATAGTCTGAAGTCTCTTACATGTTGGACAGTAGGACGACATAACTTCTATGTCTAACACCTTACCAGTATCAACTGATATTGCAGCAACACAGCCATTCATAGATGTATAGCCTCTTCGCTGTCATGTGCCATCCACCGATATGCCACATTTTACAATATCGGATGAGAGATTTTGTTTTTTCTCCACAATTTCAGTAGCAGCTTTTATCATGGATTCCTCAGCTACTTCCTGAACCACTTTTAAAAGCTTTGCATCCTGATTTTTGTAAGCAGTTTTGGGGTTAGTCGAGGCAAATTTAATGTTGAGCATAATTTAAATGCCCCAGCAAAACCTTTGCCTATCTGCCGCATATCATATACTAGCCTGGTATTTATGACAGGTGCACTACAACTTTTTTGATGAAGCTAAAGCAAAAAAAAAGTCACAACACTTACATTTTAGTGTAAAATGGGAGCACAATCCATATCTGGAATCCTCGAATAGTTCTACTTTTTCAGCAAAATGTTTTGGGCAGCAAAGTTGAGCAAAAGCTTCCACAATAAGTTCAAGGTCAACGATTCTGCTACCAAACACAGGACCAGGCAATTATTTCTTCTGCAGTTGACCATTTCCCAACAGCTGATGGTACATTCAGGAACTGCTGAAGTGCTATTATTTTTCGAAGTGTTTGTGAATTTATTACCATAAAATTGCCGCTTGCGCTTTTTAGCAATACTTTTAACTATTTTTAAGTTAAAATAAAACAATCAAATAAACTTTTTTACGCTGTCAATTCTTTCAGCGTGAAAATCAAACGCATATGTAAACAAAGTCAAAACAACAAACTTGCTGCCAGGTTTTACACATAAAAAAGGAAAAATGTATTATGTATTTCCAAATACATTTATATTTATTCTTAAATGTTCTATTTTAATTTCTGACTAAATATTTGTATATTAATTATAATATTTCATGTCATATACTATGAAAGAGAAACGTAAACAAACAACTCGGCCACTTCCGGTTAGCAGAAACTATTTCGGGTCCGAGAAATTTATGATTAAGTAATATTGAAAAAACTGTAACTCGGCTTCTAATTACGATAGAAACAAAATTTAAACAGATTTACAAAGATAAAAGATTGAACTTTAATATAAGACCAAAAACGAAAAATCGATATTTTGACCAAAAATTGAGTTTTAGAGGTGTTCTGTCTCCTTAATTTAGTATTAAGAAATTATTTATAAAATACCTTCTTCAGTACTGATACATTAAACGTATACTGGCTGAAACACTGGCTCTTCGCACGAGTTCATTTTTTAAAAAAATAAAGCATTATTCTTGATATAATAGCTGAACTGTAAGGTGAGTAAAACTGCGTGCACGACATTGTATACAAAAATGTAAAATGATTTTTTTTAGATAAATGCTATAATTGTAAATAAATGCTTAAAAGAACTGTAATTTTAAACCTCACATAATTAGCATTTAGAATTAATGTTAAATAATGAAAAATAATATAAAATTACGATGAAGAATAATTGTCTTACTTTTTAATATTTAAAAGCGAGAAGACTTCAAAATGTTTTAACCCGGGAGCAGGCGCGCACTCGATACTAACGCTAATGGTAGTGCGGGGGGACTCAGTCACCCCAATCATTTGTCTAGAATTGTTTTTACTGCACACGATGCAAATCGGAATTCCAGTGAATAATATTATTAAGAGAAAGTATACTTACCGGTTTTCAAGGACTATTCAATTTTTCTTTGATGATTTGAGAAAAAAACCCAATAAAACTGAACTAAAATGATTCAAAAGTGCAAGACCATAATAAAGGACGTAAATCAGAGACACTTTTCACTAATATTACAAAAATGTTATATCAATCAATTATTTTCCAAATACCGTACAACTCTTTATTATTTACAATTTCCCTAAGCGAAAAGCAAACGCATAAAAGATGGGACGGAACTAATGTAGAACTGACCATACCATAAGCTTGAAGGTCAATCAAATGATTAGCAAATGTATTATGCAGCCTGGCTGAAAAGTGAATCATGTGAAAAATGTGAATCATGACTTCCTTTTCTTTTTCTACACATTTAATGTACAGTATTTCAATAATAATTACAGTGATGAATTGTTTATCTTAGAATTTTTCTCATGGTCTGGGCTTCGTTTTTTCTTTTAACGAGTAATATTTTATGTTAAAACGTTATAAAGAAATCTCTCATTGAGGAAATACAGCAAATTAAACAAAATGTTTTTTTCCTTTAATTTGGTTTTAGGATCGCGAAGATAGCTATTTGATGACGGAAAAAGCCAGATGATAAACATAAATTATATCAGTGTTGCTGTGTATTTTTTTCATTATGGAAGAAAGCATTTTGTTTTACTTCTCTTTCCGGTTATTTTTTTTTTAAAAAATCTTTAATTTTTCGATATGCTCATGCCCCCCTTGTAGGGTCATCGCGCCCCCCACTTTGAGAAACACTGTTTTAAGTCGATCTTTCCATTACGCAGATGTAAGCAGAACAATGCTTTAAGGTCAGTAAATTGTCACTGATGACAGAAGAGTTGCTGAGAGTTTTGCTGTAGTAGTAGCTAGTGTTGTAGACCTCCCCCCTCCCCTCCACTCCCGTTATCATTACGAATGGGAAAAATGCCACTGGTTAGTGTATTCAAGGAGTTTTTCCTCTCCAATGTTTCTTATTTTAGCCCTTTGAATGTAATGTAGTGCAATACTAGCATAGCCAATGCGGTAGTCTAACGGGCGCACATCTAGTTCTTAATGACTGCAGAACTGGTTGTTCGCATTGCCATGGAGATAGTTTCAGTGAACCACTCTGTTCGATTTTGCCACCTTGTTTACAAGCGGAGACAAAATTGATTTTAAAGGGAAATGACTGGAAGAAATAGGCGTAAATTAACAGTTAGTGAAGCTCTCGAATATATGTGACAATTATCGGAAAATGAATCCGAAAACGATAATGATGAAGAAATTGTTTTCAGTGATGATGAATATGTGCCTCCAGATGAAGAAAATATTTCCTCGAATGAAGATACCGTATCTAATTTTCCTGTACAATGTTCTAGCAGAAAAACTACTTCTGGGAAGAAAAGGCAAAGTGTAACTATACATAAAAAGTTATCAGATTCAAATCCAGATGAAATGAATTCTTGAACTTTCACTACAAATGATGGAACCTATTGGAAAAATATCACATCTGGGAGTTGTAAGCGTGGAAGAATTGCTGAACATAATGCTTTCAATGAAAAGAGTTCCCCAAACACAGTAATGCAAGCAAAGCGAAAAACTGAAAATGGCTATGGCATTAGTTCTTGAAAGCTACTTATAGAGGAGCCTATGCTTCGCCGTATCAAAAATTGTATATAGGAAGAAGCTCACCGGTAACTGGGAAAAACTGAATGGTCAACCACTTTAGACGAACTAGATGCTTTTATATTAATTTTGTATGCTCGAGGTATATACGGTGCAAATAATCTAGAGCTTGATAGTCTGTTGTTTGGGGTCCACCTTTTTTCCGCGATACTATGGCGAGAGATAGATTCAGAGATCTTATGAAATTTCTGTGATTCGACAAAAAAAAAAAAAAAAACGCAATCTGAACACCTTCAAACAGATAAATTCTGTTTCATTTCTGAAGTTTGCAAGGAATTTATTGAAAATTCAATAACTTGCTAATAACTATTAATGAACAGCTGTTTCCACGACATCATAAACATAAAATTTAAAAATCAAGAAAAATCTTCTCAGCGAAAAGCACTTTATATATATATACTTATATTTCCCCTATTATGTCGAAAATTTCTGCTGTACGGGGAAGGTTGGATCCACAAAGCACTGCTTAACCCTAATTATCTGGCCTAATTCAGCGACAGCTTTAGAAATCATAATACGTCTCCAGTTTAGTCCAATGACTTTTTTGTACCTACATTTGTTGTGTCTGCTGAATTCCAATTTCTTACTTCTTTAGCACTGTGGGTTCTAGTTATTTTTCACTTTTATTTTATTATACTATGTACTTAATATATATATATATATATATATATGTATGTATATATATATATGTATATATATATGTGTATATATATATATATATATATATATATATATATATATATATATATATATATATATATATATATATATATATATATATATAAATTTAACTGATAAATATAAAACTTTAAGGTTTTAAGAAATATCGCTAAAAAATTATTATTATTACAATAAGAAAAATTTTAAAACTTAGAAAGGAAATCTGAAATAAAAATTTAAAAAAAAATATGAGATTCTTGTGCTTGAAGTTTGTTGCAAAAAGATTTTACATAGGGTTCCCCTTTAATTAATGGTACTAAATCCACATTCAGTTCACGATGCAACAATGAGTGATGCTTCATGTTTCAAGTATTACACAATCGTTTCGATTTGCATTGAATATTTAACACTAAGAATGAGTCAAGAACTTAAAAGAAGCACTTTAAAGCACGCAAAGTACATGCAGCTGATTGGACTGCATCGTTTCATGCCAGAGAACTGAAAGTACCTTTAAATAAAAATAAACGAGACAGTGAAGGCGTGATTTCACTATATCTCATAATTTTGCACAGTGGTGTAAAGCGTACCACATCTGGTTCACGTTCCGTGGGTTGCTAATGCCTGGTTTCGAGCTCTGACATTTGTTACTAATCTCAGCTATAGTGAAGCTTTCCCTTCACACTAAACAAAATTGAACACAATACTTCAAAAATTATACTCCTCAACAAATCTTTAGAAAGGCTTTCTGTTTTAAAAATCCTGGTAAATTTTAAAATGTTACTCATATACATAGAATTTACATTAAATTATATCATCACCCACAACTGAGTATAAAGTAAATTAATTTTTGTGTAATCTAATTTAATTAATTATTACGAGTAAAACTTATCCCTTCAATATATATAATTGGGAACAAAAGGTCTGTAATAAATTCATAAAGCTAAAGTTAACAGAGAAGCAGATGGTATTTAAAATATAATCTACAACTCTATTTTAATAGAAAAATATTTAAAAAACCTGTGTGTCGAGAGATTTTTTCTGATCTTTTTTGTAATTCTTTTCAGACTTCATATGAACCTTTCAACCAATGGAAGTGACGATGAAGGGGAAAATATTCAAGTAGTTCTGGACCCAGTTCCCGAACGAGAGGCTGTATCGTGCAATCTGGCTGTTCTACCCATAGAAGCAATGGCTCGTTGGAAAGTTGAAGCCTCAGACAACATTACTCTAAAGGATGAACTTCTGTTGGCAGGAGTTCATATATTTAACGGTATATTAGATTCAAAATAAAATAAATGTTGACATATTTCGCAACTTTTTTATGGGGATTGTAGAGAGAAAGTATAATCCGATTGAATATTTAGTTAAATGAATTGATCGTGTAACTTTTTCTGTAGTTAATCCATTGAATATTTTTGGTAAAAATCGAGCATTTATGATCCAAAAAAAGGTTAGATTCGAACTAATCCATCAAGAAATGAACTACACATATTTAGTTAGTTCTTTGTGTGTGAATGAGATTCGCGTCGGGTTCCCGCAAACAAACACTTTTATCGCAAATATTACAGCTGAGATTCATACATGCAATATTTCAAATATTTCTTCTCGTTTGACTCAAATGTCCTTATTTCAACTCATTATTTGAGAGACACGTAAATTTAGACTTTCATAAATTCTTTTACAATCAATTAATTTTTGTTTTCATATTGCACTTACAATTTCCTTTTATCACATTTGTGTATTTTCGTAGAATTCGAAATTTTCATGAACTGTCTTCATAGATACGCTCTTTACTTTCGTAGGACTTGTTACAACAGATAATCACAAGCATGCTATAAATATATCCCCATAATTGAGCCTTTTATGGGGCCGCTATCAAATAAAAATCGGTTTCTGTACTTTCATGGGAGATTAATAACCAAGCTGGGGCGAACCCATCTTCGTTGGGTTGCCACGGAGATGTGACGGGGAGTGTTAATTGTTTAATTAAAATAATTTTAATTGAAATATGCTTTCAGAATAAAATAGAGAAATGCGCCACAGTAAGTAAGATGGATGCACTTTAATATTCCTTGAGCGGCTCGGGGTTTGGAGACCACTGTGATCTAAACAACTCTAATCAATAACAATTTAAGCTCATTTTTGTTTGGCAAACTTAAATATACCCTACTTAATAACATTTCTAGGTTTCTTGCAAGCTTACCTAATAGAAGCCAATTAATTGAAGTTTCCTATTCCTCTTCTTTGTTATGTTTTACTTGATTTTTTGCCAAGTTTGCCGATTAATCAACTATTGTTTTGTCAATTCACTCTTAGAGTCAGATTAAAGAAAACGCACTCATTAAAGACACAAGAATCGGACGCAAAGGACTCGTACCCCCTATTATTTTACCAAGAATCATGCAGTAAATAAAGTATTTCGTTCTTACTGCTTTTGTGTATTTTTCCAGCTTTCGATAATGACTTATATATATATATATATATATATATATATATATATATATATATATATATATATATATAAATTATTTAGTTTTTATTAAATTCAATATATAAATTCACCGATGTTTTCTGCCTGAAATATTTGATTCGTACTCTTGTCTGCAACTATAATACCTCCAGTATCGTGAAGGCTATCGATTAATATTAAAGTATCCTAAATAAAAGCACATTTTCAAGCAGAAAAAATATTCTCATTTTCCTACAAATTCGTGACGGTGCAAGACTGGCATTCATTAAATTTGCAACGCAATTTAGAAATATTTCATACAAATGTGCAATCTTGCCCCTCTGTTTAGTATAACAGTATAGAAAATAAAGTATGGAACATATTTTAAAGAAGAACAATTGATTTATGCAACCAAATAAGAATAAGGAAATTAATTCAAAATTACTATGTGGGAAATTCCAAGGTACTAACCTAGGGAGTGTAATTTAGAAGATTTTATTTTGAGTGCTATTAAAGTGTGGATTTATTTGCATAGTGAGATCTCGATTGCCCTCATCTGGTTGCGAGGTGTCCTGGACTTTGAATGTGACGGTCCGCACTCAGGAATGCTCCCGACTTCCAGAAGATGACATTTGTTCTGGTAAAGGAACTTGTCTTACAGACCATACTCTGGTAAGTTATGTACTTTCATTGATATGTGTTCATTGATATTATTAATTCATTGATATGTGTCATGTCTACAGAGTAATCAAAGTACATTAAAAGAACTCAGTTCTCAAGTAAAGAATGAAAAAAATATTGGGTGGAGTGGGGAAAAGGTATGTAACACTTTTCATTGACTTATCTTAAAACAGAAAATACAAGAAAATGCTTCCAGAGTGGCGTGAACATAGTAAGTAAAAGAAGCTTAAAAGAGAAGTATTACATAGACTTCTACAAATGCTTAGTTATATTTATATTTCACAGTTTTTAATTTGCTATTTTTTGAAGTAACGTACCTTTTCTGGCATTCAGCATTTAATTTGCTATTTATTGAAATGATTCTTTTTAACTGAATTCGTGCTTGTCTTTTAAAATACATTCATTAATATATCAAAACGCAATTTTTAATCAAGTAAATAGTTAAACATTTTTGAAAAATTAAACAATAACCATTCATAATTAAGCGTCAAAAATCTAGATAATTTAGAAGATGTCCATCTTGAATTATGTTAAAATTATTAACAAGGAAATTACAGCTTTTTGGAACAAAGTTATAATAAATCTAATATCTATAATAACAATTCTGTTAATGCGCTTCGTAATTTTATAAATATTATGCAGATAGAATCTAACACCACCTTCGAAAAATGAATGTAATTTTGTTTATGAGGCTGAAAATATAATGATATTTGATAAATTAAAGTTAACAAACTATTCCGCTTCTTAAAAATTTTCAATTGTGTTTATGAAATGTTATTAACTAGATTTACTCTCTTTACTCCAGTATAAGCTTACGACGTACGCATATATGTAGAACATCTGAAGAAACGAAAAACATAATATTTTAAAATTAGACTCATTTCAAATATCTCTTATGACTAAATCTTGAAACAAACTATTTATTCAGTTTTAATAAACATATTCAAATAAATTTCTCGAATATAAATATTTTCAAATTGAATACATCCTTAATAATTTAAATTTTTCTAATACATCCATTTCTTCAAATGAAAGTGCACGAAATGCGATGATGGCATAATGTATCCCTTTCATTTCCTCTAATTTGAAATTCTTTATTTTCCTAAAAACATTACATTTACAATTTTACGAAAAACTATATTTTTGGGGTGAAGCCCAGAATCTTCCATTCTATTCAATAAAAAATATTCTACAGCAATGTTTCTCAAACTGTAGGGCACGCCCCCCTGACGATGGGGGCGCGAGCATATCAAAAATTCGAGAATAAAAGGTTAATTTAAAAAAAATTATAAAAAACTACTTAAAGAAATCAAAACAAAGCACATTCTGACATAAAATTAAAACACACGTTGCACTTTAATTGTTATCTGTTTCAATTTAAAAATTAGAAAAGAAAAGCAAGATAATACTATATATATATATATATATATATATATATATATATATTTTTACTTAAAGTATCTATTCCTTAAAAATAACGTAATTTAAAATATATGTAAAATTTAATACTTATCTTGATAAGTTGAGTGGTTTCTAATTAAGATCGTATCGTAATTTTAGCGCATTATTATTGCATTCAATACATTGTTATAGTATAGGGGGCGCGATGAAAATTATGATTGAAAATTGTATTAAAAGTTTGAGAAGCACTGCTCTACAGCATGTAATAATGAATGTTTTTTTTTTATGTCTGGGAACCCTAGGCATGTTTCATGTGACGCGGTTTCCCATCGAAATCAACCCTTCTGTTCCACTGGCTTTATCTCTCTTCTTGTCTTTTGTGCAGACTACATTCACCTGTCACTGCTGTCCTGGATTCGTTGGACGTTTTTGTGAAGAGCGGGATGGTTGCTATGCCAACCCTTGCCAACACGGAGGGTTTTGCGTGGACATCACCGAAGGGCTTACTGGATCCACTTACCAATGTTTATGTCCTCACGGTAAGATGACTTCACCTCCTCCACCGTTAAGCGGATCCAATGCAATGTATTACCGAGCTTCATAAAGAACGGCCATGAAAAAGATTGCCCCGTTTTCTGGCCTTTACCTCCCACAATAAAAAAAGTAGTCCTGGACGCGCTGCGGTAGGGAATAGGTTCAGCGCTTTTTCTTTCAGGATTTGTTCAAATGTTACAGTTTTTAATTTATAATATATTTCAAGTTAGAAGGCAATCTTTTTTCCATCTGCATGCATAATCACCTGTCAACCTCTATTTTGAAACATCCATAGGAGCAAGGAGAGAAGCCTTAGCGGGAGAATAAAAGAAAAATGCCCACCTCAATGAGTGTTTTAATTATATTATTTGAAGTAATAAACTAACTACATTAAGATTAACGTGAATTCTTTAACCAATGGAATCAAATATTGACAGTTTTTCTGAAATATTTTTAATGAAACTGCTCTTCGGTCAAGTTGTCTTCGGATCTGTTCCGAAAAGAGTAATATTAAGATGAATAAAAAACATCATCAAGTCAAACTTATTTTATACTAAACTTTACAATCGCTTAATGAGTTATGTGTATTTTGCGTACTAATAACACATTAATTATTTTAATTCAATCAGTTAAATAAGATTCGTTGGTATAGAATCCTTTCATTTATTAGTTACAAATTTTTAAGCAATTCCAATTGTAAATTTTTCTTTTTTGTAATTTAATAACAAACATTTGAAACTTTTTTCCAACATACAAAGCCCTCAAAATAGAAAGTAATTAACAAGTTTCCTTTTGTGATCAGATTTTCTAAGAAACATTCACATACTTAGAACTTCAATACTCTGTATTCTTCAAGTAATTTTTTTAAAATTCATATTGCCTTAAAACTTTGTCAAAGAGTGACTTAATATAGTCATATTGCCTAATTAGGATAAACTGTGAGAAATATATTTTTTGTACTGGACAATATAGATGAAATATATCTTTCAGAACCATTTCTTTAAAATTGCTATCCCTTACATTTTTACCAAATTTTTTTTATATTTGCAGTTACCCTCGTCATTCACAACTTGCGGGATTTTTAAAAGAATACTGGAAAAAAATGGCGATGAAATCATTTTAGCTATCGGAATATAATCAATTTGCATTAACGGCTGAAAGTGAATGACTGACATGATGCGTCATTCAATAGCAATTAAGATGTCTAATAAACTCTTTTCTTTTCTCTGTAGCCTTAAGCATCTATCCCTTAAATATTTAATACCTCAGAAGGGAAAACAGAATTTTTAGAGAAAAAAATAAAACCTCTCATTTTTTTTAGACTCTAGATAGACTCCTTGTATAACACAAGGCTTACAAACGTAAGTCAATACACAAAACAATGGAAATTACATGTAGAAGGATATAGGCACAAATGGGAACCAAAAGGGGGGGAGTGGATACAAATACAACAAATACAGAATTAAATACAAGAATGCTCACATGCAAACGGAGATAATCAATAATAAAATTATACAATGAGGAAGATAAGAAAACATAACAAAAACATGCTCAAAATACAAAAACATAAAAGCATACATACATACATACAAATATATATACACACATATACACATGTATATTCACGTACAGAAAATGTTAACAAACACACAAAATTTAGAATTTAAATAATACAGGAAATATATGCTATTAATGTATGCACAAAACGATGTAAAAGATGAATTTCCTTCAAAAAAGACAGAGAAAGGAGGAGGCCACACTATATTGTTCTTTTGTAGGCAATTCATGAGTGTACGTCTCTCCGAAGAGAATTTAGTACAAGCAAGAATCAGATGCTTGGCAAACCTCTCATTTAATGCGTAGTTATGCATTAATAAATATGGAAAATGGTATGTGTGACTCGTCTGATAAAGATGAAACGCATATAAATTTCTATTACATATCTAAGTATAGCAAATAAAATTTAATTCCACGTACCATACTGTAGAGTACTGTTCTCCAAAGTAGGATTCGTAAAGTGATGCTTGGTGGTAAGTCAAACATGTAGGCTTATGATACATGCATTGCTGTTTGTAAAAAATGCAACACCATGAAGAAATCATCAGAATTAAATGAACTTTGCAGCAAATATCAATTATAGGATGTTACGTAAAATAGTAAAGATTCAGAACCACTGCGCATGTGTTGCGTGTGCAGTGCATTCTGAACTGATGATGAAAGCGTAAAAAGCGTAAAAATAGAGGGCTGTAGTGGGACGTTGAAAATAGTTAATGATTATTTGTTAGTGGCGAACGTTTTAGTGAGACCTAAGTATGCCTCCGCGACGAAATAAGGAAAAATTCCAAAAACTTATGGAGTTTGAACGGGGGAGGATTATCGGCCTTCGAGAAGGAAGATTTTCGTATCGCGTAATAGGAGCTCGTGTGCAGCGGAATAGTTCCACAGTGATGTGAGTTTGGAAGCAGAGGACTGACGAACACCGAACAACTCGAAAAACTGACAGTGGACGTCGAAAGATGGCGTCAGCGCACGACGATCGACCCCTGCTCCACATGGCGCTGAATGACCGTACAGCGTTCTCCGGGAAATTGGCAGCACGTTGTTCTACTGCTACAAGTGTATTAATATTGGCTTCGTTGATTCGTTGACGTCTATTGCACCGTGGATTGCATGCAAGGGTGCCTTTATACAGGATTCCCCTCACGGCAAACCATTGACGGCTGTGTTTGCAATTGGCTCATGAGTACAGAGCCTAGCAAGCTGATTCGCCCCAAGTTGTCTTTTCGGATGAATCAAGCTTCAATTTGTGGAATCATGATGGCCGCATTCGTGTTAGATGCAATGCCGGTGAACGCTGCCTTCCAGAGTGCATTATCAAACGACACAGTGACCTAACAACCGGAGTTAAGCTTTGGGTGCGGTTTCGTACCATGGAGGATCCAATTTGCTATGAATTGAGGATAATATCAATAGCAATATGTACGTCCATGAAGTTCTATAACCCGAAGTCATTCCCTTCCTTTAAGACATCTCTGGAGCTATCTTTCATCAGGATAACCCACATGTTGCAAAAGCTGTTCCAGACATCTGTTCAGCCCAACACTCGCAGCTTCTTCCTTTGCCTGCTTATTTACCAGATATGTCGCCTATTGAGCACGTGTGGGATTTGATTGGTCGGTGTCTCGCTTGTGATCCCCGTCCTGCAGCTTCAAAAGACGAACTTTTGCTGCGCATACAAGCAATATGGAATTATCTTCCTCAAGCAGATATTCAAAATCTGTTTGACTCCATGCCACGTCATATAGCAGCACTAATTACGCCGCGTGATGGCTACACCAAATACTGATTTCGGACACTAAATATTAAGGTTTTTTTTTTTTTTGCTTTAAAAATTTCGTCAATTATTATACAAGACGTTTGTGCATTAAATTTCCTTTAATTCTAATGATTCTTTCAGGTTGTTGCATTTTTTACAAACAGCAGTTTATATATACATATATATATATATATATATATATATATAAACACGCAAATAAAATATGGACGACACATAGCATGTTTTGCATAACGTAGACTAGCTGGGAGAATCTCGGCTTTAACACGTTCGTACACTTTCAAAACGTCATTTTCATCGAAATTTTCGATTTTTAAATTTCGTTGCTATTTTAAAATATAAACTTTTTTTTCTTTAAAATGGTGCTTAAAGTTTCTTTCTATCTTATTTAGAACTTAAGTAGTATAAAAAAATGTCTGTTTACATTTTTATTTTTACAAGTGTCGTTTAAATATGCAATAGTAGGAAATTTAAACACTTTAAAATATGAATTTGAGTTTTTAGAATCATCAAAAATATAATTGGCAACAGGTTTTTATTTATATTTGTATCCAGAATGTGGCAGGATTGATTGATTAATTGATTGAATATTAACGTCGCACTGTTCAACTACATGAGGGCTTTTGGTGACGGACCACGTAATTTTGAACCATGGTCAAGTGACGTGGATGACACCTGAGCTGCCACCGCCTCTCCTAACTACCACACCACACCTTCGGGAGGACGTTTCAGCTCTTTACAGATTTAACATGCATCACTGCCCTACACGGCGGGTCTTTAGTGGTACTGGGATCGAACTTGTGACAAAGCAAGCCACGATCCGATACCTATACCACTCGGCCACAGAATGTGGCAGGAAAATAGAGTGATTTATTGTTTGTTTATATTTACTTATGATTACGTTGATCTTTATAAGTTTCTGCTTATTTCTTTTTTATTGCTGAAAATTTTAATTTTTTTCATTTAAAATGGGTAATACTAAACGCAGAATTAGTGCAAAGAGGAAACACCAATGTCGAGGTAATGGATCTACCACTAAACATTCAAAACATAGCAGCTCAACATCTACCAATGCCAGTTCTTCAAAAATTAAAATGTCTGCTGTCTTTGATGAAAAAGTAGCAGAATATGAACGTAAACCGCTTACTGGTAACAGAATAATTGATGTAGAAGTCCTCTTTCAAATTTGTTTTACAACTTTGTTGCCCAAGAAGTTTCCAAGAAAGTTTATTGCTTTCTGAGGATTCCAGATATGGTTTGTGCTCAAATTTTGTTATAAGGAGTGAACATTGTGACTTTTACTCAGGTTTTTTTCGTTCAAAGAAAACTTTAAACTGTCCTGAAGTAAATACAAGATTTGCTTATGGTATGAGACAAATTGGGAAAGGGTTTTCTGCTGGGTTTAAATTATGTGGTACGTTAAATTTACCCAGGCTCACTAAAACTGCGTACACTAAACATGAGAAAACATGTCACAACTCTGTCAGTTGATACTGGTAAGGCAGTGGACATTGAAATAATATCGTCATATTGTCCCACCCGTAGAAAAATTTCTAAAATGCCTAGAAGCATTGATTTGGAAACTTTTGCAGTAGATCACGTGTGCTATAGCAATTTTCACGGTTCTGCGTTAAAAATAGAAGCTGTTGGTCCTACTAGAATTTTCCAACGTTCTATTGTCAAACGAGGCCTTAAATATGCACATTATTATGGAGACGAGGATTCTAAGCGCTTTATCAGTGTCACAGATACTTATGGGAAAGATAACGTCGCAAAATATTAATGCATCGGCCATGCTCAAAAGAGAGTAGGTGCGAGATTGAGCAAACTTAAGTCGAAAAATAAAATCTCTCTGGTAAAGGCAAACTCACCGACTCTTTTATTTGCCGATTTCAAAACTATTATGGGTTGCTGTTCGTAGCAATGTTGGAAACCTATCCGGTCTTCAGCAAAAACGTTAATGCGACCCTGTTTCATTGCTCATTAGTTGTCTTGATAGCACTGTCTTGCGGCAAAAATATAAGGGCTGATCCAATGACCTGATTAAGCCTACACATTTAGAATTAGCTTACTAAATGCCTGCACGGCAAAATTCAAATGAGTGCTTAAATGGCATTATACGGCAGAGAGTGCCGAAAGAAGTTTTCGGGGACCTCAAAACTCTAAAACCTGGTGCATTGGATGCTGTGATCCAATTTAATGATGTGTATAATGGTTGTGTTGGCATTTTAAAAAAACTTAACTCCTGGTTATTTTACTTTAAAATCATACAAATATCTTGAAATCAATAGAATTAATGATGCAGAACGACATTCAACACCAAATGTAAAGCAGCGTATAAAAATTTTAAGAGCTACAAGGGGAAAAAGTCAATGTTTTAGAGAGTAAAGAAGGTGTTATTTATAAATCAGGAGCATTTTAAGTGTATCTAATTGTGTTTAACATAAACAATTAAATTTGGAAGTTTATTTCTGATTTATCTCGAAATGAATTTTTTTTAACGTATTGGCATCTGACAACCTAAATATCAGAAAAAGTTGTGAACACCAAATGAGTTAAAATTTTATAAGTACATTTGTTTTATAGATTTAAAGAGCCCCTACCACTTTTATAGTTATATAGTTGATATGTTTTTAGTAACTAAGGTAGTAATCATGCTCGTGATAATTTTTTAATGATTTTTCAATGTTCTTTAACTCGAACCTTGATACAAATTGTAATAAATTGCTTATCATCAGGAAAATGGTACCAGCCCTAAGAAATGTTAATATGGACATCATCAAATGGACAGAAAAGTGATATTTTTGTTTACATTTGAGTTATGTGCATTATTCTAATAATCAATTTAATTACTTCACACATTCTTTTACTCCCTAAAATTTTTTTATGTACTACAACTAACATATTAAATGTATTTTTTATAGTTTTAAGTTATGTTTCATTAGTAAAAAATATTTTAATAGCAAATATTATAGTTCTTGAAAAAAAATTTCTTCGAAGGTGTACAGATACCTTAAAGGACAGCGAACAATTTAGAAATAATGAATTTCTGTTCATCACTATGTAAATAGAATTATGCCCCAAAACACCACAAATTCCCCTTTGTTTTCCCACCACCCTGCATATTATTTCATTCCGTTTATCTTACGCCAAATAAAAATATTGCATTTTAAACAATCCATGCACTGACCGAACCGTGCAGATGCAGAACCCATTTCTAAATTTATAGCATCTATAAATACCGAAGCACACAAAGAAGGAACAAAGATGAATATTACGGAAATATAAAAAAATAAAGAATAACAAACACGTTTTTTAAGAAAATCCAGTGCGAATCAAACAGCATAGCGCGCAAAGAGAAGAATGAGATGCGTTCTTCATGAAACACAAAAGGTTGGATTTTATGTCACGCGAGGCCTACACGCAGAATATCTGGACGCCATATGCAAATGGACAGACCCTTGTTCTTAGAGAGCTGACCTTCCCTTGACCTCTGAAGCCCCAAGAGTATTAAAAGTTGCAGGGGCTTACTCTTTCCAGACGAGATTAGGCGCAACAAGTTAGACAATGCCTGGACCGAAGAATGATCCAGATTAAAAATGGACAAAGAAATCTTGTTAGATATCGCTCCATGGCATATTTTCCCGACAGTGATGGCTGGTTTTGTTCACTAATCGCAATTGGCTTTCCGGATTTAAGAACTTGAATTCAATAACGGATGTAGTTACGTAATGAGATACAACAACAAACACTGGCAAGACAGCATTGTATTTTCCGTGAGTTTATGAATCGGATTAATTGGGGGAGATGGATAAAGAAAGGGGGGAAGGGGAAAAAAGAGGTTTTAAAATCCACGTGCCTTTTTAAATGCAACTACACTGGAGAATTCCTCTAGAATTGTGAAATCTCTTTCAACGCCACGAACAAAAATGGCTAATTGTGCAGTATGCGTTGATACACTCGTCGTTACAGAAAAAACTGAATTTTTTTTTTTTTGCATTTCGATTTTAATTTATTGAATAGATCTGTTGCAGGTTCCTCCAAGCGTCACTCTACTACTAGACCAGACAAGTTAATATTTGATAAGACTTGAGCCTGTGATAGACAAAGCACATCAACTACACTCTGCAGACATTCTTTTACAAACTCTCCATCAGCAAAGAGCTTTTCAAGTGGAGTAATTTGCTCTACTATCGTGTAGACTCAGAGGATTTATTTTCTCTGGTGAAAAAAGTCAGCTCACAATTTAGCTTTGATTTCAATTCACTTGCTATATTAATTCGGAAAATTCTTCTAATGCAGAATATCTCCCACTCTTCTTAGTATCATAATGGCTCTTAATGTTGTATTCTTTCATCACAACTACACAAATTCAATACAAAACTACAAAAGTTCAATAAATAAATAAATATCTGACCCCTTTTGTTTCAAATGTCGCACTTTTTCTTCAACTTTTCTTCTTTTGTTATCATGGCTTTCCATTATGCACTCATTCAGACTACAAGCGTGAATCTGATTATCAGAATGAGAAATGAGCATGAGTAATATTTAGCTTGAGTGAGTGCGAGAATATTAATGTCGCACTGTTCAGCTACATGATGTCCTTTGGCGACGGACCTCCTCATTTTGAACCATGGTCAAGGGACGAGGACGACACACGGCTGCCCCCCTTCTCCTAACCACCACATCACACCACACCAACGGGAGGACATTTGAGCTCTCGATAGATTTGTGCATCACTCCCCTACATGGTGGATCTTCAGTGGTACTGGGCATGAACTTATGACACGCCAGCTACGAGTACGTTACCTTGACCACTATGCTACCGCAAATATCTAGCTAGATTGATTGAATATTAACGTCGCACTGTTCAGCTACACGAGTGGCCGCGGTAGCCGAGTGGTATAGGTATCGGACCGTGGCTTGCTTTGTCACGGGTTCGAACCCTGTACCACTAAAGACCCGCCGTGTAGGGCAGCGATGCACGTTAAATCTGTCGAGAGCTGAAACGTCCTCCCGTTGGTGTGGTGTGGTAGTTAGGAGAGGGGGGTGCCAGCTCAGGTGTCATCCACGTCACTTGACCCTGGTTCAAAATGACGTGATCCGTCGCCCAAAGCCCTCGTGTAGCTGAACAGTGCGACGTTAATCTTCAATCAATCAATTCAGCTACACTAAGCCAAACTGAGATAAAGGAAGAGATTACTTTTGAAAGTATACTGCAAAAGATTTTACTCTGTAATTTAGTTAATTGATTACAAGGAATCCATAGGAAAGAAGAATTCTAGCCGAACAGTAATTTACAATAGCTGCTTGATGCATTTCCAGGTATTACTTATCTGGTTCTGTTTATAACGTATAAAGCTAACTGATTGTTTGGATTCTCTCTTGACCCCTAAGCCATGAATAAAGATTAGAAAAGTCAATTGAATGAGGGGGAAATTCAATGTGTTTTCAGGTTTCCGTGGCCAGGCGTGCGAAGAGGAGGTGAACCTGTGTGATCGCAAACCCTGTTTGAATAACGGTACCTGCCGTGGCAACCAAACGACTTACTGGTGCGAGTGTCCTCCCGGCTACAGTGGACGTCATTGTGACGCTAATGTTAACGAATGCCTATCCAGTCCCTGCGTACATGGCGTGTGCGAAGACGGACTCAGTGGATATAAGTGCTACTGTCTACCAGGTAAGCGTTTCTTTTAAAGCAGTTTCGGAATCCATTCACAGATTACAATTGAAATGCGATTTTTGCTTTCAGGATATGGCGGAGATCATTGTGAATTCGAATACGATGAGTGCGATTCCAGTCCTTGCATCAATGGTGGAGCATGCGAAGATTTAGTTGCTGGATATCGTTGCCATTGTGGACCCGGCTATCAAGGTAGACGCTGCCAGGTCAAAGTCGATCTTTGCCAACCCAATCCTTGTCCCCCACCGGCTCACTGCGTCGACAGAGGAAATAACTACAGTTGCATTTGTCACCCCGGATACAACGGTTAGTTTCTAAATGGATTAGAAAGTATTAAATTCTTTTTTACATTATCATTTCGAATATTTCACGAATATCGTAAATGTAAATCTCAATGGGTTCAGTTAACTTTGTTTTAAAAATGCATTCCGTTTGCTATAAGAAAATATGTTGTGTATAATTTGGTCTTTTTATTTTTTTATTCGTTCTTTTTAACGGATTTACCCTCTATTCCAAAAATTATTTACACGTCTTCTCACATTCTTTTTATTTCTTCATTTATTTTTAAAAATTATTTGAAGGAAACTTTACTACATAAGTTTCCTTCAAGTTGATTACAAGAGAATAGAAGTTATTGCCGCGTATGAAATAAATACGTTTTTATGAAATCGTTATAAAATTATGTTCTTGAAAATTTATGTAAAACATTATTTTTAAAATATATTTGAAAAGGTAATGAATAAGAATCACAATAAAAAATGCATTGAAAATTTACTATACAATTAAATCTTAGATTAAGCGATCAATTTTAGTAGAGAATTTTTTTTAAAAAAATGTAAAATAAATAAATGGTATTGAACTTACTGTTGCTGGCTGGTTGGGGTAGTTGGTTAAACGCTAACCCCAAGTTTGAGGATTGGTCCCCGACCTGTGGATTTTCATGAAGCAAAAACTCGACCGTATGATTGGGCAGGATGTTAAATATCCCTAGAGTGCCTGTTTGGCTCGGGACAAAAATAAATTACTACAATTTTTAGCATCGTTAGGACTCGGATGCTTTCCTCTAAGGAGGAGTCTAAAGTACATTGTGGCCAATGGTATACAATTCTATGGTGGCACATTAAAAAGTGATATCAGCTCCCGGGGAATGTTTGCAATCGTAATTACCATTCCACAGCTCCATTGGAAAGGAAAAATGGATTTACACATGAGCGTATTCATAACTAAGTAATTTAAAGTGATGCTTAGCTATTGCTTTAAAACATTTTTGGACCATTTTAAAATATTACTTACTTCTTAGTTGTTGGATGGAAGAAATGGGAAGAATATAGAATTAACAATTCATAAGTTAAGCTTATGACAAAGTATTCCATTAATTTTGGATAATTTTTTTACATGATTCACTGAAATAAAGTGTAAGTTGAAACATGGTATGCAGTAATTCTTCTGTGTGTGTGTGTGTGTGTTACGATACAAGTACTATCATGATCTTAAATGTAAACATTGAATTTAAAAATAATGTTTTCCTAAAATTCAAATTCTATAAATGTGTTAAAAGAAAGAATTGTGGCAAACTTAGGTAAGTTCCAAATAATTCAAATGAATTCATTATTTAATTCATAAGAATATTTTATCCTCAGCAAGAAAAAGACGATCATTACCAGAGAATTTATTGGTGCTAAAAAAATTTGAGATAAAAAATGCTCGCCTAATTACTCCCCTTTAAGTTTCCTCGAAAATTTCTTTTTTAAAAAAACATAACTATTCATACTCAATTAGAAGAGTCAAGGAAGAATGTATACAAATAATAAATAAATACATTAATGCTGCAGTTTTCAATCATGTTTCAAGATAAACACATAGCATTTCTAAAAAAAAAATATTAGATTATTATTAGATATTTAAGTTTTTGATAAATCATCTACATATTTGATATCAATCATCATGTGGCTTGATAATTGTATTGTTATATTATGGCGCTTTTTTTCTCAAAGTAATTTTATTAGCAATCAAAATTTATATTAACTTGGCATTATCAACATTATTTCTATTAATCAGGATTTCTTTCCTTTATAGTATAAGTTATTGAGGAATTAATTAACCCTTCATTTTTTAAAACTTTAATTTACTCTGTCGAGTAATAAACTTATACTGAAGCAAACTACTTTATAAATGAAAAATTTGAATAGCAGAAAAATTAAACAGCACACACACTAGCAAACTAAAATAACTTGCACTTTAAAAATAACTTATTTTGCTTTCAGCAGCTTTTGAAAAAAATCGAAAATATAGTTACAACGCAAGAGCCATCTGAGGTATTAGAATTAACAAGAGTAATAACAGTATTTTTCATCTATACTTAATTCGGCTGGATCAAAGTACCAAAAATAATACTTGCAGAGCGTTTCCCTAACCCAATCCTGACAAACATTTTAATGATATTACTTATATATCATGTCATCTTTAATTCAAGTCTACGCTCATCTCAACTTGAATAGAGTTCACTAATATCTTCAAGTGAGTTGACTCGGGGGATTTTGCTCAGCCCATCTCACTCTTGAACTTTTAATAATCTCAGAGCCATCTCTAACCACTTTTTTAACATCCATACTTCTATTCTCTCTGCAATACTTACTTGCTTCTATAACGTTTCTTTTACAAGGTGGGGTTCTTATAAAAAAAAGTTTAAAGAAAATACGTGAAAATCGTTGTAAAGGGATCTATCTCAAAGCAGTTTTTTTGTAGTGATATTGAAAGATTGGAACGTAAGAGATAAATACATAAAATAAAATAGACGTTCAAATAAATTTTATTTATTTTAAAATATCAAAATTATAGTTATTAGTACGCTTTTTGAATGAGTAAATGAAACAGAAAATGACCAGATTTAGGTTATTAATCCGGTCATTGCCCGGTCATACGGTAGAAAAACTCACGGTTCTTCATTGAGAATAATTATCTGCATGCATTAAGTAATTATTTATGTTATTGCGAAACTTATCCAAATGTACACGATGCTCGAAGGTGAATAGAAGGTGTGTTGCAATGAAATGAGTTTTTTCACATAACGTATAGAACGCTCAGTAAACAGAAGCAGTGTACAGCTGTACGTTAAGCATTGATGGGCATTCTTATCTGAACAGATTTTTTTTCAGTAAAGTTTTTATTTTTCAGTGAAACCTGTAGTTGAACAAGAACAGCTTTTTTAACAATCAGTCTTTTTAATTGGGACACTAATGTTTCTCTTTTGGAGTACAGATTGAATCATAGAACTTTGAATCAACCCCTTTAACAATCAAATGTCTCTTCTATAAGCCGTGGGACGAACATAGAGAAAAATTGCTCTAAAGCAAGAGCTCAAAATTTTTCATCTACCACTCAATAAAACTTTAAGTATAAGAGGGCAAAAAAAAATTAAGAAATGTTTTTTTTGTTTTGAAACAGCCAGTGGAGGACGATGAAATAATTGTTTTTTATATGCATTTCTCTGCTATCTTCTGTACTTTAAAAAAATCGTAATAGTAGTTAATATTTAATGTTAATATCTTCGAACTCCGCTTATTTCTTCCCAATTAAATAATTGCTAACACCGAAGACACATATGGGAATCATTTCATGCCTAATCTTAATATGTGTACTAACCAGACAGAAACAAGCACATAAACTTTATTAAATATTTGCATTGAAATTTTAATCTGTCGTTGCCAAATGTTACGTTTGGCTATTAATAATTATGAATCCTCAAAAAGCGTTAAAAACTAAGAGCAAAAAATTTTGATAATATATATATTTATAATACGTACCTACATAATTTTTTCTACATATTTCCCTAAAAGAAGATTATTTCTTTGTGTGAAAGGGGATTGCGTATAAGTATTCTGGCTCAAAACAAGAGACTTCCGTCCATTAGAGACTGTTCAAATGCTCTTGATTATCGCAGATAATTTAAGAAAATAATACCTTAAATTAAATTTGTGTTATTTTTTGAAGTCTTAAATGAAATACCGCATGCATATTTATATTTCTTTTTTCTTTCTAAAGAGAAAAAAAATTGTATACCGTGTGTGTGTACCAACTTTTCTACTAAATTGAGGTGTTATTTAGCATCTTATGAGAAACATCGTAAAAATGTTGTCTGTAAACTCTTTTATTCTTCTGTTATGTCTTAAAATCAATTCAAAATGAACTAAACTCTCAAACAATAAAAATGCAGCACAGAAAAGTAGATGTTGTTTAAAATTAAGCTTCAGAAAAGAAATATTAGGAAAGTGCGAATACAGTTTAGGTACGTCATTGCAATGAAGATATAATTTTTTTTATCATAGAATTATTTAAATGTAATTAAATTCTAAATTTTTTTTTGTAATTCTATTGGCTTATTCCATCTTGTCTAAGGTTTTCATAATTCGTCTGAATTTTTTTGTTTTTTCAAGGAGGCTTATTTTAAATGCAAAGACAATTGATACCAGCAGGCTACAATATTATTGTATGAGCATCACACATCATCATTTATTAAACTTGATTCTTCATTTAAGATAATTATGTCGTGATTTAATTCTCCTTCTGTATTCAGCTCACGCTTTGAAAACAGATCCAATGAGAAGAAAATACTTCCAAATGAGTGCAAGCATTACTTTGTAGAAACTTGGTTCACAAAATTCTATTGTTTAGCTCCATGTTATAGAATACATATCAGTATCTCCAACTGAACTTTATAAACACTTTTAATAATTAAGAAATTTGAAGAATAACTCGAAGGCCAATTGTAGATTTTCTGTTCTACTTTTGAGTGCACAAGATGGCTGCGGTAGCCGAGTGGTATAGGTATCGGATCGTGGCTTGCCTTGTCACGAGTTCGAGCCCAGTACCACTAAAGACCCACCGTGTAGGACAGCGATGCACGTTAAATCTGTCTAGAGCTGAAATGTCCTCCCGTTGGTGTGGTGTGGTAGTTAGGAGAGGGGGTGCCAGCTCAGGTGTCGTCCACGTCACTTGACCATGGTTCAAAATTACGTGGTCCGTCGCCAAAAGCCCTCGTGTAGCTGAACAGTGCGACGTTAATATTCAATCAATCAATCCGTAACGAAGAACGGCACTTACGCATTTCGCCGTATGCCATTTGGCTTGTCAGGGGCGGCTCCCAATTTTCAAAAGGACATTAATATCTTTCTAAAACCGGTGATAGGGAAGTTTTTCGATTATTACAAGATGCAGGGTTAACCCTAAACAAAGACAAATGCAAATTTGGTTGTGATGAACTGAAATATTGAGTTTTAATTATTAGTAAGAAGGGAGTTAAAACGGGTGAGACAAAGGTTCGAGCTATAGTTGAGATGAAACCACCACGAAATTTTAAGGAGTATTCCAAATGTTTCGGTAGGTCCCAGTGGCACGCGAAGTTGATTAAAAATTATGCTGATCTATGCAAGCCACTTTATAATCTTAAACGAAAACTTAAGAAATTGTGTTGGTCAATACAGGCGCAAAAAGCATTCGACGCGGTCAAGGCGTTCATAACGAAAGCGCCAGTTTTAAACGTGCCGGATTTTAAAAAGCCCTTCGAGTTATTTACAGATGCAAGTTCAATAGGTGTAGAAGTGGTTCTAAATCAGGAACAGAGAACAGTGGTGTTTGCTTTTCGCACGCTTAGTAATGCGGAGAGGAATTACACTGTAACAGAGGGAGTGTTCAGCAGTAGTTTGGGATTTAATTCAGAACGTATTTAGGTTCTTTCCTGGTTAATGTTATTACAGATCACGCTGCGTTAATACGTTTAACACATGGTAAAAATTTGTCAAATAGAATGATCAGATGGGTATTAATTAAAATTAGCAGAATTTAATATAGAATGGAAACATCGTTTTGGAACTCAAAATGCGGTGGCTAACGTTTTGTCGAGGAACCCGGTTGAAAGTATAATAGGAGAGAAAGTTAATTGTGCAATAATCAGGGATTTGTTATTTTGGTCACGAGAACAGTTAATTGAAGACCAAAGAAAAGACCCGGAATTAGGTCATATCTATAGATATCTAGAAAACCTAGAAGATAGCTCAGTTAATGCGACAATATATGAGAATTGGTCCCGCGATTTCAAGTTAATCGATGGCTTGTTGTTGTATGCGAAACATGCAACGTCTCTAGGTGAAATGCGAATATACATTCCAAAGTCTTTAAGAAATGAAATAATGAGAGAATTTCCCAACAAGCACTTAGCAGGTCATTTTGGACGCTTTAAGACTGACCATAAAATAAGAGACGTTTATTTCCCGTATATGAGAAAATTTATTGGTCAATATGTCTCTACTTGCCTCATGTGCCAAGTTAATAATTATAAAAACGCGTCACCAGCTGGTCCATTAATTCCGATTATATCAAATTATCCAAATGAAATAGTTACGTTAGATTTTTTTAATTCCATACCCTGCGTCGAGAGTGAAACGTAACTGATATGTGCTAGTAATTACGGATCATTTTAAAAAGAGGCCTGAAATCATACCCCTTAAAAAGGCCTCAGCTCGAGTAATAGCGGATTTTTTTGCTTTGATAATTATGTATATCGCGTTTTGGAGCTCCAGTAAGATTAATAAGTGATAATGGTCCCCAATTTATCTCCGATATTTTTGAGCATTTGAGTGATAGATTAGGCATAAGGCATGTGAAAACTTTTGTATACAGATCTCATGCAAATAGAAACGAACGCGTGAATCGCGATCTTGTGCAAGTGATTGCAAGTTATGTGAATGATCAACATGATACATGGGACCACACACACAGTTCTTACGTGAGTTTGCTTATGCTATTCGTACAGCAGTGAAGGAAACGATGGAAAAACCCCTTGCAGAATTATTTTTAGGTTGAAATTTGGTTACCCCATTTCAGAAATTAGTGATGGTATCGGATAAAACTGAGCTTGCAGAAGGGGTTATTTAGAGATTGTTTGATGAAGCTAGACGAAACACAAAGGCTAAGCGTGAAAAATGGGATAAGTATTATAATTGACGCAGGCGGGATGTGCAAATTAATGTGAATGACTGGGTCTTGATAAAAACACATCCTTTAAGTTCAGCAGCAAAAAAAGTGGTAGCTAAATTTAAACTAAAATTTGAAGGTCCTTATAGAGTGTTAGAGGTAAAACAAAATAATTTAGTGATATAGAGATCGGGAAAAAGGTTAACGGTCAATGTCGATCAAGTTAGAATATTTTATCATAGGAAAAGTGACGAGATGGAGATAAGAACTGTTAGCTCGGATAGAAATAGCTCTAAATGGAGTAATTTTGAAAGCGTGCAACAGAGATCAAATGAGTTGCAGTACGGTAGGAAGAAGGGGTAAAGTGTGAGTTAGAGGAAAAAGGGATAAGTTTTTGTTAAGAAAGATCAGGGCGAAAGACACGCAGGTAGCACCGATAAGCGTGGACCACTTTTCACCTAGCTCTTGGACAGAACCCAGTAGAGCAGTGATTCTCAAACTTTCACTACTGGCGACCCTATTTTGAATCATAATTTTTATCGCCCCAAATAATAATGTATTTAATGCAATAATAATGCACTTTTTTGGCGCTAAAGCTACAATACGATCATAATTATAAACCATACAAATTAACAAAATAAGTATTAAATTTTGTATATGTTACTTTTAAGTAATATATATTTTTATTTGTTTACTTTTTTGTTCAATTCACTATAAAAGCGTGTTTTTTTAGTTTGTTTTTAAACTATAATTTATTTTATAATTATTTTTACTATACACGATAAAAATCACAATTCCAGTGAATAATTTAATTAAGAGAAAATGCACTTACCTACTTTCAAGGACTTTTTAATTTTTCTTTGATAAAATTTGAGAAAAATTCCATTAAAACTAAAGAAAATGTTCCAAATGTGCGTAACCTTAATAAAGTACATAAATCAGAGACACTTTTCTCGAACAATACAGGAACGTTATTTTCTAGCAAAAGTGTCGTATTTTGTTCACGTTATTTTAATTTTGCTGTCGTTTGATGATCTACAAATAGCATTTTTGAACTTTTCTTCCTTGTGTCTTTTTGACTAGGCAAAGTGCTACATTTATGGCTTCATAATTTTCTTCATGGAGTTCTTAAGGCAGCATTTGAAAATTTCAATTCATATTAAACGTTTCATGTCTATCACTTTTCTCATATTTACTCTCGCTCTCTTGATTAATATGCATTATTTCAGCAGGTTCTTCAATTGCTTGATCAGTTTCAGCTTCCTTCAATACAGAGATCACAGATGCCCATTTTTTTATATTTTGCTCATTTACATTTATAAACCATAATCAGTCGTACAACACAGCAATCAAATCCACAAAATTGTTCTTGGGGAAAAGTGTAGCATGTTCATAGAAAATGTTTTTGAACAAAAGTGGTCGCCAAGGAACTCGATCAAAACTAGTAACTTGATTGTAAAAAAAAAAAACGTTTGACACTCTCAAAAAAGAGGCATATTTGTGACAAATTCATTTTAGTTCTCATTAAGACTGTCTAATAGAAGGATACTGTCAAGGTCACTGCTAACGAATAAACAGTTTCCCAGATTTTACGATTTTGTGACCCTGGGTTGACTCTGTGCCTCATGCGACCACTCCCATGTTAAAAGTGTATTCAGTATAAAAGTATCTGTGTCAGTTCTAAAAAATAATTGTGTAAAACAAATTTCATTATGCATTATATGTTTCAGAATACTCATAAAAATACATATTGGCCATATAATCCTTCAAAGTGCTCAATATGCTTATCCATATATCATAAAACTCATTCACATGGAAAAAAAGCAACAGAAAAATATCATTTACAGCTTTCCTAAAAGAAAGAGAGACGGAGTGAAACATATCAAGTAAGTTTGAAGGTCAAATATATGATAATCAAAAGTAGTATTTTAGGGGTTAAAAGAAACGTAATAAAAAAAATCTCTCATCGTGGGATAACAGTAAAGCAAACAAAATGTCTTTTTTTAATTGGTTATAGGATCAAAGATAGCTAATGAGCGTTTGAAGTGGAATCTTTTATTTTTAATGATCACCAGATGATATATATAAATTATATCGGTGTAAATGTGTATTTTTTATTATGTCAGAAAGCATTTTGTTTTACTTCATTCCGAAAAAATTATTTTTTAAACCTTTTATTTTCAATATGCTCGCGCCCCCCTCGCAGGGTTATCGCGCCCCACAGTTGGAGAAACACTGCAGTAGAAAGCTCAAAATGAGCAGGAAAGAGACTATAAGGTATAAACGATCGCGTGACTCTGAGTCTGGAGGACCAGAAAGGAAGCAGAGGAAAAGGCAGAATCATTAGGTTGAAAAAAAGTCAGTTAACTTTAATCAGTAATAGTGAATTACAGGGCCCCAGAAAGAAATATAGAGGAGATGATTCCTAGTACAAGTAGATTTAACCTCAGATCAAGAAATGGAACAAGTGTGGAATTCCAACCAACCATTGAAATGAAGACACAACAAGAAAGACCAGTTCGAGCCAGGAACAGCAGAGGAAAACAGTACAACCCCTACATCGAAGAGCACGTAACATCAGGCAACAAGAAAACCAAACGAAGAGGTAATCAACAACAAAATGGCCAGGAAAAGAAAGGAGGAGCAAATACTAACCAATCAATCTCCTTGGAGGTCCTAGAAGGAGACGCCAACTACAAGTCATAAAAACCAGGTTGTATCGTTTCATTTTATATTCTTTCGAACAAGTGGTCGGAAGAATTATTGCAGAGAAGCAAGTCACGGTCGGGTAATTAAAATTCATAGCGCCAAGCAAAAGTTGACACTACAATGAGTGCATTTTTCTGGAAGATGAAAAATGAGCATTTTACTTGAAAAATTTTCTTTAAAAAAATTATGGAGAAAACAATGGTAAATATGCATTTGTTTACTTCTATGTATGACTTAGCTCAGCTGCGACAATTCCTTTGGTTATTTGTTTTAGTAGTTTATTGAAAAATGTTTAATTCTTTAGTGTATGTACATATATATATTGTTATATTGATTCATACTAATGTACATCTGGTTTGGGGGAACGCTGCACGCGTCGACAGCATACTAACAATAACATTAACGGTGCTGCGCGATTTGAGGGGAAGTTTATTGGAAAAGCCAGATAAAGTGTATACATGAAAATTAGTTGTAATTCAAATATGGTAAATAAAGTATGAATTTGTAATATGTAATGGTATTATGTGAAAATTTGTTATTCCACATGACTTAAAGAGTTTTGATTTCAGGGTGGCTGACCCTGAATTATTGAAAAGAAGCAGATTTTTTTAAGCAAAATTTTTAAATCCGACAAGATGGAAAAGACATGTTATACAGAAGTAGATTGTAATAGTTTTAAGTAGCATTAAGTAGAATTAAGTTAGTTAAGGGGTGTGTGGCCCTGGATTTTCCAGTTAAAACGTATATGGCTTTTCCCCGGGCCCGTTGCCTGAATGGGACACACCATTATCTTTGTAAAAGAGAATCTATCGTGATTAAAATACATAACTGATAATGATGGTCTAGTTATTTGAGTAAAATTATTAGGGCTGTCGAGAGCTCAAATTAGAGAGGAATATTAAAAATTAAAGTTAGGATGAATAGTGAAAATTAAAATTTAAGTTGAATATTGGAAATCAATGGTTCAAATGGCAATTCGAAGTTAAAATTTAAATGGAATATTGAAAGTTAGAAGCTCAGAAAAATTAAAATTATGCAAGTAATTTCTTAAAGGCCATTAAGACCCTCGAATAAATCACGTTTTGCTTCTTGGAGGGGATTGTGACGGGCTCACTCGTTTTTTCATTAACGTGTCCTTTGAGTTCTTTGGGGCCAGAATTAATGGCAAGTCTTTACCAACCAAATCCAAGAAGTGAAGCGTAAAGGAAAGATGCAAATTAGGAAGCTTTTAAATAACAGAAGTTAGAGTAAGCTATGTGGCAATTTGAGGAATGTAAAGACAATCCGTGGTTCAAGTGAGAAGAGGTTTTGGAAACGTTAGGTGAGAGCAAACATAAATTATACTTGATAGAGAGCCCTTAAGTCGAGGTGCATACCATTGCACTCCAGTAAATACGCAACTTCATCTAGGATTTTTTGTGATCGCAACTTCAGACTACACTGGTGTGCAAAACTTAAGCAGATAACCATGAAATTGCAGAAAAGGAGGTCTGGAGATCAGTACAGTGAACACGTAAGTTAGTAGAAACGTCATGCGTATGCAAATATCAGGAACGAAACGGCAGAAGCGACATGAGCGTACGCAAAACGCGTGATGTCAGCGCGTGCTGTTCAACAGTAAAATAAAATGAAGGACGCAGACGCAATTCAACATATTCGCTGCAAGTGCCGGTGAGTCAGTTCGTGAAATATGGCTAGAAGAAATCACCTGGACGACTTCACACATGGAAGAATGATCAGAAAGCTAGAGGAGGGGCGTACCGTCACCAGTGTAGCTGCAGAGTTCGGAATCAACAAAAGTGTCGTTTCGCGCGCTTGGAAAGCGTTCCAAACCACAGGTACAGCTGTTAGAAAGGTTGGTGGTGGCCACCCGAGGACGACAACTGCAGGGGATGACCGATATATCATCCTGCAGGCGAAAAGAGGCCGACGGCAGTCAGCAAGCGTCATTGCTCAGCAACTCTCTACAGCAACGGACGACAAGTGTCGCGGTTTACTGTGGCCAGACGCCTTCAAAAAGGGGCCTATTCGCTCGCCGTCCTGTACGCTGCCTGCCGTTGAAAGTTGACCACCGACGCCACCGTTTACAGTGGTGCAGAGAGCACAAAAACTGGACAACTGTCAATGGATTCGTGTCCTGTTCACGAATGAGTCTGTTCAGTACCAGAAGCGATTCTCAACGCGTTTTGATTTGGAGAGAGATCGGGACACGGTTTTATACCAGTAACATCAAGGAAAGACACCATTACGGTGGTCCTGGAGTTCTTGTCTGGGGAGGCATTATGCTGAACGGGCAAACTGAGCTCCACATTTTCGATAGAGGGTCTGTAACCGGGGATCGCTATTGTGAGGAAGCACTTCTTCCCCATGTGCGTCTGTTCCGAGGTGCCATTGGCCCAGACTTCATTTTTATGGATGACAATGCACGGCCACATCTGACTGTTGCTGTTGAGGAGCTGCTGGAAAGTGAAGATATCACTGGAATGGATTGGCCAGCGTACTCCCCAGAATTTAATCCCATCGAACATGTGTGGGATGCTTTGGGGAGACGTATTGCAGCACGCTTACATCATCCGGAGAACACCCAACAACTCAAACAGATGCTGATTGAAGAACGGGCACTCCTACCGCAAGAAATGTTTCACCAGCTGGTTCTGAGTATGCAAAGACGGTGCGAAGCAACCATTGCAGTGAGGGGAGGGCATATACCATATTAAGGAACATCTGCTTGTTGTTCTTCCTGTTGGATAGACCATCATGAGTCACGATACTATGCGTTCAATAAAGCTTGTTTTTGTTTGATTCCATACCGTAAGCATTGTATTCCTTTTTCAGCGCCGATGCTTTCGTCATCCTTTACGTACATAATACTTTCCCTCATTTCTGAATTTCATGTCTCTCAGATGATTTTTCGTGAAGTTATGGCAATAAACCCACCTGTTGCTTAAGTTTTGCACACTAGTGTACATTAAAGGTAGGAGTGACTATTTAACATTCGGATCTGTGATAGTCTAGGAATAGAGCTTAGGGGAGTTAGTATTGATAGTGGTCCGGATTAGGTTATTTCGGTATTAAATATGTTGTGTGTTTAGCCACCGTAGATTCTCTCACATATATTATTATCTAAATTGTTAGACATTTAAGTCTCAGATAATAAAGTCATATTAATATCATCACCGCTCCTAGTTTTTCCTTTATTCCTACATTTTTAGCTCACGCTGATAATCAACGAGACCGGCACACGAGGGGGAGCACCCTTACAACACGGGTTTCACTATTCTGGGGTACCCTAGAGATTCTTCTCTATTTCGACTCCCCTTCTTTGTCATCCAACTTCCTGTTTAGTTTATTTCACATCTAGATTACATATGAAACTGTTTTAAATATACTAGAGTATAATTCTAAATTTATTTTGGTTTTGATTGAATTATATCGTTAATTATAATTAACAGTTGGTTACCCTTCGAGTTGCGTTAATTTTGTATCGGTTTAATTAAATTGTTTTCCCTATTTTTTCGATGTTTCTATTTTTTTTTATTATTATTAACACCATTGGTTTGCCAACCCGCATGTGTGCCATGTGCGGTGTCCCGATAGGAGGAAAATAGTCTCCTGGGGATACCTTTGGCCCACGCTTCACTCTAGACGGGAATCCGGAGCTCCTGTCAATCGGCTGGTGATGAGTCTCTGTGGTGTCCCTGGAGAGACATTGATGTAGGGTTAATGGTACAGATAAGAGGAGTCGGGCTTACCCTTTGGATCCTCGCCCTGATACTGTAGTACAATATTCTAGGTGTACTCCAGGTAAGCGCCGTACCTGTTTTTTTTTCAGACGACCGACACACTGCATCCCTTGTTGGACTCCGTGGTGGGCGGAGGATGAAGTTTTTTCGCACCTATAGATCCGAATATGCTGTGCTTGGGTAAAGGCCTGGTTTTACCCAACCTTAATATCGATAACACTGCTACACGAGAAAGATTTTTATTGATCTAAAAATAACATATCTACAAAATCACCATTGGCCATACATAAAGCTCTCAAAGGAATCAGAAATCCGTTAAAAGATTGCGATCCGGTTTAAACCAGTTCTACTATACAAAGTCTTTCTTACTTGCTAAAACGTAAATCTCTTACAGCATCCCGTGGCGCCATTTCTGAACTTGACCTGTTGACCACCTCTAAAGCAGAAATCCTCGAAGGATTCTCTGACCAACATGTTATTCATGTCAGAAGAATCACAATAAAAAAGATACAATAGTTATACCGACCAAACATTTAATTTTAACTTTTAGCAGCTCCACCCTATCCAAAACCATTAAAGCAGGATATTTGAACTGTAAAATACGTCCTTACATTCTGAATCTTGTACGCTGTTTCAAGTGCCAGAGGTTAGGATACTCACAAACTGCTTGCCGCAGAAAACTAACATGCTATAGATGTGCATCTGTTGGACATGCCTTTTCAAATTGCAGTCTGGAGCAGAAATGCATTAATTGTTCTCAGTCTCATTCTTCCGATTCCAAATTATGTCCAAAATGGAAAACTGAATAAATAGAAGAAATAAAAACTAATAGAAATATAACATACTTAGAAGCCCGAAAGTTAATAACCCGTCCTATATCACAAACATACTCACAGACTGCTAAATCTTCAATATCCACTTTTACACAGACTGATGAAAATATTACAAAAATAAAATGTCCCCCACTTAAATTACTTGAATCAATTACTATTTTTTTCAGTTTCCACATTGTCGTCTTCTACTCAAGCACACATCTTCAGTAATATCAGTCATATCAAGTGTGAATTTTAGTTACCTATATCCATTTCTACTGCTCTCCCCTTGGCAATAGTGTAAATACCTCAGCTTCATCTTTATCAACTGAAATTCAGTCAACTGTCCCATTACTTAACGCTGCTTCTGTCAAACTTCCGCCCAACTGCAAATAATTTCAAACCAAGTAGAAAAATTAGGAAAACGCTCTCAACAGAAATACATTGAAATAAAAGTGACGCCGCATGAGCCAAAAACAAGTTGCACACATTATACATCAGAAGACGTTCATGACGTGGAGGAATCCATCTCTGATGGATTGGAGTCTAGTTTCAAACAATACATGATACCGACAAGGAATAAGAAAAAATAAATCAACTAAATATTTTCAATTCAGTCTGTAAATATCGTGCTCAGATTTAAAGTCATGAAATAAATTATTTTCATGGTTTTAAATTCACTTTCTAGCATTGTTATAGTCTAAGAATGGTAAATGAATTTTTATACGATTTTAATAAATATTAGCTATTAGATATACCTTATTCATATCATTATTTTAAAATTTTAAGTGTGTTTCTAGGATTTCATGTCATTTAAAACACAAATGTTTGGCGCAGTATAGTCAAATTTGGCTCTTTTGTGCCAATGAACCTCAAAATCACTTACTCACTCAAACGCAGTTGCTGATGCTTTTTCTCATATTTCTGAGATACAATTATCTTCCAAAATAGACTACGAGGCTTTGACTCAGGATCAAGAGTCTGATTAAAGACTTAACTATTTGATGGCAAATGGTTCAGGATTGAAATTACAAATGATTGAACATTCAAACGGTATTAAATTGATGAGTGACACTTCCACTGTAATCACAGGACCATTTGTGTTCCCCTGAATTTCAGAAAAATTGTTTTTGACAGTTTTTACTCACTATCCCATCCTGGTAGCAAGACCATAGCCAAATTAATTAAAGATGGCTTCATTTGGCCTTTTCTACAGAACGTTTTTCCCGATATTGTATCTCCTGTCAAAAAAGCAAAATATCGAGGCATCTATCCTCCAGATTCCATCATGTTCATCTGGACATATTAAGGCCATCACCACCATATGCTTACTGCCTTATGTGTGTCGACAGATTTTCCAGATGGCCTGAGGTTTTTCCAATGGTTAATCAAAGAGGTGAAAGATGTGCCCCAACTTTCTTAGCAAAAGGGATTTCCAGGTTCCAGAGGTCGTGACTAATGATCGCGGTACTCAGTTCAAATCCGAGCTTTACCAGTTCCTCACAAATTTCCTTGGTTCTGTGAGAATGCGTACCATGAGTTATCATCCGGTTTCTTACGGGATGGTGGAAAGATTTCCTTCTCCACTCAAGCACTCTATAAAATGTCATGGAACTGAACGTTGGACAACTACACTTCCTGTAGCCCTGTAAGGTATTCATTCCTGCCCAAAGGAAAAGTTAGGGGCATTCCCCGCTGAGTTACTGTACAGAGAGACTTAGCGTCTTCCTGGAGAATTTTTCAATTCCAAAAGGCTGTTCGTTACATTGTAGCATTTCTCCAACAACTTCATGACACAATACAATCCTGGCAACCAGTTAGTTAAATCAATCCACATGTAGGGATACAATTCGTACGTAGGGATACAATTCGTAGAACGCTATATAAACCCTACAATGGACCCTAAAAATATCCTGAATCAACAAAATCTTTACTTTGGACATCCGTAGCCAGAAACAAACTGTATGGTTTGATCGACTCAAGCCAGCGTTCCTTCTGAATGACGAATTGCAAGCGGATCATGTTGTTCCTGCCACCACCATACCAGATCGTCTTCAATACATGACCCGTTTGGGTCGATTCCGAACGGATTCTCCGGTCTAATTCTAACCAAACTTCGGTTTCGAGGGGATTACTATGGCACTCGTAAAACATACTTGACCACTATGCATTTAACCGACCATGTACATAAAAAAAAATTGTTGTCAAGTTTATGTATATTATTGTAATCTCTCAGCAACGTGGTTCAATTAAACCGGCTGCTGATTTTTATATTTAAATACATTTCAATTTTAGTTTGCGGATTGTAAAGTTTTTATTGAGCTACTTTGTCATATCCTTCTGCATCGTACTACCTTAATTCAATATCTATTATACCTTCACAGGTGTAAAAGCTCAAAAACGGAAATGTTTATCTATGGTGCCCCCCATAGACCCCTTTTGGAGACTATTTTCACAAAACTGTTTCTTAGTGGATTTCAATTTAACAAAAAAGGAACATGTCTGCCATATTTCAAGTGTTTTGGTCTAATATATCCAGAGATCTCGTGACGAGTGAATATCTTCTTTTGGCGTGTGTGGATAGATAGATGCTTTTTATGGGAAGAGTATCTATTGGTATAGATAATGTAACACATAATTTAATTTAATATATATATAGATGGATATAGATGCTATATATATATATATATTACGTCGAACATTTTAATTCCTTCCCCCTCCTATTTTTACTAATATTATGAGTTAAACATGCAATACAAATTCAAAATTTCAAAAAAAGAATCAAGTTATTTATCTATGTAAAAATTTCATCGTAACAATTTAAACTAATTTTTCATCCAAGAGTAATTTATTTATCCTTCCCAGGTCCGGGCTGCACTCAGCAATATGATCCTTGCTTTCCAAATCCTTGTCAGAACGGAGGCAGCTGCTGGCCGAGTTTGGATTCCTTCTTCTGCTCTTGCAGGCCTGGATACACCGGTGACACTTGTGAAGGTACAATTCTCAGATATAGTAAAGAGATCAGGGCTTCTGCTAAATTATAGACTCTGATTTAAATATTGAACTTTTTTAATTGAGAGAAGAGAGAGAAGTTCATTTTTTAATTATGAGACACCTTTTTTACTGTCGAAAGAGGCAGAATTAAAAAATCACTGGCCCTTTTTCGGTTTCTGCGAGTTAAAATAAAGCCATTTACACATACAACCTTTGACAATAAAGTTCGGTAAATGAATACAGAACGGCCGATCTGGCCACACTGGAAAAACAAAACACTGCACATGCGTAGTTGCACAGGTGTTTTTCATCTGCCATCACCGTTGTTCAATTGAGCGTCGTTTGTGTTCCGTGTAAGACTTGTTTTACTAAGTGCTTGTTTAGTGCGTTGGTTCTTAACTGAGAACAGGAAAATGAAGGAACAAAAGATCAATTTAAAGTTTTGTTTTAAGCTTGGAAAGACACCGAAAGATGCTGGTACGGGTTTATGAATATCAAGCACTGTCCATGAAGAGCGACTGAAGCGTAGCGAAAGACCGGCGGCTTCCATCAGTGACGAATCCATTGTAAAAGTTGACATTCCATTGACAAAGTGAGTAACTTAATCATGAAAGATCGTCAATTAACTGTGCGTATGATAGCTGGACGATGAATGCTGCAAGGTAAATTGAAATTTTGACCCGTTTAATAAAACGTCTACACAGGGTACAACCCCAGTACGCACACACAACAAGGTTCATGGATTTGCTCGCCCTCACACAGCCAATATCGTCAAACAGTTCCTGGTAAAAAAAAAAAAGGCGGGGCGGGAGGCAACTTGAACATCCACCATTATCCTTAGATCTCAATCCACCAGACTGCTTCCTATTCCCACGACTCAAAATCGCTATGAAAGGAAAGAGATTTCACGATATTTCGATCCGATGTGCAACGAAACGTGACGAGGCTTTTGAACTCCTTCTCAAATGAAGACTTCTTACAAAGTTTCCAGGACATGTATAGAAAATCTAAGCTTTGCATAGTTATGGGAGGTGACTATTTCGGGGAGGACATTAAGGTAATTTTGTTTAATATTTCATCTATAAATTAATGTTACAAAACTATTCACCAAACTTTATTGTCAGAGGTTGTATATGCTTATGTAAAACTACCCGTAATAATTTACTCGTTGTTTACCCTTTAAAAAGTTATACTTTTGTCAAAATATAACGTTTTTTTAGCTTGAGAAAATTATTAAAAATAGATAAATTAGCATAAATATGTGTTTATTGTAAGTATAAGAGTCATATAATAATACTAATTAAAGACCATTTGGCTATGATTTTTGAAATCAAAAACTGGAACTAAACAGAGTATATATGAATTTTAATATATCAAGTGAATTTTAAGTTACTTTAGTACAACAGAGTTACCAATTGTTATTATATAGGGAAATAATATAATCATGGCACAAAAAATGTCAACAACAAACGTTCGGTAAAAACCATTGCAAGCAAATATTTTTAAAGACTAAAACACAATGAAATACTGTCATATGTATTAATAAAAAGCCATGGTGCATAAATACACTGGTGTGAAACTTAAATAAAAGCATTCCCATAACTCCTCAAGAAATCATCTGAGACATTCAGAAGTGAGTGACAGCATTTTGTACTTAAGCGATGACGAAACCATATCTGCGCAAAATTGGATAAAATATGAAATGAAACAGAAAATACTTTATTGAATTCATAGTATCGTTACACATGTCCAAGAGGAAGAATTACAAGCAGCTGTTCCTCAGCATGGGATATGCCCTCCCCTTACTGCAATGGTTGATTCACCTCGTCTCTCCATGCTTACCAACAGATTGTCCAGCAGTTGAGATTAGAGTACCCATTCTTCAATCAGCATCTGTCTCAGTTGTTGGGTGTTCTCCGGAGGATGTAAACGTACAGCACGGCGTTTCTCCAAAGCATCCCACACATGTTCTAAGCCATTCGAGTGATATCTTCATTTTCCAGGAGCTGTTGAACATCAGCAGTCCAGAGCGACCATGCATTGTCATCCTTAAACCCCATGACTGATCCAATAGCACCTCGGAACAGACACACATGGGAAGGATCACTTCCTTACAATAGCTATTCCCAGTTACAGAACCTCTGTCAAACGTGGAGCTCAGTTCGCCCATTCAGCACAATACCTTCCCAGACGACAACATCAGGACCACCGTAACAGTCTCTTTCTGTGATGTTACTGGGTTGAAACTGTGTCTCGACCTCTCTCCAAATCAACTGGTGTTGGGAATAGCTTGTGGGATTGAAACGACTCTCCTCCGTAAAGAAGACACGATTCCATCGATGAAATGCCCCGTTTTTGTGCTATTTACATCACTCTAAACGGTGTCACCGATGGTAAACTCTCAAAGAGATGTAGTGTTAGGGATGGGGGACAAATAGGTTCCCTTTATGAAGGCGTCTGGCTACAGTGAATCACCACATTTGTCACCCTGTTTCTGTACACAGTTGCTAAACAATGGCGCTTACTGACTGGTATCAGGCTCTTTTCACCTGCTGGATGATATATCGGTCATCCACTGCAGTTGTTTTTCCACAGCGGCCACCACCAACCTTTCTAAACGCTGCACCTATGGCTTGGAAAACATCCAAACTCACACAACGACACTTTTATTGATTTCGAACCCTTCAGCTACACTGGTCAAACTATGCCTCTTTCCGATCATTCATTCACGTGTGAGTCATCCAGGTGATTTCTTCAAGCCATAATTCACGAAAGAACTCACTTCTTTAATTGGACCTCCGTTCTTTCTTTTATGGTAGCCTTGAGTTGCACGAGCCGACCGCACGCGTTTTGATGACGAGTTGCCTGTGACGTTTTTTTCCTGGCATTTGCATTTGTATCACCTCTCTAATGAATTGCGTGTTCATTGTACTGATCGCAATTTCATGATTTTCTGTTTAAAATTTACATTGTTGCTAAAGTTTGGCATGCCAGCGTAATATGCAAGGGTTGATTATTCAAATAAAGGGTGTTTTTTTCAGGTATAGAAGTTTAAGTTGGCATTACTTTCCAAGATGGCGACCAATTTAACAGCTGTCAAGTGATTTATTCTCAGTTTGGTTTGGCAATTCATCAAAACGATCATCAAGCAAGGCGTAGATTCGTCGAATGGGCCCAAAACAAGATTGCCGTTGTTCCCGATTTTCATAAGCGAATTTTGTTTAGCGATGAAACGCACTTCTGGTTGAATGGCTACGTCAACAAACAAAACTGCCGCATTTGGAGTGAAGCTAATCCACAAGTGTATGTCGAAACACCGTTACATCCAGAAAAACTGACTGTTTGGTGCGCTTTATGGGCTGGTGGAATCATTAGTCCGTACTTCTTCAAAAACGATGAAGGCCACAACGTTACAGTCAATGGTGATCGGTATAGAGCCATGATTACTAACTTTTCATTCCTGAACTGAACAATCATGATGTCCAGGAGCTGTGGTTCCAACAAGACGGCGCAACATGTCACACAGCTCGTGCCACAATCGATTTATTGAAAGACACGTTTGGTGACCGCCTAATTTCACGTTTTGGACCTGTGAATTGGCCTCCAAGATCTTGTGATTTAACACCGCTAGACTATTTTCTGTGGGGCTATGTAAAGTCATTGGTCTATGCGGATAAGCCACAAACGCTTGACCATTTGGAAGACAATATTCGCCGTGTTATTGCCGATATACGGCTACAAATGTTGGAAAAAATCATCGAAAATTGGACGTCCAGATTGGACTACATCCGAGCCAGCCGTGGCAGTCATATGCCAGAAGTCATATTTAAAATGTAATGCCACAAGATTATCTTTCGAATAAAAAAAATTCATTTCAATCGAATAATACATCGTTGTTTTATTGCAATTTAAAGTTATATACCTCTAAAAAAACACCCTTTACTTCTATTGTGAGACATGAGCCCGTGTTTGCCCCATTTCTACATTATCTACGCGACCTGTTTCTGTAGGAAATAATGAAGAACCACAGACATATCATTCATATTAATATTTGTTTATTAAGATCTTAACTTATATTCACTATGCACAATGATAATAATAATTATAGAAAGCGGTTCTGGAGGGAGAAGACACAATTCGTATTACCAAATGATCGCGTATAATTGACCACTATATCTAACTTTACAGAGTACGCTTAATCTCATTAAATCTCACAGTTTCCTTGTATCTTAATTTAAGAGTCTTACCGCAATATATATATCTTGGGTAAACAGCAATTCGCTTGATCCAAGCTGACGTGACTTTTAATCCTTGTGGAATGGTATCCACCTTGATAACACAAGTACGGGTAGATTAACTCTTGAACTCTGGATTTTCTCTCACTTTAACTTAAGCGTCTGTAAACATAGACTTCGTATATTCACTTCACATAGTCACCCCGGGAACGCTAAACTTCTACTATTTATAAGATTCCTAATTTGCATTCTCACGTTTTTCGTCTGGATTTGGTTGGGAAGAATTGTCATTCTGGCCCCAAAGAACCCCAATAGGACATTAGTAGAAATCGCTATGAAAGCCCGTCACACTATGAACTTAGGAAAGAAGTCCGAAAAATGCACTGAGATCAGCAACTTTCTCCTTCTCCTCGACAATTGATTCAACATAAGAAAAGTTAAAAGAACGTTACTGGACAATATTCAAGCATCTTCCATATAGGAAAGTTTTTACCTTCATTTGTTTGGATCTCCTTCCCAAAGAAGAGAAAGATGTTCGTCAAATGATGGAGAAGAATATATTGTGCATAATTGGCTTTGTACAAAACTGACTACTCTCAACACACAAAAATAAAAAAAAATCTCAATACGTTGGAATAAAAATGCATAGATCTTAAAAAGAAAGAGAGATAAAAAAATATTTATGTTATTTTGATGAGTAAAATGTTTCAGAAAAAATATTTTAAAAAGTCTCGTTTATATTTGATCCTTCCTCGAAGTAACAAATGTTAATGTGTGTGTAAATTGTTTTATTATAAAAATGTCTCCTTACTTTTACATATAGCAATATATAGAGTGAAGAACAATTTCGGAACAAATATTAAAAAGGGAACTCTATTTTTTTCTTGCATTTATCAAATTTTCAATGTTTCAAGTGAATTGTGTTGAGTCTAGACAACTTGCCTAATTCACCGTAGATCTGACATCTGTTTCAGAGCTCCGTTATCCTGGCATGCCCATGGCTCACACTTTGGAAGACACCTCCGTATATCGCAGTGCTACTATTGGACCTGCCAGTGCTTCTTTGGATCCCCTGCATAATCTCTACATTGCAGCTGCTACTCTGGCGGGGGCTTGTCTCATTGTGCTGGCTGTTGTCACGGTTTGCCACTGCAGAGTTCACAAGACATATCGTCGATTCACCAGGAAACTAAGCCGCCATTCTTCAACAGATCTGAAGCAAGACCAGCTGTGAGTAGACTATATTCTGTTCAGCAATTTTTTTTTCAACTCACTCTTCTGTAGGTGCAGTGGTCGTAACATATTTAAGAAATCCGACTACGTTCGGAAATGTGATTTTGCAAAAGCGTACAAACGAATATTTTTTTTAAAAATTTAATGTCACTTAGATTAGAATACACGTATAAAAGTGTTTTAAGAATATTCTTACAAAAAATTATTTAAATGCGATATTTTGGCAAAAAATGATCATAGAACTACCTATTTTCAAAACATTCTTCTTCTTTGAAAAATGTTTCGATAATAATAATATTTTACCTTCTGATAGACAGAGCTCAGACCTCTCTGTACAGAGCCTGAACTAGGAGTTATAAAATGTGACTTAGAAGTGGATTTCTCCATATTTTAATATATCTAAGTGGAAACATTTTAGGAAAATAACACTAATTATATTATTTCAATTTGTAGTAACTCTGAAAATGTGAATTTTTCAATAATTGTAGTTCATACTCTCTGGAGAAGTCTTAGCTATCAAAAGGCAAAATATTATTGTTATCGAAGCAGTTTTCTTAAAAGGAGAATATTTTGAAAATATGTAATTCTATGCTCATTTTTTGCCAAAATATCGCATTTAAATAATTTTTTATTGTAATAATTTTTTAAGACTATTTTATACGCGCGCGATTATTCTAATCAATATGACACTAAACATTAAAAAAAAATATTCGTTTGTAGGCTTTTGCAAAATCACGTTTTCGAACGTAGTCGGATACCTTAATTATATAATGTCAGAATTTAAAATGGAATTTTAGAGTAGAACGGTTTCCAGATTTGCGCAAATTGCAGATAGAAGAAAAAAATTAATTTTGCTAAAAATTTACTCATTGTTTGATTGCTTGTAATTCAATTTCAATAATTAAGATCTTTTTCTACTAAGTAAGCAAATTTTCAATGATGAAGAATAATAAGACTGAAATTTATGATCTGTAATATCTATTAGATATAAAAATGTATAAATTATATTAGGCAAAGAATCTTTCTTTTAAAATCTGTTCACAGATTCTAGTTTACAGATGCATGGGAAAATCAGTAACATTTCTGTCATTAACTTGGTTTAAAAAAGTGAAACAAAAAGTGATGTTTTAGTATCCTTTCTAGTATTGAAAAGATGTTTTTGGAAAGAGTATTCAGTGTATTTTGGCTTTTTCCCAGCGAAGACCCAGACAAGTATTCACTGAGGTGGTGTGGGAGCGCTTCTGAAGTCTCTGGCCAGGAAGGAAGAGGAGGGAAGCTGAACAGAGACCTGCTGGATACGGTCCGAACTCCTCTTATTCACTAACCTACCTTTTTCTTGTACATTCATCGACACCCGGATTGGAAAAGTCATCCAAGATGACAATTTCAAGTACCCGCCCGTCACATTCGCGACTTAGAAAATATTACTGCAATGCCACAATAAATGCTTTGATTGGTATACAAAATACAATTATACGTGAAAAATATTCAGATAAATGTAGTTGTCGTAGTTCTTTATGTTAGCGAATATATTTATATGCAAATCTAACAACTAAAGCAGTCATTGTATCACACTGAAAATGTATCAAAATATGGGAAAAAATTATTAATATTTTTCGTGCAATTTTGTAACATATCGTCTTTTAAAATAATAATGGACTCGGAATGCAGTTTTTAACTGAATTTTGAAGGGAAACTGATCATAACGTAAAAATAGAATTAGAATGGTTCAACAATTATGACACAATATAGCTTGACCTCAAAGATTTTTTTTTCAATTATGATTACTATCCCATGTGTTGTCGAAAAATGTAACACATTATAACACCAACATACTTTGACTGAAGTGGTCTGTTAGATTAGCAATTATGAATCATTAGAATGTTTTTTTTTGGCGTTTTTATTAAGCTCCTAGCGTAATGTGATTCCAATGTTCTTTGGTGTTAACGCAAAGCTTCAAATTGTCCACATCGAAACACGTCCAACACCGTGGGGTCAAAATGCAATGTTACTTCTCCACATTAGCTACTACACAACCCCACCTAATTTTTTATTAGAAATAGAAGCAAACCGTTTGATTGGCCCTCATCTGTCTTAGATTTTAAAATCATGCCAAAGGTTTCCTTCCACCTATATATTGAAACTGTTTTTAAAAATAATTTTTTTCTCTTGTACACGTAATTTTTAAAGACATAAAATATTTACAGAAAGTTGTTTTAAGGATTTGGAAGAGAAAATATTCCATGACTTCTTTTTGAAAGAGGTTAAAAACATACCTTTTATTTTGAAAGGAAAACATATTATTGTTGCCAAATATACTTATCACTCTTTCATCATTTACCAGTTCAGTATTGATTTATTTCTTCAAGATTTGAAAAATGTGCGTATTTTAAGGAGAAAAATATACATTTTTAAAATTAATTTTCTTAAGACATGTGTGTGCGATATATTTACAAACTCTGGGTATAAAAAACGGCTTTTGAAATTATATAAGAGTTGATAAAGCACATAAATGAAATTAATTAATCAAGTGAATTATAAAATCGGACGTCACAAAATTTTTCATTAATTCTATTGAAAAATAAGTAATGACATAATAAGCTACATAAATGTAGCATTGCTTCTAAAAATAAAGAGTTCTGTGCCAACAATCATAGCCGTTCTTTTCAAAAAAGACGAAAAATAATTTTTATAAAAGTCTGCCACAGTGTTTACGAAAACAGTTCAAAGTATTCTTATAACAATAAGAGCTTTATTTCAAGGCAGAAAATTTTTCCTTTAATTAAGCCATAAGTCAGTTTAATTTCAATAGATTTGAACAACATGATTAACATATTTGTAACCGTCCGCTAAATGCTATAAGAAGTTTGTGAACGTCAATTCCCCCTAATGTGTTTCTGATTGCAAATTTGAGATGGAAATAACGGTTCCTATCAAAATTTAAAAGAAAAGAGAGAAAAATGTTCCTTTAATCTGCCCAAAACTTGCTATTTTTCTTTGCAATTTCTTACAACGTGCACACAAGTTTCTCACATGCGTTCAACTAGAAATACTTCATTTTTAACAAGTAATTAACAAACATTTATATTTATAAATTTATTCAATACATTTTAGATAATTATTGAAAGAATTTCGAAATCAACTGCAAGAAATTAATAAACCATACAAAGCTCTTAAACATATTAATTTATTAGCCCATATCATTTGTGCGGATCTTAAGACTGAAAAAAAGACTTAATTTCGACCAAAAGAAAATTAACACTTATGCAGACTTATTCAATGTTTGGTGTATCATGACATTTATCATTTGTATAACTATTTATTTATTGAAACGATCCAAACGTTCTTTTCACTTTTGTCCTAAAAAAGAAATTACTCCGATCGTTTACAAGTAAGTTAATCTTGTGGTTGTAGCTCTCTTTCAAAATCAATGCAGCTTTGTCTTGCTAAGCAGTTCAATCATCAGAACTTCCTTTTCACGTGAATTCTAGTCACGTAGAATGTATTAGTTATTAGGTATTAGATTTACTCTGCATTATTGTTGTGAAAATTGAATAAAAGCACTTTATAAATTGAGCTTAATTCTATTTGATTAGATGGCCAATAGGAATAGACCATTGGAAGCTGCTACCAAATTAAGCTCATGTAACTTTTTCTCCGTGTGTTCAAAACATTTAAGTTCAGCATGTAACTTCATATTATGTGAATAAATACAGTGTTTTGCTTTGTTTCTATGTTTTATCATTGAATGCACGAATCAATTGATTAAAAGATACATTTCTTTTAATAAAAATGTTTCATTCGAAAAGGTCTCTATTGAACAAATTAATGACAAACAAACAAATTGAATATATGATAATTATAAAGAAAATACGTCTAAAAAGTTGGGATGAATCAATCGAAAATCAAACTAACGTGCTTAAGATCTTAAGCGATACTCATGGTTTGGTATCTTCCAAATTTTGAAACTTCATTTTTATAAAATAATGCAGTCATTTAAAATGATGACTCTTAACCTTCAACATTTTCGTTGAAAAATGAATTCAATATTATTGGCTCAAAAGGAACCAAATAAATAGATTAGTTAACTGATTAAGCATCATTATTTTCTAAAACGAAATTTTCTCACCGTAAAATTCTTTTTTTTTTATTTCAAATGAAGTAAATAAATTTAAAATCAAAAGCTATTATACTTCACTTTAAAACATCATGATTTCCGGTTGCAGTTTCAACATTGAGCAAGGAAAACTTAAATATATGGTTCTTGTAACACAAGGTATAAAAACATAAAAAATTTTGATACGTTACAAAATCCACTTTTTTCATAATTGCTTTTAATTCATGTTTTATTACCATGCTTATTTATGTTTTAAGAACTGGAAAAAAAGGATCTAGCGTTTGGTGAAAAATGCTTAGAAACACATATTGAGTTGGATAAAATGTTAATGACAAATCAGATAAGCAAAAAACTCAATGTTAAAAGTGAGAAAATATTTTCACAAGTTTAGTTCATTTGATCCATTAACTCAAGTCATTTTTGTCCAAGTTTACTTCTTTTGCATCCAATCAGTTCATCTTAAGACATACGATGCGCAAACTCATTTTAAAACGGTAGAAGAGAGCTACAATGACTCATAATCCATTTCTGTATTTTGAATAAATCTTACAATTAACATAAATGATTTATTTTTAATTAATTGATTTGCCATATTATAGCGAATGAAATACAGCAAAGTTAATGAAACAGTTGTGTGGGACTGATAAATCGGCAGCAAAGATAATTTGGAAATTTTGAATACGAAAAGATATCTATTGAGTTGTTAATTGAAGTAAATATTTACAACTCAATTTTCAAGAAACTCATAGAAAGTTAGGTTTGAGATTAGCAGCTTATAGCGTTAAGTGATGCGCTGAAAGTTTGATGGGGGTATAATAAACACAAAAATAAAATAAAATTGTCGAATATTTTGCTTAAAAAATTTTTTATGTGTATAATTTTACTTCTGCTTGTTATTTTTATTAGCAACCTGACAAAAGTTTTTAAAAACGCTTTATATTTCCCTTATATGATCAATTTTAAGTATTTAATGGTTATTGGTATCATGTTAATGGTTAAATTCGGTTGCATTTTTTATTTCTCATTAATGTTCTTGGTATTTGTAAAGAAACAACTGCCTATAAAGTAATCGCAAGGTATGATTTTTTGAAGATTTCGCAATGGAAGCCGTAGTTACAAACTGTTCTCAGATTGATCAATCGAAGGGATCATTAACGGAAGTCGCTGGGACTGATTACAATCTTCGGTATTTAATACGTCGACACGATTAGCACTTGACTGAATAATAATAAATTTAAAGGAGATAAGATGGGAGTGCAACAATTATTCCCTGGGATACAAGAAAATAATTCGTGGACAGAATTTTGTGTCAAGAAAAGGTCTTTAAACGGACCAAAAATTGCGATTAGACGGAGTTGGAAGACGTCTTTCTGTGAAGGGCGGAAGATTGCTCAGACATTCACCTTTGCAGTGGCAGAACGTCCCAATCAGGGCGCGAAAAATTGGAGGGCGGAAAACGAGAAAAAATTCAAATTACACCGAACGTACCACCATCTAACCGAGTCATGAGAGAAGCATTTCTGCCCTTAAGAGAATAAAGACTGAAATGTTATGGAAAATAAAAAAAATTAACAATTGGATGTTGCTATACACTCAAAATGGAAATTGTTTACAGTGTTATTAATCATTTTTTATCAATGTTTCAACAAAACTTTTGCTCTACCAATACAATGCAGTGACTCAACAAAGAATCACACACACACAGGATGTCTAAAATGATAATTAACAAGTTGAAAACAGTTCATACAAATGTATATTCTATACTGTAATTGCAAATAATTTCATTAATTTACTATACTAATTCACAAAATGTTGGTGGGTGATTCGTGATATCGTAAGGTAAGAAATGAAGAAGAGTGATCAAACTATGCCACTATCCTTTCCTTACGGTTGCCGGTCAATAGGTGATGGATAATGGAAAGACACAGCAAAAACAAAGTAAAGAAAAATCCCTCCTAAAACAAACTTGCAGGGGAGCGCTCTGGAAATAAGAGGGCGTAACAATTTCAAGCGCCAAGGGCGCCGAGGAGGTTAAAAACGGACTTGAGCCCAACACCGGATGAATGGCTTCTTTTAGTGATGATAAGCTTTATGACATTGTTTCAGAAGACGACATATGTAAATTTCTTTCAATGAAAAAAAAAGATATCCCCTGAAAATAATCACCATTGTATCTTTTGCAGAAAAAATTTATTTTTTTTGTAGAGTAGATTTTTAAAATAGTTACTTTAATTCTTGTTTTATCATTTTTAGTTAGAAAAAATTCTTTTCCGTTCTTAAATCAACTGAATGCAAAAACTCACAATTTGGGGATGGAATCTGGCTTATTTTATATACTGCACAGCATACATATTAATGGTTCTGATTATTCAGAGTTTGAAACAAAAGTAATGCCTCTTCTGACCTTTGAAATATTATAGATTATTTTCAGTACTATGAGAAACATTTACATTAAACTATCCTGTTGAAATTACATTTAAAGGAATTAATAAAGTCAAGTCTTCGCAGTGATATATGCCAGGAAATTTAAATTAAAATGTAGCACATGTACATATATCATTACTGGTAAATGGATTAGGTCATATATCTGCTAAAATCAATTAAAAACCTTGCAAGTAAAACAGAATAAAATATTTTAACAAAATGAATACATATACATATATAAGATGATACATTCACGTAAATTTTTGTTCTAAATATCAACATAAAAAAAGAAATTTTGCTATAATTTTCATTTCATTTGTTTCATTTTCCCAAATTTAGAGCAAATGAGAGGTTTAACTTTGTTTTTCGACCAATTGTTCTTATTTAACAAGCATCCAGTTTAACTCTTCAGATTTATATACAAGATTTCTAAAAATCCTATGTATTTGTCAGTCCTTCTCAAACTTTCAATACTTGCGACCCAATTTTCAATCATATAATTTTCATCACACCCCCCCCCCCCATACAATAACAATGTATTGAATGCAATAATAATGTGCTTTGACGCTAAAACTACAATACGATCTTAATTGTAAACCACTTAAATTAAGATAAGTATTAAATTTTGTATATGTTTCTTTCAAGTAATAGATATTTTAACCCTTTAACAGGCATAAAGCTAAAGTACACTTTCCTGTGATTAAGTACTTGATAAATGTAATGTTCTCTCACATCCTCTGTAAACATTATTTAGTCACAGAAAAAAAATCTGATCAGTGGTTTTATTCCTGGGTGGTGGCTAGACGTTATAGCCACTGCACATTTACGACATTTAACTTACTCTTCAGGACAGAAAAAAAGGATCATTTTACAATAAACTTTTTTATGAAAAATTAACATTCATGCTAATAACTATTTCAATAACAAATACAAAATAAAAGTGCAATAAATTAATAATATAATAATTGTACAACATAGAATTACATAGAATACTTACAATGTGCATTGAAATTGGTATATATATCCACAGCTTATATTTTATTTAATTTTAATATAAAAAGTTAGAAATAGAGTAATATTTTTGAGGATTTGAATTAGTTATTTCACAAATTTGATGAGCTATTTACTGTGAAGCTTTATAATATGCAATCGTTTTCTCCGGGCAGAAGAGCTGTAATGAAAGTTTTTCGAACCCGAGAATCTTGTACTGCATATTGTAAAGAAAGTTTGTTTTTATTTCCGACCCCCAACATTCTCACTTGATTCTAAGTGCTCTCTCTCGAATACAGGAAATAGGTCATTTTTCTGTTCTATGTGGGCAGTCGATAGAGCCTCTATTCACGTACAAAAGCTTTCCAAAAATCTAAGCAAAACTTTTTTTAAATTGTACAATCGCTTCATTGATTCAAATGAGAGAAAAGTATACCTAAGACATGTCGACATTTTATTTATAGTAATCCAAATACAATTTGTAGATTTACACTGAGAAAAATTATTTTTGACTACCCATCAAAGGACATGAAATGCAAAATAAGGTATCGTATTAATTTTTATGCGTTTTAGCTTCATTTAACGCATAGGGATGGACTAAATATCCAACCTCTGCTTGGAGAAAAAATTTTTAATATATGGCTAGATCTATTAGCCACTGCCCGCTAAAGGGTTAAGTAAGTTATTTTTACGTAATAGATATTTTAAATAAATTATATACTTTTAAGTAATAAGAAAAGTATTATGTTACTTTTCTTTTCTAATTTTTAAATTGGAACATATAGCAATAAAAGTGAAACGTGTATTTTTATTTTGTCAGAATGTAGTTTGTTTTGCTTCCCTTAAGTAAATTGTTATAATTTTTTAAAAATAATCTATTATTCTCCACTTTTTTGTAAGCTCCTCGTAGGGTTATCCCGCAACCTAGGGGGGCGCCCCCCTTCAGTTTGAGTTCAAGTTAACAAATCAGTTTTAGAATAACGAGTGGACACATTAGTAAAAAAAAGAGAATCTTCAATCACTTTGAATTAATTTGAGTTTAAAGGAAATTTAAGCTACATTTTTATAGAAACTATTATTCAGCCTCCCCTTTCTTTCTCAAGTGCACAATACAGTTTAAAATTGTTTTCCAACCCTTTAAATAAGCCATTTATTTTTTGTAAAGGCATACTAAAATATTTTTAGAATTGAAATGAATTTAAGAAAAGAAACTCATTTAGCTTATTAGATAATATTAATTTGATTTTTAAGACCATTTTTGTGGACTTACCACCATCCATCGGAGGCTATTAAAAAAGTTGAAAATATTATGCTTTATTTATTTATTTTTTATTTTTTACTTTTATTTTTTTATATTTATAAAATACGTTTTGTAAATGCTACAAGCTGTGGAAAAGGATTGGATATTATAGTTCTTTTTATTCAAAAAAATGACTGATACCAATACCGTGAAATTTTCGAAAACACATTTTTTTGTCCCTTAATAGAATACAAAGGTCTGTGCTTTATTCCATCTCCCTTCCACTGGAAGCAATTTTGTTAAGAAACTTATGAGTCGTCCTTTTCATTTTGAAACCAAATGGATCTTGTGAGCTCATACCTCTTATGCATGATTTCCAGATTGTAGAGATTTCCAGAGGAAGAAAAATGCTGAAAATTGACCCTTATAATTAAAGTTTTATTTATAATAATATAATCTATACCTAAAGTTCTAGAGATAATTTATAGCCCCAACTACACACACGAAAAATCAACAAAAGAATGAAGGGTAACACACTGTGGAAAAAATTGCTTCAGCTCTCTCAGCCCTTCGTCAGCCAAAGCCTTTTGGATCAAATTAGCAATTTGGGTTGCGTTTTATTCATTAAACTTGCCCTTTTTTGTACAATTTGCTTTCCCTTACCGGTGCTTTGAATTAAAATTGATTAGGGGGAATCAAAATATGTCGGTGGCCTGCCAGGCCGGGTGCGCCTGATTAAATCTCTTTCAGAGGTGCCCCTGATGGAGGGTTAATTCTGTAAATAAAAGGGAGGAGTAACAGGGTGTGTAAGGGTTTATATATTTCTTTAAATGGTTTTCTCAAGTTATTGATGGATGACAGCACAAATCGAAAGGGGTAAAATAGTTTACCACGGACATTCAAAAATTAATGCAATGGGTGGCAAGTATTATTTACAACGGACTTACAAAGGGTTAAAAATTTCATTTACATAAATTGAGAAAGCAAATTTTTTCCAATAAATGATGTTTAATGTCTAAATGTTTTAAAAATTCGTGATTCTCAGTTAAGAATAATTCAATGAAGCTACAGATAGCTAAAGAAATGTATGTGAGTTATCTAATAATTATCCCAAATATTTTGAAATAATTTTGGAATACATTACGAATGTATGAAGATGGTGACTTTTTCAAAAAGTGGGAATATTTTTTTAATCTAAATATCCAAATACACAAAGAATTTTTCAAAATTATGAAATGTCCTCTTGTGCAAATGTGAAAAAGTAGGATGAACAACAACTTCGCAAAACAAATGTAGCTTAATAGTAAAAAAACTTCGTAGTCTAAAATAGTAACAAGATACATTAATTATCAATGTTCCTTTTCAATTCATTTGTATTATTATTACCATTTTTTTAGAACTATTTATCAATGTAAGCATAAAAACATTCAATATACTACGAAATTCACTTTGAGTAATAATGAGTATTAACGATTTAAAAGTTACGAAAAAGTATTTCAATTTCATAGAAAAGCATTGTAGTGCTTTGTTAAGGAAAACGAATAATTAGATACATTTAAATGTTGTTTTTTTGTTATCGTGATAAAATTTTTACAAATATTTTATAATCTAATGAGGCTATAGAGCTACAAACTGATTAATACAACAAATGCCTCAAATTAAAAACAGTAAAAACTGCAGAGTTTTAATAGATGGATGTAAAAATATGAAAGACACACTGCGATTCTTCTTTAAAGTAATGAAATCATCTGTTGAAAGCAATGGTATATTGAGATTATCAGAAATTGAAAATCTATGAGAGGGAAAAATAAGTAGGCATTTCCATTAATGGAAAAACTGATATTTATATAAATTATTTCTATCCTTCTAAGTGTTTTTATTATTTAAAAAAAACGTTCTAGCTGAATCATGGAGAGTACAGACGAAATCAATTGACCAAACTAAGTAATTACTTCAAATAGATATTTTAAAAAGTAATATTGAAAAAAAACTATGAATTTTTCGGACATAATTTCTTCTCACGTGCGTTCAAATTTTTCAAAAAAATAAAGTTATAACGCTTTCAGAATCAAAATATCTCTTAAAACTCATCTTCTGCGATTTTTTTAAAGTAGTTTGGTATTTATTTTGAAGACAAAAACGTAAAAATTTAAAGCATTATAGTTTGTCTGTTGTTGTTGCTTTGTTATTTTTCAATTTTGTAAAACTTGAAAGAAATTTAAAATACGGTCAAAAAAAAATTCATAGTGCAGAAAAAAATCTGCAAAATAAAAAATATATATAATCCTTGGGAAAAACTGCTGTTTTCTAATAGTTCTTCAAAGTTATGGCAAAAATAAAAGGATTAATTTATAGACTGATCCTATTTTAAAAAATTAGACTCTTCAAAACGAAATTTCTAGAGTTGAGCTAGAGTAGAGTTGAGATGATGTATTTTTTGAGTGTAGGAGTCTTGAAAACTATTGCAATATATTCCACAAAACTCTCCTTGCAGAGCATTTCAGCCTGCTGAAATGAAATGTTTATCCATTGAACTAGAGATACACCGACTATATTGCTAAAAACAATTAGGAATGTTCCCAATGAGAAATGAAAAGTGTTGACAAGAAAGAGGGAGAGAGAGGATTCTATATGTATTGACATTCACAATATTTTCAAATTGAATCTATTGACAATAATTCAATGATTTTGTAATCTTTGAATAATGAATCTTTGTATAATGATTTGTGTCCGGACTCCGACCCTGGGTTCGAGATCATGAAGACCGCGGGTTGGTAACCTTTAAGGGCAACAATTCGAAAACCTTTAGAAATGTCGCATTGTATCGCATTTGTCGACTCATTTAACGATGATGAAACAGATGGATTTGTAATACTAAAATTAAAAATAAATTTCAACGGAACTAATTCATGTTAAACGACACAAATTTATTCAAATTACAACTAATATTGTTTTATAAATTAGAGCAAAACACATAGAAAAATTGCATGGAGTATTCAAATATAAAAAAAACAGCCGCCTAAATTAGCGAATCTCCAAATATTCAGCCGAATTTTAATTTGGTATGAAAATATAACTTACATTACATATATATATATAGATAAAGTTTTAAAATCTCAGAATTATTTGTCTAGAAAGACTTATCAGATTTCACAGATGGGTTTTATTAATGTTCTATTAGTAATCTATCAATAATCTTCTGCGTCTTTCTGCCAAAAGAATTTTCTGCGTATTTTCATATTATCGTGCTAAAGTAGCCATTCACATCACACGGGTCCAATTTTTTAAAAAAAATAACATTATATTTTTAAAGAGGGTAAGCCCAGTTCACTTGATATTTCTAGCTACATTTTCCAGCATTTTACTCCAATGATTAAAACGTCGAATTCTGCCAATCAAGAGAGAATTCTTTTTGTTTTTGTCCTACCAACAGCTTTTCCAACTCAATGGAATGAGATAAGAAGTGCACTAATACTCATGCGCGTCAAGATGCAGTTCGAAAGCTTGACTTATTATTAGACAGACAACCAATTGTACTATTATATGACTTACTATATATATATTGAACCATTGTGTTATCAATAGCAAATGCATCACAACCCGGAAACAACCAGAGAATGAAAATATAACCATTGCTCAGATTGCCAACGCCTCGGAAAAGCAACTACCGACCCAAAGTCCTTATAACCTAAAAGTACCCAAATATGCACACATTTTTTGCACTGTCGATTTTTGAACATATCAACCTAAGTTGTGTGTGTGATCAACTATGTGGGGAAAGCAAACTTTCTCAGATACAGCACAAAGATTTCAAGAGAGTGTCCTGAGGCTTTGTCGGTAGCCAAAACGAATAGAATTTGTTTAAATGGAAATAGAGCAATTGATCAAATAATAGGAATCTTCGGGATAAAAACATTTTAAAAGTAGCCTATACAGTAAGAATAGTAGCTGCAAAAGCACATTAGGCCTTGCAAGACGGGTAGCTGTTCCATTAAGCAATGAATATACTTTATTGCAAACCACAAAAGTGTAAAAGAAACAATCATAAACAAAAAATAATAAACTTAATAATGCAGAAACATTATATATATATATATATATATATATATATATATATATATATATATATACATACAGTGGTGGTCAAAATTGTAGACACTTTTTAAAATGGCTATGTTTTTCAGGTTTGTATGCATATAAAAACTGTTGCGTTTAACAAAATGCAAAGTATTTTATATCATTTTAAAGAGAATTTAATACTGAATTCAATACAAAAGTGAAAATTCAAATATTTGTAAGGTAGAAGAAGTTATGCTGCAATAACTATCGATATACAATAGGTACTAATGATAGTGGGTAATATATAAGCAAATAAATACGAAGTAGATTGAAAGAAGAAATTATAATATTAGCACTGAAGAAAGTAAAAAACTTTCTGAAAGTTATAAATTAAAACACTTTAGTTATTCGAATTACTTAAAAAATAAAATACTTTTAACTAAGAAAAACACTTTTCATCAGAAAATACAGAAATAAACAAACTCGAATTGTCAAACCGAAAATGAATTTTTTGAAAGAATGTTTTTACGATAATTTATTTGAAAAAATATTGTGATTCCGCCGCAAAGGATAAATAAATGAATAAATACAGTGGGGAATAAATATAATTATAATAGAAATATGTAAATATCCTCCAAAACTGCATGAAGCATAAGATTTCGAATTCAGAATTGCTTAGAAATACCCTTTTAACAATATCAAAAGCTTATTTCTTGGAGGTACGCATAATCAGAACCCATAGTTTCAACGTGTCTCAGTTGTTCCGTTTTTGTACTCCGTCATGCACACACAAACTCTTTCTTTTATTAGTAGAAATATATTGCGTTTATAAATGCAACTGAAAAAAAATACATAAATTTTCTCAAGTTTATTTCTTTTTTTAAGAAAACTTATTTAGATGAATCAACCACGACATATAAAACTCCTCAATTCAATGCAATTTCCTTATGCAATGATACATTAAATCTTTTTCAGAAAAGCATCGAATATAGAAGTAACTCATTTTCTTCCCACTTTCATTTTAATACATATCAAGACTTAAGGTTTAAAGAAAATTTAATTAAAAAGATAAAAGGCACACATTTTCCAGAATCATTGGGAATGATTATAAAGGGTTGAGCTTCTAGTAACAGAATTAGAAAACTATCAATGTCAACACTATTTGAATAAATACAGCCTACAAATGACAGACAAAGAAATATTCGTTTTTCCTTAAATCTTAATTTTTGTATATTTCTACATATTTTCGTATAAGTGTTACAAAAGAAACATCAGTGCTTTATAACTCCCTTAAATCTCGTTCCTTTCTTTATTTATGAATAACTCCAAATATTAATCAAAACAATGCAAACTTGCACTGCACGTATCTTTCTATACAACCACTGTTTAAGTTACATCCTATTGAGTTAGTCATGGGAATCGAACATTGACTACACACATGGTAATTAATACTCATCTTTGAAGAAAAATATCATTTCATTGTAAGAAAAATATTCATTTCATTGTAAGAAAACTATTCATTTCATTAGAAGCATCCTCAAAACAAAAGAGAAATGATTTAAATATGAAAATGTTTTTATTTTTGGGTTTGGATAATAAAAAAATTATACAAAAATTCAAAAATGTAAATGAAAATTCAGAAAGAGTTTTAAAATTTTTAGTTAAATATACATAAATTTCACTTCCAGAAAATTGTCATTTACACGTTTTTCTTTTAAAGATGTTTTCAAATGAATATTTTGTAATGATATATATGTAATAACCTTTTTTTTCATGAATTCATATAAAATGATAATGAAAAATATTTTTAGGTTAAAAATTATATAAAATTGCTACAGATATCATTATTTGAAAAAAGGGACTTATTAAACAGCTAAAAAGAAAATGCTTCTATTAAAAGCGTCTTGATAAATTTAAATTTAAAGAATAGAGAAATTTTATTAAATAATAAATTAACTGTTACTTACTAAAAGTATTGAGTATACCAGGCATAGATTCATACTTGAAAACCTTTAGCAGTTTGTTAACAAAATTAATATACGATGGTAAAGTGAAGAGTTCTCAGTCTGACAATTAAATAATACGATTTTCAGTTCAAAAGAACTACATAATCTTCCTTGACTTCAACACACTTGGTCCAGCCTTTCTCCAGCATTTCAAAAGGGAGAGTCTGAAAATATTCCTGTACGGTCATCTCCAATTCTTCATTGACGCTTCCCAGAGACGAACTGATTCAAGTTTAGCAACCAGATGGATGTCAGATCAGAAGAATAGGGTATTCCAGTAAATCCTACCCCAAGTCCTGCAAGTTTTCCCCTCACTAATGCACCCTTGTGTTTAGTCCTGGTGAAAGATGTTTTTTTCTTCTTCAAGCTAGGCCTCTTCTCATGAATTTCAACATCCAGCTGGGCAAGAAAGTTCAAGTAATATTCACCTGAAGTTGATCTGCCTTTTTCAAGGTAATCAATTAAGGTATCCAACAACTTGCGATAACTTTTTTTTGAAAAAATGTGTGATGTACCTCCCCTTGGAAGTACATCCCTCGAAGTATCAGCGTGAGCTAGAGGTGTAGGATTAGCGAAAGAACTCGTATCAAACATTATCTTAATATGACTTTATTAAGATATTCAACTTAAACCTATTACAAATATAATTATAATAATTAATATGAGAGAATCTACGATGACGTAATACGCAACACACAATATATGTATATTTATAATAAGACCTAACTCAATTCAGAACAATCTCAATAAGCGAACCGACTAATTCTCGATTATAATATTAAATTAATCAATCCTACCTTATTTTATCTCGTAGTAACTTTAATCTATATCTTCAATGGGATGCAGCTTGATGGATAACTTCTAGTCGAACACCAATATGTTTATCCACGACACGTAGAACTTAATCACTCTTGAACTACGAACTGTAATAATCATCAACTGCCACAACGCACCTCAATTGTCTAACATTCCTTTACATTGCCATCCCGCTTACTCTAAGATTCTATATTTAAAGTCCGTTTATTTGCATCTCTTCTTCACATCTCGTTTCTTGGATTTGGTTGGAAAAGAGTTGCCATTAATTCTGGCCCAAAGAACCCAAAGGACTTGTTAAAGAAAAAACGCGTAAGACGTCACAAATGCAGATATGGGGATTTTTTTGTGATTTTTAGATTTATTTAGTATATTTTAAGAAAAAAATCGTAAAATTGAAATTAGAAAAAAAATTATTGTTATTAAAATGAGAAGAAACTGGAGAAAATGTACAAAAAATTACATAAACGGGGCCCGCTCTGTACTGAAATGTTTTGAACAAATTTTCAATTTTTCAGTTTTAATGTGTTACTTCGTTATTCATGTTTGAAATGACCTTCAGGGTAACAGATAGTTTATTTTTTACAAAAACTAGAGCACTCTATCTTAGTGACTATATGAAATTTCCTAAAAAAACAGTGATTATATTCACATAAATGATTGTAAATTTTGAAATAAAACAGTGACTGATAAATCTGAAGATCAAATCACTTCTACTGTTATACGAAACATTCACAAAAAAATTTCAGCAAATTATTTTCAAAACTTTTTGAGCAATCGCTGTCCCCGTTTGAGTTTTTCGGAAAAAAAACCCATTTCGAGTAAAACGCATATTAAAGTTTGACATCTTGTGTAAAGTTATGGTATCTTCTTTTATTAAAACACTTGTAGTTTTTGTTCTAGTGAATGGACATTAAAAAGCTTGGTATTTTTATTAAGCTAATAAGTTGGTCTATAAAATAAAATCATAGAAAAATTGTCAATTTTTGAAAAAAAAATCATGATTTTAGGGTAGTCGGATACCTTAACAAGATCCCTTTCGCATCCCAAAACACGCTGGCCATGACCTATCCGGCAGATGGGATCGACTTCGCTTTCTTTGGTGCTGAAGCACCAACTTTCCACCCATTGTTTCGACAACTGTTTCATTTCTGTAATGGTGGAATCTTGTCTCTCCCATTATGACAAATCACCGCACAAAATTAGTAGGCTCCCTATTGAATTGGTCCAGACATTGCCCCGAAAATCAATTGCGCATTTGCTTTTGATCAGAATACAACAAATACTGCACCACTTTTGCGCAGAGCTTCCGCATCTCTAATTCTTTGTGCAAAATGTTTCGCATCCTTTCTTTCGATATCCCTACATCCTCAGCATCCACACTCGCCTATCGTGCATCCTGATATCATGCACCTTTTTGATAGTTTCCAGTGTGGTTGTGGTTTTTGAGAGTCCTTCACGTGGGTCACCTTCAAAGGGCGCGTGACCACGTTTAAATTCAGTTACCCTCTTTTTAACGGTTGACATAGAAGGAGAAAAGTAGTTGTAATTTTTTTTCAACTTCGGAAGAATTCACTCACGGGTTACTCCAACCCAAATGAAGAATTTCCTGACCGCATGATATTGAAGTTCATCCATTTTAACGAAACATGCGCAAGATGTCTATGGCAAAAATTCGTGTACATAAACTAAAAGACAGAACAAGCTAAAACTTATTATATGAACTCATGACGCGTGCATCCAGGCAGGAAGCATAAATTTGTGCTCATTGGAATGCCATCTCTGTGTCATGCCGAGAACTTTTCATCTTACCCTCATATATATTTATATATACACTGGTGTCGAAAACTTAAGTAAAATGTGGCTTTTTTTCTCCCATAAATCCACGAAAATTCATCTGAGAGACATGTAATTCAGAAATGAGAGACCGCATTTTGTACTTTAACAATGACAAAAGCATAATTGGTCAACAATAAGAACAATACATATAGTATGGAATCAAACAATAAAAGACTTTATTGAATTCATATTATCGTTACATATGACTGACTGTCCAAAAGGAAAAACATCAAGCAGATATCATTAGTATGGGATATGCCATCCCCTTACTACAATGATTACATCGCACCCTCTCCATACTCACCACCAGATTGTCCGACAGTTTTTGAGGTAAGAGTACCCATTCCTTAATCAGCATTTGTTTCAGTTGTTAAGTGTTCTCCGGAGGATGTAATCATGCCACAAGCTGTTTCTCCAAAGCACCCCACATATGTTCTATGGGATTTAAATTAGGGAAGCACGCTAAACAATGCATTTGAGTGATGTCACTTTCCAGTAGCTGTTGAACAACAGGGGAGGCCATGCATTGTCATCCTTAAAAACGAAACTCGGTCCAATAGCATCTCGTATTAGATGCATTTGAGGAAGGATTACCTCCTTACAATCTCCAGTTACAGAACCTCTGTCGAAAACGTGGAGACGAGTCAATCCATTCAGCATAATACCTTCCCAAACGACAACTTCAGGACCACCGTAACGGTCGCTTTTTGTGATGGTATTGGGATGAAACTATGTTTCAACTTCTCTCCAAATCAACTACCGTAGAGAATCGCTTGTGGCATTAAAACCACTCTCATTCGTAAAGATGACACGACTCCATTGATGAGATGTCCAGTTTTTGCGTTCTTTGCCCCAGTCTAAACGGTGTCGCTGATGGCCAACTTTTAAAGGAAGGAAGCGTGCAGGATGATAGGTGAATAGGCCGCCTTTGTGAAGGTGTCTGGCCACAGTAAACCACAACATTTGTTGCCCTGTTGTTGCATACTGTTGTTGAGCAATGGCGCTTGATTATAGGGTTCTTTTCACCTGCAAGACGACATATCGGTCATCGATTGCAATTGTTTTCCTAGGGCGGATACCACCAACCTTTCTAAGATCTCTACTTGTGGCTTAGAAGGCTTTCCAAAAGCTCTACTTGTGGCTTAGAAGGCTTTCCAAGAGCTCTACTTGTGGCTTAGAAGGCTTTCCAAGAGCGCGAAATGACACTCTTGTTAATTCCGAACTCTTCAGCAACACTGTTCAAATTACGCTCCTCCTTATCTTTCCAATCATTCTTCCACGTGTTGAGTCTTCCAGATGATTTCTTCTAGCCATATTTCACGAAAGAACGTACTTACAAAGAACGTCTTTAATTGTCGTCTATGAACTTTTGTTTCTAACATTTACATATGCATCATCTTTCTACTGAAATACGTGTTTATTGTACTTTTCTGCAATCTCATGGCTATCTGCTTAAAATTTACATTGTTGCTTAAGTTTTGAACACCAGTGAAAAAATCTATAAAAATATATCTCACTGAATAAAATTTCATTAAGATCACTCTTTCATAATAGAATTGATTTCCGATTTAAAACAACGATTTCTTAAACGCCTCTTTCCTAATAAAACATTATTCAAATGAAAAAAATACTCACATTTTACATTAAATTTTTTCAATATTAATATATTTACAAGCAGATGAATATTCTAAAATATCAACTATTTCATAAAGTTCTGAAAATGTGTGAATGAATAAAAAATATTTCATGAAATGGAAAAAATATCTAAATGGAATGATGTAATTCATGCCAGTACAAGTCGTTTATTATACTAGATGTCAGTATTTTTCTTAATCAAATTCCCGAGAAAGGTCAATTTTTAGATTTGAACCATGCATATTTCGAATATAAATTGAATTACTAAGTGTGAAATTTATAAAAGTATGTTTAATTTCAATCAACACAAGTTACAGACACGAACAATTTTTATTTAAGTAATAAATGTTTATCATACAGATATACTACCAAATAGATCACACTAAATAAAATAAAAGCAAAATGCAAATAATCACATACCTTCAAAATATTTTTCTTTTAATTATTACATAATTTGTCAAATTTAAAAAAAACTTATGAAAGATCTATGAAGCTCCTTTTCTCCCTTTTCGTCTTAAATTATATTGACTATAGAAAAATTAATATAAGGAAATTATTTAAAAAAAGAAAACGCAAAATTAAAATACATAATTCAAATATATATTGTCAAACTGAATTGAACAGTAATTTAAGAAAAAATAATAAAATCAGTCTTGTAGTTCATACTCGTGTATAGGAAAGATAAGTAACCTATAATTTTTTACTTGCTACCTTATTGCCATTTATTACAAATTAGTATTTCTTCCATGGCCAAGAAATAACTTAAGACAATTCTCCACGACATGGAAAGTATTGCTAAACATTTTAAACAGAACAAAGGACCATTTTCCTTTTTAAATCAGACTATCTGCAAAAAATCCTACTTGTTCCGAAAAAATGCTTGAAAAACTAACATAAGAAATGAAAGTTGTATAACCACAATGATAAATTTCTAAATATTAAAAAATTAAACAAGTTTAACAAATAATGAAAGTGACTTGGGGAAAAAAGAATGATAGAAAATACAGAAAACACATTGAAGATACAGACAAATATATATGCAGTAAAAGGGCTATTGTGTTTAAATTACTTCGTATAACTAAAATTATAAATACGAAAATAACATTTCATGTGCTAATATTTGAGGTAAGAAACTTCATTCACTTCTTATGAAGTGAAATCATTTTGTTTACCTGTGGTATTGCGTATATATTATTCAATCGGCAGTTAACAAAAAAACATTACCACTGTTTTTGTAAAATTATGTGCGCATTTTATTTCATCCATATTACTTATTCACGGAAAGTCTTAAAATAGGAAAACTATTGACATGCCAAACTGACCCCAAGTAAAAAATGGAGACTGCGAACCGCCGTAAATGCAATACCAAGAAAGACAAGAGATACCTCAAAAAAATTTATTTTGTAGATAACATGTTGACCAAGTATCGAATGATTAAATTTATAGACTCCTGTGAAGTGTGGTTCCTGCCAGAATCAGTAGCCAGAGTAGCCGCAATTGTTGGAGACCACTATGGCTACACAATTCAGCATTGATTCAAAGAGACTTTGGATGTGTTCTTGGGGTACAGCAGACCAAGCAGCTTCCACACGTTGCCAAAGTTGATCTGGTGTGGCAGCTGGGGGTGTAATCTGGGGCAATCGTTGATCAACCATGGACCACATGTTTCTATCGGCGAAAGATCCGGAGAGCGAGCTGGCCAGGGAAGCAATTAAAACTGGTGATTGACGAAGAACCTTTGGACAATGCGGACCACGTGTGGTCACACATTATCCTGTTGAAATATGGCTGTGGCCAAGCCCTGATGGTAAGGAAGGACAACTGGCTCCAACACCTCGGAGATGTAGTGCTGGCAGTTTAAAGTACCGGCAATGCGTACTAGAGGAGTGCGAGAGTAATATCCAATACCGCCCCATACCATAATACTTGGTGCAGGACCAGTGTGGCGGTGCATAACGCAGCTGTTCCGCATCTTCTCTCTACGGTGTCTCCAGACTAGAATCCGACGGTCGTGGTGTTGCACATAGATACGTGACTCGTCAGTAAAGACAACTTCATTCCATTCTGACACCCATATCTTTCTTTCATCGCACCATTGGCGGCGGAGACGTCAGTTGTTCTGCGTAAAGGTAGACCAAGCAATGGACGTCTTGTGTGAGGACAGACCACTCTGCTGTAAACGGTGTCGAATGGTACGCGCAGACACTGAATGATGCATTGCAGACTCAAAGTGATGTGCTACGCTTCGTGATTCGACTGAGCGATCCGTCACTGCCATGTGCACAATTTGCCTGTCCTCACGTGAAGTGGTGCACTGAGGTGGGTGCGATCGACCACGTCGGTTCGTCGTATCCTCCTGCATCGAACGGTCACATATCCGCATTACAGTTGTTTGGTTTCGTCCAACACGACTACCGATATCCCCGAAAGTTAATCCACAATCTCGGTAGGCCACTATCCTTCCTATGTTGGACTCGGATACTTGATCAAAAGCTGACCGCTGTTTTCTACGAGACATAACTGATCGTTTTTTGAAAAAAACCACAAGAAAAACCCAATTGCCGAACTTGAAATCGTCGAAATCTCCAAACCTTAAATAGCACTTTGAGGTGGCGCCACAGGCGCGCGTGATGGGATTCGTGATGGAATTCTGCGCTGAAATTCTAATCCTTTGCATATCTCACCTCCACTAATGTTTTTTGTAAATTTCATGTTATTTGCATGCTTCCTTCAGGGTGTTGCATTTACGGTGGTCATCAGTGTATTATTTATTTAACTTGCAATCTCTAGGCTATATAATACCAAAAAAAATTTAACAATATCCCGTTATTCCTTAAAACAAGTTATAATGGCTAGAGAATACAAACTCTGTAATAATAATAATAGTTTACAATACTTTTTCCTTACTTTAATATAATAGGAGGTTTCCAACATAATTTTGCTTATACTACTGGTAGACATAAAATAATGAGAACCATTAGCAATATTTTATAATAATGAGATCGAAAAATGAACTAATGAATAATATTCATTGAAATGTGAAAAAATTCATAAATTGTAAGACTCTTAATATAATTTGTTACAAATGTTAGAGAATGCATAAGTATGCTTAGTAAAAATAATCAAAGTAAAAATTTCTAGTTTGTTGATGTAATATTATCCAAAACCACGATGTTCCTTCTAAATGTTTATAATGCACTGATGTTTTCAAATACACTGATGAAAATAAAAAAAAAATTCAACACCAAGAAAGAGTTGTTCTATGCCAGGGGTTTTCCACTTTTTTCCCCGCCCGGCCACATCCATATGATAGTTATTAGCATAACTAACATAGCAGCAACAAGAGGATTAATAGATTATAAGACCAAAGCAACATTAGACATTTAAAATTTCACAATTTATTCAAAATATTACAACTCCTTTATGGCGCGCGCGCTTTTTTTTTATTCTAATACCATATTAACCTTTCTATCAAACACACACACAAAAATTAAGTTTGATACATTATTTCTCCGAAAGACTTTTGAATTTTCTGTATTTCAATATCCGGTATCATATTCGACCCCAATATCACCTGGAAAAATTATATTAATTGCCTACGTCAGAAAGGATTCAAATATTTCAATGCCATTAAAGCCTTATCTTCTCCGAAAATAGGAACAAGATCTGATCATCTTTTGAATATTATTAATGCCACAATCCGTTCTATCTTTGACTATGGAAGTAAACTTTTTTCCTTTTCTAGGAATAGCAACAGACAAAAACTAGAACCGATTTACAATGCTGCCTTATGTTTAGCCCTAGGTCTCCCTAGAAACACCCCGTTAGATTTATTAAGAGCAGAGTCTATGAATGGAAGTATTAACAATCGCCATAATTTCCTTTGCCAAAAATTTATAACTAAACAAATTGCATTAAAAACTGGTCACTGAATGCAAGATTATTTTGGGATATAAATAACATTTTTTATAAATATAGAGAAAAATATATCAGTATTTTTCAAAAGACGATCAACCTGCTCCAAGAATTATGTATCTCTAAAGTAGATATTCTCTAATGGATCCCTCCTCCTCCAATCTACGAAAATCGCAAAATAAACATCTAGTATACTCTTGAACTACCATTTGAAAACAAGGATCTTCCAGATGACATAGTACAAAATATGTTTAATGAATACATTCAGCCAAAATTTAATAACAATATCATAATAGCAACAGATGGTTAAAAAAATACTAATCAAACATCAATAGGAATTTTGATCCCTAAGAAAAAAGTTCAACAAAATTTCATACTGAAAGAAATGATTTCAATTTTCACAGCTGAAGCTATAGCCATATGGACTGCGTTAAAAAATTGGGTTTCTGAAACAGAAAACTATATCATCCTGATGGACAGCTTATCAGTCCTAAAAAGTATCCAAAATATATTAATAGAAAATCCAATACGATAATATTAAATTTAAGTTCAACTTTACATCAGTGCCTCCAAATAGCTCAATCAATTGCATTCATTTGGGTACCAGCTCACAAGGGAATAGGGATTAATGAAGAAGTTGATAAATTAGCTAAAGCCTCTCCAGAGCCGAGGAATATTATTTCTTGGATAACTTGGGAAGACCTAAATACACATTTCAAAAAACAACACAAAAATAAAAGTGAAGAAATATGGAAAAAGAGCAAAAGACATAAAAATTATTTTTATATTTCTCATCTTGAAAAATGGAATAGACAGGCAGCAAAAAGTAGGAATACAGAAGTTTTAAACAATAAGTTGCGAGCTAAAAAATTACCATTAAATGATATAAATTTCCTTTTTAAACAAACAGATTCTCCTTTGTGTGCAGATTGGAAAGTACCAGAAACTATAGTGAACATTTTATATTAAACTGTATCAAATACAAATCGCAGCGTGAAATTTTGAAAAATTTTATCTCCAACCACGGAGAATGGTCTTATTCCTCAATAGCGAAATGTAAAACAATAGAGCATGTTGAAAAAGTTGAAAATTTTTGACATCAACCAATAGATTCTAAAATTCCAGCTAATAGTTTTTCAATACTCTACTTTCATCAATCTCAGTTGAAGCACAAGGCGATAATTCAAACTACTGATGGATAATGCAATCGCGAGCTGTACGTTACAACTTAGATTAAAAACTAATCAAAATTTTATCGGAGCAAAAGGTGTTGGCCAAGTCTCCACTATTACAGTGATATCACTGTACTGAACTGAACTGAACTGAAAAGAAATGGAATGCGCAGTATCGAATTCTTTTCCGGGAGCTCGATTTCAGAAAATTTAGTTTTATCTAAGCTATCTAAATTGTATGTGCTGTTTTGTGTGGTGTCATTCGATCGCATGATGCCATTCTAAAATATGACGGCCGACTATGATAAAGTGAGGGTAATAGGCTCTGGAACATTCGGAAACGTTTGGCTCGTGAAATCCAAATTAAGCCGACATTCTTATGTCTTGAAAGAAATCAATCTGCCTCCTTCGAGTGAATTAGGTAGACAAGAAGCTTTAAACGAAGTGGCAATTTTATCCAAATGCAACCATAAGCATATTATTAGGTACAAAGATACAGTGATTGAATCAGACCGAAGAATTTCGATCATTATGGAATACGCAGAAGGAGGTAAGTCTTAAATGTTTTAATGAATGGGATTTAGTGAATATAGTTATTAGCTTTAAATCTAGTGGAAGTTTTGCAAAAATGGACGTGAATTCCTAGTCGGATTTAGTATTCGATTCAGATTGATATATATATATACAGCCGACTGTTTTGATACTTAAAAATTCTAATTGCATGTTTTAATCGTTTTTGCAAGCGTTTCTCAAGAAATACTATAGCTTATTTAGTTAAGAAATTAAGATACTAAATTTAAATGATTATTCAGTTTAAAATGCATGATGGAAGATAATACAAATTCTAAAAATCTGTGTCATTTGAAAGTTTCAAAAACATCGAAAGTTTCGAAATGATCAGATCTGTGCAAGAAATAAAAATATTACATATGCTTGTTACCTTGCGAAAAGATGAAAGTTCTAAATTCTTATAGTGAGACATAAGTAAAATAATTTTTTTAAATTACACTATAAAAGTGAAGAATTACTCTTTACCAGGTAGAATTTCTGAAAATTGGAGGGTTTTTTTCACTAGGCAATTAAGCTACTTGGATATTTAAACATGTGTTAAAAGTTACATATTTTACCCAGCTATGTTCTTCGTTCAGTTTTTCAATTCAGTTTTGGAATAGGTTAATTGGCTGGAGTGTTGCCTTTAGATTTGATATCTCACAATCGAATCTGAAAAACAATTTCATTCTTACAGACTGTTTACATTGGTAAACCTTATAGTTTGTAAAACTTTTTTTATTCCGAGAAGTTATATGTACTTGATTGCTATTTGCTATTTAAAATTTACAGTCGAAATTAACGACAATACTGTAATGTGACTAATAAAAGTAGGACTCTAAAATAGGATCAACACATTGAATTCTCTTGTCAGTTTTTAATTGTTTTTACAATCTCTACTAAAAAAGACAACACAAGCAAAATGGTGCCAGTTTGATTTCGGTGTAATAGCGCCGAGTTGTTTATGTTCGCCAAGATGGGCGATAACATTACAATATGGCTACCTTGATACTTTTATCGTCTATCGATGTGGTTGCCATGGGGATAACGTATATTAGAAATAACTTTTATTGGTTTTTTCCCGCTGTAACCCTTTTAATTTCAGACGATTTTAATAAAAATTTCTACTTTCTGTAAAAAGTGAACCATTTTCAGTGTAATTTTTCTAGTGTTTGCGTCTTCTGTATAATTCTGTGCTATTTTCGAATATGGATATTTTTAAAATGAGTGAGTACTAGAATATTTTTTTCTTAGAATAAGAGTTGTGCTTTTAACTATCGCTATAAATCGTTTACTTTCGTTTTATTTTACGTTTTAAAAATGTTTTTTTTTCTTTGTTCGATGCAATTCGTTGAAGGAACTTGCAGTGCAAGATTCATATTGCAAGCTTTCACTACTTTGTAATTAGAATTCTTAATTTTAACGTTATGTAATTATTTTATTCATAATTTAATACAAAAATGCAATTATTACTTTTTTAATAATCATCTAATATTCGTTATATATAACTGTTTTTTAAACATTTATTTATAAATATTATTACATATTTTCTTTATTTATATTTATTTATAACTATTACTGTTTATTTATAATTATGTTTATTTATATCTATTTTTGTTTAGTTAAAGCTATTATGTTAATTATTTTTAATTATGTAATACGAGTAATCTTATGCGTTATTTTTATTTTTTTACAATTCGCCGATTATTCTTTTTTATAATTCCTATTAAATTTTATTATTATTTCTGATAACTTATTAAATCGAAATATATTAATATTATATATAATTACGATAAAATAATATTATAAGATTATTATATGTTGCTTATAATACTATTCTTATACTACATGTTAATTTTTATTACATATTATTAGTGGCGCACACAAGGGGTGGGTTCTGGGGGTTCGGACCCCTCCCAAAGCCCTTGAATTTTTTCCCGATTGATTATAATTCTAAGTATTTAGTACAAAAAATTCAATTAAATATTTGTGATTAATGATGAATTTTATTCATTAATGCTAATTATTTAATTAGTTTTTTTGCTGTGTTTTGTTCCCGAAAATCGACAAAATCAAAAGGAGCATGATACAAAAATGGTGAACTTTCAACCCTGACCCCCCTTGAAAAATTCCTGTGTGCGCTACTGCATATTATTGATATCCATCATTTATTGATTGATCTAGGTTATTCTCAATATCTTCCAATATACTTTATTTGAAATACATTTCAATGTATTTAAAAACGATTCTTTAAAATTATTCTGTATCATTAAATTATACCGTTAGGCCGCCATATCGGATTCCATTCCAAATACACGTAAACGCTGCTAGGCGCGATCTTATCGCACCAAGCAGCGCTTGGCTCAATTATCCCCGTTATCAAATTAGTTCCGAAAACGTCATGGAGTAATTCCAAAATTACGGAATCGTGCATCAAACAATAAATATGCTTATTTGAAAACGGATTAAATGCCACTGGAATGTAATTGTTAGATATGTCAGTTATTTAAAACTTAACTTTGATTAAAATAACGAAATTTAAATATTTAAATGTGTTCATGGGCCTAAATAACTAAATTTAATTAATTTTGGAGCAAATTCTTCAAATTCTTTCCCTATTTATTGGTGGGCAGTCTAACATGTAAAATCTGAATTTCTAAAATGATTTAAAAATATAATTTAAGAACCTTGGTAAATTGAAAAGAAACTAAAAATAAAATATTGGAAAAAGTGTTACTTTCAATATTTCTCTAAACTGATTTCTTTTCAAAATTCAATTTTTGAAAATGTAAGGAATTATGTAGGTAGAGCTACAAAATGATTTAATTAGACATTATTGATGGTTGTATACAAATAATATATTCCAAATCACTTATCAGCATCTGGTTTTTCTCTATTCAAAATTTCTCCAGGAAATCTTGGAAGACACGTCTGAGTAATGCTTCAATTCATACATTTTCTTCCTACAGGGGATCTTTATTCCGCAATTCTAAAGCAAAACGGCGTTCCTTTCGAAGAACATGTAAGTTTGTTTTGTATAATTCACAAAACAATCGGCAGTTTTGATTTATGACTATAATGTCTTATTTAATTCTAGGTTGTTATCACTTGGTTTATTCAAATATGCCTCGCCTTACAGTACATCCATTTCCAAAATATTTTGCACAGAGGTACTTCATTTATGTACTCTTTAATCGATGTCAAGTATTAAAAAAATGGGGAAAATGAATTATAGATTACTAAAAATAAGCTGAATACTTATGTAGTTCATTGTATATATCGAGATAAGCAAAAATGCAAACAAGTTTAAAATAAAAGTATGACATTTCAAAGATATCTTTTCCCTTTCATTGATAATTTTACCTTGATGAAGTTTGAACTGAATTTCCATAGATTCCTAATAGTGTCAAATCTATTAAATAGCCCAGTGGTCAGGATCACCAACTCGTTCTCGTCCAATCACGAGTCCTGATATCATTAAAGACTCGTCGTGGATTGATCGACGTTAAATCAGTCAGGCTCCAAGTCATCACGTTGGCGTGGTGTGGAATCTTGGCGAGTGGAGACCAGCTTGGTTGTCTCCTCGTCTATTGATCAAGGTTCGTCACCATTTGCCCTTGTGTATTTTTGAAGAGGGATGTTAATAAACCAAGCACAATTAATATTCCGATTTTCATTAAAATTTCGAAATAAGCCTTTAACTTGGAGATTTATTTAATCAGTGCTCGTGTTTTTGAATCTCCCCGAGTGAAAGCTTCTCGGAACTAATAATTAACACAGGACCTCAATTCACACACAGAAAAATTGGTCAATGGTCGCAATTACTACTACTACGGAAAAAAACATGCAATAAAGGAATTTGACTCCTAGGAATATGATTAAAACTATTTTAACTATTTTGCAATTTCTAAAAATAATTGATACTATTAAAGTAATGTGATACGAATGAAGGGAAAAAGAGTCAGAAAAGGTTTTTACAGAATTACAAATTAAATACGTTCAAGTTACTGTTTATACATAATATGGAGTTGAATAGAAAAGTAATTGAGAAGGAATTTGTAATACAACTCTCCCCTACTCATAATTTCTATAGGAACATTTGAGCTGCTATTCACGGAATATCCAATTATTTCTTTTAGATTTAAAATCTCAAAACATATTCTTGACTCGTCACAAGCACATCAAAGTTGGAGACTTTGGAATCGCTCGCATGCTGCAAAGCCCCGAAGACTTGGCAAAAACTGCTATAGGAACGCCTTACTATTTGTCTCCAGAAATATATCAAAGAAAACCGTATCCTTTTCATATTTTTTATCAAAACATCGAATACGTAAATACGATAGGTCCAAGAGTTTTCTTGTCAGCAGGAATATCAATGAACAGACAAAATAAAAAAAAACATCTTTTTAATATTGACACTCAATTTCTGTATCGTATTCCGATCAAAATAGAGTTGAATTGGCCTCGGATCGAATGGGTAAATTTGAAAATTAAGAATCTTTTTGAATCTACACAATTACCAATATTTTTTGAAAAACAATTTCAAGACTGGAAAAATGGAAAATGGTCTGACTTTAAATGGATTCCGAAAAAAAATTATCAGGCTATTACTAACAAGCTATTGCTTGAGTTTTAAACTGAAATTTTTCTCGTACTATGTTAACATTTTTTAGTTTTTCTAGCTACTTCTAATTCTTGAATTATTGGGAGCAAAAGTTAGAATGGAGTTTAAAATCTGATTCTTCGTTGAACTGTAATTCTTTTCTCCAATCCTATCCCCCAAAACATAAATTCTAAATATTAACTAGGTTAGGTTTTAAAATATAAGAGCACTAGGAACTAAATCCTTTCTACCTTTTTGAATGCATGTATTTCAAAGTATTTACACAAAGTTTTAAGCTTTCTTCCTCTGTATTTTGAGTAGAAAAAGTGTTAGGGAGTAGAAAATATGTCGATGAAAGTACTTTCATCGATAAAATAAGTCTAAGAACACACATTTTTAAAGTGTTTAAATACATACAACTCTTCAGAAATATCTTTTAAACTAATAGAAAATCGGATCAAAAATTTGAATAGAAGCTTTTCAATAGAATTCAAAAATAATGAATATTTTCGTCATTTTATGTTCTGTATTCAGTGGGAATTTCCTCTTGACTTGTGCGAGAGGATTTTATTCAGTAGCGACACTGAAACTAGAAAGAATTCAACGGACTTTTGTAATTCTTTAACAAGTAGCAGATACAACTACAAAAGTGATATATGGGCGTTGGGATGTCTTTTATTCGAAATGGCAGCATTGGAACATGCCTTCAAAGCGAATGACTTTTTGCATTTAGTAACTTTGATACTCAATGGTAAACGGAAAGAACTGCCACGGTAACATTTTCCTCACTTGATGAACTTGGAAATGTTTTCTTGATGATTAGTTGTGTTTTAAGGGGAACATTTTCTTTTAGGAGCCCTGCGATTCAGGAATTAGTAAATAATCTCCTCCAACCAGATCCTGAGAAAAGACCCTCTACTGAAGAGATCTTAGCATACCCTTTCTTGCAGCCATACTTGTCGGGATACATGTTGGCCCAAAATTCACTCAAAAGTTATGTTCCAAGATTAATAAGTCCCATTGAGGTAAAGTTGTTTTTTAAAATTTAAGAATTTGTGCGGTAATATATATTTCAGAGAATAAATTCCCTTCGAATATTATTCGTACACTCCCCACCTGCACTTTCAGCAGCGTTTGTATTTATTTTTTTTTTTTAATTTTTCATACTGAACAAGGACTAATTATGGAAAGACAGATGAAGCTCCTACGAGTCTGAAATATACTTATCTTTTGAGCTCTTCTCAAATTCCAACAGCTCCTCAGGGATCATAGCCCCACTTATACTTGCCATCATTAGAATTGTATTTTAAGCGTCAATTGGGATTGCCCTAATTTTGATTTTACTAAATACAGAATTGTTTTTAATCTTTTTTTAATTCAGACGCGACATTTATTAAATATGTTCATAGGATTAGTTTTATCTATCATGCCTAATATTTTCACCCCATTTTTTTCCATATCTTGCTTCATAACTTTTACTATTTTTATACAAAAATAAGTAAACTGCATTTGAGAGTATCTTATTAAGCCAACTATTTTATAAACTCGTCTTTTGTTTGGTCATAATGCCATGTGGCCATTAAGCACTAACCAGAGCAGCGGAGATTCATCCAGAGACAATACAACATTGACTATATCCCTTTCTGTAGCTTCCGCAAATTCCACCTATGTTCTATGGGAGACTTACTGTCAGGCTTTATCAATGGCATATAATGCAATGAACGATAGTAAATTAATAATTGATTTATCTAAAGTTAATTTTGTGTCAACCGAATCCTATTGACCTTGCTGACATATGCGAATCACATTCGAAAAGTTTTCACGTCCAATCTGGTAGTATATAAAGTTGATCTTATTCCAAAGCAAAAGTATATCAAAGTAGCAGTGTACCAAAGAAATTAAAAACCAAATTAAAATTGCTGGAACAAAATTTTAAATCAATCAAAATATAGAACTCTACAAAGTATATTCATAACTATAGAGTTCTATATTTAAAAAGTGCACATTTGTATAGTAAATATCGTAAACCTTATTGTAATAAAAGTGGCTATATAAGCTGCAAAAATTGCAACTTCAAGTTGCTATTCTAATCTTGATGGTTGTTAAACTGAATGTTTTATGCCAAGAAAATTATATTTTACAGACAGGTGCAAGAAGAAGTTCAGCTAGTGATATTTTTGAGAGTTTGCGTGATAGATGTATAAAAAGGAGAGCTTCTGTTTCGAATACAAACCCAAGTACGTATTATTCTGAGGAAATACAATTTTAAACGTTTCTTTATATATTAAAGCTAAAACTGTGGCCATAGAAAAAAACCTGCCTTTTAATCCTTTAAAAATATTTCTTTAAAAGGTTAAATTCAAAGATTTCGTATTAAAAAAATGGACGAGACTTAAAATCTTGCCTCTGTATGAAATAATCAAATAAAGCTCCCAAAAGAGCTGTAGATCACACAACTACTGTAAACTTATTACAGTTAAAATGTTTATTAACACACTGAGAATTCAAATCATAATTTTCTAATAATACTTTGAAAATATCTCGGGATGTGAGGACGATTTCTTCTCGTATTTTCAACGCCCATTTTCACATTGTAAGACTTGATTAGTTTTGGATTCTTCCAAGATAGCCTCGTACCCTTTCTTATCGAAATACTAATTTCAACAAAATTGTCTTGCTAAATAACGAGGGCTGTTTTGCGTTAAGATCCTTTATATTGGGTGGAATTTTGACGAATGAAGCACCAGCTTAGGAGATATTTATTAATAATCCATTATTACACTTGGGTAATATTAAAGTAGGGATATACTTAAGTGATTCTTCAGAATAATTGAAAGAAATTATATTTTTTAGCTTCTGTATCTTGCACTGTTGGGCATTTATTTCAGATCTCTCCTTCAAAATTCAAATGGTCGAGTGCCACTGAAGACCTGTGATATTGAGACTCTTTAAATCTGTTCAAGTCACTTGAGTGGCATGTACAAGTTTAGAGCTCGTCACTTGACCAAGGTTCAATATTCAATTTCGTCACCAATAATCCTCGCGTTGCTGTCAAGTGCGGGGCCGCGGTAGCAGAGTGGTATAGGTATCGGACCGTGGCTTGCCTTGTCACGAGTTCGAGCCCAGTACCACTAAAGACCCGCCGTGTAGGGCAGCGATGCACGTTAAATCTGTCGAGAGCTGAAACGTTCTCCCGTAGGTAGTTAGGAGAAGGGGGTGCCAGCTCAGGTGTCGTCCACGTCACTTGACCATGGTTGAAAATTACGTGGTCTGTCGCTAAAAGCCCTCGTGTAGCTGAACAGCGTGACGTTAATATTCAATCAATCGATCAAGCTGTCAAGTGCGGTGTAAACAATCAATTATTTCGAATTGTTTAAAAATTTTCAAACTTTTCTCTTAAGTCTTAATGATTAAAATGAGATTTTATTTTGAAATGAAAATACACAATGCATTGGGTATTTACGTACAAGTTTCAGAAATGCTACATTTTTATACCAGGGGTGATTGATAAGCAAGGTCTACAATAGTATAAAATAAGTTTCTGACGAGGTAACATAACACAGGTATCAGAATGAAGGAAGTTTTTTAGTCTTGCATATTGTAAGTTGATTTCTCAACATAGTTACCACTAACAACAACACACTTCTTCATTCCGTCCATGAAGAAAGATTCTGATTGTCTGCGTATCCATTTACGCACTGCTGCCTGAACTTAAGCATCCTGGATTAAAGATTATGACCCAGAAAACAAAAGACAATCCATGGAATTTCATCAGCCTGGTTCTCCGAGTGTCAAGAAATTAAAAACTGAAACGTCAATAATAAAAGTTATGCTCACCATCTTTTGGGATGCAAGCGGTGTGCTCTACATGGAATTTTTTTCTGACTAAAGAAATTGACTGTGAATTCCAACAGGTACTCTGCAATATTACAATCTCTCAAGCAACGCATCCACAGAATCAGACCGGAATGAAACGTCTTTATTTTTCATCCTGACGATGCAAGACAATACACAAACACAGGACGTCAAGGAAAAACTTAAATTCAGCGGTTTCCCAACCTTCTTATATCCCAGATTTGGCATCGTCGGACTCCCCCAAATTGCAGGAGACGTTGAAAGGTCAACGGGTTTTTTTAACGGATGCCGGAGTTCAGGTAGCCAACCAGAATCTTTCTTCACGGACGGAATGAAGAAATGGAATGTGTAGCTGTTAGTGGAGGCTATGTTGAGATGCAAGCCTAATAAATTTCCTTCATTGTCATACCTCTGTTATTTTGCCTTGTCAGAAACTGATTTTTTACTATTGGAGACCTTACACAACATCTATGAGGGATGATTGATCAGTAATTCTAATGTGTCGGGTAATTCCGTTAATACATTTTCAGTTGAGCGGGTAATGATCCTTAGAAATTTCATCGAATAACGTGTGATCTTTGTTCGAACATACTATTAGTTTAATTAATATTTGTTTCCAATTTCAGAAGCAGTTAAACAGCGCACAAGTACCCCACCAAAAGAAAATGTGAGTGATATTGTTTTAACGTGCTTTCATCTAAAGAAAAAACTAATAAATTATCTGATTATACACAATAACCAAAAAGAATTATGACCACCTTTCAATAAAATACTAGACCATCTTTCGCCCTTGATACTACTTGAATTCCTTTTAAGAGTTTGTTGGTACATCACCCTATCCGATGAAATGCACTTTCCAATGCTTTCAGATTGGATGAGACTGGATCCAGCTTACCCACCTCCCACAAATTCTCAATTGGATTGAGATCTAGTGATTGTGCAGACCAACTAAGCAAGATAGTTTTGGTTGTGCTCTTTGAATTATTTGGGAGAATACCAGCAGTATAACAGGGATCATTGTCCTGCTGAAAACGTCAATCTCTGGCAGGGTACTTTATTAATATAAGAGGATGTGCTTGTTTTGCGATAACAATTAAAAACCCTAGGCATTCAGGCGTTCTTCCACATAAAAGTACCCATGCAATGCCAAGAAAATAACCTTCAAATCAAATTGTCTCCCAGCTCAAAAAGTTGACAATGCAGATGGGATTCGTACTTTCATTGTTTTCTCGATATTCGAAGCCTGCCCTCTACATGTTGCAATTGAAAGCATGATTTATCGGACCACAGGACCCTTTTCCAATCATCTATAGTCCAGTCTATGAGCTGGGCTGCGGTATCCCAGTAGTCAAGGTATCAGATCATGGCAGGCATGTCATGAGTTCGAGCCCAGTACCAATGAAGATCCGCCATGTAGGGCAGCGATGCACGTTAAATCTGTAGAGAACTGAAACGTCCTCCCATTGGTGTGGTGTGGTAGTTAGGAGAGGGGGTTCCATCTCGGGTGCAGTCGACGTCACTTGACCATGGTTCAAAATTACGTGGTCCGTCGCCAAAAGCCCCTATGTAGCTAAACAGTGCGACGTTAATATACACTTACTCCCCCATTCCATGAGCTACCTTTGTGAACTGAAGACTTCTGTTCTTGTTCAAGACCATCACTAGTGGGTTTCGAACAAATCATCCGTTACCCTAAGGCGTAATCAGCGGCAAACAGCTCGTTCAGAGACGTTCGCAGTTGCTTCTTGATAAAATGCCACGCAATTTGAAATACGGTTGGCTCTTCTGCTGGACTGGACTACTTTCGCAATACTTCTTCCCGAGCATACTTTTAATAGTCTCTGATGATCAAACTGACGTTGAGACCTGGTTTTCTGCTTGGAAATCCACTTTTTGCAAACATTAACTGCTGCCCTCGTACACTTCATAAGGGCAGCTGTTTTGCTGTTACTGGTTTTGAAGCTTCGAGCACTTTCAATCATCCCAATTTCAAACACAACTAAATCGCGTTTTCTATTTCTTCGCAAGCAACACAATACAATTAATACTCCACTATTCTTGCATTCCCTATTTATAGTTACCTCGCCCTCTAGTGGTAATACGTGAAGTTATAGCTCATCTCCATGTAAGTGTCAAGTGGTCATAATAATTTGCCCACTCAGTGTATACGTATATCATTAAAAAATGAAAATTGTGTGTAATTTGTGTATTAACTCCATGCAAGCCATGTATCCACAAAGTTTTACGAGTTATTCAAACATGTTGGATACCATCATAAATACGATTTACATTGTTTCCAGCCCAAACTAAAATTTATTGAATCTCGCCAAAGGTCTGCAATGGGGGGCATGGGATAATACGCAAGTATCTTAAATTAGTTTTAACAAACATAGTATAGAGATTGCTATGAAACCTAAATTATGTGTTATCTAATGCAAAAAATAATGCAGAATGATTATGAACGTATTTTCCCAATTCGACATTAAAGAGAAGTATTTGAAGTTTTCATCAATTATTAAACTTCATAATAGGTTTAAATATATTTGGGTTTATATTGTATAAAGTATATTTTGAACATACAGAATATCCTTCCAAGGAAAAGAGGCTGTAAATTATTAGTCTTGGATTCCTTACATCACTTTTAAGCAGGTGTAGTTGAAAATATTTTAGGTGTATATATTCAGTTAAATGAAAATAAGGGTATATCAGTTTGAGTTGGCGAGTTTCCATTTGCTTAGAAATTTTACCATAGCTCTAAATGCTTCTTTTCAACTGAATTTTTTAAACTCGGTAAAACCAATTACCTCTTATTATAGATCTTTTTAATTAGATTTAATGAAGCTTTTTTGAGTCATTATTTTATTTAGAGGTTCCTTTTTATTTAATGTCAAATACTATGTCAGTTACCGGTGGTTGACGGTGCACTTTTTCTGCTGGCCGTTTTATTATGTTAACTGACAAAATAAAAAAAATGCATTATGTTGATTTTTCAGTTTCAAGATACCACGAATATACATTTCCTAACTTTATTGAAACATGGTGAACATGAGAAATGGTTCTAAAACAGGTTTCGCAAAACGTTACAGTTGACTTAGAGGTAGCGTACCCACTTCGTAACCCCAAGATTGCGGGATCGATCTCGTCTAAAGTTTACAGATTTTCTGCATGCAAAAATCGAAGGCACGCATGTCATGAGAAAGTGGCATGTAAAAGATTCATTGAGTATCACTTTAGCTCTGGTACTCTCGACAAAATATCAGGGCAATATTTAGCATCTGATGATAGCTTGAATTAATATTAATTCAAGCGTTAAATTTGGTAGCAAAAGCCACCACTGGATGGTGTCCCCATGAAATGCGTTTCGGGACCTGCCATGTCTGCAAATATTTGGTTGCCGATATGCAGCCCCTTAGAGAAAAAACGTTACAACTTGGTTTCGTCGCCTCATCGTCTTCGTAGCTTTGTTTGCAATATCTTTGCATTTTAGACCCTTTTGCTTAAGTTTGCGAAACTTTTTTTAAGGCAGTAATTCAGTATGAAATTTCTTTATCCTGACTAAATTCTTCTGAAATTTAGTTATTCATGTTTTTAATTTTATAAAATCGGATGACGTGCGAGAGTAAATAAGAAAATCTAGGACATTAATGTGGGCTCATTTTCTTTAAATTTAATGACTGGTTTATTTAAACTAGTTTTGAAGAAGTACTATCAAAATCTAAATTGTACTTTTAATAAAATTTGATTAGTCAGTGCCATTGTTTTAAAGTATCGAAGTTTAACAAATTATTTTATATTAAATTAAACAAAGGAAAGTTTCAAAACTATAATTTTTCTTATTTTACCTTATTAAATGTTTTTCGTTTTTAGGAGAAATCTCGGATCAAAACTGTGTCACATGTTCGAGGTGGTTCCACAAAAAGATATTTAAAAGTACCCTATCAGATGAAATCTGAAAAATCAAAGAAAACAAACGACCTTACGTACATAGTTAAAACTCCAACATTTGCCGTTTGTTACAATAAGAAAGAACAATCGTGTTTAACTGTCTCGTGTGATAGTTACAGAGTACCATATCGCTGTGGCTCAAATCCTTCATCAAGCAAATTAAGTAAATCAGAAGATGAAGTGTTCAACGACATCGACTGTGGGTACCAAAGTGAAGACACTCGTTTAGTTTCATTAAAGAATCCGATGAATACCAATTCAGGTTCATCCCAACCAAGCATTATCCCAGATGAAAACGGCTACGTCGGTTACAAAGTTTCTAACAAAGACTCTAAATCAGCGGCATCCAAGTGTCTTCATAATCACTGCCAACATTCTCAATGTCATCAGTGCATGCTAGATACACTATGGAAGAACAGAATTCGATGGTACGTGAACGGGTCGGTGAATTATGCTGAATATTACAGATTGAGAAATAAATTATTTTCGATCTATAAAAAAGAGCTGTTTACAAAGTTATATGAATCTCTTACTTATGGTTGGGAGGGAAATGAAGATCCCACTTCGAACAGCGCTTTTCAAAGTTTGGTGGATTCCTTGAATTACGAGCAAGTACAAAGTTTGCCACTTATGATGCAAATGGTGCAACTGGATCAGCTCATGAAAGCAAAAAGGAGTGCAAAAGAACGAGTATGCGATACCCCTTTGTAATCTGTTGGTAAATGGATTTTACCAAGAAAGACTTCTACAATCCAAGCCACATTCAGTATTAGTTTTTTTCAAGCGTTTAATATTTCTTCTGTGTGAAATGTTATTTCAGCAGAACTTTAACTCTTTTAAGCAGATTTTAATCTCCTTTTTTTTCATGCTACAGTTCAAAGCTGGGATTAACAAAACTAAAATAGAATAATTTATATCAATAAAAAAATAGTTTTTGAATGTTTTTTTTCTTGAAGGATTTGGAAGTATAACTATATAGAAAGTATTTATGAAATTTTGGTTTTCAACTACTTTCAATAATTATATTTTTCAGTTTATTGCCAAGGTTAGACTAACTGGCGGACATTTGTCGATCCAAAAACTGGATTGCCGAAAATCCTTTATGCAGAATAGCCAAATATGCTACAAATTAAGGTATCCGACTGTGGGTTCGGAGACAATTTTCTAAAATATAACTTAAATAATCATTTAGTTATTTTTTAAGTATGTTGCAAAACTATGAAAATACAGCAAGAAGAGTTTTTTGAAAGCTTATTTATTTTTCAAAATATGGGGAAATTTCTACCAAAATATTATGAAAAAATTGCTCTTTTGCAAACAACAAATTCTACTGTAAAAGTATAAAATACAGTTGTTCGAGATGAAAAAACCCTGACTTTTCTTAAACTTTTTTTCATATTAAATTACAAAAAAATACCTTAATTGAAAAATTGCCCTTAGCTTTTAGCAGAAAGCATTCATTATAATACAAAGAACAAACTCAAATTCCATAAGAACATTTCATTTACTTTAAGAAATATTGCTCTTACCGTTAATCATTATGTTCAAAAATAACGTTCTTCACAAAATGCAAAATAAGGTTTATATTTGCAATAAAACTTTTTAATGATTTAGGAAGGTTTTAAAACTCTCCAGATTTGTATGTTGTGCCTTTCTGTCTGAACCTCATACTTCAAACTTTTACAGTTTTGAAGGGTCTTTCTTTTTTTATGAGACAGTTTCTTATCTGGTTTAGAATGCCTCGTAGAATCAACAATTCTCGTTTTGTCGAGGTACCAAAAATATCCTTTCATTTCAGAACATAATTTCATTCCTAACTTTTGAAGTCGACGTAACAGACCAGAAAACCCAGAATTAAAAAGTATTGCGATATAATTCCTTAAACAGAGTGTTTGTGTTGCTCAACAAAGTTGTCTTTCAGGATTATACTCCACACAACATTGTTAAGACTTTCATTGCAGTTCTGAGATTTCCCGTGAAAACATTTCTTAGGAGATTTTGATCTCAAAGTTCCTTATAAGTCTTTTTAATAGAATTAATGACTGAATTTGGAAGATCCGTTGACATTTCTATCAACGTTTCTCCAACAAATACTGCGTGGCCGCGGTAGCCGAGTGGTATAAGTATCGGATCGTGGCTTGCCTGGTCACGAGTTCGAGCCCAGTACCACTAAAGACCCGCCGTGTAGGGCAGCGATGCACGTTAAATCTGTCGAGAGCTGAAACGTCCTCTCGTTGGTGTAGTGTGGTAGTTAGGAGAGGGGGTGCCAGCTCAGGTGTCGTCCACGTCACTTGACCATGGTTCAAAATTACGTGGTCCGTCTCCAAAAGCCTTCGTGTAGCTGAACAAATCGACGTTAATTTTCAATCAATCAATCAACAAATACTGATCTACGGAAATCTCTTTTTTGGCCTCATTGATCTAGGTTTTGGCATGACAACTTTAATTTAATTAAAAATAACTAACTCTATATAAAAGTACTAATAAAAACTATAAAGAGATCTAGTTTTGAACACAAATGATAAAAAGATAGCAACTAGTATAAATCAAAACCAACATTGCAATCGGTTATCTGTTGCCTATTTTAAAGCAAAATATATATTTCAAAACATTTATGAAGTAAAATACAGTTTACTTAACATAAAGAATTCGTTAAAATATTTTAAATGCATAAAGATCTCATTTTGCCGGTGAAAATCAACCTAAAACTCACACTTCCGGTTTCGATTTGGGCTTGCTACCTCAAACAAAAACAGCTATGACTTTTTTTCTGACTCAGAATTAAAAGTACGATAGTTTTAGAAAGCTTATTTAACAGGCTACAAAAATAGACTATAAAATAAATTTAGATTTTTTTTTTATGAAAAAGGTGATTTTAAACCAGTCGGATACCTTAAAATTGTTTCAAATTTCTTATGGGAAATAGGTTGGGGTTACCAATCGGGTGCAGTAAACTGATAGTGATTCAAAATTGATACCAACTTCTCTAATCCCTTGATCCCTCCTGTTAAGGAGGTTCACCCATGTGATGGGTTCAAAAAATTTAAGAATTTTTTTTTCATAAATTGCATCCTTAACATGTCCAGTGAATATTAACGTCGCACTGTTCAGCTACACGAGGGCTTTTGGCGACGGACCACGTAATTTTGAACCATGGTGAATTAACATGTCCAGAATACGGTGGTACGGTGATTTTTTTTAAATTCAAAGTCGTTACAAAGAAGCAGGTGTTATAAAAGCAGCTGTTCGGAGCGCTAAGTTAAGATTTTTGTTTTAATTGGACTTGAAACTTTTTTTTAAACGCGTTTTTCTCAAAACTGTTTTTCAAACTTCCTCCATCATATCTTAAGAATGGTTTGACCGAATGACTTTAAATTTATGGGGTAGACTCTGCATATACAGTCACTTAAAAAAGTATTGGGACACTTGGTTATACATAACTGTAAAACCATTTATAAAAATATTTATCACATTAAAACAAGAACAAAATGATTTAAAAATATTTTAACATTTGGTGTACAGTATGTAAAGCAAATTTAATTAGTATTATAGAATTATAATTTGATCTAGCTTTTCAAATAGAATTCAAAGGCACACTGGAGTCAAAAAAAGTATTGGGACACTTTTGAAATGAGAAATTTAACCAATATACAGCGCATCAATAAAATTTAATTTCACACATCTTTTTTAGACTAGAAGTTTATACATAAACTTTTCAACAAATAAGATTATTTGTAGAAAAAATGGCGAGGAACAAAGATATATCTGTTGGTGTGCGAAATCTCGGTATAAGTCATTGGAAAGAGATTAAATCAGTTCGCTGTAGAGGAAAAATTTTGAAATTGAGTAAGTCTACTGTTTACAACATCATTGACAGGTTCAAGAAAACAGTGTTGAAAACTAGCCATGATCATGGCATCCAAGAATTTTTAATGAATGTGAAGAGAGGTGAATTTTGTGTGTGTGTGTTCGAGACAAATACACATTAATCCAAGAACTAGAGCAGTAAAAATGACTTTGTGTGTAATGTAAAAGTAGGTTCGGGAAATCGGTAACTCCTGAAACTGTCAGAAATGTTTTAATAAAACATAAGTATCGTGGTAGAGAACCTCAAAGAAAGCCCTACGTTAGCAAAGCAAACAGAGAAGTTAGGTTGGCATTTGCAAAAATGTATTTAAGGCAGCCAACAGAACATTGGTGAAATGTGATTTTTGTCGATGAAAACAAATTTAACATTTTTGGATAGGATGGCAAGCAAAAAGTTTGGTGGAAATCAAATACAGCAAAGCATGTCAAAAATATGCGGTCTATTGTCAAATATGGAGGGAGTAACCAAATTGTCTGGGGTTGCATGGCAAGCTCTGGAGTCGGGAACTTGCATTTTATTGATGGTATAATGAATGAATGTCTATCTTGACATTCTCAAGCGAAATTTTTAAAGCAAAGTACGAGCAAAGCTGGGAATCTCGAGAAATTTTAAATTGTACCAAGATAATGACCCGAAACATACTGCAGATATTTTCAAGTTATGGGTCCTCTACCCCTGTCCTGGTGTTATTAATACTCCTGCGCAAAATCCAGACTTTAATCCCATTGAACATGTGTGGAATTATTTGCACCAAAAACTATATGAGCAACAAATTTCTAACAAGCAGGATTTAAAAAAATATTTGGTTGAAGAGTGGACCAAAATCGATAGATCGTTTTGCAAAAAATTGATCCAATCCATAACAAATAAACTTCGAGAGGTCATAAAAAGCAAGAGCGGCCCAACAAGATATTAATTTCTAAGTTTGAATTGTTTTTCTTAAATTATTGGGAAGTGTTCCAATTTTTGAGCACATTTTTTAACACGATTTCTTTTGTTTCAATTTCAACCATAATTGCATGAATGTAAGGATTTTTTTTCAAATTATTATTTGTACTTACCAAAATAACATTTACAGTTTTTTTGTTTCATTTGTATATTTAAGTAAAACATTACGATAAGAATCTATGAACTGATAGTGGGTCCCAATACTTTTTTGAGTGACTGTATATACGCACCAAATGAACTACGATCATACCAAAATTCAAAACATTTCTATTTTTTTTAACAAAAACAAAAAAAACCTTAAAATCCGAAACTTTTTTTTCCGAGGTCTACCAAAAATCCAGTTTTTGATATTCTCAATTAAATATAGTTACTTCGGGGCATTTAAGCTCATAGATTAAAAACGCCATTCATTTTTTTTTTATTTAAAATAAGCGAATCAGCCGGAATCGTGGAGGAAATGAGCGCATTTTTTCGAGGCGGTTGTGTTCAGAGCGCTATAACTCGCATTCCATTAGATATTTTTGGCTAAATATTTATATACATACTTTTACGATAAATAAATTATAAGAAACGTAAAGTTCTATCATTTTACTAGTCGTCAAAAAAATTCCTAAAAATGCTTAAAAAACAAGTTGTCACATGGGTAAACCCTCTTTAATCTGATGACTTAAACTCTGGGTTAATTATTAGAAGTCAAAAATTAATGACACTGATTACAAAACGGAAAGAGAATAGTAAGCGGAAACCGAAAAGTAAATGAAGTTAATTTTCTAAAATGGCTTTGTCCTTGAAAGTTAATTGGCGAACTAAAGTTTATTTTCGTTTTTTAGATAAAGAAACGCTTGTCCAGGTTTTTAATCTACCAATTTCCCATTAAGTGTTTACACGCAATACGTTACAAAATTTTTTACACAAGTTCCGGAACTTCATAGACGATATTTACAATTTTTTTTCAGCATAATTTACAAGAACTCTCAATTTTCTGTATTTGAAAACTGAATTTTCTCGTTAAAGTACAGAAATCTATATATCTATTCAGTTTTGCTGTAGTAAAATGCACGTGCTACAAAAAGTAAAACAATATTCTAACAACGATGAATGTGTGGAATTTGGTTTTGACCTTTTTATTATATACGACTATAGAGCAGAAGGCACAGCTAATGCATAACTTTACATAATGGGCAATTAAGGGATTTTAACTGATATAAAATGCTTTTCTTTGGCTTAATGAACACTGGATGTTTAAAAAGAACCCAATCAAAAACGCGTCGTCCAGTAACATTTTTAATAAAAACAATTTCAACCAATGGACATATTTGTAATACTTGAATTTCGCTTTTGTTCTTAGTTAATCGTGGCCAACTGAAGTCTGTAACATGCTAAAATTGTATAAAATCCCCATTAGGATGCCGCAGGGCCCGTCAGCTTCGGACTTCCATCACTGGCTTTCTCTAGCACAGGAAACAAGGCCCGACTTGCTATACCACAATGATTGTTACGATTGCGGAGCAGTTTGCCGAAACCTCCTTGGCCCCAAGACTTGCCCCAGCTAAAATTAAAAGATTCAGAACATAAGCAAGCTTATAATTTTTAAGTACCATTCTAATGTTTCTAATAATCGACTAAAAGGCGCTGCTTAAGATGAAAGCTTTGCCTCCTTACAGAAAAAAAACCATTTAAGGTATTTATACAACCAGATCCCCGAAATCGGGGTTTGAGATTGCAAGTATCTTACTAGTCTCCTGATTACAAGACTACTGGCTAAGAGGAGCATAACATGTTCCAGAACACCTATACAAAAGACTTATTTATATTCTACGTTCATTATTCCATTGATTGATTTTCAATATAGTTGTATTTATTTTGGGTATGTACGCGTTTATATTTTCTTTCATGATTTGAATATATCGTGGCTTGCCAGCCACAAGTTCGTAAATATGAACACTCGAATATAACGAGTGACTGAATATTATGTGATATTAAAGTTAGTCTTTTGCAGTAAAATGAAAGCTTCCATTGATTTTTAAACATTTACACATTAGTATTCAAATTTTAAACTTGGAAAAGGTTTTCTTTCGTTATAAACATCTACAAAAATGTAATTATTCTTCAAAATAAACTAAAACTTAATATTCTTTTATTTTCATCATGAATCCTTTCAATAGGTAATTAATACATCTCAAGTACTTTTCATACCTGTTTTTAACCAACCAGTAGTCCGTGCCATTTTCTGTTCCATATCCGATAACAGTCAATGCATGAGACAAAGTTGTATTACTGCACGCAGGATCGGAGTAAATACCGCCACTATTTGAAAGAAAAATTGATTTCATAACTGAAGAATAAATATGAAGTTAATATAATACTGTGTGTTCTCTCTCTCTCTCTCTCTCTAGCAAGAGTTAGCTTGCGTAGAAAAGGCGGAAAATCGAATATATCTCCCAATTGTTTTCAATTCTATCTGCAATTATATATATATATATATATGTATAAATATATATATAATCACATTTTCTTGTATTCTGATCCACTTCCACAAATTTTATTTACACCTACCTGTCTCATAAAAAGTTGGTCTTTTGAAAACATGTGTTCAAAAAATCCACACACACATTTTCAAAAAAGTTTTTATATATAATTTTTTGGAATTGTTTCAGATTAGGAGGTACACAAGGGGGGGAAGGCTCTCGAGACTTTATGAATAGATTATTGTAATATCTGAATCCTTCCATTTGCATGGACATTTTTTAACTGGTTCCCCGAAAAGAGTGCATTAATTTTAACGTGTGTGAAAATCCGCTTAAACTAAGCAGTTGTCTATGACGTCTTTCATAGACATAGCGTCAATACTTTTTCATTACAGGAATTTTGAATTCTGATTACAATACTGAGTGATATTAATCTTATTTTTTTAAATAACTGGATAGTTTTTAGTTGGCTAAATTTTTATCTGAATTCCCATTCATTTCTAATCATTTTAGTAATAGTACTTGTGGTAAACCCGAACATGGGCCCCAAAGGCAATATAGCAACCCCCTGAGAATAGTATTGAGAATGTGGCATCGCAGACGTTCACAAGATGTAAGCCCACTAAGCAGATGTGTTACAATAAATTAATATAGAACGACAAATGCTTCTTTCATCATAATGGTGAACCCGTATCTTCACGCAAAAATTTTTACTTGTGAATAGTTTTTTTCCTTTATCGATGGACTTGAAGAAAATATTTTCTTTTAATTGCATTTAAAATAAGGACTTAATTCCTTTGTTCATGGATCTCTGTGTATCTAGTTCCTTGGTTACGATTTCGAAAGTGACATACATCTGCAACTGTTTCACAGATAAGTGGATTTTTTGTTTAATTTTTCTGTGCTTTTGGTGTAAGTTGAATTGTTTTATCAATTTCATATTTTATTTTTTTCCTCCTTAACACTAAAATTAATTAATTGCATAAAATAATTTCTGATAAAATAAAATTCTTATGATACAAGTTAAAAATACCTTCTTCTATTGTTGAAAATGCCAAATTGTAATAACTCTAATATTGCTGATTATTGTAGTGCTTTTATTATTGCTATTCCATTGTTTATGTCGAAATTTTGTTCTAAAACCCCTTGCACAATGTCTGAAGTAAGTGCTGTAAAAAGAGCAGTATATATGGTCCATTGAAATGAAACCTGGTCAGTGCGTCTAACTTTGCATTCCACGTTAACATAACTGCGTGTATGGGGGCACCATCTATTGGTAGAGATACTGCTGCGTGCGCAACATTTGGCGTTTCATAGCGACAGTGTGGTTACACGCTGAATTGAAGGACGTTATCGCCCACTACTGAACATATAGGCAAGTAAGAAGGAACAACGAGGAGTGATTCAATTTTTAGCGGTGGAGGCCGTAAAATGTATCTAAGGATGAAGGCTGTGTCGTTCAAGTGTTGTGGAATGGCGCAAACGGTTCCTTGAGTGGTACGAGTTACTGGAAGATGACGCTCGACCTGGACAGACTCATCGAGTCATCACACCTTAAATGATTGTGGAAGTGAATGCTTTAGTCTTGGGCAACGACAGAATAACCATGGATGAGATCCATCGGTTACTGGGTATCAGCGTGGGCACCACTCACACCATAATGCATTAATACTTGAAATTTCGAAAAATTTGTGCGCAGAGGGGGTTCCCCACCAACTAACCTCCGAACAACGCAATACTCGAAGGGCACTGTCTTTGAGTCCTCTGCAACGTTATCATGATGAGGAATATGGTTCTCTGTTAAAATTGTCACTGGTGACGAAACATGGTGTCAGCATTTTGAACCGGAAAGAAAGCGTCAGAGCAAGAAGGGGAAATGTGCTTCACCACCTCCAAGGAAATTAAAAGCCGCGCACATCAGGTCTGGTAAGGTCATGCTGTTCTTTTTATTTTTTTTACCACAAGGACCCTACTGCTTGTCGAGTTTCTGGAACGGGGAACCACTATCAATGTCCAGCGTTATCGAGCCACTTTACAGAACCTTAGATGAGCCATCAAATCGAAACGCCCAGGCATATTGTCCAATGGCATTTTTTTCTTGCATGATAATGCCACCTACACGCGGTCAATGCGGTGAAGGCTAAATTGTGGTAGTTTCGGTGGGAAACGCTGGAATATCCACTGTACAGTACAGACCTTTCCCCGTGTCATTTTCATGGTTTTTGTACCTCTGAAACGAGCTATTCGCGGACATAGATTCACAACAGATGACGAAGTGTGTGACTGGGTCCAGGTCTGGATCCGATAGCAGCCTACTAGCTCCTTCAAAGATAGAATTGACCAGCTAGTGTCACAATGAGATAAATTTTCCAACAGTTTTGGGGAATATTTTTGAGTATGTGCATTGCGTATAACTACATTTTTGAGTTAATAAAATCGGTACCGTTGCTTTTCACTAGTGACCGGGTTTCAGTTGAATGCTCCTTATATAATATCTCACTTTGTGGCTCGTTATGTACATTTGCCCAAAACTAATAACTGAGTCCTGAACTAAGTACAATTACATACACCAGTGTATCTCAAACTGTGGGGCGTGCCCCCCTGGGGGCGCGATAACCTTACGAGGGGGGCGCGAGCATATCAAAAACAAAAGATTTAAAAAATAATTCATTTACTGGAATGAATTAAAACAAATACTTTCAGACATAATAGAAACTGCACTTTTACTCTGATATAATTTATAAACACGCGCGCGCGATATTAAGTCATCAAAAATAAAAACTTTTCAATACCTAATTAGCTATATTTGAACCTATAGCCAAATAAAAAACTTTTATTTGATTTGCTGTAATCCCATGATGAGAGATTTTTTATTACGCTTTCTTTTTGAACCTAACATACTACTCTTTCAGAGAAAAAACAGATCCCAGACCCAGAATCGAAAAAATTTAGGTACATAAAAAATTCATCATTGTCATTATTTTTGAAATACTGCACATTATAGCTGTAATCTGTTTGACCTTCTACGTTATTGGTACAGTTAGTTATGACCCCTCTCTTATGTGTTTCTTTCTTATTTAGGGAAGTTGTAAGTAATGTATTTCTCTGTTGTGCTTTTTTCAATGCCAAAGAGTTTTATGATACTTGGAAAACCACGGAGAGCACACTTTGAAGGAATACTTGGCCAAGACATATTTTTATGAGTATTCTTAAAGATATAAAGCATAACGAAAAACGTTTTATCCAATTTTTTTAGCAGTAACATACATATTATCATAATGAATATACTTTTTATACTCGGAAGTGGTCGCGTGGGACACATAGATTACGAAATCGTGAATTCTGGAAAACAATTTATTTGTTACCAAAGAAAAATTGAAAACTCTTTGAGAGTAGGTAAGTAAACTTTCTCTTAATTAAATTATTCACTGGAATCTCCCGATTTGTATCGTGAACAATAAAATAATTATAAACAAAAGGATTGGGGTGACTCAATAACCCCGCTCGAACGTATCGAGGGTGCGTCTACTCTCGGGTTAAAACATGTTGAAGTATTTTCGCTTTAAATATTAAAAATGATACAATTATTGTTCATCGGAATTTTATATTATTGCTCATTATTTAACATCAGAGGCGCACACAATGAGGGGAGTCTTAGGGGTTCGGACCCCCCCGAATGCCCTTGATATTTTTCTGATTGATTATGATTCTAAGTATATAGTACGCAAAATTTAATTAAGTATTTGTTATTAATGATTAATTTTATTAATTAATGCTAAATATTTATTTAAGAATTTGGGTTTTACTGTATTTTGTTCACGAAAATCGACAAAATCAGAAGGAACCTGATACAAGATTGGTGAATTTTCTACCCCGAACACCCCCCTTAAAAATTCCTGTGTGCCCTACTGTTTAACATCAATTATAAATGCTAATTCTGTGAGGCTTAAAATTACAATTTACTTAAAACTTATTATAATTTGAGCAACCGTTTTAAAAAAAATCATTTTTTACATTTTTGTAAACATTGTCGAGCACTTGGCTTTGCGCTCTCCTTACAATTCAGTTATTATATCAATAATGTTTTATTTTCTTATAAATGAACTCGTGCAAAGAGCGGGCACTTCAGCCGGTATACTTTTAATGTATCAGTGCTGCACAGATTATTTTATAACTAATTAATTAATACTAAATTAAGAGCAAGCTACATAAGTATTAACGACTTCCATGGGCTTATCTTGCAAAGAGAAGGAATGTTATGATAAGAAATTGACCCTTTGAGTTCTTTTTCTATATTTAGCGCATATCTATATTTTGTCTTCTAAGCAGCAATCGCATTTTGCAATATGTTCAATTTAAAAATTAGGGAAAGGAAAAATAACATAATAATGATCCTATTATTTTATTTATTTATTTATTTATTTATTTATTTATATTTATTTATTTTTGCTTAAAAGTAGTAAACAAAATTTAAGACTTATGTTACTAATTTTTATGGTTATAATTAAAATCGCCTATTGTAGCTTTATCGTAAAAGTGGATTATTATTGCATTCAGTACATTATTAATGTATAAGGGGGGTGCGATAAAAATTGCGATCAAAAAGGGGGGCACCAGTATTAAAAGTTTGAGAAGCACTGACATACACTCATGTCCATAAATTAAGGATAATTCAGAATCACACAGAAATTGAAATCTAAAATAAAAATTCCACCTATAGAATTATCACACACATCTTGAAGAAGAATATGCAAATTACAGGAAACCACCAGATGGCGTGGATATTACGTCACAATGACGAGAGTGTAAGACAGGGGTATATAAGGAATGGTGGCAAAGAATTCAAATTGTTGACAAGCGCTTTAAAAGCCTTTCGGTGCAATAAACGCATAGTTAAGGCACAAAGGAATCATTTGGATGATTTATTACGTGGTAGAATTATTGGACGACTGGAATGTGTGGACATACCCAGCTGGAAGTTCCGGGGAGCTTGGAATCGCCCAAAGTGTCATCTCCAGGCTTTGGCAACGATTCCAAGATGTTGATAATGTGAGTAGATGTTACAGAACAGGTCGCCCCCGAGTTACAACGTCTCGTTAGCTCTCTTCAGCTACCGGTACGACAGTTTCATAGCAGACCGTGTACAGACGCTTAGGGCACATTGGTCTATATGCTCGTAGGACTGTCATACGTGTTCCACTTACCGCAACTCACTTTCGTCTGCGATTAACCTGGAGTAGAGAGCATGCATTGTGGACACCACAACAGGGGTCTTGTAAAGAGTGTTTTTTTTTCAGGTATAGAAGTTTAAGTTGGCATTACTTTCCAAGATGGCGACCGATTTAACAGCTGTCAAGTGATTTATTCTCAGTTTGGTTTGGATATTCATCATGAATAGACTCATGCCTGAACAACGCTTTCAAATTGTGCAATTTTATTTCGAAAATAATGGTCGCGCGATTTTCATAAGCGAATTTTGTTTAGCGATGCAGCGCACTTCTGGTTGAATGGCTACGTCAACAAACAAAACTGCCGCATTTAGAGTGAAGCTAATCTCCAAGTGTATGTCGAAACACCGTTACATCCAGAAAAACTGACTGTTTGGTGCGCTTTATGGGCTGGTGGAATCCTTCTTCAAAAACGATGAAGGCCACAACGTTACAGTCAATGGTGATCGGTATAGAGCCATGATTACTAACTTTTTCATTCCTGAACTGAACAATCATGATGTCCAGGAGCTGTGGTTCCAACAAGACGGCGCAACATGTCACATAGCTCGTGCCACAATCGATTTATTGAAAGACACGTTTGATGACCGCCTAATTTTACGTTTTGGACTTGTGAATTGGCCTCCAAGATCTTGTGATTTAACACCGCTAGACTATTTTTTGTGGGGCTATGTAAATCATTGGTCTATGCGGATAAGCCACAAACGCTTGACCATTTGGAAGACAACATTCACCGTGTTATTGCCGATATACGGCCACAAATGTTGGAAAAAGTCATCGAAAATTGGACGTCCAGTGCGGACTACATCTGAGCCAGCCGTGGCAGTCATATGCCAGAAATCATATTTAAAATGTAATGCCACAAGATTATCTTTCGAGTAAAAAATTAATGTCAATCGAATAATACATCGTTGTTTTATTGCAATTTTAAGTTCTATACCTCTCTTTATGATGTTTTCCGACGAGTCCAGATTTAGTTTGCAGTCTGATTCTCGCCGGACTTTAATATGGAAACCGCCAGGTACCCGTTACCACCAAGAGAACACCATTGATCGATACCGTTACGGTGAGGCAGGATGGCTCTTTTGGGGAGGTATTACTCTTAGTTCCAGATCTGACTTGCATGTTCAGAGTGTAACGATGACAGGCCTCATATATCGGGATGTCATTCTGGAACAACATGTACGTTTGTTTCGGGGCGCCATGTTTGCTGAATTTCTGTTTATGGATGACAACGCCCGTCCTCACCATGCAAACATTGTAGACGAATGCCTTCAATCGGAGGATATCACCCGTATGGATTAGCCAGCATACTCACCGGACTTGAATCCAATAGAGCATGTGTGGGATATGCTTGGCCGGCGAATTGCAGCCCGTCAACCCTCTCCCACTTGTCTACGGGATCTTCGGAGGGCATTGCTTGATGAGTGGTGTAATATTCCCCAAGATCAGATTGATAATTTGATACTCAGCATGCTTAGGCTTTGTAAGGTTTATTTCGTTGGAGTATGTCGTCCGGGAAACATACTCCGTATGAACCATCTTACTAACCATGTTATACTGTTTTTTGTAAATAGGTTCTTTTTTGAAATTTGCTCCAGGGAGTAAAAATCACAATTTTTATTAATTACGTCAAACATATAGCATCTTTTTTGCTCTTTACCTTTTGTTTAAAAAATAGATTTTACAAATAAGTCAAATTTGTTTTGCTTCTGTCTTTTTCTTTGCCTGAACTTCATTATTCTTTATTTATGGACATGAGTGTAGTAGCTCATCTTCTCCCGACACTGCGTCTTTAATTCGCGATGTCCTCGTACATCCAGATGCCACAGATCCCTACGCTCAAATTAAAAACCAACTCATAAATTGTTCAGGGGAATCGTCCCAGCAGGAAATTCGGAAACTTCTTTCGGGGGAATAATTGTTTGTGAAAACCTTCCGAACTACTGTGTAACAGGAAACGGCATGCGGAGTCTTTAATGTTGGTGATAAACTGATGATGTAATTATTTTTGCAGTGTTCGCCATCTTCGGTTCAAACTATTTAAGCTGCTATTTCTGACCTCTCATTAGACAAAAACGCCGACAATGCGGACAGAATTATTGAAGTCTCAGTATCTCCTATTGAAACTTTTTCTATTTCTAATAAAAATGAACGGTTGTTAGAGTCTAAAATGTTTCTTGGAATCGAAAAATTAAATGAAAGTATTGATCGCCTTTTAATCTCACGTGGTAGCTCTTTACACAGTAGGAACAAAAATTCCCGTGAAAGAAGTATTTTGAGTAAGCGTGATTTTTCGATTTCTCTGGTTTCATAGGAAAAAATGTTGAGCTGAAAAATGCGTTCAACCATATATACAGCAAAGAATCACGTCATTTCACTAGTCGACAACAAATATCTCTTTTCTGGTCGACACCGAATCTGACGTGTCTTAAATTCCTGCTCATGTCTATCAAAAAAGAAACGCTTCTCAACAAACCCTTACATTTTAATTACCTTACTTAATTTACCTTAAGGGTCACATACCTTTTAAAAAGTTGAAAATGGTTAAAAATAGTGAGCTCTTTAAAGCTCTATAATTTTTTTATTATTGTTTCCTGGAATGTAAATTTTGGAGGAATAAACAAATAGATATTACTTTACTTAAAACATAACCAACAAACACACTGCTAATTAGGATAAATTTTTAATTAGATAATTACAAAAAGAAATTTTTGTTTTCTTTTCGCAAGTGATATGCATTACGCGCAGCTTTATAAAAACAGTTACCAATATTTTTTGATGAATTTTTTGCTCAGTGTTGGAAATTGTGTTATCTTTAAAATGACGAAGCATGAAACCCTGATTTAAAATTTTTAGTAAACTGTAACAATTTAAATTTAACTATAAAATTTTTAAAAAATTTTTGCTATTTTATATTTGTAATTTTAAATTTTTTCATTAAAAATTCAAACTGGTTCGTTATTTTAAGTACAGATATGATCAGAATCTACAGTAAAAATTTTATCATTTTCCATGGCACGGTTTTGAAAATATCATGCGCGTAATGAGTAAAAATGGCTTTCTGAGAAAATTGACATCAAACGTAAAATTTACCATAGTTTTATATATATATTATTCTGGTTACTCAAACAACAACTAAATTTAAATTAAAACTAATGTGAAGTTTTTTTAGTCAATAAACTTCAATTTATTAAAATTATTATAACTAAAAACATATATTATACCAATGCAGTACAAGCATCGAAATGATATCAAAAGCTACAAAATAATCAAAATGCAACAAAGTGATTCACATTTCTCCAAAATAAAGTTAAAAATTTATAAATATTACTTAAAAACAATCAATACCTTAATTAACAACTACTTATTATAAATATTAAACAATTTGTGATATGAATGCAATGTATTACTATGATTCTAAAATGCTAAAATTCGCCACATGCATATGATGTTCCCTCTTTTTCAGTTAATTTCTTACAAGTAGTTTTAAATTGCATTCTTTTAGCCTGTCGTACTTCTTTTGTGCGGAGATTAAAATGTACTTCTGCAGTCTGAATTCTTTTATATCTACATGTGTAACAAATTTATGTGCAAATTGACCAACAGTCATACCAAGCGATTGCATAATTTTTAGTCTGCCTTGATTGCCATCATTAAAAATGACAATTGCCTCATTTGTAGATATATCAACAATCTTTCTACCACAACCTAAAGTTTTTGGGCATAATTTCCATATTAATGAGTTAATGGATTCATTATTATTTTGGGTTTACCCCCTAGACATTTTTGTAGAAGTTTAGGTAGTGATAGATCATTAAACACAGGTTTTATGGCATCCATTACTGCCACTGGCAATTTGTTACTGTGTCTAAAAGTTTCCACACTGCCCTCTACTACTTGATTTTGATATTTACACTAAGAATTAGGACCTACGGGACAAAAACTGTGCAATGGTTCTTCGTCGCTTGAACGTATATGGAAATATACAGCCCAAACAGCTTTTCGCATATCTGACAGGCATGTTTTATTTTGTCGGATTGCATTTCCATAGTACGTTGTAATTAAGTCGATCATTCTGTCGGTCAACCTTCCCTTTCCCCCAATCGACTTCCCATCACTGAGTTTGGAGCTCATTTGTTTTAATTTTCGTAAACGAGTTCCCATTCTTTTTTGAACATGTCCAACACATTCAATTTTTGAAACTGTGATATCTTCTCCATACGGATTGGATGCAGTAATAGATGAGAATGTTTTGGAATCGCCATCCCCGATGTAAGATGTATATCTCACAGAACGATGACTTAATGAACGCTGAAATATACGAACCATTCCCACAGTCTCCATCATGCCAGCTGAACCATTGTGGTTCTTCAAACATTCTTTAACGTGAAGAATTTTCCACTTTTTGTAAGCAGGTGACCCCTTTCTTCGTTTCCAAAAATCTCATCCTTTACAGAAAGAAGACATCACTTTTTCGCATCAATACACTTTCCTGTTTTGTCTCCAATAACAGCACACACACCAACACGAGAAGAATAGCCACGGGTTTTCCATGTTCCATCTCCACTAATTATTATATTGGAAGAATTTGTCAAAGTTAGCTCTTCCAAAGCTGCACTCTGCATTGAAGCTTCTGCGACTTCTTTACTACACAATTGTAGTTTGTTTATAATGTTATTATAGGATTTTTTTCAGCAACTGGAGGAGGAAAGTCCATGACACCACAGAAAGTTGTCATTGCTGCATGACCCTGTTCAATTGTCCTCATTGCGTATACAAAACGTCTGTTTATTTTTGGAATATTTTTTCTTTTACCCAGCATTTTTGAATTTCTAAACGAACACAAGTCTTTACAGTTCTTGCATTCAATCGAAAAAACACTAGACAAACCTCTAACACATTTTTCTGATAGTTTAATATCACCACCACATTTTTTGCAAGAAGCAAAGTTTTGAATGTTTGTAAACATGATAGTTTTATCAAACACTCTATAGCCATCAAAACAGTCATCATGTTCAATAAAAGATGAATGAACATCTTGCAGCCGAATCTTTTTCCAGATGCACTGTTGTTTAGTGATTCATCCACACTGTGTACAGCTTTGCATCTCGTATGCATATTACCAGTAAACTTCCTTTTCTTAGGACGTTTACCAGATGGTCTTTTAGCAGATTCAGTCGAATTAATCCTTCAAAAGTTTATAAAAAAATAATACTTTTCCTAAAACTTATCTTAGAATAAGATACGGTATGAAAATCAAAAACGAGCGAGTATAAATTCAAGATTCACTTTATCAAAACAAAGTAGAAGTAGAAGTTTATAAAGTTAGTAGAAGTTGTAGTTAATATTCATAACAACAAAATAATAATATTTGAGGCTTAGATTCAAGCATTTGATAATAATTAGAATGAAAATATTAGAAACAGAGAAACGCAGCTGTCACCAGCGACATGACAGCTGTCACCCTGGAGCCAAAATGTAAACAATATGTAAATCGCCTTTTCTACTCTTTTTATTTTCTTAATAACGCCCGTTCTATTGGGAATATCTGCATGCGGTTTCTTTTAGAACACTCAGAAAGGTTTACTCTATAAAATAAAATAATAATAAAAAATCGATTTTTAGGAAATTTTCAAAGGTATGTGACCCCTTAAATTTTAAGTTAAGAACAGATTTCATGTGGACTTTTCTGATTGCCGATGTCAGTACACCTATTATTGGAGCAGATGTTCTCCATTATTTTGAATTGGTGCCAGATCTTCGGAATAAATGTCTTAAAGATACAAAAACAAAATTGCAATCAGTGGACCATTTAAAGCATGCTAATCTCCATTCATTTCTATACGTACGATATACCATAAACTTTTGAAATAATTTCCCTCTATCAAAAAATTGCCTAATCCAAATCAACCAGTGAAACAACACTGTTCATCCCATAATAACAAAAGGTCCTCCTGTGGTGGCAAAACCCCGAAAGTTGGCGCCAGATCACCTGAAAATTGCGAAAACAGAATTTCAAAACATGATGCATCTGGGACATTTACGAACGAAAAGTAACTATACTTCCCCACTTCACATGGTTCCTAAAAAAGGTACTTTAGATTGGAGACCTGTAGGTGGTTATAGAGCTTTAAATTCTCAAACACTGAAAGATAACTACCCCATTCTTTGTATTGCTTTCTTTGTATTGCCCATTCTTTGTGTTTATATTTTACAGTTCAATTACATGGCTCAAAAGTTTTTAGTCGAATCGATCTAGTAAATCCTATTATCAAATTCCCATTCACCCAGATGATATCCACAAAACGGCGGTTTGCACTCCGTTTGTTTGATTTGAGAGTACACGAAGGCAATCTGGGTTGTGTTGCATCGTCAATACATTTTTTAGGTTTCAATCTGTCAGAAAACGTAATTAGATCTCTACCTGATAAATTCAAATGTATTCCAGACTTTCCTAAGTCAAATACATTAACTCAGTTGCGTAGATTTTTTAACTTTTATAGATGTTTCATCCCTAACTTGTTCCCATTGTTCAGTTTTTAGAAGTCAAAATAAATCTTATTCCAGTGTTTTCAAATCCTCCGAGCCATCAAAATGGAGTGAAAACGCAAAAAGTCTTTCTTGCAGCGAAAAATGCTATTACCCTTCAAGATGTCCTATTCAAGGGGCTCGATTGAGCCTATGGGGGGGACGCTTCAGATATTACTATTGTATCCACTTTATCCCAATTATCACAGAGGAAATGGAAACCTTTTTCTCCAAGAAAAAAAGTCAAAAAAGTGGTCGATTTACAATAGGGAACTATTTTCAATTTATTCGGCTATAAAAAACTTCAAACATATGCTAGAAGGTAGAAACTTCACAATATTCACTGACCAAAAACCACTAATTTATGCTTATAACAGTGTTTCTCAAACTTTCAATACTGGCGACCCAATTTTCAATCATAATTTTTGTCGCCCCCCCCTGTACAACAATAATGTATTTACTGCAATAAAAATGCACTTTGACGCTAAAGCTACAATTCGACCTCAATTATAAACTGTATAAGTATTAAATTTTTTACATGTTACTTTTAAGTAACATGTACTTAAATTACTTAAAATATATAAAAAAATTACTTAAAATATATATTAATTACTTATTATTATGTTATTTTTCTTTCTCTAATTTTTAAATCGGTTGATTGATTGATTGAATATTAACGTCGCACTGTTCAGCTACACGAGGGCTTTTGGCGACGGACCACGTAATTTTGAACCATGGTCAAGTGACGTGGACGACACCTGAGCTGGCACCCCCCTCTCCTAACTACCACACCACACCAACGGGAGGACGTTTCAGCTCTCGACAGATTTAACGTGCATCGCTGCCCTACACGGCGGGTCTTTAGTGGTACTGGGCTCGAACCCGTGACAAAGCAAGCCACGGTCCGATACCTATACCACTCGGCTACCGCGGCCACAATTTTTAAATCGGAACAGATCACAAAATGATATATTTAATTAAAGATTTATTTCCTTCGGCATCCACATTTCTTAAAGTACAAATGTCATTAGAAAAATAGTCTAGTCCATGTTGCTCTCTATCATATCCATCACATCTGGCATTATAGGGTACGTTTGCGTGAGTCTGGGCAACCTGTCAGACGTCTGCGTAAAACATGTAAAAATGCTTTTCCTCGTACAATTCCAGTCAGTTTGGGTCGACTCGATACTTCTCTATAGCTACCGAAACTAAATTGAATGTACATTTTTTAATTTGCACGTTAATTGTAATTCATGGTAATTAAGTATTTACGGTAGTAGATTAAAACAAAATCATACATACATTTTTAAGTCGTAAGCGAGCATTCGACGATAATAAAGGATCAAAAAGTACACAGACGAGCATGGTAACAAAAATAAATCAAGAAAATATTCTCAAAAATACTTAAATTTTGGATTTACCACTACTAAAGTAAATGATGGGGGAAAAGCATTCACTAATATTACGGAAATGTTACTTGCTGGCAAAGCTGTCATATTTTGTTCAAGTAATTGTAGTTTTAATGAGCATTCATGATCGAGTGAGTGAATATTAACGTCGCACTGTTCAGCTACACGAGAACTTTTAGAGACGGACCTCATAATTTTGAACCATGGTTGACGAGGACGATACTTGAGCTGGCCTCTTTTAACTACCACACCACTTCAACAAGAGGACGTTTGAGCTCTCTACAGATTTAACGTGCACCTCTCCCATACACAACGGGTCTTTAGTGGTACTGGGCTCGAACTCGTGACACCTTTGGTGATCAACAAATATAGCAAGTTGAACTTTTTCTTTCTTGCGTCTTTTTGACAAGTCGAACTGAAACTTGTGATGCACTTATGGCTTCATATTTCAGTTGATGGAGTTCTTTAGGAAGCAATTAAAAATTTTCCTTTCGTTTCATGTTCATCGTATTTCTCAATAATGAATAATATGCATTCTTTTGCTTGATCAGTTTCAACTTCCTTCAATACATATCACAGATGCCCCGCGCCACCGCTCCCTGGTTAAAAGTGTATTCAGAAAAAAATACGGTTGCTCTAAAAAGGATTATGACGTTTTTCACTATGCTTTATATGTTTGAGATTACTCGTAAAAATAAATCTTTGCCAAGTAATCCTTCAAAAATCAATCAATTCTTTTCCAAATATCATAAAACTCTTCATTATTTACAATTTCTCTATGCGAAAAACAAATACATAAAAGATGGGATGGAACTAATGTAAAAACCATACTAGTACGTTTGAAGGTCAATCAAACAAATGACCATCAAATCTATTATGCTGCCTGGCTGAAAAGCTAATCATGTCTTCCTTTTCTTTCTACAACTAATATACAGTATTTCAATAATAATTACAGTGATGAAATGTTTATCTTCTTAGAATTTTTCTCAGGGTCTGGGTTTCATTTTTTCTTTTAACGAGTAATATTTTATGTTAAAAAAGAAGAACGCCAGATGATAAACATAAATTATATCAGTGTTGTTGTGTATTTTTTTATTATGGAAACAGTATTTTGTTTCACTTCTTTCCGGTTATTTTTTTTTAAAAAAAGTCATTAAATTTTCGATATGTTCGCGCCCCACACTTTGAGAAACACTGGCTTATAAACAAAATCCGAATAAATGTTCTCAACAATTATGCCACTTAGGTCTTATTTCAATTTCAAATATTCTATTGACGTTCGGCATGTTCAAGGTTCCAAGAACACAGTTTATGATGCTCTTTCCAGGATCGAAATTGATTCTATCACTAATTCTCCAAATCTAAATTTTAAAGAATTAGCATTAGCACAGATAAACGATCCAGACGTACAAAAATATCTTCGGAATGATGTATCTTATCTTAAATTAGAGCTGAAACCATGCCAAATCTCAGATTGCAATTTGCTTTACGATATTTCAAAAGGAGGTTCAAGTCCTTTCATCCCTGCATCGTTCCGAAGAACAATATTTAACCATCTTCACAATATTTCACCTCCAGAGATAGCAGCTTCAACAAAAGCAGTAGCTCTCGTTCTGTGTGGCCTGGCATGAAAGGCCAAATAAAGCAGCGGGTCCGGTGTTGTGAATCGTGTCAAAAACCCAAAGGCAGACTAAAACACTCTTCCTGATGATAGATTCACTCATATATACTGTCGGTCCCTTACTTACGGTAATCGACTGCTTCTCCAGATGGCCAGAAGCAATCTTTATTCCCGACAGGCAAGTGAAAACCATTTGCCGAGCAATTTTCGATGCGTGGATCTCTCATTTTGGTTGTCTATATGTAATCACCTCTTATCACAAAGAACCAAGATACGTCCATCAATGTACGCTGAATTTACTCGCATGCTGGGAGCTCAAAAGATTAAAACTACTATACATCATCCGATTTAAAATGGAGTTGTGGAACGTTTCCATTTCAATTTAAAATTGGCCTATGAAAATGACAAATGGTCTGAAATAGTCTTGATCATGCCCTATCCTCTACCCTACGAACTGCAGTTAAAGAAGATCTGCAATCCTCTTCTGTGCTACAATTGTTTATGGCACAATCCTACGTCTTCCAAGTGATATGATTGGCGTGTCAAACATCCCCTTTGTGATAATGATTTGATGACCAATCTTCGAAACAGAATGCAGCAACTAAGGAAAGGGGGGGTGCCAGGTCAGGTGTCCTCCACGTCACTTGACCATAGATTAAAATTACGTGGTCCGTCACCAAAAGTCCTCGTGTAGCTGAACAGTGTGACGTTAATATTCACTCACTCACTCATTTGCAACAACTAAAACCTCTTGCAACATCCGCTCCCTACACTGATCGATTCTACATCCATCCTTCCCTTAAATCATCATCTCATATATTTTTAAGAATTGATCGTGTGCAACCACCGTGACGTCAACCGTATACTGGCCTGCATAAAGTTCTGTCCGGAACAGATAAAACCCTCACCCCCTCACCATTGACGTTAATGGTCAAAAAAAATTTTCTATATCATGTCAAACCTGGACATCTTCTGTCAGAAAGTGCGTGAGAATATCCACCTATAATGAGATAAAGCGTAAAAGTAGATAAAGTATCTACTAAAGAACATACAATATACACTGCTGACCACCGTAAATGCAACACCCTGAACGAAGCCTGCAAATAACATCAAATTTACAACATGCATTAGCGGAGGTGAGATATGCAAATGATAAGAATTTCAGCGCAGACGCACTTCACGCGTGCCTGTGGCGCCACCTCGAAACGCTATTTAAGGCTTGGAGATTTCGACGATTTCAAGTTCGGCAATTGTGTTTTTCTTGTGGTTTTTTTCAAAAAACGATCAGTTATGTCTCGTAGAAAACAGCGATCAGCTTTTGATCAAGTATCCGAGTCCGACATAGGAAGGATAGTGGCCTACCGAAATTGTGGATTATCTTTCAGGGAAATTGGTAGTCGTGTTGGACGAAACCAAGCAACTGTAATGCGGATATGTGACCGTTGGATGCACGATGGTACAACGGACCGACGTGGTCGATCGCATCCACCTCAGTGCACCACTTCACGTAAGGACAGGCAAATTGTGCGCATGGCAGTGACGGATCGCTCAGTCGAATCACGAAGCGTAGCACATCACTTTGAGTCTGTAACGCATCATTCAGTGTCTGCGCGTACCATTCAACGCCGTTTACAGCAGAATGGTCTGTCCTCAAGACGTCCATTGCTTGGTCTACCCTTGACGCAGAACCACAGACGTCTCCGCCGCCTATGGTGCGATGAAAGAAGGATGTGGGTGGCAGAATGGAATGAAGTTGTCTTTACTGACGAGTCACGCATCTGTCTGCAACACCACGATGGTCGGATTCGAGTCTGGAGGCACCGTGGAGAGGATGCTGAACAGCTGCGTTATGCACCGCCACACTGGTCCTGAAACCGAGTTTTATAGTATGGGGCGGTAATGGATATCACTCTCTCACTCCTGTAGTACGCATTGTCGGTACTTTAAGCAGTCAACGCTACATCTCTGAGGTGTTGGAGCCAGTTGTCCTTCCTTACCTTCAGGGCTTGGCCACAGCCATATTTCAACAGGATAATGCGCAACCACACGTGGAACGCATGGTCCAAAGGTTCTTCGTCAATTACCAGATTGAATTGTTTCCCTGGCCGACTCGCTCTCCGGATCTTTCACTGATAGAAAACACGTGGTCCATGGTTGCTCAACGATTGACCCAGATTACACCCCCAGCTGCCACACCAGATCAACTTTGGCAACGTGTGGAAGCTGCTTGATCTGCTGTACCCCAAGAACACATCCAAAGTCTCTTTGATTCAATGCCGAGTTGTGTGGCAGTGGTGATCTCCAACAATGGCGGCTACTCTGGCAACTGATTCTGGCAGGAACCACACTTCACAGAAGTCTATAAATTTAATCACTTGATACTTGGTCAACATGTTATCTACAAAATAAATTTTGTTGTGCTATCTCTTGTGTTTTTTGGTGTTGCATTTAAGGTGGCCAGCAGTGTATATCGCATAATCAGGAAGAGGTGTACATTTTCCTTCTAGAAAAACTTTCAGATAGAATTTTTTTTCTTTGCATTATATTTGTATACATCTCATTTATATGTTCTATTTTTGTGTATATATATCATATTCAAAATTGTAATTGTATTTCTTCTAGTACAAATTCTTAAGAAAAAAGTAATGTTTATAAAATTTTAAACTAATGTCGTTCCCTTGGGTTGTCACCCTCAGTCACTGGAGGGATACTCTGTGTTAACCCCGAATATGGACCCCGAAGAGAATATGGCAACCCCCTGAGAATAGTTTTGAGAATCTGATATAGCAGACATTCACAAGATATAAGCCCACTAAGCCGATATGTTATGTGTGTGCCACAGTAAATATATATAGAACGAAAAATGCTTCTTTCACCATATACTCTTTGTTCATATATTGATCTGAAGAATTATTCGCTTCACTGCAAATTCTCACTACGTAACTTCACAAAAGATTGAAAGATTACAGAATAAATAATGTTGGAATCCCTAAATTTGTATTTCCGTTTAATATGTTTTCTAAGCTCTGGTAACTCAAACGCTGTAACGGGAATAGATAATTAAATACATGCGTAAAAAAAAAAAAAAAAAAAAAAAAGGGGTGACTTTTCAATCTCTCTCGCTGTATTTTTACTTTCCTAGTGAAATAATTTTGAATAATCCTTGTTAATTTCTAAACCTTATTTAATAGTTTATAGTTTTGTATTGTTTTTATGTATATTAATATCTTTGCCGCTAAATTGCAATTGTGATTTAACTGTAACTGAACCAAGCATTGTTAAAAAAGCTTGGTTATTGACCACTTGGCCTGTACTTGCTGATTGTTGCCATTCGCTCTGATCTCGGGAAATCAAACCAAAGGTAATAGTCATCGTGTGATATGTTTTTTTATTCCTGCAACCTATGCATATACTTCCATCATATTACCTATCCAGATTTACAAAAAAGCTGTAAATTGAAAGTACAGAATAGATCCTTATTTAGAATAAAAACAGATACGATGATGATTATATAAACAAACTTTTTACTATTGTTACATCTCTAAAGCAGTATTGATCAGACTATTTTTAATACAATACATTTTTTCCTCACTCGAAAATGTTTTTACATAAAATTTCTTCTGATGTGTTTACTTAATATAAGCTTACCTATAATGACGGAATGACTCTGGGCTGCCGTCTAGTCCAGCAGCTATCGGTCCGAGCAATCCAACAGCTTTTTTAAGAGCCTCTTCATCTCCATAGGGAATTTCTAAGTAACCTCCAACGGGGGAACCAACGGTACTGTTAGCATATTTACACGTTCCGTCCGTGCTCTAAGCAAATCATAAGATTCTCATGAAACATTTCAAATTTCAATGAAATAGTCTTTTTATACAAGAAAGAACAATCGGATTGCAAAGTGGCATATTCTTAAGATTAAAAAGTAATTAGAAAATAAGCGGGAAAAAGTTTTTTTGTGAAAAGAGAATTTGACTTCCGTCAGCCATAAAATATCGCAACGAAAAACGTATTTTTATCAAACACATTCCATTTTGATAAATGTTAATGAAACAACAAAAATGCTAGCCTTCGCTAAAGTTACACATTTATAGCCCTTTAACTTTATGAAATCTTGTAAAGGCAGATAGGCTATTTTCCTGAAAAAGAAGATCACTTTTCCGAAAGGAATATAAGACCCAAAACTTATTTTCAAAAAAAGTCATTACCTTAAATTAGTGCCGTCAATTTTTCATTATGTAAAATGTAAACATTTTTCTTAAAAAAAATAACGTTTAATTTTTAATAATCTGCTCATTTCTAATTCCCCCATGGGCTTTTTACCCTTCTGTTATCTTTAAATTTATTTTTGAATGCTCTAGACCAGGCCTGGGCTACAAGAAGCCTTCAGGGGGATTTCGTATTTTTATCAGAACTGCTATCCTTCCTTCCACATTGAAATCAAACAAAAACTATCAAATAAAGCTACCCAAGTACTGACAGCTCACTGCTATCTAATGTATATCAATAGTTATTGTAGCATAACCTCTTTTGCGTTGCAAATATTTGAATTTTGTTTTTTTTATCGAATTTCGTATTGAATTCTCTTTAAAATGATATAAAGTTCTTTGCATTTTGTGCAACGTAAAATTTTCTATAAGCATACAAACTTAAAAAACATGACAATTTTAAAAAGTGTCCACAATTTTGGCCACCACTGTATATATTTTACAAAAAAAAGATATTTTACATTGGGGGAGGGAGGTGTAAATGAGTCAATTTTTACGCGTTTTCTACGACAAAATGTTCCATTCTTTTTGTATATATTTCTTATAGTTGTCATCAATCGAGCTCACGTCCTAAAAAATACCTACTTTACTCTTTTAGACACGGAGATTTAAAAAAATCAGTCTTAAAAATTATTATTTTACGATTTTTCAAAATTACTCGAATTTTGACTTAAATATTTAATAACTTCGCAATTTACTATAATAATCGGACAAAACTTTTTTTATGTGTGTCAAATCTTATTACATGTGTTTTCATTGAAAATCGAAAAATATACTTAAAAATTATGTATTAAAAAATTATATGTTTTCATTCAATGGTCTTTCCTTACGTTTTTTGTTTAAAAATTGCCGTTATGTTCTTATCGATGTGTGAAATTTGGAAACTTTAATTGATTTAAGAAGTATTTGGTAAATTTTGCATCACTTTCTTTTGAAGTGCCAGCAAGGTTTCTCTTCCCTCCCTTGGTCTAAAAATATAATGGAGAGGAAAGAAAATCGTTTGTCGGAGAAAGAAAGCAAAGATTTCCCAAGTAAAAAAGGATGGGGAAGTTTATCACTCGAAAAAGCCCATGAAACACCGAATCTGTTTTTCCATGTGTCAAACCTTTTTATCCGTGTTTTGATCAAAAACTAAAATTTTAATTTAACTTCGGATTTAAAATGTTTGTATGTGTTTGTCTTCTGCCCAAAAGAAGTTTTTCTAAGCTTTATTTTCACAAATACTTTACATTTTTTTTTGTGTGTTTAAAAATTACAATTGTTTGTTATCGATGAGTGAAGTTTGGAAATTTTAAGTTAAAAATATCAATGCCCTCAAAAATGTCAAGTGGTAGATTAAAAAAGGGCGCTTTCTCCCCCCAGAGAACACCGTCTCCAATAGCCCTCGTGCAGCTTTAGAGTACGACGTAAATATCACATCCATTCATCCACAGAAGACAATGCAATAAAACATGCTCACTTGTACTCTATTAGTTTGCTGTTCTGTGTAGTTTCGCTTGTGTTTGTGCCCTTTGGCATATTTTTTTAACTGTAAATAAAACAATTTCAAATGAAGATATTCAAGCGTTCTTTGAATTGTGTGTTATACCACGGCTAAAATTTATTACATCTGATTTGGATGCACCAACTCTACCAGAGACTACAGAAAAGGTAGGACATTTTTTTTTTTATACTGAAGAATCTACCTCTATTTAAAAATACTAAAAATCCAGATAGATTTGTAAGAAAGTGGAATAAAGAAAAGTCTTCTTACTGTCCCCACAAAGGGATAGGATGCTGCCGTAGCTACTCCTGGCGTATGAGCAGCATATTCAAGAGCTCTACACATTTGACCACCTCCACAGCCTTTGTTACCTGTAAGAAAATTAATAGATAGAAATTATTCTAATTTTTTTATGCAATTTTTAATATTTATTTGAAATCAGTGCAGGAGGGGGCAAAGCGCTCAATGTTATGAGCATAAGGGGTCAAATCAGTTATGGGAGAAATTTTTAAAAAATTTCATATCACTTAGGTGCTGACAAGTATATTTTTGAAAATGGGGGAAATTGACACACTCTCTCTTTTTCCCATCAATTCATTAGGTACTATGACCACAAATTTCTCAATATTACAATTACTTTTTCCACTAATGATTTTTCGTAGTTGTGATATTAATCACAGTCAAAAACGGTCAAAGAACATTATTAGTGGAGTTACAATTAACGTAGTTTGTTTGAATCGAGATTTGAGAAATTGATGTCACCCAAATTTGAATCTCAAAAAAAAAAAAAAAAAAGAGGAAGAGCATACTACCATAGATAAGTGTTGTGAAGATTCCCCCCAAAATGGTATGACACTTGGTATGACAATATGGTATGACTTTTTTATATCCATAACAACATTGATAATTTTTTTATTTGCAAAACATACTTACTTTAAAAACACCTCTGTTGACACCCTCCAACGCGTCATTATGAAAAAAAATTGAAAATTTTACACAATGATTTTTTCCCTGACGTGATCTTACTATTAATTCCAGTCGCAAATCGTGCAACAAATTTTTTTGGTTTATTCCAAATTAACGTAGCACTGGAGTCGGTTTTGACTCTTCATAAAACGAAAAATATTATACCCTTGACAAGTTAATTAAATTTTCACAATACTTTTCTGTACATAAAAAGTATTGCCAATTTTCTTGCAAAATAATTCCGTTTAAAAAAATTCTTAAGTGTGTAACACAAATTAAGCAATAAAATTAAAAATAAAATGGAAAAAATTTTTATAATACCTTAATAAACTAAATATTCAAAGTGTTAGCCCCACGTTTCTCAAACTGTGGGGCGCGGCCCCTAGGGGGCGTGCGCGATCATATCGGAAATAAAAGGTTTAAAAAATTAATTTACTGGAACGAAGAAAACAAAACACTTTCTAAAATATAAAAAAATACGCATTTACACTCATAAAATTTATATGTATCAGCTGGATATTACTTCATCAAAAATAAGTTTCCACTTTCATACGTTCATTAACTATATCTGATCCTATAATTAAATTAAAAAACCATTTTGTTTGATTTACTGTAATAGCACGATGAGAGATTTTTTTTAATTACGTTTTCTTTTTAAACCTAAAATACTACTCTTTCAGAAGAAAGAAAAAACTCAGACCCAGAAAAAAAATGTAGGAAGATAGAAAAATCATCACTGTTATTATTATTTAAATTCTGTACAATATCTGTAGAAAGAAAAGGAAGAGAGACTTATTCACTTTTCACTTAGCAAGCAGATTTGCGTCAGTCATCATCGTTTGACTTAAGAATTTATGGGTATGATTAGTTCTGTCCTTGAAGGATTATTTGCCTAAGATTTATTTTTATGGATATTCTGAAACAAGTAAAACTTGATAAAATACGCGTTTTACACAATTCGTTTTTTAGAACTAACATCAATATTTAAAAATTGAAATATGGTCGCGCGGAGCTTAAAGTCAAAGGATAGCTAAACTACAATAATTTGAACAAAATATGACGGTTTTGCTTACAAATATCATTCCTGTAGTGTTAGCGAAAAGTGTTTCTGAGCTCACTTTTCATGGATTTTTTCTCAAATTATCAAGGAAAAAATGAAAAGTCCTTGAAAGTAGGTAAGTATATTTTCTCTTAGTTAAATTATTCACTCAAATTGTGATTGCATGTACAAAAAAAATAATTGTAAAAAATACCAATAAAACATAGGTGTAACTGTCACCTCTCGCGGCTGTTAACGTTGGCATCGAGTGCACGCCTGTTCTCCCGGGTTAAAACGTTTTGAAATCTTCTCGCTTTGAATAGTAATGCCAAATGTGATGCATGTGATAGAGAGCAACATATACTACACTCTCTCTCTCTCTCTCTCTCTTTTTCTATTGACATTTATACTTTTAGAAAGGGATGATGGAGGAAATAAATTTTTAATTAAATATCATTTTGCAATTTGTTCCAATTTAAAAATTAGAGAAAAGAAAAATAACAATAATTATCCTATTACTTAAAAGTAATTTGCTTAAAATAAATATTACTTAAAAGTAACAAATACAAACTTTAGTACTTATCTTGTTAATTTGTAGGTTTATAATTAAGATCGTATTGTAGCTTTAGCGCCCCCAAAGCGCATTATTTTTGTATGGGGGGCGCGATAAAAATTATGTTTGAAAATTGGGGTGCCAACAGTGAAAGTTTGAGAAGCACTGTGTTAGCCTTTTAATTTCTTTTAACCCATCGAAAATGCAACCGAACTTCACTAAGGGATTGCTAAATCAATGGAAGACATTAATTTATGTAATTACTCACGACTCGCATCGATATATATCCCTTTTACAAAGATGTAGAGCAAAGATTCCCAAATCCTTCCCCTTGGTCTGTTTTCCGGTTTGGGGAAGACCCCTGCTTACCCAATATTAAATTTTTGCAAATTAATCAATTTAAATGTGCATCTAGTATAGAGCTCCACACTTAAAAGATTTAAGTTTCTAACTGTGGTTAAGTGTAGCGTGAAAAAACATTTATAAATTACATTAAAATTAAAATTTAGACCCCGTTATATAAAATAACTTATCAACAAACAAATACTTCTATTATAAGGCATGTTTTAATAACAAATTTAAAACACATTTGGCATCAATTTCGTTAGTTAATAGTGTCCAGTTGTGCTCAATAGCAGAACTCTCCCCATCTACGTGTTAAGATTGACGTATGGAGGATCCAATTGTCCAGATTGTGTTTCCAAAAAGGCATCAGCTGTTCTTTCCTGACACCTGGGGCATAACATGTCTCGGACCTTTTCTCTTTCGCCCACCTACCGACGATTGTCTGGAAAAACGTTCTTTTGGAAGGAAGCTTTGAGTTCTCGCCCCTTTGGGTTGGGTTCCCCTAGTACATATGGGATGCAGACAACTCGAAGTGAGAGAAGAGTGAGACAAAGACACACCCTCAGTGAAAAGTGCCTCCAGATGGTGGCCACGATGTCGTTTCGTAGTGGGGATCAAATGTGCCGGCCGAGTGTTCCCAGGTACCAATGAAGTGGGATTACGGTCAGGCAAATGTGTTACACCTGCCAATGAGAGGTGACTGAGAGCGTGAAATGACACGCCCATGGAGTATAAAGGGGTCGGCTTGGAAGTGGAGAGGGACTTCGTGATCTCCATCAATTGACTGAAATTTTTCGCTCTCCCAATTTTAAGTTTGCGGATGCAGCCGCACTTAAGGACATAATGATGAACTCTGCCTAAGGGAGAAATACGAATTGGCGGAGTCAGTGGTGCCCCGGCTGGAATACCTCAACTGAAATCGAAATAGAACTATTCTATCACGAAGACTGTAAAGTGTGGCATTTTAATATTGAATTTATAGTTTATCTAATGTTTGTTCTAAAATAAAATGTCTCTTGGCAAATAGCTGAGTGATCTTTGAATAAAAATATTATTTTCAAACAATAAATGAAGTTCAAATTTTATTTGATTAAATAAATTTCCTCAGCAGTTTAATATTATTAGATCTATTCCTGCATTTACGGCCAACGTCGTCAAAGAGGTTTCACTTCTATTGCGTGGCTTTCCACGAGACCCTATCTTTTTTTTCTTTTGTTGTTGTTGTTTTGGAGATAGAAAACTCGCTGAAACTCTTTTTCATTAAAAAAAGCAATTAAAAACTTCCCCTTAGTATTCCCCAGTTCGAAATAAGTGATAGGTACTGCTTCTCAACTCTTTCACGCTTGGTGGTTCATATGCTGTACCACCAATTCTTATTCGTTTATTGTGTGGGGGTACATAAAATGTACCACTTGTTTGACTGCCTCAGAAATTAATGCTAGATAGTACATTCTCTGAGCCACCACAGATGTCAACAACTTCTAGCTGTTACTCAAGTTTCCAACAGATGTCAGAAGATAATTATGTGCAATGGGTTCATGCAGTAGTTCATTCTTTGATCAGCTGTGAGTTTGTTGAGTGGTGTTTTTCGGAAGGGACTGTGTTGTGTATTTATTTTAAGTGTAAATGAATGCGATTCTTGTGATATTTGATGCAAATCAAATAAGTACATATATTATGTAACTAAATAAGTCAAAATTACAATAATTAGTACCTCACATGTGCATTTCTAGTGTGAAAATATGAGAGCCCACAAAAAATGTACCATTACGCTATTGAAAGCTATCTTCTTTACAAATACAAAATGCATTCTGCTTATTTTTTTGGCAATAATGAACATGTTTATTGTGCTAGATAGATTTGTTGTAAGTTAAATTTAAAAAAACAATAATAATATTTGTTAAATAATAATACATACAAGATTATATAAATGTCCTGAATGAGCTAAAAAGCTCATGTTCAGAAAAAAATAAATGCAACTAATACACTTATTATATATGTTGACTAAATAAAAACTAGATAAAATAAAATAATGTATAGAACAGAATATTTTAAATTAAAACTATAATTAGGCAAATTAGGACTAAACTAAAATTTAACTTACAACATTAGATTAGGAAAAACTGAAATGTTTCAATATATAGGATGAATAACAGTGTATAAGATGAAGAAGTGTATTTATTTATTTTCCAACTATAAAATAACTAGCTAATGCTACCATTGTGCCTAGAGAGGAAAAAATCATGTTTCCAGAATTACCATGCTGTTTGAAACGCGGTGGTATAAAATATGTACGTCTCCTATTTTTTGAAACTTTGGACACCCTTTATTTGAAAAAAGTGTTTAATATTAGTAATATGTACCAGATTTTGTTCAATAATTATAGTTTTATGAGGTCTATCTAAAATATTTGCAATTATTTTCCTCTCGAGCATTATTTTTGTTAAAAATTTAGCGCATGAAAGAGGATTTAAAGCCAAAAAGGTTGATATACATTTCTAAGATAAACTAAGATCTTCGTTAATGCCTAATTCGATCAGTTCCTCTTGTAATATGACATTCCTCCTCTCCCCCACACACTCAATATGATCGCGTAGAGTTATTTCCCACTATTACCATAGTCAAAGCATTCTCAAACCTAGTTTCAAAATCTGAGTAGAGGGCCATTAAATGTTGAATGTAGGTTGAGACGTGCTCTTCCAGACAGATTGTCTGTAACAAACTGAGAAATGGAGAAAAAATTCATGACGTCCAATAATCTACTTCTTCGGCTTAGTTCTGGCAAGAAACGCTTAAATAACGGGGTCACAAATTTAGACTGTTACCTTGTAATTGTAAGTTAACCTCACTAAATTTAGTATAAATATATCTATTAAATAGACAAAATCGGTCTTCCACTTGAGTAAATTTTCTTTTAAAAGTAGGACTTAATGTCTCTCAAAACGCGTCAAATTGGTTTTAGAAAAGTCACAAAAAAATTTAAAGTATCATTTTGTAACAAATAAAAATAAACCATACCGTTTCCTGTCTAAGTAAACGCGATCTACCCTATTCTAAATTTATTTTTTCCCTATTTTTGTACTGAAGAAAGGATGGCAGTTTAAAAATGAAAGATCTTTTCCCCTGCTTTCTATCAGAGAATCTGTATGGTATATGGCATTACAAGGGTAGATCAATAATTAATTTTAACATTTTTAATTAATATTCTTGAAACTAATAGTAACTTCGAAATTTTAATGGTCAAAAAGGATGAATATTATTTCTCCTCTTTTGATACTTTAAGCGCCTTTCTGCGTTCAGTGGTTCATGAGAAGATGGCATCGCATAGATAGATATATTTGTTTACTCTCGAAATTTAACAGTGTAAATACACATATATATGTGTTTATATTATAACAAATATTACGTAAGTAAATATGTAAAATATCTGTGTATGGGGATCATTTCAATGAAAGCCAAAATTAAAGTCACGACCTGGTTAAATGATAGCCACTATCATTACACCTCATCTTTACACCTCATGGAACCCCAATTTTTATTTCTGCTGACTTGGACCCTTTGCAGGTTGTTGTAGACCGTTGATGTCAATAAAGATTACTTTGGGAATCACTGATGTAGAACCCGCATTCCTAAAGACCTGACAAATTTCCACGTCAAAGAGAAGACTTTAACAGATCTCTAGACCCTCAGTGCAGTGGCACCAAGGCTCGAGCTCATGACTTCATAGAAGCAATGCTGTCCACCAATTCACTACTCGTGACTACCAAAAAGTATTCAATGGGTTCCATTTCAAGTATATATGTTACCGGCAAAATATAAAATGTCGGCATTCTATTTAATGCTGGACGTCTTTAGGTCAAGTAGGAAATATGACAATTGTTGTAACTCCTGTTTAGCGGCGCTGTAGTTGCTTGCTTCTAGTGTAAATAGCGTTCATGTTTTGTAAATAAAAACCTTTTGTCCCTCCATCCAACTGGGGTGTTTTGTGCGTCGCCTCTCCTTCTGACAGGTAAGAGCAATTTATTCATTTTTAACGCACGAATCCGAATTGAATTTTTGAATTACGAATTTGAATAACTATTTAGAATTTTGAATTTGAACACTATTTTGGTGCCGAAACCTGGGACCAGCCTTTAGATAAATTATTGCGAACTGTTAGTGTAGTTGAAATCTTGCGAACAGTATTGGAATTTGAAAATTTACTTTATACGAAATGGATATCGAAGTTCTTAAAAAAATTCGAACACCTGTCAATAGGGCGGCAACAGAATTATCGAACTCAATTAAAATTGAAATTGAGAAGGAAAATGCATCAAGCGATTTAATGGAAGAACTTTTAGCAAAATTAATTGATGAAGAAAAACAACTTAGGAATGTTGACAAAGATATCACGATTCTTACTAATATGGACGACCTAGAAAAGGAAATAGAAAAACAACAAGAATACCGTGATTCAATAATAACTTGTAAAGTGCGTGCCAATAAAATATTAAACAAAAGAGAAACTGAGTCGAGAAACACACCTATTACAAGTTCTAGAAGCGAACAACAATTTTCAAGTTTAAAACTCCCTCAACTGTAAATCCCACAATTTGACGGAAATATTTTAAAAATTTAGTGATTTATTTGCCCAATTCGAAGCAGCAATTCACAATAACTCAAATTTAAGTGACGTTGAGAAATTTAATTATTTAAAATCTTACTTAATTGATGAAGCTAAAATAGCAATTAGAGGTTTAACTTTAAGTGCAAATAACTATACAATCGCATTAAACATAATTAAAGAGCGATTTGGCAGAAAAGATTTAATTATTGATTCACATATGTCTAAATTATTACATTTAAATCCTGTGCGAAAATCAGATGACATTTTGAGCTTGCGAAAACTGTATTCTGAATGTGAAATCCATATTCGAGGATTACAAAACTGTAGGGTAAATCCGGACACTTACAGTTCTTTATTGTATCCAATAATTTTAAAATCTATTCCTCGGGATTTATCATTAGAGTTTACCCGAACATCATACGGTCAAACGGAGAATATGATTTCTGATTTATTAGACTTCTTAAAAATAGAAATTCAACGTCACGAAAAAAATGAGCATTTAACTAAAGAATTTAATTCTTATGATTCCAATCCCCGAAAAGAAACTAGAAATTATTATAACGAAAAAACCGAATTATAAACACAGTAAATTTAATAAATATAACGTAGATTCAGCGTATGGAAAAAATAAAAATACTTATGTCCCGTCGACCTCCGCGTTTGTTGTCAATGTAAATAAGTGTGTATTTTGTTTGGCAAATGAAAATAAAAATGATCATAGTTCCGATTCTTGTCCGAAATCAATCGAGGAAAGGAAATTATCTCTTAGGAAAAACGGCATTTGTTATCTATGTCTCACGCGAGGCCATATATTTCGGGCTTGTAAAAAGGCTAGGGTTTGCGTTAATTGTAAGGGTCGTCACTCCGAACTGATATGCGATACTTCTTTCATCCCCACAAACAACCCTGTTGACCAAAAGACCTCCTCGAAGAACGTAGGTGTTTGGGGTTCCTCCCTGCAATGTTACACCCCCCTCCCGAGAAGTATTTCATGCTGTAATGTGAATACAACTCCTGACGAAATTCTTCTCGAAACGTGTAGGGCTTTGTTGGTAAACGAATCGGAGAAAAAGGAAATAAATCTCTTGTTAGATAACGCTTCGCAGAGATGTTTTTAAAAAAAACAGTAGCCTCTGAAATGAAGCTTCCTGTGAAACGCGAAGAAAATTTATTGGTTTACACATTCGGTTCGAGAACACCCATTCAAAAAAAATACGAAGTTGTGGAAATTACCCTCTGTAACCTGTATTCCAACTACACTGCTGGACAATTGCTAAGGACGGATAACACTATCATCCATAACAACCACAAAATGAAAGGAAGCAAAATGTGGAAAATTAGAATAAGTGCGGGATATTATTAAGAAGAAGTATGAGTATGCAAATTTTTTTCCACGTCTGTTCATCACGTGATAGCGTTCATAAGAGCTTTAAAGGTTTTGACGCGTGTGGACAGTTGTTGTTTCAAGTCAAAGTTTTACAGGAAAGATTTAATAGACGAACTTAAAATGTTTGGCATGTCTTCCCGACATCACATAGATGATTTTATGCGTGGCCGAATTATTGGAAAGATTGAAGAAGGGCGAAAAATAACAGGTGTTGCCAGGGAGTTCGACATCGCTCGCAGCGTTGTTTCACGGCTGTGGAAGTCATTTAAAACTACTGGAATGTGTAGTAGACGGCACGGGGGAGGTCGTGTTAGAAGTACGACGCCTGCAGAAGACAGATATACCGTCCTATCAGCAAAAAGGAACAGGCGCACCACAGCTCAGCAGGTGGCAAATCAGTTTCTTGCTGCCTCAGGAAAGCAGATCTCCCGAAAAACTGTTGCCAGACGTTTGAGGAGAGGAGGACTATACGCACGCAGACCTGTTGTGTGTGTCCCATTTACCAGACAGCACCGTACTGCCCGTTTGCAATGGTGTCGTGAGCATCACAATTGGACTGAACAGGACTGAAAATGCGTACTATTCTCAGATGAGAGTAGGTTCAGTCTGTAATCGGATTGTAGACGCCAACTGATCTGGCACGAGAGTGGTACTGCTTATCGTCCAGAAAATATCCAGGAAAAAGACCGATATCCGACATGCAGCATCATGGTGTGGGCCGGCATCATGATCAATGGCCGCACGCGCCTACATGTGGTTGCGAATGGGACTATGATGGGCCAACGATACATTGATGAAGTTCTACTTCCTCATGTTCGTCTTTTCCGTGGTGCTGTCGGTGATAAATTTGTTTTTATTGACGACAACGCAACATGTCATCGAACACTCGCTGTTCAGGATTGTCTAGACAGCGAGGGTATTCAACGTCTCGTATGACCAGCGCGTTCTCCAGATCTAAACACCATTGAAAATGTGTGGGATGCTTTGGGGAGGCAAGTTGCTGGTCGAAACTATTCTCCGACAAACAAGAACACCCTCATCCGTGCAGTCACAGAGGAATGGGATAAATTGCCTCAACAGCTGCTGGATAATGTTGTGCAAAGTATGGTACTACGTGTGGAATGTTGCATCACACTCCACGGTGGACATATCCCGTACTGATACCTTTCTTTAAGGTGCCTGCTGACTTTTAGATGCATTGTTCCATTTCTCCGTACGCAGATCAAATGAACATTTTTTTTTCTTTCAGATGTTTCACAGCTTTTGTACTTTCCAGAACAAAAAATATTCTTTATTCTAATGTCTGAACAGTGTGGCAACTATATTTTATCCTAATAGGCCTCATGTCTCGCTTAATGTTATGCTACATAGCAATTTGTGATCCGTCCTTAGCAATTGTCCAGCAGTGTAAATCTAAAAACAACAGAAGTTCCTAGTTTGCAAGATTTCTTTTTATTTTCAGAAATTAGATGCATCCAATTAGAATCTATTCGTAAAACCAATTTCGATACAAAAAATATCCCAGTAAGTTATAAAAATACTTTCTTTCCAAATATGAAAAATTCCGCCAAGTCAAAAACATTTCTTGCAAAGCATGAAAAAAATAAAGTGTGTTTATTTCCTGAATGCAATTTCTCTCACCTGTTGTACAAATGCATTAGATTTAAAAATCTTTCCAAACAAGGAAGAAAAGAATTTGTAAGAAATAACCACATCTGTGTAAATTTTGCTTATCACCTAACCATATAAATAACTGTCCCAGTTCTTACAGCTGTATTACATGTAGAGCTAACAATAAAAACGCAATGCGCAATGTTTTGCTGTGTGAAACGAAATTAGCTTCCCCAAAGGAGAAAATTGTTTCCACTCTGGGAAGCGAAAAGGTCCTTCTACCTTCATCAGAAGAGTTAACCTTTGAACCCAACAGCCGCGCAATAGCCTTAGCTTCAAGGAAAAGAGGTGTGTCATGGGGGTCGGAAAAGGGGTTGCTCCCGACGGCTGTTATTTACGTTAACGGATCCTTAGGGAAATTGAAACTTAGATGTGTTTTCGACTCTGTCTCGGAAAGCTCGTTTCTTACGTTACACGCAGCCGAGCGTTTGGGTTTAGACAAAATAAAGCTGATTTTACTGTTCAAGGTCCTGAGGTTCAACTCCTCAGCAAAAATAAATTATCTAGCAAGGGGGTCTGTTTCAAATTCAGATAGAACATTTAATTTAAATGTTATTATGTTTCTTACTACAGAAATAATAAAAATGTATCCATCAAAAAAAATATTTAAGATTTAGTCATTTCCCAAGGACTTGTTCTGGCTGATGAAGGATTTAACCAGTCATCTGAAATCTTGTGCCTAATTGGCAGTGAACACTTTTTTGATATCTTTGGAACAAAACAAATTCGAGTTTCAAATAGTAATCTTAGATTAATTGATTCCAAATTTGGTTATGTTGTCACGGGATCGTACATCGACGAACCGTGTAATTTTAAACATTGTTTTCTTTCTAATGGTTGGAACACTTCAGATAAAACTTTACGCTCTTTCTGGGAAACAGAAAATATTTCTGAAGAGCAACCTATAATTAGTGATGAGTCTTAAACTGCGAAAAACACTGAAGAAACACATTTTAGAAAACCTTGGGGCAGATATTCTGTTTCTCTACCATTCAAGGAAAATATCCAGGAAAATGTTAATTTAGGGGATTCCAGATCAATTGCTTCTAAACGTCTTGATCCATTATGGAGACGCCTAGACCGCAATCCTAAATTAAATAAATCTTTGTGTTGTATAAAGGCGGGATTATTCAAGAGGATCTATTTTGTATAATGCGCTTCGTGCCAGAAAGTATGCCTATTTTTTCAGCTGTGACATTAGTCATATGTTTAGACAAATAAATATTTATTCCCATCAGAGACATTTTCAAAAATTCCTTTGGAAAAAATGAACCTGTCCAAATTTTTAAAATAAAAATATCACTTATGGAGGTACTCCTGCATGTTACCTTTCCACGCGAGTGTTAAAACAACTTTTGTTTGATGAAAGGGAAAACTTTCCCAAAGCAGCTGACATCGTCCTACATGACGTTTATTTGGATGGCATCTTAAGTGGGTGCTCCAGTTTAAATGAACTGGAATCACACTAAAGACTGAACTCACTCAGCTATTTAAAAGTGCTGGAATGTTCCTGCACAAATGGTGTTTTTCACATTCCACTAATGCTTTCCCTGATCTAAACTTCGATCAATCATCTGAAAAAAGTATCACAAAATCCTTGGGTGTTTTGTGGAATAGTTCATCTGACACCTTTTGTTTTAAAGTTTCTCCTTCGACAAATCATATCTTTACGAAGAGAGATGAGCTCTCCCAGATCATACTGTAACGTCACGTCTCGAAAACAACAACATCTGGTGTCGGTTTCTTTGTAGATTCGACGCCCACACGTGCAGCTTCAGATGCAGCGCAACCCCTGTTTGACCCCCGAGGAATCTAGCGACCCGACCGGAAGATGAGGGGAGAGATGCTTTGAACTTGCACGCGAGCGGTGACCAACGAATCCTCCTCTCACAAAATAGTGGACTCTAACGATCTATAATTAATTTTAATAACTTTAATATGTATCATTTTGTAAATAAGTTTCAATAGTTGTGACGTAAATAAATTCCATATTTTAATTAACCAAGAATATCACCGTTATTTTTTCAAACGTTACAGCTTAGAGTTTTGGTGGCAGCGCTTTGGGATAAAAAGTTAGCATTCAGGACCCGTGAGAGGAGGAAAATTTTGGATTTTACGGACGGACCGCAACGCAGGGAGAAAAAAGAGATCTTCGGAAGAGCCGTGCTGCGATTCAATTCAGCTTCGGAGAAAGAGAGCGTCCTGCTCATAGAAGATCAAACTGATCTATAGTGTTAACGGCTAGTGTCCGAAGGGAAAGCGATTTTCGGAAGCCGTGCTGCGATTCAATTCAGCTTCGGAGAGAAAAAGAGCGTCCTGCTCAAAGATCAAACTGATCTATAGTGTTAACGGCGAGAGTGTCCGAAGAAAAGCGATTTTCGGAAGCCGTACCACTAGTGCACATAATTTGCTTCTGACAGCAAGCTGAGTACTTCAAATGGGTGAGTACTGTTATATTTTTGAGTTGCAAACTGCATATTGTATTAGGAATTTTGGTTAAAGTGTTCTTTAGAAATTTTGAAATACTTAGTGTTTTTTCTTGCATGGGAACAGTGTTATTTTGTTTCTAGAGAATTGTAATTGTATTTCAAGCATTGTGTGCAATTTTAGCTTAAGATTTATTGTGTTTTAAGTCTCTTGAATGATTTTGATTATTTTTAGTGTTAAGTTTTTCTTTGTGTATTTCTGTGTATGCATGGGACCAGTGTTATTGTATTAATAGAGAATAGTAACAATAGTGCAAAATTTAGCGTGACATTTATTTGATATTGTTTAAAAATGGCTTTCCTTGGTAAAGGGAAAAAGCAAGACATGTTGCAACTTGCTGAGGAATTAGGAATAAATGCCACTTTAAATATGACTGTCCCTAGCATAAAAATTGCAATCACTAACAGTGAAGGTTATGAAGAGGAATTTGTTAAAAATCTGTATGAGACTATCATTGCAAACGGAAAAAGATTGGAAGAGTTAGAAAGGGCTGAAAAAAAAAAAATGAGATTAGAGGAGTTAGAAAGGGCTGAAAAAATGAGATTGGAGGAGTTAGTAAAGGAGCAGGCATTAAAAGAGAAAGAATTACAGCTGAAATTTGATTTAGAAAGGTTTAAAATAGAATCCGGATTTAGGGTAAACGATGAATCAAACGATTCTACAAATGCATGTTCTGTAACCTCTAATTTAAACTTAAAAAAATTGATCCCAGATTTCGATCCTAAGCAGTCAGATATTAGTTTATATCTAGTGATCTTTGAACGCCAGGCTAAAAGGGCGTCAATAGAAAAGAAAGAGTGGGTGGGGCAATTATTGGGTTTGTTACCCCTAGAGATCGTGCAATTTATTGCTCGCGAACCGGAGGAACAAGCCGAAAATTACGATTATGTAAAGAAATTATTACTTAAAAGATTCAAGTTAAGTCCGGAGGTCTTTCGGCAAAAATTTGTCCAACAACAGAAAAAATCCGATAGCACCTGGAAGGATTTCACTTTTGAAATTACGAATTATCCAGATGAGTGGCTGATTGGCTTAGAAATAAATACCTTTCAAGATCTTAAAGATCTAATGGTGGTAGATCAATTAAAAAAACGCGCCAATGCTAGTATGAAAGATCATTTTTTAGATAATTGGGCAAACCTTAAATCAGCTACTCAAATAGCAGAACTCTTTGATAATTATGAGGACGTCCGAAAGGTAAATTCGAAACCCATGGATAGGTGGGGCAGAAATGATAAAATTTTGACATACTCAGGGATCAAGGAAAAAGAAAATAGATTTGGGAAAACTTCCCCCAGATTAGGAGCTTCTGTTCCGGAGAGTACTAGAGAGAGAACTTTTGAAAAACGCGTGATACAAAGATGTTATCATTGCAATATGCCTGGACATATAAAAGCCGGTTGCCCTAAATTAATAAAAAACAAAACGACGGAAACTCTCAATAATATTGAAGGAAATGAAAACCCGGATTTTCTTAATTCATATACAACAAAGGGCTCTGTGAATGGTCACGAGATAGACATTCTTAGAGATACGGGAGCGACAATAGATTTAGTATGTGCAAAATACATAAATCCTTCTTCTTTCTCTGGTGAAAATGTTTGGGTAAAACAACCGTTAAGCCCAGAATTAGTTTGTTTACCTTTGGCGGTCGTGGAAATTTCAGGAAATTTTGGAACGGTGCAGACTAAGGCAACGGTTTGTGGAAATCACTTAAATCAACACGGTCGATATTTGCTTGGAAATAAAACGGCCGAGCTAATAAAAGGAAATTTAGGCTATAATTTCCTGCCAGTCGAAATATTGAATGCTGTCCAAACAAGGTCTCAAGTCAAAGCGGCTAGAGAAGAAAGGGGAATAGATAGTGGTGATGCTAAAAAAGGGGAAGATGAGGTTATAATTGTTTCTTCGGATCCAGAGGACGAAATTTTAATACCTGCACTCCAGGAATATGTTCCGGAATTAGCGCTGCTAAGGGTTACGCGAGAAAATTTAATCAATGCTCAAAAAATAGCGAGGAGATTAAACCCTTATACGAACAGGCAGCCAGTCAAGTGCAGGTTACCAATCAGGTTTATTCGCTAGAGAAGGAATTATTGGTCAAAAATCGTGAAGATAAGTTAGGTAACGTGGTGAAGTTAATAGTAGTGCCGGAAGGGTTGTGCGACCCTATTAAATCATTGTGTCATGAGGGAACATCTGCACACCTGGGAATTACGAAATCCAAAGACAAATTAAACCGATATTTTTACTGGCCGAATTGCTATAGAGATATGGAACAGTTTGTAAAAACTTGCGATCAGTGTCAGAAGGCTGGGAAGCCCAATGATAAAAAAGAAAGCTCCACTAAAATTGGTCCCTGTTATTCAGGAGGTTTTTACTAAGCTAAATATTGATGCATGTGAGCCTCTCCCGATCACATCTAAAGGGAATCGATATCTTATCACGGCCATTTGCATGTCATCAAAATTCCCTGAAGCTATTCCGGTGTCTGATATTAGTTCCGTTAGTGTCACAGATGCGCTGTTAAACATCTTTAGTCGGATGGGGTTTCCCGTGAAATACAATGTGACCAGGGTACTTCTTTTACTAGTGCTCTGACTACCGAGTTTTTTGAAAGATTCGGAATACTTGTCAGGCATAGTTCTGTGTATCATCCACAGAGTAACCCTGTTGAGCGATTTCATCGAACGTTGAAACGACTCTTACGAGTCTTATGTTTAGATGCAGGCTCCGAATGGGACAAACATCTTCCGTCAATTCTTTTAGCGTTACGAACTGTATCGCATGAAAGTACAGGGTATACACCGTCAGAGTTGGTGTATGGGAAAAATTTGCGAACCCCAGAGACGTTAGTAATGGAACATTGGATGGAACCGGAAGAAGAGAGTGATCTCGTCACTGAATATATGTTTAAGTTAATAAATAGATTAAAAGATGTCAAGAAGTAGCTATAAATAAAATGGAGGAAATGCAAGTTAAGCGGAAAACTTGGTATGACAAAAACGCAGTAAAACGTGAATTTAAGGATGGAGATTTAGTCCTAGTGTTAGCTACATCCAGAGCAAATAAATTAGCAGTGCAGTGGATAGGTCCTGGGACAATTTTAAATAAAATTTCGGAAACGAACTATTTAGTCGAAATCCCCGGCAGACGCGAAACATCTCAAATCTATCATATAAATATGCTAAAACCATATTACAAAAGGCCAGAACACGTTAACGTAATTATTAATGATGAAACAAAAACTCTCTCGCAGACCAGGAATTAGAAATCCCATACTTAGAAAACAATTCTCTCATTTATGATTTCGAGGACGTAATCCAGGCTAGCGAGTTGAACAAACACCTTCACGACAAACAAATGGATCGACTGCGCGAATTATTAAATAAATACTCTAAATGTTTTTCAAACAATCCCGGTTTAACTAATCTGGTTGAACACGAAATCCAGTTAGTTAGCGATCAACCAGTTAGGACGAAGCCCTATCGAATGTCGCACCGACAAAATGAAATCTTAAAAACGAAATTAACCGAATGTTAAAATTAGGAATCATTGAGGTAGGAGAATCGGATTACATGTCCCCTATGATTTTAGTTGAGGTAGCTGGGAAAGAACCTCGTCCATGTATAGATTACAGGAAATTAAACGGGATCATTAGAACGGAATATTTTCCTCTTCCGAATATCGAAGAACGCGTAGAAAAAGTATCGGCGGCTAAATTTATTACCGTCTTTGACTTATCTAAGGGATATTGGCAAATACCTTTGAGTAAAACAGCACAGCGATACGCAGCCTTCTGTACAAGCTTTGGTACATACCGACCCCTAAGGATGAGTTTCGGATTAAAGAATGCTCCATATTTCTTTAGTAAACTCATGGCTGAATTACTTAACGGACTAGAGGATTTCGTTGTCCCGTATCTAGACGATATCGCAATTTTCTCAGATACTTGGGAGTCGCATATTAAACATATGGAAACGGTTCTGCAGAGAATAAAGAGAGCTAAGTTAACGATAAAACCTTCAAAGTGTAAGTTTGCGCAACAAAATGTCAAATTTTTGGGTCACATTGTGGGTCAGGGTTTTCGCACTCCTTCCGAGATCAAAGTTCAGGCTGTTCTAGAGTTCCCTACCCCTCGCACGAAAACCCAAATACGTGCTTTCTTAGGTATAGCGGGTTATTACCAAAAATATATAAATCTGTTCTCGGTAATTGCTGCTCCGTTGACGGATGCGTTGAAGGGAACAGCAAAGAAGGGAGAAATTAAGTGGACGACCGAGTGTGAAAACGCATTTCGAGAACTAAAAGGGAAACTAATTGATAAGCCCGTCTTGTACGCGCCAAATTTTGAACGAGAATTCATTGTTCAAACGGACGCTTCGAACGCAGGTATGGGAGCAGTTTTAACCCAATTAACTGAACAAGGTGAGGAGCATCCAATCCTTTACCTGAGTAAGAAATTTTCAGAGGTAGAGAAGCGTTATTGTACGACGGAGAAGGAATGTGCTAGTATTGTTTTCGCAATTAAAAGGTTACATTATTACTTAGATGGAAATTCATTTTTAGTTATGACCGATCACAACCCGTTGGTGTGGTTGAATAGAAATGTTAGTTCTAACCCTAGATTGATGCGATGGGCTTTGGCTTTGCAACCATATAATTTTAGAATTGTACATCGGTCGGGTAAAAGTCACAAAAATGCAGATAGTCTCAGCAGATCGGTGATAGATAATTAGGGATTGTTAACAATGTTCTCCTTGCTCATGAATAATAATTGTTGCTTATGTTTTTTAGTTAAAGGTTAATAATTGTATTAAATTTTATTTATTTACTAGTACTGTATATCATATCGAATGGAGATGCGTGTCAAAAGATAAAGCCATGAAAAGCAAATGTATTAATATGCTTAATTTTGTGTATAGGGTTTTAAAATATACATGAGTATTTAGTTTACGCAAGAGGCATATTGTGAAAAATATTTTGTGTGTAAGGTTGTACACTTCGCATATCATATCAACACATGTCGTTAGTATAATTTTATTTAAGTATTGTGGCGAAGAATATTTTATGTGCAAGGTCTTACACTAGCATTTGATATAACATGTTGTTAGTATAATTGATACTAGGCATTGTGATAGGAGTGTTTGTATTTTTATTTAATGTATAGTATGTTTTCTTACATTGATTACATTGCTATTTCGTAATATGGATTTGTGTAAGTTCCCTAGCAAGAACACTCACTCACTAGAAATAAGTAATTCCAAATTTAGTTCAGCGTTTTCTTTAGTAATTAAAATTGCAGCTCGGAAATATAGAGGTGCTTGATGAAGGGATGTGTTGGTAATCTGTCAGTTGTCTCATCGTCATCCCATTAAACTTTTCTCAACGGAAAAGTTCCATAAGAGAGGGCGAGAGCTGTAACGTCACGTCTCGAAAACAACAACATCTGGTGTCGGTTTCTTTGTAGATTCGACGCCCACACGTGCAGCTTCAGATGCAGCGCAACCCCTGTTTGACCCCCGAGGAATCTAGCGACCCGACCGGAAGATGAGGGGAGAGATGCTTTGAACTTGCACGCGAGCGGTGACCAACGAATCCTCCTCTCACAAAATAGTGGACTCTAACGATCTATAATTAATTTTAATAACTTTAATATGTATCATTTTGTAAATAAGTTTCAATAGTTGTGACGTAAATAAATTCCATATTTTAATTAACCAAGAATATCACCGTTATTTTTTCAAACGTTACAATACGTATTTCCGACCCACTTGGTCTACTAGGACCTGTAATCAGCAAAGCCCAATTTTTCATGCAACAATTATGGCTCTTAAAATTGGAATGACATGAGAAACTTCATGTTCCTGTTGCCACAGAGTGGGCTTCTTTTGTGTAATCTGTACCTGTTTTGGAAAAGCTAAAAATTTCAAGATTTGTTCTATCAGAAAATCTAGAAATCATAATTCTCTATGGATTTAGTGATGCGTCGGGGAAGGGATTTGGTGCTGTTACTTATGTTTCTGTGATTAAAAACAACGGTGACCGTCATAGTCAACTTCTGTGCAGCAAATCAAGAGTAGCACCTCTCAAGGCTTTAACCATTCCCAGGTTAGAGTTATCATCATGCCTTCTACTTTCCAAGCTAGTAAGAAAAGTTATAAACGCCTTAAAAATGAACCTCTCTCAGGTAATTCTGTTCTCAGATTCTACTATTGCATTAAGGTGGATTAAGACTCCTCCTCACCTGCTCAAAACCTTTGTAACTAATAGAGTTGCACAAATACAAGAGTTAACTGTGAACTCATCATATTTCTTCTGAAAATAATACTGCAGACCTCGTGTCTAGAGGTTTAAATGTTTCAGATTTAATAAACTCCCCTTTGTGGTGGAAGGTTCCTGATCCTTCTATTTTTACAAATGATGAACTTTTAGAGAACATTAATGACTGTGAAGTGAAAAAAGAACTTAAAATTCCTCCATTCAAAAACTTATTGCTCTCCAGTGAATTTGATTTATGTAACCATATCTCATTTCCATTACCAATAATTATTGTAAAATAATCCGTGTAATTAGTTTTATTTTCAGATTCCTACTGAACGCCAGATTTTTAAAAGATGAACGAGTTTCGGGTCCTTTGTCTCTTAAAGAGATCAATCCAGCCAAACTTTGGCTCATTAAATTAGTGCAAAAAGCTGAATTTAGGTAATGAAATAAAAAGCCTTCTTAGAGGTGAGCAGTAAGTTATCTGCCTTAAACTGTTTTGTTGATGAAAATAATATTATTAGAGTACGTGGAAGACTATAAAATTCACCTTTATCAAAAAATCAAACATATCCTATTGTATTACCAAGTAAACATATTGTAACTTTAATGATCATAAAATATAATCATATAAAATACCTTCATGTTGGTTCAAATAATTTGCTATATCATGTTCGTCAAAAATATTGGCCACTTAATGGCAGAAATCAGACACGCCAAGTTGTACATAATTGTGTCATTTGTTTTAAAAGCAAAAAAACCATTTTATCCAATCAATTAATGGGCAATTTGCCCAAGGAAAGGGTTACTCCCTTATATCTATTTAATAATTGTGGAGTCGATTTTTGTGGTTCATTTATGGTTAAATTTAAAAATCAACGTAAAGGAGTCCTTGATAAAGTATATGTTTCAATATTTGTATGCTTAGCAACTAAAGCAATTCATTTGTATTTTGTCTCTGACCTTACTTCTAAAGCTTTCATTGCCTGCTTGAAAAGATTTTTCGGAAGAAGAAGTAAGAGTTCTAAGATGTTTTCCTATAATGGGAAAACATTTGTAGGGACAAATATTTGATTAAAAAAATTGCATGATTTAGTTAAAGCTCCTGATGAAACATTAGTTATTTTAATGACGAACATATAGACTGGAATTTCATTCCTCCAAGGTCTCCAAATTTTGATGGTTTATGGGAATCAGGTGTTAAGTCCTTTAAAACTCATTTAAAACGTGTAGCTGGAAATTCAAACTTGACTCTTGAAGAGTTTATTACTTTACTTGCCGAGATTGAAGCTGTTTTAAAATCGAAACCCTATAACCAATTTCATCCAATTTTGATGATTTTGAAACTTTGTCACCTGGTCCCTTTTTAATTGGTCGACCTGTTACGGCTATTGTAGAGCCTCAATTAATGTTAAAGAAAATAGATTAACCAGATGGCAAAGAGTTAATTGGCTTTCCCAGCAGATATGGAAAGTTTGGAAAATAAATTATTTAAATAATTTACAAGAAAGGAGCACAAATGCAGATTCAGTAAAAATAATGTTGAAATAGGTACTCTCGTGTTACGTAAGAATGAATCACTTCCTGGTACCTGGTACTGGTAGAATTTTAGAAGTGTTTTTATGGTAATGACAACAAAATTAGAGTTGTTAATCTTAAACTCCCTGATGGAAAAATAATTTAAAGTAATGTCAGAGATATCTGCATCTTGCCAATTGAATGAAAATATGTATTTATAATTATATTTTTTGTCATTCATATATTACTACCATTTTTTTGCATTTATATTTGATGATTTGTTGAACTGATAAATTTATTTTCTTTTCATTATTTATTATTATTTTGTGCTAAGTTCTATATTCCTTTTTATTTAACTTTAACTATTCATTTATATTGTGTAATAGCTCATGTTTGTGTATGTCAATTTGAGTGAATATGTCTGTATATTAATTTTTTGTAATTATATTTCTTGTACTAAAATTTGTTTCTATACATGTAAATGTTGAAACAAGTATTTCAACGGGGCCGGATGTACCTTGTACACCCCCGCTATGGTCGCGCCTCCTGCAACTCATCACTTCTACGAGTTTTCTCATCCGGAGCGGACGCACTCTAACAGTCTTAGAATGTGTTTCATTGCTTAAAGTGCCTCTTTGTCTAATTTTACTTACTTTAAATTCATTGTTAATTTGTTATTGTTATTTACCTATGTTAATCATAATAAATATTTGTTTGTTATGGATTAAGCTTTTATTTCTCTCTTTTCAGTAGTATCGACGTTAATTTTATTGTCGGCATCCCGCCGCATTTTCAGCGATTTCAGCAACCAAAAAGTTCCTTCTTAGCAGTCATTTTGGCTTTTTGTACATCAGTTATTAACTTCGGATAAATAATTTTGGTTAAGAAAAACTGGGGGAGTATAAACTCGAATTTTTGGCAGTTGGTCATTGAATAGTTGTTTCATGACCATGACTCCATGTCAGACACTACAGCTTTCTCGTTCATTTTCATGCAGCACATGTAAAAACTATTTTTTGTTGAAGAAATTTAAGTAAAATTGCGCATTTTGACACTCCCGAACAAACCACAAAGAACAACTGACAAATTCTAAGCCTGAGGCTCGGCTGTGGTAGCCTAGTGGTCAAGGTATCGGATCGTGGCTGGCATATCATGAATTCGAATCCAGTACCACTAAAGACCCACCGTGTAGAGGAGAGATGCACGTTAAATCTGTCGAGAGCTCAAACGTCCTCCCGTTGGTGTGGTGTGGTAGTTAGGAAACTGGGGTGCCAGGTCAGGTATCGTCCTCGTCACTTGCCCATGGTTGAAAATGACGTCGCCAAAAGCCCTCGTGTAGCTGAAGCGTGTGACGTCAATATTCACTCCTTGAGCCTAAGGCCCGTGTTAAAAGTCACGTGCCTTGCCACGCTATATTCTCAACGAATGGATTTCATATTTTGCCGGTTTCTCATTAGGCATTCTATAAAATGCATAGACAATAGAAGTATGAATCATTTTATACATTACTGGCTGGTTTTAGGCATTCTATAGAATACCGTATTTCATACTTTGCCATTCACATATATATAGTATATAGATATCGTGCTTATGTCTGCGAAACTTTTAAAAATATGTTGACTTATAATGCGGTAATGCTGAGGAGCTTATTTCATGTCATCGTCTAAAAATAAATTTGTTTTTAATTATAGAATGTTCATTTTGTTGATTTCTTTTAAAATGCTGAGTGGAACTCAACAAAGAACAATTTCGTTTCTCCAAAGGAATTTCTGCCACCAATACATTTAAAATATCGAAAAAGATTTTAAAAACTATTTTTTATCAAAAATAATAGTATTTGACTTAAAATCTTTCATGTTGCCAGTTCTTTTTTTTTTTGGTTGCCGTGGCCAGAGCGTTATGAACTTTTACCAACTGGACAGAGACTCCATAAATATTAGTTAACTTGTATCATTTGGGTGAAACAATTCGTTGAAAACTATCTGAATTAGGGGGAGTTAACTCACAGATTTTACATTACGATAATGCTTCTTCTTTCAACGTCATTATTATTGGCAGTGTTTTGACAAAGTATTCAACAAATGCATATCCACACTGTGATATGGCACTGAGATTTTTTTATTCCCATGGTTCAAAAGGAAATTCGATACAAACCTTCCCAAAAAAGACTTAAAGGTATGTGTTTCAGGACAACATTCTTAAGACAACATTCCGGGTACTTTTCGATCACGGTACTTTACAACTATTTCAAACAAATAGAATTGAATTCGTCATTTTATACAGGCTATACTAAGGTTTTGTTATGCATGCATTATCTTTACTACGGTTTTTTTTATACAAAATAGGATTATTTTACATTTGGAGTCTACATAAGTTTTGGAAAAAATTCAAATAGATTCCTAGAAGTTTTTTGAATTCCTCAACAAAAATGTTTCAAATTATTTTTATGTGTATATAATTTATGTAGTTTGTGTGTATTAATTTATTATGTTTTAACTGTAAGATAGTACAAATTGTATTTTCTGTTTTAAATAAAGTTTAGTTTAAAAGAATATTTTTCTTGGCTAATACTCTTCTTTCTGTATTGGCTAAGAGAAAGTGAGAAAAAAAATATAACACAAGAAAGAAAGAACAAAGTAACAGATTTGCAATTCCATACAAAGAAATACCTTCTGGTTTAGAGCAGTCAATCAGGTTTTGCTCACTCAATTTCACTAAATTTCCAGTTTTTCTTTTATGTTGTCCTTCTAAAGAGCCTACTGAGCAGAAAGCCCAGCATGCACCACATGCTCCCTACCATAAAAAAAAACTAATGATCAATTACATTCATATGAATATAAAATGTTTTTTTCATTAAACATAATTGATTTAAAAGTACATTTTAAAGCACTAAAATAATAAAGACATTTTTTTTTTGCTTGACTTTATTAAATATTTAAGTACATTGTCAGATATTTATGCTGAGATTTTAACTGTGAAATGAAATTTAAATATATCTGAAAATAGAAGGCAAAAAAAATTCAAAGTAAGGGCTAATTTCTAGAATATTATGATGCACACACATATTTCACACAATAACGGATTTTCTCATTTCTTTTAAAAAATGAACCTATTATAAGTATAGAAATATTTTTATAATATTTAGACTATACTTGCGAATATACAACCTTCAGAAGGAAAAAAACTCACTTTTTTTATTTTTCAAATAATGATAATATATATATATATATATATATATATATATATATATATATATATATTATTATTATTAATTATAATAATAATAATAATATATAAGTATTATTATTAATTATATACAATGCAATAAATTTCTAGTATCAAAAAAATCAGAAATAATAAATAACTATAAACATTTTACTAAATATTGCTTAAATCAGAAATACCCAATTCATTTTATTAATAGTTATATGTGAATAAAGCTATTCAATATTGTAAGGATTAAAACTTCTTAGATTAATTATAGTTTAATACTATAAATTTACACATTTCATAGTTATAGTTACCTCCATATTCTATTATTAGTTAAAATTAATTATTATTATTTAATTCATATATACTCTAGTGTCTCTAAAGTTATGGTTTTTCGTATAACTCTTTTATTAATTTTTGTTTTCTATTCTTTTTATACTTTTGTTAAGTGCTACATTTCAGCCATTCACATGCTTTGAATCTGTATTAGGGTCCAGAATCTGGCAATAACTTATTTATTGCACTCAGATTTAGCGCGGGCTCTGCATTTTTAAGTGCAATTTTTAGGTAAGTTACCTCTATTTTGCAATGGATTTAGATATTCCTATCCATATTACTTTCAATAGGTTTTTGCTCAGTATTATTTACATAAAGGGGGATGGTTGGCTGGCCAAAAAACATGTTCAACCCCACTTTTATATAATTTATATATTAGCTGTTCTAAGTCAGCAATGTTTATAATACTGCAGCATCCATTTTATAATATTTAATCTAGTGTTCTTCATTGTATGTTCTCTTTACTGTCTCTGTGTTTTTTTCGAATGTGATTGGTGAATGTTTATCTCTTGTCTGTAGAGAATTAGACTATATATATATATATATATATATATATATATATATAGTCTAATTCTCTACCTAAGTCCTATCTAATTCCTACGTCCGAAATTGCTTTCTGACTCGCTAGGTTCTTCTTTTTTGTAGTTTCTTTTTTTATTTTTCTATAATTTTGTTCTTCATGTTCAGCTTTTATATTTATATTTTTATTACGCTATTTCTTGTTATGTTCATTATCTATTATTTCTTGTTTTTGATATATAATACAAATTTTTTTTCATATATTTATATATATATATATATATATATACACTGCTCAAAAAAAAATTAAAGGATATTGTAAGTTTTACATAAAATAAAGATATAAGCGAAATTTTTTTTGCCGAAAATGGAAGAAGAGAATCACAAATGCAAATTTTTCTGATTTGCAAACTGTGGAGTATGCTAATTTTGAGTTCGACGTCAAAAACGTCGCTTCAGCAGCAGCGAATGAAGTTTGAGTTTCAACTGAAATGAAGACAAGGATGATCGGCATTCATTGACTGCTTTGTTTCGATGAGTACGATGTCTCAGCGAAGTCATTTAACCGATTCAGAAGCTTGGAGAGTTGTTGGTAGGTTAGAAGGGGGCCAAACTCAAGCCGAAGTAGCGCAAGCCATTGGAGTGTCACAAAGTGTGATTTCCAGGATCTGGAACCGTTTTTTGGAGACTGAAAGTGCAGGTCGAAGACCAGGACAAGGTCGTAGACGAGCAACAACGCCCAATGAAGATCGTTTTTTAGTGTTAACGGCTCGGAGACACCGAAATATGAGCGCTACTCTTCTCCAACAACACCTTCGCTCAGCTACTGGCACCACGGTTTCAATTCAGACTATACGAAACCGGCTCCATGGTGTAGGTCTGTATGCTCGCCCACCGATGGTATGTGTCAGACTAACATCAAGGCATCGTCGCGATCGCAGGGAGTGAGCAACAGAGCATGTGAACTGGAGGAAAAATGAATGGAGCAATGTTCTTTTTTCTGACGAGTCCCATTTTTTGTCCATCCGGATAATAGGCGTATTTTCATCTGGAGGGACCGTGGCAGTAGGAATAATCCTGCGTTCGTGCACGAAAGTGTCAGATTTTGCGGTGGAGGAGTGTTGGTGTATGGTGGCATCTCCATTGACGGGTGCACAGACCTCTACATCATTCGAGATGGACCTCTGACTGCTCGCCGATATAGGGATGAGATCCTCAGACCTATTATAGTCCCTTACGCTGCAGCAATCGGAGATGACTTCATTTTAATGGACGATAACAGCAGGCCACATCGTGCTAATCTCGTGGAGGATTTCCTTTTCGAGGAAGGAATTGTACGAATGGAATGGCCAGCGTGTTCTCCAGACATGAATCCAATAGAGCACGTTTGGGACGCTCTAGGAAGACGAGTTGCTGACCTCCAACCACCCCCACAAACTCTCTAAGAACTGGAAAGAGCTCTTCTGGAAGAGTGGGACAGAATACCCCAACTCGTGATTAATAGCCTCATTGACTCCATGCCTCAAAGGTGCTCAACGTTGCTGGCCGTCCGTGGAAACCATATCCCATACTGAAAATGATTTCCTTTGAAGAAAAAACCTTTTCTTATTCTTTTTTTCTCATATGCACAAATTGTGTTTTTTTTCCTTTCGTACACAAATGCTCAATAAAATGCATATTTTTCTGCCAAACATGTGTAATTTATTCTTATATAACCTACTACGTCTGTCGACCATGTATCAATCAGCTAAAAAGTTTCCCAGCCACAAGATCCACCTAAAACCGCAATATCCTTTAATTATTTTGAGCAGTATATATATATATATACACTGCTGTGTGTGTGTGTGTGTGTGTGTGTGTGGACAATTGCTAAGGACGGATAACACTTTCATCCATAGCAACCACAAAATGAAAGGAAGCAAAATGTGGAAAATTAGAATAAGTGCGGGATATTAGTAAGAAGAAGTGAGTATGCAAATTTTTTTCCACGTCTGTTCATCACGTGATAGCGTTCATAAGAGCTTTAAAGGTTTTGACGCGTGTGGACAGTTGTTGTTTCAAGTCAAAGTTTTACAGGAAAGATTTAATAGACGAACTTAAAATTTTTGGCATGTCTTCCCGACATCACATAGAGGATTTTATGCGTGGCCGAATTATTGGAAAGATCGAAGAAGGGCGAAAAATAACAGATGTTGCCAGGGAGTTCGACATCGCTCACAGCGTTGTTTCACGGCTGTGGAAGTCATTTAAAACTACTGGAATGTGTAGTAGACGGCACGAGGGAGGTCGTGTTAGAAGTACGACGCCTGCAGAAGACAGATATATCGTCCTATCAGCAAAAAGGAACAGGCGCACCACAGCTCAGCAGGTGGCAAATCAGTTTCTTGCTGCCTCAGGAAAGCAGATCTCCCGGAAAAACTGTTGCCAGACGTTTGAGGAGAGGAGGACTATACGCACGCAGACCTGTTGTGTGTCCCATTGACTAGACAGCACCGTACTTCCCGTTTGCAATGGTGTCGTGAGCATCACAATTGGACTGAACAGGACTGGGCATGCGTACTATTCTCAGATGAGAGTAGGTTCAGTCTGTCATCGGATTGCAGACGCCAACTGATCTGGCGCGAGAGTGGTACTGCTTATCGTCCAGAAAATATCCAGGAAAAGGACCGATATCCGACATGCAGTATCATGGTGTGGGCCGGCATCATGATAAATGGCCGCACACGCCTACATGTGGTTGTGAATGGAACTATGACGGGCCAACGATACAATGATGAAGTTCTACTTCCTCATGTTCGTCTTTTCCGTGGTGCTGTCGGTGATAAATTTGTTTTTATGGACTACAATGCAACATGTCATCGAACACTCGCTGTTCAGGATTGTCTAGACACAGCGAGGGTATTCAACGTCTCGTATGGCCAGCGCGTTGTCCAGATCTAAACCCCATTGAAAATGTGTGGGATGCTTTGGGGAGGCAAGTTGCTGGTCGAAACTATCCTCCGACAAACAAGAACACCCTCATCCGTGCACTCACAGAGGAATGAGATAAATTGCCTCAACAGCTGCTGGATAATGTTGTGCAAAGTATGGTACGACGTGTGGAATGTTGCATCACACTCCACGGTGGACATATCCCGTACTGATACCTTTCTTTAAGGTGCCTGCTGACTTTTAGATGCATTGTTCCATTTCTCCGTACGCAGATCAAATGAACATTTTTTTTCTTTCAGATGTTTCACAGCTTTTGTACTTTCCAGAACAATAAATATTCTTTATTCTTATGTCTGAACAGTGTGGCAACTAAATTTTATTCTACTAGTCCTCATGTCTCGCTTAATGTTATGCTACATAGCAATTTGTGATCCGTTCTTAGCAATTGTCCAGCAGTGTATAAGGACATTCAGGATAATATAGGCTCACTTATCAAATTGTAATTCGAGTAATTGAAGGAGAGCTACATTTTATTCTTTAAATTCTTAGCGTGAAGGATTAATAAAAACAAATTTTAGTATATCACAGTTCTTACTCCCTCTCACTTACAATATATAAATCTCAGGAAATATATATAGCACATTTTTTTAATGTGCCATAATAATATATTTAATTGAACAATCGAATATTTGAATCAGAATCGAGTTTTTATTATATATATATATATTTTCTATTTTAATTTTGTAAAACTGTGCTCAAAAAATTCCTACGGCGCTGGTTAGCTCAATTCAACTGTTCTAAATTGAAACTCCTTCACATTCCACTTTCAGCCCAGTTACAATTCTATCAAAACAGTTAATACTTTAAAACTAACGAGAGGTTTGCGCATGCAGACATTGACATCTGCTTTCTTCCACGAGCGGGCAGACCGACAGATTAAGAGTTCAAACGAACAGAAGAGTGCGCACTATTGTCTCTCTATCTTTTGACCAATTTGAAAAATATTACATTCCTTTACCAGAACTACTATATTAGAATTAATATAAAATTTAAAATGGGTCACTTATTTTTTTTAAAATCCTGAATGCATTTGATTAATAATCTTGCCAATAATTTGGTAAAAAGAATTATAGTGCTTTAGGTAACCTATATATTAAAACTGAAGCAACAAAAGAATTACTCATACCTGATTCTGAACATCAGTTACATAGCCTTTCTCCCTCCAGTCAACATTATCGGGAATGTTTGGATTGTTAGGAGGTTTGTATATTAAACTAGAGTTTTGACAATTCTTTTCACTTTCTAATCCAGTCATCTTACTTTTAAATTCTTCGTGGTCCTGAAATTAAAATATTTTATATAAAAGCACACTAATCTTATATTATAATCAGTTTCTCTTTGCTATAGAAAATAAAAAAAAACCTTGACTCTTGGAATGTACCAGGTGTCCCAAAAATGACTGCCGATTTGAAAAAACAAATTTTAAAAAAAACGGAGGGCGATAGAAATGTACGGTTTGCTGCATTCTGCTTTGGAAATGTATTCTTACCAGATTTAACATTTAGTCACAAAGTTCGTGAACCAATGGCGCATCTGGATAGAAAAAACTATAAAAAAAAATGTCCATTTCGTGAGACACGTCAGCATTCTGGCATGCGTTTCGAAAATGGTTGACTCGTTGGAAAATGCTGACAAAACAGACAAAAACTAAACATAGTGGCGTAACAGCCTTTACAGACTTTTACATGATACGGTCTACTTGTAACTTTTTCGAGGTGTGGTGGTCCATCCTGTGGCATAAGTGGGATGAGCTAAAAAACGCTCAGCAATATTTATATTATAACAATAATAAATACACACAGAATATGTATACTTACCTACATAACTACAATAAAAAACTTACCCCTTTCAAACCACGTTTTAAGCAAAACTCGAAATACAAGCATAATTTCCCTCAAATTTAATAATATCAAATGATGCATTTATTTTCATTTAAAGTTAGTTCTCGTAGCTATGGTTTCAGTAGAACAAGTAGTCTGCATACTGCCAGCCCTAATCTTAAATATCTAGGTATATTAATAACTAACTGTTAATCTTGTACTGGAGATATTTTGTCTTAATTATTTTCATCATTGAAAATGCTGATTCACACAGGTAAATAGAGTGTAAGAACAATGTTAAATGAAACGCAGATTTTTATTTAAATTATGATACTTTACTTCGTCCATTAGATTCCAAAAGTTATTCTTTTAATATTACATCATTTTGAATTAGAAAACCTTCGTTTTCCTCAAGAGATAAAGAGAACATGTAATATATTTTCATTTATATTTTCCACATCAACATTGCCAGATGGGTAACAGATGAATGCAACTGTTGGTTCTAGTCTACTAAATTCTTCAAAAAGGTCTCTCAAATTTGGAGTGCGGTTTTATTATTGCATCGTATTATTTCTCTTTGATTATAGTACCTCTATTTTTACTAACCAACTAATCATAAATATTTTCAACTATTATTAATTAATCTTGATCAACTTCGAAGATATTAGCTTTAACTTGTGTGTGTGTGTTTTAAAGTATTAACAAAGCCAATCGATTCTGCTATTGTTTGATTTTTCTCTTGCAATTTTAAGTTGAATTCATCCAAACAAAAACAAAATCTAAATCCATCCACTAGACGTCCTCACTGAGTTCAATTTATGCTTCACTCTTTGATTCCCAAACATTTTACCTCCTGTAGCAGAAGGATTGTAACAAAAGACTCTGACTTAGAGAATCAACGAACGTCATCTTTTTCTCTGCTGAATCCTCGAGCTGAGTTCACAAGTTTCCTGCAGATTGAGAAGGTTACTATAGAGGGCAGGGTGGTGAATAATGTAATTATAAGAAAGAAAATGGGCTAAGACATCGTCTCTGATACACATAGCCAGAAACCCATTGACTGTGCCTGTCGTTAATGGGGCCCCATCAGTTGTCATCAATACAACTTCATAAATCGGAATTCTTTTCTCCTCTATGTATTTTGTGAAAGCGCAGTAAGTATTTTCACCTCGTGTTTCCTCTTTCGAAGTGTAACATTGTTAATAATTCTTCTTTTACACAACTTATATCCTTAAAAAACTATTATAAAAAGGCAAAGTAAAGAAATATCATCCACTTCCGTAGATTCGCCAAAACTAGAAGGAAAAGCAAATGCAGTAAGTAATATCTTCGGTCAACTAATCAGCCAGATCAGAATTCATCATTTCTATACGGCGCGTGACAGTTCTACGTGAAAGTTGTACGTCTTTAATTATGGAAATAATTTCATTTTTATTCTTGAATGAATCAAATAACGAATCGCTGGCTTCCAGAGAAACGCTTTTTTTTTATCACTTCTCCATGTGCTAAAGGGTTATTATGTTTTGCTAAAACACAACTCGCATGAAAAGATGCAACCATTGTAGCTTTAGATATAGTATTGGGTTCAATAAAACAAAACTGTTGTCCAATTAATTGTGATTTATATTATTTTAATTTTTGTTTACGCAATTTGCTTTTTAACGGAAAATCTGTATCAAAACTTATACGCATACTTTTGAAATACCTTTCAGCGTTTTTGGAAGTGCCACACTTTTTGATTTATATACCACACACATTTTGCATTCACCAATGTAAAGAAAAAATGACACTTGTTTACCACATTATACGCCTCTTTTAAAATATAACCGATTACTATTTTTACTACAAAAAAACACGTAACATAAAATCTTCAAGTTGATTGTTTGAGCAACTATGTGTGATTGCTGGACCGTGGATGTTTTCAATGCAGCGAACATACATAAACCGATGAATCTGAAACCGATATATGTACTTAATACGCGTTCGCTGCTGGGTGCCGCGCCATCGCGGGACGTAACATCAACACAAGAATCTAATTCCGCTGAAGCATGAGGTATGGAATAATGCACCAATGGCCAATCCCTTATTACCGCAGGAAAAGCTGATCAATGTTTATTGTCCCATTTAGTCAGCATGTGGGGAGACCCATTTCTACGGCTGGCATCGCGGTGATAGTATTTCCCCCTATGGCCACAAAAATGTGAGAGAGTGTGTTAAACGTCATCATGCGCTTCCAATATGTCGTTGACACATAGTCGTATGCATTGTGAACAGCCGAGGCTCTAGTCTAACTGGCGTCGGCGTTCCACAAGTATATTTCTTTTAGTATACACGTCTTAGTTGTTGTTGTTGTGGCTAATGCCACCTGTCTGACATAGTCAGAACAAGGCCCACGAAATTCATCGTGGAAAGGGGCTAGATGTACGCCTGTCATTGACCTTAGCCTTGAGCACCATACAGGTGACAGTACAAATTAGCTCGGCGAAAGTCCTTGAAGGGACGATAGATGGCGACACCAACTATCTCCACCTCCACAATTTTGGCATGGAACTGAAGTGGAGGGAAATATTCTCCGGCCCCCTGCACTCGTGAATCAGCCCACAAGACTTTAGGACCCACTGATTTAACGAGAGCTTACTCCGTGTGTACTCGGAGGGTATTTGGTGGCATCGAATCCAGGCCTTCTGATCTGGAGTCCGATGCTCTAACCGTTAGGCTACCCACGGCCTGCGCATCTTAGTGAAGGCAATCATCCCAAAATGTCTTGGTGTGTGTGGTCCACCGGTCAATCGCGATTGACTTAATGCCCACCCCGGCTATGAAGGGTCAGGAACTACTGTGCCCATCACAGTTTTCATAACTTTGGGCACTGAGGTACATGAGCAGATGTTCCGGTCAGGTGGTCAGTCTGGTCTGTAAAATCATCCGAAGAATTTCTAAATATGAAAGCTTTTCTTGATTTCCTAAACCTGAGTTGTTCTTTAGAATTAATGTAAAATGATGAATCTGAATGCAAAATTCCAATAAGGAATAATTGTGTGATTTCTAATATTGATAACAGTAAAAGTTCAAAATATTTGAAATGCAAAGGAACACGCCCTTTAAGTGTATTCAATTTAAAAATATGGATGTTAATTCTAGAATAAAATTTGTGAAACGTTTTTCATTATGCTTTATACGTTGAAATTATCATAAATATGAATCTTGCCCTTAATACTCACTTAAAATGCTCTTTCTTCTAAATACACTTTTGCATGAAAAAAAGCCTAATGGAAATACCATTTTGCTAAAGGAAAGCAAAACTCTAGGGGAAAAGGATCTAGGAACGACACCAGTAAGTTTGAAGGTAAGTCACAGCAGTAAGTCACAGCAGATTTATTCTGGGGCTTTAGTGAGAAGTAAGTTAAGTCTTTCTTTTCTTCCCACAACAAATATAAAAGTATACTGTAATAATAATAATCATGAATCATTTATCTGTTGAGCATTATTAGACTCTGTGTTATTAGATTCGTAAATATTTTAGGTTTAAAATCCACAGAAACATTTCTTTGCGCAAGGTGCTACCGATCAAATTAAAGGTTATGTTTATAGGGTTATCGGGTGATAGTTTTCGAATGAGCGTATTCAAGTGAACGCTTTTATTTTAAGTGAAGTCATTTCACAAATACTTTTGGACTTTTTAGATGTAAAGGATTTGGACTATTTGAATCAGTTCTTCTATTATATGAGGATTTTATGCGTCCTAGAGAATGTGATATTATTTTAGGTTCTGATTTTTTCCTCCCAAATTTTTCGCAGCAGAAAAATAGTGAGTTCTGAAAACAAACCCATTGCTCAAAGAACTATGTTCGGTTGTAGGAAAGCATAATGTTGAAAATAAGAAGCTTCATTAATTATATTCTCATTTTTTTAGCATTGACAACGAAAAAAATACTGATTCACTTCATCAAAGAGTTTGGGAAACGGAGGAATTATTCATCAATAAACAATTTCTAACTGATGAAGAACAATTTTGTGAGGCCCATTTTAGTCAACTTATGAACTTATTGATCAGGGTAAATTTCCAATATCTATGTCTGAATATGAAACATTGGGACATATACATCCGTGATAGATAATCTGGAATCCACAAACTCGAAAAATTATTTTCAAGTACCAATTCAAAGTCATATTGATATTCAACATCTTATTCGCAATATAGAAGCTAGTGCGAATATAGAAGCTAGACTGTAATGGATGTAGATGTGGAAAAGACTATACAGATAAAATTGTTGAAAGAACTTGCATAATGTGACGATAAAGAATATCAAGAACAATTAATGGGTTTTTATGAAATAATAGAAGAAATTTGAGCAAGAAAGTCCCAAGCAAAGGCTCTATACGTTCTACATGGCTTGGGTTTTCTAAAGAAACGCAACAAAAAATGTGCAAAGATTTTTCTGGTGATTATAAAACGCGTATAGCAGTAAACAGAGTATTGTACGTACGTCCACGTTTACTTCTCTTCGATGAACCTACAAATCAACTCGATTTAGAAGTCTGTGTGTGGTTAGAAGATGAATCCAGGCTGACAGAATACAAATGTTTATCTACAGGAACATAACATACATTTACCTACATTTTTCGTACATGTGTTCTATAGTGAGCTCAATGGCTTTCCTGTGGGATTGAATCTTGGCCTAAACAACCCATCCAGTGACAAAGAAAAGAAAACCAACACAACTTTTAGCTTCCCTGTGGCTGTCCATTGTGACTTTATTGTCTCTTCATTTTTGAAATTTTCATCATTAACTAAAATTTCTGGTAATTTTGCATTTTGTATTAGATAAGTCAAAAAAACTCTAAAGCTAGATTTGATAGGATGCAATCCAATTTAGGATCCAAGGGTAAAGACAGGCAGGGAGAAAAGAAAGGGAATATATTATATTTAAAATTGGCTTTTAGAGAGGAAATAGATTGCATTGAAGCAAATAAGACTTGAGCCCAAAAAAATGGGTGTACTATATATTCTTGTTCCATTCATCGGCAAAGGTGGTTTAATTAGGGTAGGGGGTCGACTTCAAAATCCGACACTCCAAAATGGTTATAAGAATCCAATCTCATTTTGCTAAATCGGCACAAGATTTGTAATTTTATTGTATATAAATTTGTATCATATTGTCACGGAGTTCGAAAGAAGTACACAGTTCAATTAAACAAACAATTAGATTTATTCTAACGCTTGGAGCTCGATACAACACTGGACTGAGAACATGCCCAACTGGCGATGAACTCTGCTTTTATACACTTCGGAATATTCGAGAAATAACTAGTATGCACTCTAAAGAATGATCTGGATTCATCTAGAACCTAGAGAAACAATACATTAAAAACGGAAACAAAATTCCAGTCTTTGGATAAATCTGCCGGGGCCGGGATTCGAACCCGAGACCTGAGGAAGTTCAGTCCAACGCTCTGCCAACTCGGCTATCGGGACTTGTAGCAAATTATGCGTGTGGCATTGCTCCCCTCGAAAAAGAAGACAGCGCCCCGCTGTCATTTTGTTCAAGGGCCTTTATTCTGGAACGAGTGATGGGTCCTTTGTATGATTCTTTGGGAGGAATATCCTCGGTTTCGATTTGCTCGGCGGGATCATGGTACGGTTTCATACGCAGTACATGGACAACTTCTCTTAGTTTTTTCTTTTTCGTGAAGCAGGATCAAAATCTTGTACTTCGTAAGTCACGGCTGATAAACGGCGTAGCACCTGATACGGTCCGAAATACCTTCTTAAGAGTTTTTCGGAGAGACCGACTTTTTCTCACTGGAGTATAAACCCATACGAGATCTCCGGGAGCGTAAGATACCATTTGGTGTTTGGAATCGTAACGTCGACGATCTTTGTCTTGAGCTCTCAGAGTGTGCACTCGGGCTAGCTGTCGTGATTCTTCGGCTCTGGCTGCTATCTTGGTGATGTTATTGTCATCAAAATCGTTAGGACAGAATGGTAGCATTGTATCTAGTGTCGTTTCCGCTTCACGACCATGAAGTAAATAGAACGGCGTAAAACCTGTGGTCTCTTGTTTAGCGGTATTATAAGCGAAGGTTACAAATGGTAGAATTTCATCCCAATTTTTCTGCTCTACATCCACATACATTGACAACATGTCGGCCAAGGTCTTATTGAAGCGCTCCGTCAGTCCATTTGTTTGGGGATGATACGCCGTTGTGAAGCGATGATCAATGTTACACAAGTCGACGAGAGAAAAACAAGTCTGGATCGAAAGACGGCTCCACGATCTGTGATAATTACTCGAGGAGCTCCATGCCTGAGGACAATTTCTTCAAGTAAGAACTTCGCTATTTCGTCGACTTCGGCTGTCGGCAAGGCTTTTGTTATTGCATATCGTGTTGAGTAATCCGTGCAGACTATTATCCATTTGTTTCCATGAGCAGACTTTGGAAATCTCCCAAGGAGATCAATTCAATGCGATGGAAAGGAGCTATAGCTGGAGGGATGGGAACTAAACGTCCAGGTGGTCGTTGAGGAACGGACTTTCTCCTTTGGCACTCCCGACAATGCATGACATACCGAACGACATTTCGGTACATTCCCGGCCAGTAAAATCTCTTGCGTATCCTGTCATAAGTTTTCGCGAAACCAAGGTGTCCTGCGGTGGGGGCGTCATGAAAGTGCCTTAGTATGTCTGCTCGTAGATGTTTAGGAATGACTGGCAACCACAACTTTCCATCTGGATCAAAATTCTTCCTGCAAAGGATACCGTCGATAAATCTGAATTCTTCGTTTTTGGATGAGTTGCTCAAAAGTTTTAATTTCGCAAGGTCTTGATCCTTTTTCTGTTCCATCGCAAGGTTCATACTCGTCGTGACTGCTAAAAATTTGTCTGATGTTTCCGTTTCCTCTTCCACTGGATTTCTCGAAAGAGCGTCGGCGTCATTATGCTTCTTACCGGTTTTATATTTTACGTCAAAATCATGCTCTTGAAGTCGGAGGGCCCATCTGGCAAGCCTTCCTGAAGGATCCTTTAAATTCATGAGCCAGCACAAGGAATGATGGTCAGTTACAACAGTAAAGTGTTTCCCGAATATGTACGGCCGAAATTTGTTGGTAGCCCATACGATGGCAAGACATTCCCTTTCTGTGGTGGAATAATTCTTTTCGGCTTTTGTCAGAGTTCTAGAAGCGTATGCTATAACTTTCTCGACATTATTCTGAATTTGTACTAGGACAGCTCCGATACCGTACCCGCTTGCATCAGTATGGATTTCTGTAGAAGCTCTTTCGTCGTACATCCCCAATACTGGATCCGAAGTAAGTGCTTTCTTAAGACTGTTAAATGCTTCCACCTCTTCAGGACCCCAATGAAACTCCACGCCACTTTTCAGCAACGACTGCAAAGGTTCGGCGAGATAACAGAAACCTTTAATAAATCTTCTAAAGTATGAACAAAGGCCAAGAAAACTTCGTATGTCATGTATATTCTTTGGAGTGGGAAAATTTCTTACGGCTTTTATTTTGTCGGGATCGGGACGAACGCCATTACTAGATACAAGATGGCCCAGAATCTTTACTTCTTGGGCAGCAAAAGACACTTCTTTGAAATTTAATTTAAGACCAGCTTCCTGAAGACATTTTAAACAAGTCTTAATCGTATAAGATGGTCTTCAAAAGTTTCTGAGAACACTATTATGTCATCTAGGTAACAAAGACACATAGTCCATTTAAAATGGCGTAGCAAATTGTCCATCATTCTCTCGAAGGTCGCAGGTGCATTACAGAGACCAAACGGCATGACTTTAAACTCGTATAAGCCTTCGGGGGTAATAAATGCCGTCTTTTCACGATCCGCTTCGGCTATTTCTATTTGCCAATAACCAGATCGGAGATCCATGGAAGAAAAGAACATGGCACCTTTCAGACAGTCGAGCGTATCGTCAATACGAGGCAGAGGATAAACGTCTTTTTCGTGACGCTATTCAGCTTGCGATAATCGACGCAAAAACGCCAACTACCGTCTTTTTTCTTACGAGCACAATGGGTGATGACCAAGGACTTTCAGAGGGTTGGACGATACCTTCATCAAGCATTTTCTGAACCTCTTCATGAATGATGCGTCTTTCAGTCGGCGAGACTCTGTAGGCTCGTTGGTTGATTGGAGCATGATCACCAGTAAAAATCCTGTGTTTCACATTCGTCTTCGCGGCTGTCGACTTGTCGGTCTTCGTGAAAAGCCCAGAAAATTTCCGGGTAGTTCGGATAGCTTGTTTCTGTGTTCGTCACTTAACTCGGGTGACATCATTAACGAACAATTCATCTGTGACTCCGAAGTTTCTTGCTGGTCATCCAAGCAACCCGATGTGTCGGAAATAACACATAGATGCCCTTCATTTAGTGGTTCAGCTTGGCCTATGCACATTCCTCTAGGGATGATTTGGTTTCGGAACTGCAGGTTGGTAACCCAGACATCACTTTTCCGTTACGATATGTGGATACCATGGACGGTGTAGCAATATTTTTCTCGAAGAGCAAATGTTTGCTGCCGTCTAGAACTACATTTATGTCTCCTCGGGTTTGATATCCTGATACTGTTATTCTAGTTAAAGAATGCGGCTTAAGTGTATAGTCTCTGGTGGCATACAAATTCCAGGCGTCAGGCGCTGTGGAGTCTCGACAGATGTCTTCTAGAACAAGTTCATTTTGTCCACAGTCTATAACGGCTTGAGACGCCTCTAAAAAAGTCCCATCCTAGGATGACGTCATGGCTACAATGTGATAAAACAATAAATTCAAAAGGCAGTTCTCGATTGTTTATACGGACACGTAAAACACATTTCCTATCGGCCGAACAAAATTTCCATCCGCAACTTTCAGCATAACGCTCTTGGCATCAGCAAAACAGAACTTTCTTTAAAAATCGGCGATACTTATCGGATATGACAGAAAACGATGCCCCAGAATCTACTAGAGCACGTATCGGCTTCTTATCTATTATTACGTCTAGTTGGTTACCAGTCATCTTGGCGGTCGACGGAGGATTTCCAGTACACGCGGCCTCACCTCCTTGGAAGGTCGCTCTCCTTAGTTTTCCTCGCTCCTACGGCCTGGCGACTGACTGGATCGGCGATATGGCGACGGGGATCTGTAACGACGTATTGGGGATCGGCCTCTCGTGGGACTTGGCGTAAAACGGCGAGAAGAGTTTGGTCGGCGTATTTCTTCTTCAGTGCCAACGTCGTCGAAGGTCCGTCGGCGGTTTCGAGTTGTCAAAGACAGCCTTTCTCTCTCGGCAGTAGCGCATTACATGTCAGGACGTCCGCAGTGGAAACAAACAGGTCTGTTGTCAGCCGTTCTCCACACATCTGTTTTCTTGGTTCAGGTGGGAATTTCTGAACAGGAGCTCTGTATTTCCTGGTTACAGCGGCGTATGTTGGTCGTGGTCTAGTTTCTGTAGGTTTTGTTGACACTGGGGCCAAAACCCTTTCAACTTCGTCTTGAACGATCTCTTCTAAGGATTGGGGATCGGAGTCAAAGATTCTTGCGTCTGGTTAACTAGTCGATGGACTTCTTCTCGTACGATTGTGCGAATAAGAGAGACAAATCAGTCTCATCCGTCAGGGGATGCAACCGGTACGACGTTTGGAAGCCTTTCAAATCTCGGTCGACCAACTCTCTTCTGCTTCATATCTTCGATATAGTTGCACCATTTGATAAAACTTGCTGTGTCGTTGATTTCTCTCGTCAACAGGGCCTGATAAATATCCTCAGCAACACCTTTCATTAGGTGTGACACTTTTTCGTCTTCTTTCATCAGAGGATTTACCTCTTGGCAAAATCCTAATACACTTTGTATGTAGGACTGTGTACTCTCGCCTGAACGCTGGGCTCGGCATTTTAGTTGTTCTTCTGCCCTTCTGGTATATTTTTGACGGTCACCGAAAAGTCCACTTAGTCCATTTTTAAACGCTTCCCAGGAATCTAAGGCGTCTTCGTTGTTGACATACCACTGTCTCGCAGTTCCGTCAAGAAAGAAATAAACGTTAGCCAGGCACATCATGTCATCCCACTTGTTAAAGTTGGCTACTCGATCGTACTCTTTAAGCCATTTGAGAGGGTCTTCCCCAGGCGCTCCTCGGAAGGTCGATGGGCTCCTCCATTGCTGTAACGAAGGTGTTACTACAGCGGGCTTGGCTTCTTGCTCGGTCGGCATTTTTGTCCTCTTCCTACTATTTTCTTTTAACAGTCCGAATTCGGGGATAATCCTCTTAACCGGAGGCTCCTGCGAAGGTTGTCACTATTATCCACGTTTGACGTAATTGTACCCCGCGCTTCCACCAAACTTGTCACGGAGTTCGAAAGAAGTACACAGTTCAATTAAACAAACAATTAGATTTATTCTAACGCTTGGAGCTCGATACAACACTGGACTGAGAACATGCCCAACTGGCGATGAACTCTGCTTTTATACACTTCGGAATATTCGAGAAATAACTAGTATGCACTCTAAAGAATGATCTGGATTCATCTAGAACCTAGAGAAACAATACATTAAAAACGGAAACAAAATTCCAGTCTTTGGATAAATCTGCCGGGGCCGGGATTCGAACCCGAGACCTGAGGAAGTTCAGTCCAACGCTCTGCCAACTCGGCTATCGGGACTTGTAGCAAATTATGCGTGTGGCAATATTTTATTTTTACAACATGTATGTAATGTGTTATTAGATATTCTTAAGCAAACTTGTGATCTGCCAGCACATAGAGTAACTCCCAGTAGGCCATTTTCTGTTTCTGGTTTAGATTCTGCTCAATATTTTGAAACACAGAGGTAGAGGAGCAAGACTACTAAGGGATCTAGAGCTCTTTTTGTCTGTTTTGCTACCAAAGCTCTACATTTAGAATTAATGAGTAATCTCACTTCTGAGCTTTTTATTGCTTCATTGAAACATTGTTGTGCTAGAACAGAAGCATCTTAATATATTTATTGTGATAGTGGTACCACATGTGTTGGGGCAAGGAGAAAATTGCTAGAAATATATAATATTGTGTCAAAACAATAAAATGAACACTTTCTTTATTTTAATCCCAAGTTAATGTAGAGAGGGAGTTTAGCACTTCTTAACTAAAGTCTCTTTGGATTGTGATAATGATCCAAATAGTATACATATTTTAACTCCTTCTCGTTTTCTCATAAGGACGTTATTACCTTTTCCCCTCAGCATATCAATGATGATAAACTTTCTCTGTGTTCAAAAAATGAAATGAGGTTTTCAGAGAAAGTGCAAAGTTGACTAGTTAAGTATTTTTCAAAATAGAATTAAAGGGAGATATTCTAATAATAACTTTGAAATTTTAGAGATATTGTAATTGTTAAGGAGGATAATGTTCCTTTAGCAATCTGATCTTTAGGTAAGGTAATTGATACGCATCCAGGTCAGGATGGCCTGGTATATATATATATATATATATATATATATATATATATATATATATATATATATATATATATATATATAAAGAGTAAAAACTCTTACAACTCTTAAAGGTCTCCTTCAAAGACTAATCTATAAACTTTGTAAACTTCCTCTGCATTAAGAATAATTTCTTGATGAGGGGAGTATGTAAGGTTTCATGTGTGTCATTAGATGGCGCTGTCACAATTTTTAGTTGTGTATTATGTTTACTCGGGAGAATGTAAAAACAAAGAAAAGAGACTGTACGGAGACCAATCGCTCTGCGTTAGCGATATTTTTATTTTTATTATATGGAAAAAAACCAATGAAAATATGTTATCATCCTTCACATTTTGAAGTTTATTCTTTAGAAGAATTGTTGAACATTCAATCTCAAACTGCTATGAATTTTAAGAACATCGCTTGCCAATGATTAATATTTTCATTTATGAACCTTATCACGCTAATTAGAAGCAAATTTATCTGCAATAAATATCTATATTTTTTTAATATATTAATTTAAGTAAATGCAATCCACATAAAGAGGTTGTAAGAGATTGGAAATAGTATTTTTTTATACAACAATACAAAAAATATATATATACTCGTTTACTTAATTTTAAAAATCCTTATTCCGTTACAAAGCTCTTTTTCTGAAAAATATGTTGCAATGTATATAAATAATATGTTTATACTCAAAATTCATACATGAATCTTATGACAGTGAATTGAAACTTGCATCGAATATAGTTTCCAGAAAAGATATATTTGTATCTTTCTAAATTGAGGCCAAAATTCTATATTAAACTGAGATAATTATTTATTGATAAACTTGCACACACAATTACTTTTGTTCAGTAAATTTTGTACTGAAAGTCACACACAGGAACAAATTATAGTTTTTTGTTTTCAATGTAACATTCTGTTGTGACAGATATTAGTTGACCTGAAAAGTCCATAGCAATTCCAATTGAAATAAAGCTTCTTATCTTTTTCATATTCTATCTTAATCAAAACGATGTTGCGATTTGATTACTTTTAAATTGAAGTTATTAACTGTTTCAGAAAACATTTAATTTTCAAAAAGTAGCAAACAAATTCCCCGGTGACTAAAAATCAATTTGTGTCAAAAATATTTGAAACAATTAGTTGAGGAAAGGCGATGAATTTACATAATGTAATTTTTTAGAAACATGTACACCTCTTATAATACTTACCATGTCTGAAAATTCATTCAAACCCATCGAGAATGGAACTTGATTCGAAGTGTACCTCATATTGTGTTGAAACATCCGTCTCAAAAGGTCATTCCACATGTTGTGACGCATTTGATCTTCATCTGGATCATAATTTTTGTTGAAAAAGCCCTGTTTTAGAAAAGTAATGAATTAAATAGTACGAATATAATTTTACTTTCAAAATAGTTCACTGTATAATATATTTTCTTTAATAATGCCGTCTATTTATGTTTAAAATGCTAACTGTACATCAACTCCACATTGCTTTTGATTAATATTTATTTTAGGCCAATATTTTGTATTATCAAATATCTGGTATTTTCTTGTTTGTATTGAATACATGGTAGGGTTCCCGGAACTGGTCAATTACAAATTAGTAAAAAAATAGAACAAAGTAATTTAATCTTATTGGACTTCAAAGTACTACCCCCCTGTAATTGCACACTTGTTCCAGCGTTCGTGAAACTCAAGGGCGGGCGAACTTTTCCAGGGTACGGGCTACTTCTAATGTTTTTAAGGTTGCGGTCCCCTCAGTAGCGCAGGTGTGGCCATTCTGTATTAAAATGTATGTTTTCTTTTCGTAACACTTGTTTCCGATATTGTACCTCTCTTTTAAAATGCGCTATTTTTACTGCAAAAACACAAGTAATACAAAATTGTCAAATTGAATGCTTGAACAACTAAGAGCGATTGCTAGAACGTGGAGAGTGGATGCATTCAATGCAGCAAGCAGAGAGATCATACATGAACCGAGGAATCTGAAATCAACACATGTACTTACATTTGTTCGCTGTCGATTGTTCGCTTCTCAACCCAAATATCTACTCGAGAATCCAATCCCGTGGAAGCGCGGGGTGTGGGGTGTTTCAATAACCAATGCCATGCTATCGCGAGAAGAGATGGTCATCAGCATTTATTCTCCCCTTCAGTCGGAGTGTGGGGGAAAATCAATTTCTTCGGCTGGCATCGCAGTGATCGCTTTTTCCTCCTACAGCGGCAGTGAACGTGTTAAGCGTCATCGTTTGCTTCCAATGAAGGTCTACACATTTACTGAATCATTTGCTTAAGTAAAAACAGTCGCATCGATTGTGAAAAGCCGATTCTCCAGTCTAGTTTTTGCTATGCAAATCTTAGATTTTAGTAAAGGTGGTCACCCCAAAGTGTCTTGATGGCCCACCGATCGATCGCGATCAGATCCCTGGTATAACTGTTCAAAACATTCCTGGAATCCATTTTTTTGAGAGGCCCTTCAGTTACTTGGTCGTATTTTGGATCTCCGCATCTGAATCCACAAAACTATTTTCACCCATGGAAACAGGTAAAAATCTTCTGGTGCTTCATCTCGAGCATCTCAGGTGATTTCTCAAGCCAAAACACAGAATTTGATTACTGCCCAACAACGAATCAGACGAATGAAAAATTCGCTTTGACAGAAATTATCTGAGGCTAACGCCAACAGTACAGGAAATTAATTCTAAATGGTTGTGTGTTTTCTTTATTAGTGCTGCCAACCCCCAAAACAGATTTTCCCTCTAACGAAAACCTGCATGAATAGAAGGGACCATTCCAGGAATCTTTTGAATCTAGTATTTATAAGTAACATAAAAACACTTCTCAAATTGTATCGATAAGTAATATTACACATGTTAAGTAAGAGAATGGGATGTTTCATGTATGGGGATGAAAAATCACTTAATTATTTTACTAAAAAATAATTATTTTTTCAAAATTAATAATCGAAACTTGAAATTTAATTACGGAAAAATACACAACCATGCAGCGCGTAAAAAAGTATCGTATGTTCCCTTTTTTTTTCCTCACAGAGGGCATTTTTATTCAAGAATTCAGATTTTGGGGGGGAGAAAGGGGATCTATTAGATTTTGTTTTCCTTGATCAACTTAGAACCGGTTCTCAGCTCAAAACCGTATTCAACAAGTGAGTCTTTGTTAAAGTGCACTATAAAGAAAGGCTAGGTCTATTGGCGACGGACCTCGCAAATTTGAACTATGATCAAGCGATTCGGACGACATCTGAGCGGGTATCCCCTACGCCGAACTTGTACACCACGCCAAAGGGAACAGATTTGTAACGTGCATCAGCCCCTGTTCGCGATGGCACTAGGGCTCGAACTGATGTGAGCATGGCCAATAGACTACCGCGGCCACAGTAGGTGGATTTGCAAAATGTTCTGTGGGGGTCATCTGAGAGAGAGATTACCTCGTTCGAAAAAATTTCCAAGCAATGTGTAGCATCATGTATATAACAAATTTATTCGATCTATCAAAGTCTATATTAATTTAAAACTTAAAATGATTTGTAATAGTATACCAATATATACTTAAATACAAACAAAAAAAACGCACCAAAAAAGAATTGCCCGATTGTAATGAAATTTCGTATGCAAAGACATTTCAACCGAACATGCAAAGGATTAAAATTTAGTGTCCAACGAATGAATAGCAGGAGCTACAGTGCATCGGAACTGCGCACTCAGCACGTGTCTATACGAAGCGATTCTCAATCTGATGGTGAAAATTTCTGTTCCATTGAGATTTAGGATACCTTTGAACAACTGAAAAAATGCCTCGCCGCAGGATTCGAGCTCATTACGAGTAACTGTCAGAGTTTGAAAGAGGTCATATCATTGGACTGAAAGAGGGAGGTTTTTTGGGGGGCAAATCGGAGAATCGCTTGTCATATAGGTTGAAGTGATGCGACCATTTGAAGATGCTAGCAAGAATGGGTGAACAACGGCAGATTTCAGCGTCATGATAGTAGCGGTCGATCATCAGGGTGCTTTATCACTTTATCTCGCGTCATGTGACAGCTTGCATCCAGGCTATAGGTGGATCAACTCCTTATTGAACTCGTTACTTTATAACTATGTAACTCTAAAAAAAAATCATTCAATTTTTCTGAAATTTTAATCATTTTTTATTCTATACATAATCTTTCTACCCACCAATTTTTGTCTCTATCGGACAACTCGTTCTTGGTGCGTCGTTTTATTTGTTATAGAGAGTATATATAGATATTATACGTTAGTAAGCATTTATGTGTTTTAATTTTGTATTTGTACACAGCAATATTTAAAAATTATACTTTAAAGTCATTTATATGTGTTACCATGTCTTACTTAGAAATCCGCACATATCTGAAAGATCTCAAAATAGAGTGAGAAAATTAGATACATTACTATATTATAAACATCGAACTATTTTAAGTGTATGAATGTAGAACATATACACTGGTGTGCAAAAATTAAGGACGAAGTCGAAAAATTAGCATATCAGCTGAACGAAGAGGCAGAGCGGACAGAAAGACCAATCAGGAGATTAAGTAAGGTGATGTACGTTAGCACATGCGCAGATATGCAGGTAGACGTAATGGGGGAGTGTCTGAGTAGTATAAAGCATGTTGTCGGTGTAAGATCAGTATTTCTGGCAAAGAGATTGCACGCCGTATAGCAGTTAAAATCACACCGAGTTGCTGCCTCAGCGAGAAATGGCGAATAATCAATCTGTTAGACGACATCTGGAGGCTTTTACCCGAGGTCGAATCATTGGGAAGTTGCAGGAAGGCCGCAGTGTGACATGTGTGGCTGCAGAGTTCGGAATTGCTCACAGCATCGTTTCACGACTTTGGAGACAATTTCAAACTACAGGAACAGCTATCCGGGGGTTCAGTAGTGGTCGTCCACGAGGAACCACACCCGCAGATGACCGGTACATTGTCTTACAGGCCAGAAGAAACAGGCGGCAGACAGCGGGAGAAATCGCTAGACACACGACACAGGCGACAGGACGACCGATATCGCGTTTTACCGTGGCCAGAAGACTGCACGGTGGTGGTCTGTTTGCACGACGCCCTGTACGGTGTGTAACTTTAACGCCTGCCCATCGGAGAAGGCGTTCTCTGTGGAACACCGGAATTGGAGAGACAATGAATGGGGACGAGTACTCTTTACAGATGAGAGCAGATTCAGTTTGAGTAGCGATTCTCATCGCATACTCATCTGGAGAGAGCGGGGAAGCCGCAATCATCCCTCGAACATCATTGAAAGGGACAGGTATGGAGGTCGCGGTGTTCTCGTTTGGGGAGGCATCATGCTTGGTAGTCGTACAGACCTTCACATCTTCGACGCAGGTTCAGTCAACGGGACCCGTTATTGTAACGAGATTCTTCTTCCATAAGTGCGTTTTTTCAGAGGCGCTATGGGTCTGCAGTTCCTTTTCATGGACGACAATGCACCATGTCATCGCACAGTAGCTGCCGAACAGCTAGCTCTTAGAGAGTGAGGATATTGAACGTATGGATTGGCCGGCACGATCTCCGGATCTCAATCCCATCCAGCATGTATGGGATTTTTTAGGCAGACGCTTGGCAGCTCGTATCTTACCACCAGTAACGATTCGGGAGCTTCGATTGGCGCTGCAAGACGAATGGGCAGCAATGCCTCAACAACTCATTGACACTCTCATTCTCAGCATGGGCAGACGCTGTGAAACCTGCCTAACAGTCAGGGAAGATCATATCCCCTACTAAAGACCGGATGTTTCTTGCTGGACACCCATCACAGGGATGTTTCGGCCTTCAGTCGCATATTGCGCTCCATGCTACTTTTTCAATCAAGCTTCTTTTTATCCCTCTGATTTCTCTTTTAGTAAGTGTTGCTTACATATTACACATGTCCTTACGTATTGGGGATCTTACGGTATTAAATGTGTTGATTTGGAAAGCTTTTGTACAAAGTTATATTGAAAAAACCGTCTCGTCCTTAATTTTTGCACACCAGTGTAGATTAATGTGATTTTTAGCATAGAAAAAAATCAGATAAATTTTTTTCGGGAGCATTATGCGATACTGCATATTCTGTGGAACAGAGTATGGTAAAATTACTTTTCAATGAAAATGTTAACTTCTTTAGAATTCCTAAATTTTCTTGTTACATATTAAAAATTAACTACTGCATTTTTACAAAACGAATTCTTTTTAATCCAAATTGAGCAAGATATAATGTAAAATGCACGTAGGAGTATCGCAGAGTTTTAATTATTACTAAAAAATAATCGAGATGTCCAAACAAAATTTACCCTTCATACCAATCTATCTTTATGCACATAATGCTGTAAATTAAGGTGTCACAGGGGTGTTAATCTTCTTTTTTTTCGAATTTTCGAAAAAAATATATGTTGTTCCTCATTTTCTTTTGAACATTTTGATACCAACCACGTGATAGTACTACAAAAACTTCGAAAGTTATTCGAAAAATTCCAAACAGCAATTTAGTAATAACAATGTTTAAATGGCTACATGCCACACCCACTTATTCTTGATTTCCGCATACGTTTTATTTTTCTGTTTTTAAAAAGCCTCATGAAATATTTTAAACACTTACTTAAATGAGAAGGAAGCTTGCAACTCAACACATGCTTTATAAAGTGTTTTGATTCTGTTTTGGTAATCCTAGCACGTTGTTTTCTTATCGAAATTCAAAACAGCGTTGTTTAAAACCGTTTATCAAAATTGAAAACAATTGAAAATTCTTGATTGAAATGGAAAATACTCATCGTAGACCTTCAGGTAAACGTCCTAAGAAAAGAAGATTTAGAGGGAATCAATTCATGAAGGTATGTTCTCATACATATGTTGCAGAAAGTAAAGATAAAAGTAAGTGTGCTCTTCCAGTAATAAAATCTCAGGAATTCAGACTTCATTAAAGTCAAATCTTGTTAAGGTAAGAGAAAAAAAAACTCTCTCTCTCTCTCTCTTCAAAGGATATCGTATTTTTGATTTTATTTCAACTTTTAGCTCTATTTTATCAGTATCATGTTGTTTAAAATGTCATAAACCATTAACAATTAATGAAAAAGTCCACTCGTGGTTTATGTTCAAATTTTGAAATACGTTGTAAAAACTGTGGGAGTGTTTGTACTTTTTCAAGCTGTGAAAACACTGGGAATAAAAATAATGCTCCAGAAATTAACAGAAGATCTATTTTAGCAATGAGATGCATAGGCCAAGGTTTAGAGTCATTAAAAACCTTTTGTGCTGTAATGAGTCTTCCTAATCCTGTTGAACAAAAATCATATGATGTTATTAATAATAAACTTTCACGTGTTATGAAGGAAGTCGCTGAAGAAAGCATGAAAAGGGCAGCTGTTGAAGAAAATTCTTCGTCACCTGATAACCTTTTAACGGTAAGTGGTGATGGTACCTGGAAAACAAGAGGACATTCATCGTTGATTGGAGTATGTACTGTAATAGGGGCTGAAACAGGTAAGGTTTTGGATAGGGAAGTGTTGTCCTCATTTTGCAAAGGATGCGACAGTTATAAAGGGGTAAAGTTTGGTATCAAGTACAATAAATGGCAAAGAGCGCATAAGCTTTCATGTAGAAAAAATTATTCTGGCTCTGCTGGTAAAATGGAGGTTGACGGGATGTTGAGGATTTTTAATCGATCAGAAAAGCTTCACAACCTGAAATATTCGAACTACATAGGAGATGGCGACACAAAAACATTCAATGCCCTTTCTGAAAACAAGCCATACGGCGATGACCATCTTATTCAGAAAATAGAATGTGTAGGCCATGTGCAAAAGAGAATGGGTACAAGACTTAGGAAGCTTAAATTAGTATATAGTAAAAGAAATTATCTGATGGTAAAACTATTGGCGGTAAAGGTAGGTTAACTGATAGTTTAATTGATAAACTTGCGCATTACTATGGTAATGCTATTCGATGCAATTCTACTAGTGTAAAGGAAATGCGGAAAGCCATTTGGGCTGTTTGGGGTCATTCTTGCAGCACTGATGATGAACCGATGCACTGGTTTTGTCCTACAAATCCAAATACATGGTGTAAGTATAATGCCGCAATTAATAATAATTTACAAAATTATAAACACAAACCCTCAGTTGCTAAAGCTGTTCGAGATGTAATTAAGCCTGTATTTGCAGACTTATCTCATCCGGCACTCCTGAAGAAATGTTTAGGAGGTAAGACACAGAATCTAATGAAAGTTTAAATTCATTAATTTGGAAATTTTGTCCTAAGACGATTGGTTCTAGTCTTCAGATTGCAGAGATTGCTGCAAATCTAGCAACCAGTGTTTTTAATGATGGAAATCAAATACTTATTTCTATTTTAGAGAAATTTGGCTTGAAAATTAACAGAAATGTTTGTGTGTCCCTGGCTGAACGTGACAATCGTCGAATCTTTACGTCACGACAGAGGTGTCTACAGTCATCTTTTGAAGCTCGCAGAGCCAAGAAAATTAAAAGAGTAAAGAAATTGAGCTGTTTCAGGAACAGAAAGGTAAATGTTACAATCCTGGAGCATTTTAGCGTGTAAGTTTTAAGATTTATTTTCTCAAATTCAATTTTAAAACTTTAAAGCCCTTTTTCTCAGTTTGTGTTTTTTCAATTACGCGCATTGCGTTTCAAAAAACTATCATACTTTGATGCATAAAACTTTACAGAATTATAAATTCTATCATAATCTTCAAATCCTAGCTATTTATAGTATTATAAATTTTTAATTTTTGAAATATTTCAACAAAAATTGAATTTTTAAAAAAAATTTAAAAAAATGTATTTTTTATTTTTAAAAATATTATTTTTATTTTATTTATATAAGATAAGCTAGCATGTAATAAGGATATATTTGACTTTATAAATCAACTTATTGCTAGTAATTAGAATTATTATTGCAGAAAATATCATGCGCGTCGTAAAACTTACTATTTGTTTCTTACAAAAAATTTTCTTATTTTTATGTGCTTATTATTTTTAAAATTATGATTATATTTTAGATATTTTATACTTTTTTGAAACTTTATTCCTTTATAAAAAATGTGTGAAAGAATCAAATTATTTCATTTTAATCTCAAAGAATTATTTGTAGTCGAAAATTGTTTGTATTTTGTGCTCTCGAAACATTGTTAACACCCCTGTGACCCCTTAAGAGTATTAATGTTGATTTGTTTGGTTTCAAGAAACAGCACATTGAAGAGGCCTACAGTATAGGGAAGTCATGTGAAAGGTTACGATCCCCGGAAAATACACGATAGAATGATGGCTGCTTATGAAAATGATAGCTCATCGTATAACACTGTTGTGTGGTGGAAAAGGAATTTTTAATTTGACCACGTGTCCATCCCAGACGATCCAAGAAGTGTAACGGAAGAAAGTGGAAAACTGCTCGATCGAAGAAGAGCTGTTCAAATGACCCTGAAGGAGACTGCTGTTATATTTAAAGCAGTACAGAAAAGTATTCACCAAGAGCTGCATACTTCAAAGATTCTACGATGACTGGTTCCTTTCCAGGAAAAAGCATGACGTATAATATGTCACGTTGAATTTTTTGGAGTGAGACCAAAAAGGTAGTTGTTTTTTGCTAACTCTAGACGAATCTACCAATAGGATTAAGAGACGAAAGAAATGAGCCAAAGTGGAAAGGGAAGCAACAGGAAAATTCATGCTTTTAGAAGTGCCGTCAAGTCATCTTAACCTGGGGAAAGGTCCCATTACTTCTCTGCTGAACCCATTGCTTGATCAATAAAAGGGACATTCGTCTTCTTGCCAAGATCTGTAGAAAAAATCTGCTTCCAATCTCGCCCGAAGCTATTCTTCCCCCAAATCAAAAAAAGATTTGCGGCCGAAAGGACGTCATTCAGGCTGTGCTTTTCGATGCTGCCTTCGAAAGGTTGTGACGAATCTGTACGGAACCTTTCCACTAATATTCTTAGGCATCATTTTGGGAATTATAAATCCGCGTATATTTCCAATCAACTCTGACAGGAGAACGAGATATGCAAAGTAGATAGGGTATTTAAGTAGAGCGTTGTAAGCTAGCAAAGATGAAGGCTATTGAGCCAGCAGCAGTAGAGTCAAGTTTAAAGGATTCAATTGGATTACGATAGTGAAGCATTAATGCTAGTACTCTACAAAGGAATCTTAAAAGTTAATGTACCTCTGAAGATATCGAAGTATTACCAGGTGATATACTACAGTTTATTATCGCTTAAAACAAGCGTTAGTTTAATAAAATTAGTTTAAGTTATTGAAAGCTAATACTTCGAGTTGCGTGTATTTCTCAGACCTCCTATTTCGGTAGACCTTTTATTGATCTTACGCGTAGTTATTGATTAATTTCATATTTCGTAATTTAATTTAATATTAAAGGTAAATCCCTTTTGTTTGACATAACATAGAAATATCATATGTTATTAGAGTTTCCAATATTTGAATCAAGTGAATAAATATGTTATTATTATACAAATGGCTTTTGGTGATTCTTTGCCTCAAGTTAATCTTGATGTCCAGGGTCGAACCCAGGGGGGTTCTAACAAGGTCAAGAAAAGCTGAGGGAATACTGGAGGATGACTATGCAGAGAAATCTTAAGAATATCAAATAAAAATTCAATATATATCTGTTTCGTTGGTTTTAGAAACAATTAAAACTGGATGGTACCTCCTCGTATTAAATAATGCTCATTATCGGAAACCACTTCATTATCCGATTTTTAATTTTAGATGGACGTGTTTTAAATAATTTGCACTTTTTGGAATAGTTCAAGTTAAATGTCTACCTTAAACTCCCGCCACATGCGTCGATTTCCTCTTCTATTGACAATAAGATTACCAGATACAACCATGGCCAGGAAGAGGCATGCTAGGGCGATCTTCATGTTTTCCTTTGAAAGAAACACATTTTGAAATTACTTCAATTTGAACCCAAATTTTATATAAAAGTACATCTGAAATCTATGAAATCATTTTTATTATAGTTTGAATAATACATTCAACTGAATAAAAATAAAATTGTCATTTTTATTCTAACTACACCCCATATTAAATAAAAATCGTAATTTTCAAAATAAGGATTTCTTAAAATAATATAAATTAGGATGCATATTTGATACAAGTACATAAACATTTTAAGACACTATAGGATGAGCTAACATTGGGTGTTGCATAGTTACAATAAGCAATTTTCCACTAATTTACACGAGTATAAGTATACTTCCGTATTGAGATGACATAAAATGAAGTAAATTGCATTATACAGAGTGTTTTTTTTTCCAGGTATAGAAGTTTAAGTTGGCATTACTTTCCAAGATGGCGACCGATTTAACAGCTGTCAAGTGATTTATTCTCAGTTTGGTTTGGCAATTCATCAAAACGATCATCAAGCAAGGCGTAGATTCGTCGAATGGGCCCAAAACAAGATTGCCGTTGTTCCCGATTTTCATAAGCGAATTTTGTTTAGCGATGAAGCGCACTTCTGGTTGAATGGCTACGTCAACAAACAAAACTGCCACATTTGGAGTGAAGCTAATCCACAAGTGTATGTCGAAACACCATTACATCCAGAAAAACTGACTGTTTGGTGTTCTTTATGGGCTGGTGGAATCATTGGTCCGTACTTCTTCAAAAACGATGAAGGCCACAACGTTACAGTCAATGGTGATCGGTATAGAACCATGATTACTAACTTTTCATTCCTGAACTGAACAATCATGATGTCCAGGAGCTGTGGTTCCAACAAGACGGCGCAACATGTCACACAGCTCGTGCCACAATCGATTTATTGAAAGACACGTTTGGTGACCGCCTAATTTCACGTTTTGGACCTGTGAATTGGCCTAAAAGACCTTGTGATTTAACACCGCTAAACTATTTTCTTTGGGGCTATGTAAAGTCATTGGTCTATGCGGATAAGCCACAAACGCTTGACCATTTAGAAGACAACATTCGCCGTGTTATTGCCAATATACGGCCACAAATGTTGGAAAAAGTCATCGAAAATTGGAAGTCCAGATTGGACTACATCCAAGCCAGCCGTGGCAGTCCTATGCCAGAAATCATATTTAAAATGTAAAGCCACAAGATTATCTTTCGAATAAAAAAGAATTCATGTCAATTGAATAATACATAGTTGTTTTATTGCAATTTAAAGTTCTATACCTCTCAAAAAACACCCTATATATATAACACCATCATACTATCAAATATAAGTATTTCTCGCATTCTTTCGAAATATTCTGTGAAATTAGTCAGCCAGGAGCAAAACTAGCCTCTTTTTGATAGCAGGAGTATGTTTTAGAACAAGTAATTCTATCACTTTTACTGGAAATTTTTTTATGTCCTTCAAATGAACCTTCATTCTTAATTGATCAAAAAATCTTCAAAACAGTGCTAATCCCTCTCTTGTTGAATATGCCGCAAAAGAAAAACTTTATTATCTTTATCAAATCACAATTTTTACATATCATTTGTCTGCTTTTCCTTGTTGTCCTGTCTCGACTAATGGAAGATTGTTTATCAGGAAAATATAATATGTACTAAAAATATAATGTAGACCTTCTTAACATTTCAAGCTTATTCAATTCGTTTGAACCAATATTTTCTCATTTACACACCTGTAAATGAGAAATAAAATGTAATGATGTAAATGATTCTATCCCGTAAATATTTAATAAAGAAATTAAGAAGGAAAGAACGTAAATTAATAAAAAACTTTCTCTGTTTAAAAGAGTTCAATTTAAACAGCTTTGAATTAATAGATATGTATTAACATTAATTTTTAAAAAAAATATTTTTAGGCTATCTTAAGCCCAATCCTAAGCCATTCCTAATATACACTGGTGTGCAAAAATTAAGGACGAAGTCGAAAAATTAGCATATCAGCTGAACGAAGAGGCAGAGCGGACAGAAAGACCAATCAGGAGATTAAGTAAGGTGATGTACGGTAGCACATGCGCAGATATGCAGGTAGACGTAATGGGGGAGTGTCTGAGTAGTATAAAGCATGTTGTCGGTGTAAGATCAGTATTTCTGGCAAAGAGATTGCACGCCGTATAGCAGTTAAAATCACACCAAGTTGCTGCTTCAGCGAGAAATGGCGAATAATCAATCTGTTAGACGACATCTGGAGGCTTTTACCCGAGTCGAATCATTGGGAAGTTGCAGGAAGGCCGCAGTGTGACATGTGTGGCTGCAGAGTTCGGAATTGCTCACAGCATCGTTTCACGACTTTGGAGACAATTTCAAACTACAGGAACAGCTATCCGGGGGTTCAGTAGTGGTCGTCCACGAGGAACCACACCCGCAGATGACCGGTACATTGTCTTACAGGCCAGAAGAAACAGGCGGCAGACAGCGGGAGAAATCGCTAGACACACGACACAGGCGACAGGACGACCGATATCGCGTTTTACCGTGGCCAGAAGACTGCACGGTGGTGGTCTGTTTGCACGACGCCATGTACGGTGTGTACCTTTAACGCCTGCCCATCGGAGAAGGCGTTCTCTGTGGAACACCGGAATTGGAGAGACAATGAATGGGGACGAGTACTCTTTACAGATGAGAGCAGATTCAGTTTGAGTAGCGATTCTCATCGCATACTCATCTGGAGAGAGCGGGGAAGCCGCAATCATCCCTCGAACATCATTGAAAGGGACAGGTATGGAGGTCGCGGTGTTCTCGTTTGGGGAGGCATCATGCTTAGTAGTCGTACAGACCTTCACATCTTCGACGCAGGTTCAGTCAACGGGACCCGTTATTGTAACGAGATTCTTCTTCCATATGTGCGTCTTTTCTTAGGCGCTATGGGTCTGCAGTTCCTTTTCATGGACGACAATGCACCATGTCATCGCACAGTAGCTGCCGAACAGCTCTTAGAGAGTGAGGATATTGAACGTATGGTTTGGCCGGCACGATCTCCGGATCTCAATCCCATCCAGCATGTATGGGATTTTCTAGGCAGACGCTTGGCAGCTCGTATCTTACCACCAGTAACGATTCGGGAGTTTCGATTGGCGCTGCAAGACGAATGGGCAGCAATGCCTCAACAACTCATTGACACCCTCATTCTCAGCATGGGAAGACGCTGTGAAACCTGCCTAGCAGTCAGGGGAGATCATATCCCCTACTAAAGACCGGATGTTTCTTGCTGGACACCCATCACAGGGATGTTTCGGCCTTCAGTCGCATTGCGCTCCATGCTACTTTTTCAATCAAGCTTCTTTTTATCCCTCTGATTTCTCTTTTAGTAAGTGTTGCTTACATATTACACATGTCCTTACGTATTGGGGATCTTACGGTATTAAATGTGTTGATTTGGAAAGCTTTTGTACAAAGTTATATTGAAAAAACCGTCTCGTCCTTAATTTTTGCACACCAGTGTACCTTACATAATATTTCGCTTAATTCTTATAATCTCACATTTTACGCGTATAAACTATCTGAAAAAATGTTTATGCATTTTCTGTGTTTGTTTGTTTTTAATTTTTAAAAAGTAAAAGAAAAAACTTCAACAGAGATAATATTAAATATTATAAGTATTTTTGATAAAAACTCACAAAATAAGAAAAAAATTAATAATATATCTTAATTTCATAGCTATTAAAGTATTTTAATAAAGAAATACTCCAAGACTAGATAGAAACCTCTTGTAAAAAACTCCTAGTGCAATATCAAATAAAAAACTTATTTTATTGAATTTCGCAATTAATAAGTCTCAATAAATACTTTACTAATGATAGTTTATTTTTCCTTTCATCAGATGAATTTTCTGGCGACTTAATTCAGAAATAGGTAAGAAGCAATTTTTCTCCTGTGAATCTTTTTTATTGAAGTGCATCCAAAAACTATAATTTGCGAGTCAAACACTGTACGGAGTCACTTATACCTTAAATGTATTCTATATTGATCGTGAAGAAATCATATCGAAAACTAGATAAACAGAAGGCTTTAAAAATGTAAAAAGGATGCATAAATGGAACACTGAATCTTACTAGAAATACATATTCATTCATTATTTCAGAAAATGGAGTTTTCTAAAAAAAAATTCTTTGAGCGCATCCAAACCATTTTATAAATGTACGCGTGTGTGGGTAAACACTGAAAAATCCTTTCTCCCCCCTTTCTTTCTTTTTCTATCAAGAAAATTGTCACTCAAAAAAATAGAGATAAACACGTGGGGTGGGAGGTTTAAATATATCCAATAAGGGCGGATAAAGTACTTTCAATAAAAAGGGATAAATGCTATATATTAATAAAATTGTTTATTCATGAATATTTTGCTTCAATATTGAATATATTCAGATTATTGGATGCCTTTACTTTCTTCCTCAATATATTTAGATTACTGGATACATTCCCTTTTTCTTGTTAAACATATTTATGCATTCGAATAGCATTGTGATTGCGCATTACGTATCTCCCGTAGAGGGCGTATAACGTCGTTCTCCGTGGAATATAAAACAGGTGACCAAAGCTTGTTTGAGTGTGCTGAATCGTTTACAAAGAAAGAGCTGAGGTATAAAAGCCCTTACGCCATTTTCGAAGACAATATGAGCAGCTGTCACAGTTTGAGAGGGGGAGAATCATCGGCATGATGGAAGCTGGGTGGTCAGCTAGGTGAGTAGCTCGTCAATTTGGCCACTCTGATTCTGTTGTGAGGATGTGTTGGGACCAGTGAATCCAAGAGATATAATTTACACAAAGACAAGGCTCGGGACGCCCTCGACCGACCAGTCGTCCAGAAGACCACCACATCATAATAAATGCACGCGTACAGCCAACTGCTTCATCGGCCGCCATTGAGGCACAGGTAGCACCTTCACTAGGCCCCTGTGTCTTCTTGAACCATACGAAGGCGCCTGGCTGAAGGGTATTTGGAATCGCGGCGCCCATTACGTGTGCTGCCCTCGACGCCCACTCATCGACGCCTCCGTTTGGAGTTGTGCCACGCACGAGGAAACTGGACTGCGGTGGAATTCAACCAGGTCGTCTTTAGTGACGAATCTAGATTCAATCTCAGCAGTAATGACAATCGCGTTCGTATGTGGAGACCGCCTCAATCCTGCCGTTGCTTTACAGCGACACACCGCTCCAACAGCTGGTATGATGGTATGGGGTGCCATTGCCTACAATACACGATCACCTCTAGTATTGATCCGTGGCACCATGACAGCCCAGCGGTGTGTCCACGACATCCTGCAACCACATGTGTGGCCACTCATGCAACGGCTCCCAGGACGTATTATAACTGTAGTCTATATATAGATATGTTATAAAACATTTTTTCATATACTTATTTGTAGTAGTATTTTCAACATGGATTGATGTTTTGTAATTATTTCAGAAGCAAGGTTTCGAATTTTATCTATAATATTTCTCTAAGTGCACAAAAGGGTACATTTTTCCCCCATCTCGAGTTTTCACACCAATTTAATTTTTCCTATGAGATTTCCATTGATTCTTGATCCAAGGCATGTGCAGAAATCAAAATTATATTATCCTTTTACATTTCCCCTCTATTTCCTAGACCTTTTTGTAAAAGTAAGATCTTTCTTAACAATAAATTATATTTTATTTGAGTCAATTTTTTCATATTAGAAAAACTGTTTATACGTTTCAAATTTCATACATTCTAAAAAATTCACCTAAGTAATATTAGGTAAGCCTATTGGTTATGATCATCAGATTGGGGTTCATTTTAATATTCCTTCCCATTCAAATTCCAATATTTATAGATTGATGTATATAATATAGACTGAATGTGCTTCTAAATATACTTTTTTTGCAGTTAAGAGCAGTAGATAAAACGATGAATCTAATTTTCAAAACACGGAAAATTACTCCTTAAATACTATAGATTGAGTTACAACTCTATGTTATACTTCATTATTTATTAATTGGTGTTTCTTTCAAAAATTGAACATTTTCATCAGAAAATATTCATTCAAAGACAGTCTCTCTCTCTCTCTCTCTCTCTCTCAAGAGAGGTGTTTTTTATGGTCAGTTCAAACGATGCCTAATGGTATGATTATAGTCGTGCCTTAATTATAGCATTAACTATAGTAATATATTACTTTATTTGAATGCCTTTTTGTGCATGTTACAAACATGTCACGTGGAATATATTTGAATCCATTATTCTTGCTATATTGTTTTTCTTTTTAAATAAATTAATGCAAAGCTATAATTCTTAAATGTAGAACAGTATATCATATCAAACCTATGTGAAACACATTTTTCCCAATCTATTTTTGAAATAATTTTTCTTGGAATGAAAAAAATTAGAATTATAAGAAAAGAATTATAAGAAAAATAACTGATTATTTACTTCGATAATTGTCCTGTAATTTACCTGATAAAAGCAAGATACTGAAATTTAAATAAAAGCCTATTCAACAACTTCGGCAGTCAGAAACTTTATTCTGAAAAATGATAAAGTAGTATTTTAATAATGAGAATCCTTAAGAAATAACACTTATTCATGAAAGTATTGCGCATTGAATGAAATATTGAATATCTCATTTATAATATTTTTATAACTCAACTACAGAACTTAAGTTTCGCGCGATTAACACTAAACCATTACATAAAAATAAATGTTACTTCTAGTTTTTTAGTGGATAAATGTGAAAGATTCAATTCATAGCATATATATACTTCTCTTCCTAACTTCTAATTAAATGGACAAACTTTTTTATTCCCAAAAACAGGTTTGGGTTATAGTAAGATTCTGTGTTAGAAACAGGAACCTCAAAAAATATCTAAATCAGTTTGCTCAACAGCAGCAAAAAGTTATTTTATAAACTTAATCGACAAGATTTGTAGTAAGGTTTAAAATAGCATTTTTACACGTACCGATTGTTTGGTAAACTATTTATAATGGAACACACAATTTAATACTGTGAATTCTATACGTATTGTAACTATAATTTTAAACTCTAAGATTTGTTTTTATAGAACATATGTATAAAAAAAGATACTAAAGCCACACACACACACAAGAGTATACTACAAAGTCAAATCTGTCAAAATCTATTTACAAGGCTCAAATCAAGTATTTTCGTTACAAAGACACTTTACTAGAAGGATCATCCATACGCAATTCAATGGATTTCAACAGTGTTCCATGCAAAGATTTCTATTCTTATTGCTGTGGTGGCTGGGAAAGAAATCACCAAGTACCTAAAGGCATGAATAAGTACGGGGCTATCGAAGATCTTCAAATCCAAGTGCTCCACAAAATAAAGGGAAAACTTTCTTCTAATATCATGAGCTAAACTTTGGATTGATTCGTTTTCATCTCACTTTTTACTTTTTCTGCCAGATATCTTCGAGAATGGAACACCCAATGGAATAGCTGTAAGAAATGCTTTCACTTTTTTCACATTCTGTATGAACACTTGTAAGTAACGTGAAACCTTATTTTTCTTTTCTTTTAAAGTTGGAGGAATGAAAAACGGGACTCATCCATCAATTGATTCAAAATTAATTTTAGAATTAAATTACAATTGTAATTTCTTCTAATGACATTTCAATAGTAATGAAAAATTTCTACAAGTTTAAAACAGTTTTCGGCTTTGAAACACTTTATATATAGAACAAACTTAACAAACACACAGCTTTTGAAGTTGGCTTCACTCAAATCTAGATCCCTCAAAAGCAGTGGTCATCATACTGTGTTCCATGGAACCCTAGATATATATATTTCAACGAGTCACAATAAAAGATCCAACACAAATATATAAATGTGTGTGCTAAATGGTCCATTGAGTTGGGACTATCCCAAATCTCACAGTCTCATTAAAACTAAAAATTTTATTTATACATAATAACTTAATTTTTGCATAATTTTTTATTATACGTAATATGATAAAAAATCAAACTTTTTTATATTTGCTGCCTACTACATTGTGAATACTCCACTGTTCACTATCCCGGGTTCTATAATATAAATTTTAACCTCGTTGCTACAATTTTTTGTAAAATTAAATAGTTTTCTTATGGAAAATACCCTTTTTCATTTGTGTGAAAAACTAATGTCTATAATAAAGCAGAGGAAACAATCTATCCATATATATATATATCAACAAACTCGACGTTAAAATTCAAATTTACGCAAGGACAGCACTTAAATATCAGGCTGTGAATTTATGCTAAATACGATAGCACATCTCTAAACATTTTAATAATTAAATTTTAATAATAGAAAAATATTTTTTTAATGTGAATGGCCACAAAAACGAAATATATGCTTAACAGTTGAAAGGACGCAATTACGAACATACGCTTTTGTAGGTGTCCTTCAAAACGTGCACCCATCCTGTTGTAGGGAAAAGTGTGAAAACACTAAAATGGTCTGACGAATCGTCAAACCCTATTACTTTCTTCCCCTCATCAATCGACGAGGTTTTGTTTCTATGACACCACTGCCGATGACGTTTGGCATTAACATCTATGACAACTGCTCATCTGCCGTAAATGACCTATTTACAAAGGTGCCTTCCATCTGTAATCATTGACACTGAAGAATCGACTGAGCTCTGCAGTCACTTCTGCTGCAGTTGTTCGCTTTTTAGACAATACATTCTGCTTCAATACCCGTTGGTCTAGTTCACTTTGCTTCGCTTTCCATCCACTATTTTGCTTTGCTGAGCGTGTCTTGTCAGTATGTATGCTGTCATGACTTTAGACACAGTACCTCTAGAAACGCCTAAAAGTTGGTATATTACGGTCACACTTGTTCCAGCCAGACGGGCTCCTACAATTTGGCCTCTTTGAAAATCTAGGAGGTCCGACATTTTACGCTTTTGAAACAAATCTATGACTTAAAGAACTTTAGTAAAGTTGCTACATACTACCAGAATATATACATTTCTAATAATAAAAAAACTGGTAGATCTACTATAGATTTTAAGGCTTACGAAGCACATTCAATAGTGCCACTTTTATTCACAGGTGTTTCCATTCTTTTGATAACCCATTGTTTATTAAGCATGGGGAATGTGGGGTTCTCCCAAAACACACCTTATAGTTTTAAGGATTCCGTAAGTCGAAAAAATTTGAAGATGACTGCTCTAGAGCTTTAAAAGAGCTACTGGTAACAGATTTTGCAATCTGGGTCGCAATCGAACGTCTGTGGGATGATCAAGTCTTTTAGCTTTCGCTTCATTCTATGGGAGGAGCTCTGTTTAATTTAAAATGCATGAACTCTTACTACCGAGTATTTAGTTTAGCTGAGACTGGAGTCCATAATTCGGCCCGTCATATAGATTGAAATCAAAACAACAGAGCTTGCTTTATAACCTATAGAGTTCTATTTGAATTTCACAGATTTGTTTTAATTTCACTTTTAAGAAATTGGAAAAAGAATCCATGTTAAAGCAAAGATAATTAACATAAAATTAACCTTTATATCTGAGTTAAATAACTTTATGCGTGTCTATGCAACTGTGTGTAAGGACAAAATAGTACTTAAAATATTTAAATAAATTAAATATAATACGCCATTATCAAATAAAAGATCAGTTACATGTTTATATAAATTCTGAGTGTTTTAATGGTTTCTGCTTTTATTTCATTAATTACCATTATAATACTTTTAAATTGATTCAAAAATAATGTGACTAATTTCAGAGTATCGTAAATTTTTATTGAATTAAGTTATCTACATTAAATTTTCAATGTTGTTTCCTTTAGCATGAAACACTTAAGGTAAACCTTTAAGCAAAGCCAAAAGACCTTTTTCAACCATTTTTGAGGGTATTTTGATTGTTTTTTGAAGCCCTGAAGTGTTCTTACTTTACGTTTGTTTAATTTTCTTGAGTATTCCTATAAAAAAATCGCAAGGAGCACAGTCAGGGGAATATGGTAGTCATTACTCAGGAGGAAGAAAACTTATTTTTTTTATCCCACAACCATTTTATAGTTGATTTTATAGCAGAATTTTGGTAAAAAAAGTTTCTTTGAAAGTAAAAACGTTATGGGCTTTAAAACTTTATTCTGAAAGTATTTAGCATCAATTTTAACCATTAGTTCTACAAAAAATGATAAGACTTGAGAGGAAATTCGCATTCACACCATAACACCTGATGGCCAACTTGCCTTTTACAAAACAGTTAAATCTTTGCAACACTTTTCGCGTGAAATATATTGTATCTTCGTTTTAGTTGAGAATGACAGCTATCCATGTTTTGTATCTACCTTTGAGTAACATTAAATACGGAGGCCAAGAACGTTTACCTCGTTTTTCTACGGCCTTCACAGACATTTAATGACAGAGTTTTTGTTCACTTTTTAATAGCCAATTTTCTTTATCTGACGACAAATTGTCAATTGCAATACCTGTAGTTTATTTGCTAAAGTTATTTGAGGCAGAGAATTTTCTACAGCGTTAAGTCTTTTCAGCTTCCTTTTTTTTCACCAAAGACTTCCTATCGTCCACAATTTTTTCCTGGAGCTTTTGATTATCAGCCAAACTTTACTTCTTTTCGGAATTTAGGGAGTAATCCATTAGAAAAATGTTCTTTCTGATTTTTAAATGCTTCATTTATAACAGAATTTCAGCAACCATCCTTCAAAAGTTTTAAAAAAAGCTTTCAGATTAGATGTTCTAATTTCGGAGCCATAACTTGTTCCCATTAACAAAAGCAGTAAGATTGGAAATGTAAATGCTTAATTTTTAAAATAAAACTGGTAGTAGAGTGATTAAAATTTACCACAAACAGTTATAAGCTTTTAAAACTAGTCACACTAATTATGAATCAACCTGTATTTGCACTTGTCATTCTCCTTATCTTCTTCTAATAACTACATAACTATGAAAATAATTCTTCAAAATCAATAGTTATTAAATAAATGTTCATTATTCTCGTAATAATATATAAGTTACAGTATTTTCATTAAATCATCATATGTTTCATTTTAAGCTAGCATCCTTCTATAGCAGTGATAACGAACATGTGAGCCACGGGTTAAAAACTGTGTGACACACGAAAACTTTTTAATTGGCCCACGCAAGATTAAATAAAGATCCAGCAGCCAAGACCAACCCTTCCCACCACGATCTCCTATTATAAGAGAAGAATCAATTCTTCACCGTAACTGAACCTCCAAAAGAAAAAAAATTTAAGAATCCCCAGCGACAACGTATTTTTTTCTTCAGAAAACATACCTAAATATAAATATCTAATGATCAATTCATGAAAGAAAAATATTTTCAAGTAAGCGTTAACTAATTGGTTTTGTTTCAAATTAGTGCACTTGAGTTGGATTTATAGCAGCCTTCCTAAGTTCGTTCATCATAGAAAAAGGGAATGTGTGTGTGTGTTTGTGTGTACAAGTATTTTTATAGTAGTCTGGGCTTACGTATCCAGAAACCAACTCAAAAACTGATATCAAACAGAATAGTCTGATAAAAATATCAAACGATAAGAATAAAATAATTGATAAAAGTAAACGTCTGTGTGTGTGTGTATTTTGTAACGAAATAGTCACCTACATTTCAGCATACCCAACGTAAGAAGACATTTTTAAAAGTTCAATGGAAATATTGACTTCTCAACAGACGAAAGAAGGAGGAAACGCTTTTTAGCAAAGAAAAAACAGAATAAGTCAGTGTGTTAAAAAGTTATTTGACTAAAAAATAATAATAATAATAACACAGCTTCTCTAATTTTCACGTAGCCTATTGTATGGCTTCTTTTGGAAAAGGAGAGTTTGAGAAAAAGGCGGCGATTTTAGAATATAGTGCTTCTTTATTTGCAGATTTTAATGAAATAGCCTTGATTATAAAAAAAATTAAATAAGTTACTGATACGCTGAAATTCAATTAAAGATCAACTAATAGATTTAGAAAGAAACATCTATTTTCTCAAATACATAGCTGAAAAGTTTGTACAATGTAATTAATACACAGGTAACAGCTTTTGCTCGATGTAAATCAGATAATGTAATGAAAAAAGAGCTATTCAAACTAATAACGCTGAAAAGAAAAAAGTGCACCGGTATAGATACTTTTAAAGAACTGGAAAATGAATTAAAAAGAATGAATACACTAAACTACAGAATATTGCTTCTGTAATGACAGACAGTGCACCTAACATAAAGGTGGGGGGACGGATTTCCTTTAGAAACTCAAGCAAAATATCAGACATTGTCTGACATGAATTTCATAGTATAATAAGTTCACCACAAAGTTCTATCCGGAACCAGATTCAAAATATTTTTCAAAAATAATTCCGTTTGCAATAAAAGTCATCAGCTTTATAAATGCAAGACGTCTTGATAGATGAAAAATTGTACAATTATTAGAAGAAACTATCAATATTCTGGGATTTTGACGTACAACAATGCTTGATAGCTCAGTTGTGTTCCAGTTCTTAATGAGTTTTTCAACTGCATTAGATGAAATACAACTTTGAATGAAAAAAAATAGTTGTGATGAACTTTTACAAATAGAATAATTAAAAGATTTAATGTTTTTAAGTGACATCATTCAGTTTTAACATGAACTCAATAAAAAAAATTCAAGGAAATAGTGCAATTGTACTCACAAAGTACTATATTAAAAATATTTATGATAAAAAACTTGTCTCCTTTTCACCAAAGTTTGGGAAATAAAAATCATGAAGTATATTCAATTAAAAAAACATTTTCAAATCAATAACTTTGAAAAATGCTCTTGACATTCAAGAAAATACAATTAAAAATATTTAATAATTATACAGTAAATAAATCAGGCTTTTCAGGAAAGATTTAATCAATTTAAAAGCTTGGAGAATGCCTTTCACTTGATTTTATACCCGTTCGAAACAAAATTGAAAGCAATGGAGTTAACCAAATTTATGTGGCTAGATAAAGATGAGTTAGAAATGGGATTAGTTAATTTCAAAGCAGCATAGAGTAGAAAAATACATTTGAAAGTATAATTTTAAAAGTAAAAGAAAGAATTTCTGTCAGTAGAGAGGAAATGAAATGATTGGCATCCAAAATAGAAAATACACTACTCAACGCATTCTTTACAAAATAATCAATTAAGAAATTTGCTCTTTCAGCAATGTTTTGGTCACACCCAAAATCGTTTCCTCAACGGGAAGTTCATAAGATTTATAAACAGAAACAAACTTTTGAACACTTTGAGGCTCAGTTTCAATTAACAAGAAGCAATCTCCACAGTCCAATATCTCAACAGAAACAGAGCGCTACTTTCTTGCACACAAAACCTTTCAATGATTTGGATTTTTTGAGGGTCCAGTTATATATATAACCTGAAACAGTCTCTAGTGTTAACACAAGAAGGTTCTTTGATCACACAAGTGCACAAGTGAGAGTTCTATTAACAATATACAACAAAGCTGCACAAGGGCTATAATTATTTGACGGAACCCAACTTGAATACAAAGATGGTGTAAGGAACAGCTGCCTGCACCTGGCAACAGGTCGAACGAGAGACGAGATAGAGAAAAGGATCTGGCAACGACGGGGGAGAAAAAGGTCGGAACGGGAGAGAAGAAGGGGCGGCGAAGAAAAAGCCGGGGTCGTGAAAAAGTAGACACGGCTGGACGATGTATGGTAATCCTGTAACATCTGAATATATTCTTGATTTTAAGAAATGTCCCATAGAAGGTATGGAATAAACAGTGGGACCAAATCCTGTCTGCAATTATTTTCTTGTCACAATTCGAACACGGTCGGAAAAGAACTCACGAGGTTACACTGGTGTCAGAAATGCGATGCAATGGAGCAGAATTTAAATGAACAAAATATTTCAAATTGATCGGTGTTCGTACTACATAATTGTGAACAAGGTTCTAGTGGACATTCAGTTTGAAAGAAAAAATTTTAACAAGGAAATAGAACCCTGCAGTGTATCTTCAAGTTGATGACCACGTGCATCCCGGGAATTGCCTTGCAGCAGTTTCAAGTGAAAAAAAAAAAAGACCTTCTTCATATGGAGTTTTACCATCACCTGCCGAGTTGGGATATGAACGAACAGATGTCGTATTTTTTTCTTCATTTTCTGATGAATGGAGCCGTGATCTGAAAAGTGTTCAAGTACTGAAACAGCTTTCATGTCGAGGTAGGTGGCTATTGTTCCCCTAAGTTAAAATATTGTGTGAATATTTAAAAAGTAATGGGATGCAGTCATATTTAATTTGTTTTTTAAAAAATAAAATAGAAAAAGCAGATATATCTGAAAAAGAAAATTTCATTTGTTTATTGCAATATTCTATGTTGTTGGATTATTGTGTAGATGAAATAAGAAAATTGTGTACTTATTTTACCTGGAAATGATAGGGTATCATTTAAAATGTAAAATATGGTATTTAGAGTTCTAGTGTTAAACTATAATTTCTTTTTTTTATCATCATTCTTTACTGTTTTGAAGTTGTCTCAAAAATTAAAATCTGGGTATAGAAAGTGTTTTGCATAACAATTCAGTTTGCAGAATTTAAAAAAAAAGAATTAGATTAATTTATCTTGAAATAATGGTTGCGAAAAATGTATGTTTGAGTGGGTAAAAAATATCCATTAAAAAAATGTATATGTATTTCAAGTAGACTTTCTGTTAAAAGGTTGTAAATAAGAGATTTTGTAGGTTATTTATGACTCAGAATGTGGCATGTTTTTTTAATATTAAATGATTGTTTTTCATTTTAAGCAAAAGTTTTGCAATTTGTCAGTTAGTTGATAGTTTAATGCAATCTGAGGTTATTTCCTTTGCTCGTAATTTAGGATGTATATGTATATTGGTTTTTTGTTTCCTGCATAAGATTCTTCTAATTAAAAAAAAAAACTAAGAGTAGATTTATGATTTGAGAAATAATTCTATGGTAATGTAGCTAAAGTATGTTGTTAATTGTGTTTTTTAATTTTGAAAAAGGTTTTGATTAGTAACAAATAACTGTGTCTCATATAAGTTTTATTGTAAAACATATTTCGTATTGTGTTTCTGGAATTTGAGTACTCTTAGAAAAACGAGTAGAATTTTTCTTGCTTGTTAAATATATAGTACTAGGTCATTTAAGTGTTTGTAGTTAAATTTGTCAGAAGGTAATTTGGCATTAGGTTTAGCTTGATTAAAATGGCATTTCTCATTAGAAGTAAGAAAATTGACTTAATTCAATTAGCGCGGGACTTAGATGAGTCACCTGATCCGTCTATGTCTAAAATTGTTTTAAGGAATTTAATAATCTCTAGTAAATATTACAAGGAGGAAGAGGCAAAAGAGTTATTGGAAGTTATTACAGCCGAAAGGTTAGAGACAGAACAGAGGCAAAAACTAGAACAACAAGAACAATTATCAATTGAAAAATTACGCTTGGAAATGGAATTATCTAGGATCGCTAATCAGAGTGCTAATCAAAATAATGGTCAAGCCTCACGTGTAAAATCTTTAGATGAAATAGTTAAAAAAGGTTAGGCTCTTAACTGTAAAAGGTACCCAATAAATCAGACGGGTGGGAATATTTCTTTTCTAGTCTTGAAAAAGGCTTTCGCTAGTGAAATGGTTAGCGACGAGTTAAAACCGAAGGTTTTGTTATGCATGTTAGGAGACAAAGTGTCAAACTTATTAGTTAACCTAGGCGAAGAAGAATTAAAAGATTACGAATCTTTAAAACAGGTTGTGCTCAAGGAGTATGAACCCTCACCAAAAATATGTTTAGAAAATTTTAGAAAGGCCAAACGTAACTCTGACGAAACTTTCTCTCAGTTCGCGTCCCGTTTAACATCGATGTGGTTATACTACTGTAAGTTAAGAGAAGCGAATGTTTTTGAGTCAGTTAATCAACTGATCGTAGCAGATAAAATGTTTGAAATGTTGGATTCTGAGACGGTGACCCATATTGGTGTGCTCAAGGGGAAGAATGGTACAAACCCAGGGACTTGGGCAAACAATGTGAAATATTTTATGCTTCCAAGGGAAATCCTACGATGAACCTGAGAGAGCTAAATGGAATGATAGTGAAAAGAGAAGTTTTAATGGTAGTTGGGGTAAACAGCCATTTGGGGAGAAAAAAGTCAGATAATTTTTCTTCTAGGAAAAACTTTGATAAAGGTCAAGTAACTGAAATTAAAATTCGCTTGTTTCACCTGCGGATCAGATAAACATTTTAAGCGGGATTGTCCGAAAAACAAAGAGGTAGATAATAAAAGACTTAATGTGAATAAGGTGTCAAGAGAAGGGACGGAATTGGTAGATGGAACGGTAGCTGCTAGAGTTGATTTGCTAGGTAAAGTCATTCCTAGGGGGGCCATTGAAGACAAATTAAGTAAATTAGTGAAAACATCTATTAGTGTAGATGGGAAATTAGTCCATGCTTTATTGGATTCTGGTACGGAAATTACTGTTATCAAGAAAGACTTAGTTCCTGGAATCTCGGTTGAAGGAGCTTCCACGATTTATTTGAAAGGTATTTTCGGTCCAGCGGTTAAATGTCCTTTAGTATATGTTCCAATTGGTCTTGCTACCGGTGGACAGGTTAATGTGGTGCACCAGCAAGTGTTATGTGCTTTGGCAGAAGTCTTGCTAGAAGACGTGTTGCTTCCACCAGAGGTTTTGGATATGTTGGGAGGAGCCCAGAGTGAAGAGAATTCACTGGCTCAAAGTTCTCAGGACCTGAGGGTTGACTCAGGAAATGTAGATGAAACCGAGGTTTCATTGGGTATTCGGCCAGAGAAAGCACAGGAGCACATTGAGGATTCTCAAAGGAATATTACTTCATGTCAGAATGAAGTGGGAACATTGGGTACTAAGAATGAGGAGGTGACCGCTGAGATGGATAAAGGAAGCATGGTGGCTGTTAGTTTTCGTTCCGAACAGGAGTGTTGTGCCGAGTTAGCCTTGGTTTGGAAGCAGGCTAAAGAAGGCAAAGGAAACTACTATGAAGTAGATGGATATCTATTTCATAGAGATAAAATACTCGGGGAGAGTATTGGGCAACTGGTAATTCCGAAGTGCAGAAGAACGGAGGTGTTGAGACTAGCGCATACTTCCGTGTTCAGTAGTCACATGGGTCCCAAGAAGACGCTTAAACGAATAAAGTATTCTTTCTTTTGGGAGGGTCTGAGGGCCGATGTGAAGAAATTTTGTGAGTCATGTAAAGAATGTCAGCTCACTCGATCGGTTAGGATTAAAGACCGATCATCCAGTACACCTGTGGCAAGGCCTGAATTGCCATTTGAGGTGGGGAATATGGATCTGATAGGTCCAATTGATCCGCCAAGCTTAAAGGGACATAAATATATTTTACGTCTGGTGGATCAGCACACTAGGTGGGGCGAGGCTAGGCCGGTGACTAGTCTCAGTGCGAAGGTAACCCTTGAAGCTTTGTTAAACATATTTTTCGAGAACCGAGATTTATCTTTTGTCGAAAAGGGAAGGTTTTGTAGAAAAGAATAGCGCAGCATCGTGGGTCACGGTACTGGATTTGTGGAAGTGGTATTTCTGTCGTTCTCTCACGAAGGGGTATGCCGCGTGCGTTATGCCGTTTGACATTTACATGACTAAAAAAGTGAGGTTTAAGATTGAATACACTTCTTATGGATGTAATTTAACGGCTCAGGTTTTAAGAATGTTAGAGCAGTTTGTTGTATCTCGAATAGTCGACATAGACATTCTGATGCAGATTTGGAAAAATCGTGTAAAACAAATTAACTTTGTATTAGAATGGGTGAGATGGGTTGGGTCGGAAATTATACCGGCCAAAGGCAAATTAGAGCCATAGGAAAAGTTTTTACTGTGGACTTAATATGGATTTAGTGAACTCATTGAGCATTCACATTCATGAGTTAATGAAATAAACATTGTATAGATTAAGATAAAAACTGTATGGTATATATTTAGTGTTTTTTTTTTTTTTTGTATAATGTGTTTTCCATGTATCTGTTTGCAATCCCATTACAGTTTAGATCTTTCTGGGAACATAGTCACTTATTTCAATTGGGTGAACTATTCATATTATTTCATGTTTTGTATTAAGGAACTTTCACTAGAACAATCATCAAGACTTTTGACTGTTGCAATTATTGTGTGTTCTGTTTGTGGATTTTCTGTGTCACGGTTTGTGAATTTTCTGTTCCTGGTGTCTGATATGGTAAAATCAGCCACAAGGGGCAAATTTTACTCTTAGGTGGGCGTGTAAGGAACAGCTGCCTGCACCTGGCAACAGGTCGAACGAGAGACGAGATAGAGAAAAGGATCTGGCAACGACGGGGGAGAAAAAGGTCGGAACGGGAGAGAAGAAGGGGCGGCGAAGAAAAAGCCGGGGTCTTGAAAAGTAGACACGGCTGGACGATGTATGGTAATCCTGTAACATCTGAATATATTCTTGATTTTAAGAAATGTCCCATAGAAGGTATGGAATAAACAGTGGGACCAAATCCTGTCTGCAATTATTTTCTTGTCACAATTCGAACACGGTCGGAAAAGAACTCACGAGGTTACAGATGGTATAATGATAACCATACAAAGCTGCACAAGGGCTGTAGTTATTTGACGAAACCCAACTTGAATACAAAGATGGTATAATGATAACCGTACAAAGCTGCACAAGGTATTTGATAGTTATTTGACGGAACCCAACTTGAATACAAAGATGGTATAATGATAACCGTACAAAGCTGCACAAGGGCTATAGTTATTTGACGGAACCCAACTTGAATACAAAGATGGTATAATGATAACCGTACAAAGCTGCACAAGGGCTATAGTTATTTGACGGAACCCAACTTGAATACAAAGATGGTATAATGATAACCGTACAAAGCTGCACAAGGGCTATAGTTATTTGACGGAACCCAACTTGAATACAAAGATGGTATAATGATAACCGTACAAAGCTGCACAAGGGCTATAGTTATTTGACGGAACCCAACTTGAATACAAAGATGGTATAATGATAACCGTACAAAGCTGCACAAGGGCTATAGTTCTTTCACGGAACCCAACTTGAATACAAAGATGGCATAATGATAACCGTACAAAGCTGCACAAGGGCTATGGTCCTTTCACGGAACCCAACTCGAATACAAAAATGGCATAATGATAACCGTACAAAGCTGCACAAGGACTATGGTTCTTTGACGGAACCCAAATTGAATACAAAGATGGCCTAATGTTAACCGTACAAAGCTGCAGAAGAAAGCTATGGTTCCTTGACAAAAATCTGCTTGAACACGAAGATGGCCTAATGATAACAGAGTCAGTTTTTATCTAAATCATTACATTTAATATAATTTTTCTTTCAGTTTACTTTTTTATCATTTGCGTGAATAGTTTTACCTTATTTTAACATGTTACAAAGAATTTCTTATTAAATCTTATTTGTTTAGAGAAAAACTCGATATTATGACGTAATGGTTTTTTGTGTAGATTATGAATAACTTGTGAGGTGTGTATCATTAAAAATGCAATCTGTTGCAAAATAATTAATACACAAGACGCATTTGTCATATGATACATAACTTTGGAAGTAGTAAAATAAAATTATCATGTATTTATGCACATATATTTTTTTATATTTATTTCCTTAGCTGCAATAGAAAGTAGAGGAATATTGCCATTTCTTCAATTCACAGCTGAATGGGGTGGCTGGCCCGTTATTGACACAAGTTGGTCTGCAAAGAAATTCCATCCCCTTTCAGCAATAGCAAAGATACAATTAAAAACTGGTTCTGGTTACATCCTACCAATAATTATAGTTACAGATCCCAAAAATACAACAAAAAAACTGTTACAAGTAAATTTTCCCTTCTTTAGAGTACTTCATGCATTCATTTTTTATTTCAATCCATGTAACAATATTTCTTCTTTTTAAAGGATTTGTTTTACGTTTTATATTTTCATTCTGTACAGTTAAATATGAAGTGAAATTACTTTAAATTATTTTACTTCTCATAAAACGTTCTGTGTTGAATAAAGTTAATACTAATTAATATAAGTTTATTTTTAAGTTGATACTGATGGAAATCAATAAAAATTCTTATTTAATGCAGGAATGTTTTAAAAAAATAAAAACATTGTTAGATGCCTGTGTCACCATACAAGACATTTGTATTATTCTCACATAATACGAGAAGCACTTAAAATACTGCAAAATTAGTAATTAAACTTTTGAGATTCTTATATAGTAAGTTCTGCTTTACAATAAAACGTCGAGCCAAAAACATATATCTCTTATGTTGTAGCAAAAAACTACTACAAGTCTTTTATACTTTTTATATGTTATGTAATAGTTGAAGATATTTTACAAGTCTTGATATTATAAATCTGTACTAAATATAAACAAGTCATTCCAATATTATATGGGAAGAACAGAACTTAAATACAATAGAACCTCATTAATACAGATTAGTTTACAATCTCAGTCATCCTCATTTTAATATAATGACTTATACAAAGAAACCAAGGTAAACATTATGTGCAGAAAAAAGAAACATGTGTTTTGAAGTACGCCAAAGTAAAATGAAAAATAAAATTGCACACACGCACGAAAATTCAAATCAAAACATAACTTATATGTTACATATTTAGTTGAGAGAAACTACTTAGACTCACCTTCAATGACGCCTTTGCACTTATTTATTTCTAAAATTTTCTTAAACAGCTGTTTGGTTTGAGCAAATCTACTAAAAATAGTAAATTATTAGTGCTGATTTGGATTACCTAAGATTAAATTCATGTTTAAAGTGACAATTTTTTTGATGCTGAATAGTTTATTGTACATATAGAAAAATGTTTTTCTTTTATCCTTTCAGATTGATCAGCCATCTTTAATTATTTCGGAAAATATATTGCAAAAGAAAAATGAAGAATAATCTAAGAAAGATTTAAAAGATTTTGAAATTTTGTTTTTAAAAGTTGCAGTGCTTTTGGGTGCGAGGAGGAAGAGCAATTTTAGTGCAGATTTCAACAGTATAGTACATTTTGAAGAAAAGATGTTACAAGTAGAATTTCATTTTTTGATATCAATTTTAACAATAAATAATATGTAATACTGGATTAAAAATATTTGAGATGAAAACAAATTACAGCAAAAGTGTGTGTGTGTATTATAGTGAGTATTTTAAGAACAAAAATAAATGATTTGGCCTTTGCTTTTAAGTTGGATTCATCAAGTTTTTTTACTTAGGTTTTATTTTCTGTAAAATTAACAAATGATAACAATAACAAATAATAGATGGTTAGAAACTAATTAATAAACAAAGTTGTTATATAAAAATTCAATAAAGTTTCTAATTAGTGTATTGGTTATTATACTAATTGAGTTGATAATTGGTACTAAATGAGTATATTGTATCATGTGTAAGTCAAGTAAAATATTATTTTAAAAATATTAAACTATTTTCCGAATGTATGGGGGCTTGTAGTAATTACAGGTTTTACAATTCTTCAATTGAAAAATCTAAATAATTCTCAAAATGTGTATCTTCAGCTTCCACAATGCACACATGTGTGTGTGTTTGACAAAAGGCGATAGATCACTGTTAAAATGACTAAACAAGATTATTTATCAAATAACTAGAATAACATATATTTACTAGGACAGGTTAAAACTTTGAATAATGTTTGTTTTAGAATGGGGGGGCTATCAAATCAAATACTGTTTTAACTGGAATGTATCTTACGAATTGTCAGAAATTTCCTTTGATCTTTCAATACATATTACAAAAAAACACTGATACATCGCAGTCTGCTTAAAAATAAGTCCTAAAAGAATTTTTTTTCTTGGGGATGCACAATAATTCTATATTACCAAAAACTTTAATTGTTTATTTTAATTATCAAACTGGTGATTTAAGGTAGACATGGCACATGAAACAAGGATATATGATCAAACATGGAGATACGAAAAATAGTCTCAACAAAATAATCAATGTGATTGTTATCAGATGTAGTGGCCACGGTAGCCTAGTGGCCAAGGTAATGGACTCGTGGCAGGCATGTCACGAGTTCGAGCTTAGTGCCGCTGAAGACCCGCCGTGTAGGGGAGCGATGCACGTTAAATCAGTCGAGACCTCAAACGTCCTCCCGTGGGTGTGGTGGGGTAGTTAGGAGAGGGGGTGCCAGCTTAGGTGTCGTCCTCATCACTTGACCAGGGTTCAAAATAACGAGGTCCGTCTCCAAAAGCCCTCGTGTAACTGAACAGTGCGATGTTAATATTCACTCACGCTATCAGATGAATTAAAGGACTGCTTCATAACATTAACAACTACCAAAAATGAAAACAGAAATTTTTCTTGAATATAACTTCATTTGAACTTATATTGTTACTATTTTGTAATACTTATAATTGTATACTTTGTATACTTTTGTAATACACTTTTTGATGGATCTTTGCCATAAATTGCAGCAAATTAAATTCCCATACTATACGAGGACTATTTACATACCGAAGGTTCCAAAGAAGTTTGTGACCTTAGAAAAGACAGTTGCTGATTCATTCAGTACACTAGAAATTAAGTGGAAGTGCTTATTTCTCCATTATTTTCATTATTAGCGAATACATGACCACTTGTATCGGTGTCATTTTCATATGAAAACTATAATGCTTCAGTTCTAACTGTCCAGAGATCCATCTCCTATTTTCCTTTAGCAAAGCCGCCATTCTACATTTCGATGGCCTTGATTTTGGAACATGATAACGAGAAATAATTCAGCTGGAATCTATTAATTGTTCAAGATAACAATTATAATTGAGTATTCAATTCAAGAAAATAAAAGTTCCGAAATAAATACACTTCCATTTACGTTTAAAATGACTAAATATGCTGCGTAATGACAGTTGAAAACAAGCGCGCAATCACGATGTTTATAAAGTATTAATGGTAGAAAAGTTCTCTCACTCTCTCTGTCTCTTGTAAGCAACCATCTTTATAAAATAGGAGATGGGAAAAAAGTGAGGCTAAGCACACACGCATATGCGAAACACCAATGTGGTTCTTGCTTACGTTGAAATGACAGGTTCCACGCCCATTTAAATAGTCAACGGTGCTAAGCTTGGTTCTTAAATTACTCGTAACTCAGTAATTATTGATTAAAATAACAAAATTCTTTGAAAGAATATGAAATAAAAGGATATGAGAAATATAAGATATATTATCAGCATAAAAAATTTAAATCGCAATTTTGACTAAATTTTGACGTTTTGAAGGACTACCATCCCCTTAATAGTTAATTCGCAACCATTTTTTTCTAGAGAATAATTTTTTTATAGTAATATAAATTATATTTAATTTGTTTATATGTATTTATGCGTATGATTACTGCAAACTTGCCTGTATTTCCCCTAACAGATGATGAGTCCTCCAAAGTATATGGAAGATATTAATCACTGGTACAATAATATGACAATAATGGATTTACAGAGAAGAGTTCAACAGGTATCAATTAAATTTTACTTTTGTATCCATTGAGAACAATATTAGATGAAAAATTAGTGACATTTAATTATATGTGAGAGAGTTATTGAGAGGGTTTCAGATTAACTGGATTCAATACATTCAAGAAATTACCAATTCAAGTTTGTTAACCATTGACAAAGGATACGAGATTCATAAAAAAGATATCGTTATTGTTCGAGATCTACCTTACATAATGAAAATTTCAGCATATGTCAGAAATGAAAGAACTCAAGGTAAGATTTATAAAGATTATTTTCGTTTTTTTTTCTTCATTTAATTCAAACAATTGTGTCGTAAAAAATTTAATTTAATATTTAAGATAGTGGAGCAAGTGAATGCTCATTACAAAATGTCGAACTAATTTTTATAGCTTTTAACTTATATCTATAACTATTTTTCTATATTTTATAATAGCATCCTATACGGTAGTGAGTAATCTTGATGAAGCTCAAACAACCAATCAAGTGAAACAGAAATGGGCATTCTAAGTGCATTAACACCATCGTGTTCTAGTTAAACTTGGTGCATTTTTTAATCAGATCATTAATAATACACTGAGCATGTCATATTTTTAATGATTCACTGGGAATCTTATCTTGTAAAAGGAGCTATTTATTTATACATAATTATCACATTAAAAAGTAACATACACGGGTGCATTGCCATCTACCTTATACACCCATTAGAACAACAAACATGCATGTAAAGTCAAAGTAGTAGTACCTATCTTAAGTTAAAGTTCCAGAAAACATAGTTTTATTACATTACAAAATAAATCACAATTATTATAACAGGTATGTGACACACACACACCCCTCCTTTGAAGATACTTAATTATATATGTAGTCATTAAGAAATTTTGGTTTTTTAATGAGTCGTTCAAACCTCGTCTGAGTTCTGGACACTTGTGTTTGTGGTGCATCTGGCACCTGTGTTACATTATGTAATACAGGTTGAGTTTTACTCGTTCGAGCATTTTTAGATCTATTTCATTACTCACTTTAAATTGAATGTTTGAGTTTCTCAAATGCACACGATTCGTAACAAATGTTTTACTCGTTGAATTTTGAACAATGTATGATCGAGAATTTTTCTCATGGAAATCACTTCAGAAAGTGTCCATGTTTTAGTGCCAAAGACATGCATAGTTACATTATCACCAACATGGAATTGCTCTAAATTGGCTGAATCCCTATCATAATACAGTTTTTGAGTTTTCTGCCTTTTAACAATTTTTTCTGTTAAATCAGTAAATAGTTCTGCATTTAATAATTTTGAATGGATGGGAAGCTTAGTTTTTAACCAAATAGAAGCTGTACTGGGGATCCTGAAATAGAGGTATTCATAAACTGCATTAAAACCCTACCGTCCAATCTTCGGTACTGTCGTCAGCCTTTTTTCATTACCGTCTTTGCTATCCCTACAGCTCTCTCAACTAAACCATTACTTTTAGGATATCTCGGGCTTACAAAATTGCATTCAAAATCTTATTCCTTTGCCAACTCTCAAAACTGTTGAAAGGTACATTGTCATTAATAATTTCCATAGCGAGAAAAACAAACTTTTAACAGCTTACTAATTTCTGTGACAGTTTTGATCTTGAGCCTTTTTATTTCGATCCATTTTGAGAAATGGCATATGATAATTAAATTATCAATATCTTTATGCATCATAATGTCAACTCCTATCTTTTCAAAATGTCTTTTAGGAATTTTAACAGCTAAAAGAGGTTCTTTAACAGAAGCCTTTTGAAATTTTTGACACACCTCCCACTCAGATACCATTTTCTCAATACTTTTAGATTTTTCTTAATACTTTTGCAGGAACTTTTAGAAAATGATCAAGCCACCTTTTTTGCAATAATCATACACACTATTCAGATCAGGATCTGACTGTATAGTAATTTTAAATTGAGAAATTGTACGTTCTCTCATAGGGAGCTCTTTAATTGTATGAACAACACTTAACATACCTGGTTCATCCTTTGTCTCATCTTTAAGATATGACCTGGGAAGTGTATCCGCTAAGTACATTTCTCTTTCTTTTACATAAACAATTTCAAATTGACATTTTTAATAGTTTTAACAACATTCTTTGCAACCTGGTAAATATATTACAAATAGGTTTATTTACAATACTGGCAGTAAGTGGCTTATGATCAGTTGGAATGGTGATTTTTTTCCGTATACAAAAATGATGATACTTTTGCACAGCAAAAACAATTGCATGCATCTCTTTTTATATTTGTGCAGTTTTTTCTCAGTGTCAGTGAGACTTCTAGATGCATATGATATTGGGTGGCGCTCTTGGACAAGACAAGCCCCCAAGCCATCCTTTGAACTAATATACTAAATACATAACAGCTTCCTTTGAACTACTAAATACCTTTAAAACAGTTAAAGAACTTAACAGACATTTTATTTTTTAAAAGCAGGAGTAGCAGTACCTATCTTTAACCCTCTGACTGGATGACCCGCTAATTGAATTTCACTTCGAAAGCTATCTACTTTTTCAAAGCTAGCTCAGCCGAAAATGTTCCGATAAATTTCGCGAACTGCTTCAAAAACGAACGGCAGTTTAATGCCTTCCCCTGTTAAAGCCAAAGGAGATCCTGATTGGTTTTGCAGGGGATGGTTTTATTGCTTTTCGGTCTCTGTGTTCTTCGAAACGGGAGGTTTCTCATTCACAGCTGTGGCCTAGGGCGAGGATTGTGAAATGGACATTTTCTACACTTCACGGCCAACAGAGAGTTCACCCAATTTATTGCAAATATATATTTCATATATTTGGAAAATTTGCTCAATTTCTGATCTAAAAACCAATTAGGTTTTAAGAAATTTTAATTTTCTGAGTTTTGATTTTAAATTCGGTTTCATTTTAAAGCATTTTTGCATTCCTAGATTGATTTAATTAAAAATATTTTTTAACACAATCCAATATTTCGTGTGAAACGGCCATTAACTACAATTTTAGTTTCTAAAATCATTTCTGTTTGCTCATGTTTTTAAGTTTTTGAGTTTTCTCACATTTACTTAATTAAGATTGATTTAAAGACCAATATATGTTTTGACACATAGTTTATATAATTTAAAAGCTCTTTACTTTGTTTTCATTATTTTTTTTCCTTTTGAAAAATGCCATGACCAAAATGTACGCAGGCTACTGTGATAAATAATACTTGAAAGGGATGGAATATGACTGAAAATGGTAAATCTAAAATGCAGCTTTTTCAGGTAATATTACAATTAGACTACAGAACACAAATGTCGCAGAATGAACTAAATATTTCCCTGATGTACCACAAACTACATTATAATAAATCTATTGTACACTGCAGTATTTGAAAGTCATGCAACAAAAACTTAAACTTGCTTAACTGCCACGATGGGGAACTGAGAAAAAAATAGATATTGTTTACAAACTTGGTGATTTCTGGATTACGTTTGTATAACTACTAATTTCTATATAAATATTTTGCATTTAAAACTCTTGTGAATATATAAGGTTCTGATAAAAGTGAATAATTGATCAAATTAACAGTTGTTATCAATGTTATATATATGTCTTAGAATATTTTGAATTAAAAAAGATATTTCAGTCATATTTATTTCAAGTAGAATTTTCATGTAGAGCATAAGTTGGATAGTAACAGATTGAAAAATTAAAGCTTTAGAGGCAATGGAATTTTTTTATGCCTTTACAAATTTTAAATATGTTTTTCTCAGATTTTTAATTTTGAAGATGAGAGTGTTTTCTAATCCCTAAGGCGTTTTCCTGTTCAAGATAGAGTCTTGGAATATCTTGTAAATGTTCCCTTACATATGTTCTATAAAAGTTCATATGGATTTAGGTCTGAGAGCTCTAGTTATTTTTTAAAAATATCTTAATGTTAATATTTAAAAAAAGTTGGGTTTTTTCCAGGTTTAGCCATAAAAATAATTATTAAAATTCAACAAAGAGATATATTTTAAATTTTATACATTTGTTTCCAATAATCTAAGAAATATTAATCACTTACAATAATTAAATATTTTTAATAATTTAACATTTTAGAAAAGTTTTAAAAATTTTCAAAACTGTTCAATGCTTTAAAATTGTGAAATAATGGCTTGTCAAACTAACCTATTATTTTCAGAATCAATATAATAGTATAATTTGAATATAAAACAAAAATTAATTTTACTGTGACAAACTGTTTACGACTTCTACTCATATTGTAAAAAGAATGAAAGATAAATATATAACATAGTGGCAGTAAAAACACATTCATAATATGTTAAAATCCTGTCCCGATACAAATTTCAATGCATTTTCCAAACTGTAGCTAAAAACAATTATATGTTTATTAGGACAGAAATTATTTATATTTAGATATATTTTTCCTTATTAAGTACATAATGAATAATGGCAAGATAATTTGTAAAATCCTGAAAGATTTTAATGAAGAAAAAAAAAACCAGACATAATTTTAGATAGTTAGAAATTTAATTATATAATACACAAATATGCATGTTTTAAAAGAAATAAGTTGGCTAAGAAAATGAAATTTACTAAAAATTTCCTGAATAAAGTAAATCAGATTTCATCCTCAAATACATATAATTGTAAGAAAAGGTTTTATTCAATTTACAATTAGTTACAAAATCCTTTTATAAAAAATAATTTTAACAGGTATAAATAGCAAAAAATATCAAAGAAGTATGAGAAAGACACATACATGTCGTTTACAGAAATGTCACAGTGTGATATTTTTCGAAACACGGCACTGCACACAGTCCAACATTACAGTCTTTACATTGAAAACGAATTTTTGATGTTTAACGACTAAATCGTAAATATAAGAAACAACAGTCAAATATCTCGAGTGCAGACGGCGCTCGCTGATATTTGAGTGAGAAAATTACAGCAGCATAAAATGCGACCTCGTTTGAATTATATCTAATGTGCATATTTGGAACTGTTTAGCGTACTCGAATTAACTCAAGTGCACACGTCAAGGGTTTATATTGCATTCTAAGTCAACACGGTGGCTACTGACGAGCGACTACGTAATTTTGAACCGCGGTTAAGTGACGAGGACGATACCTGAGCTGATAACTCCCCTTCCAAACTTCCACATCACACCAACGTGAGGACTTTTGACCTCGACGTGTTTAACGTGCATCAGCTCCTCTTCAACGCTAAACTTTTGTGGTACCAGGGCTCGAACACTGGACACGAGTTCATAACCATGACCATCAGGCTACCGTGGCCGCAAAAGAAAATAGCAAGTTTGAAAGAAATGTAATGGAGAAGTATATTTGAAGAAATAACTTCAAAACTTAACGAAAAACCAAAATATGAAAATTTATTTTAGGAATAATAGTGAATATAACTTCGTACACCTAAAACCACTTTACACAGTGTATTTTGAAAGTGAACATTTCCCCTTTTAGAGAAACATACTATAATTATGTCAAATTCCTTTCATTTTGCTCTAAGGGGATCCCCGAAACATCGTAATTTATTTGAAACACAAAATTACTTATGGTTGAATCTAATACAATTCCCTACAAAATGAATGAAAACCCTTTTTTATCATATAAATTGTGTTTGAATAGGAGATGGTTAGTTAATAAGAACATTTAAAACGTGTCGGCAATCTATGGACCTGTGGCACGTGGTACAATTCTTTGTGGCACTCAGCACTACTCTACAAATTTGTCAATTCTTGAGTGGATGGAAGTTGATAATAGACCTTATTTGACAAACATCTTCTGAGTTATGGACATCTATGGAACTACAAAATAATCTGAAAGATAATTCTAAGGATAAATTTACAGCTATTTTGTAAATAATTGAGTGTTATTGCTAGGGGATTTAATTGTTGAAAAAAGAAAATTGCATGTACTCTGCTTTCCACTTATGTGATTCGGCATATCAAAAAGTAAAAAATCTTTCCTAATATGAAAAATATTTCGACTCCACAAAGAAATTGTTTAACAACTGAATGCTCAGAATCGTGTCAAAGCATTATACCCCTGGTTTTGCGATATGAAAGAAGAGTCGTGAAAGAGTTAATTCGCATTACAATTTTTATTTAAATGTAATGAAGGGAATCATTTATATTTCACTTTGTCTATTTCTTATTTAAGTAAATATGTTGGAAACATACATTTTTAATTTTTTTTATCTTTGTTGAAGAAATAGTAACATTTTATATTGTTTATTTTTATGCTAATAAATGTATTTTATTGATCCATAATTAATATAAAATAAAACTGTAAATCTAAATTATTTACCTCTATTCTTTCAATCTGCAAATATTACCGTAAGAATCGAAGGATTTCAAAAATTTCCTACTATGTGGCACGCTGAATGATACTGACAGATTTGTTTGGCACGTCTTAGCTACACAGTTGCCGCCCCTGATTTAAAATGTTGGGTAAGATAACCATTATATTTTTAAAATTTTATGAATATACAAATTGATTGATTGAGTGATTGAATATTAACGTCGCACTGTTCAGCTACACGAGGGCTTTTGGCGACGGACCACGTAATTTTGAACCATGGTCAAGCGACGTGGACGACACCTGAGCTGGCACCACCCTCTCTAACTACCACACCACACCAACGGGAGGACGTTTCAGCTCTCGACAGATTTAACGTGCATCGCTGCCCTACACGGCGGGTCTTTAGTGGTACTGGGCTCGAACCCGTGACAAAGCAAGCCACGGTCCGATACCTATACCACTCGGCTACCGCGGCCACATGAATATACAAAAGAAGAGTATTTTGTCAATACATGTTTTAAAAGGAGTAAAATTTACGAGAACGAAATATAAAATTGCGTTAAAATTATTGGTACTCTATCAACCATACTTCTTATATATATATATATATATATATATATATATATATATATATATATATATATATATATATATATATATATATATATATATATATATATATATATATATATATATATATATATATATATATAAGAAGTACGTCGATAGAGTACCGTAGTTACTGCCAACTCGTGACAATGAATTGGAAATTAAGTTCACAATTCATTGTTATTAAAATATATAAAATTTTACATGACTTATTTTTGTATTTGTTATTTTTATATTCCTTACTGAGAGAGAGAAAGCAACAAATGGGAGTTCATTACCTGCCAAAACTGCAGAGGCCTGGTTGTTTACTCCACAAGCTCCTACCTTATGCTTACTCTGCCCTACTAAGTAAAAAAATGCCGTCTTCTGCTCGTCAAGATCATGGAATTGCAGATATTGTTTTCCATATATTTTAAATATTAGTTTTCTAACTTCTACATCAGCCTTTTAATAGTCTACACTCCTGCAAAGAAGTCTGAATTCAAAACTATAAAAACATATTATTCCCAACAATGTCATTTATACCTTTATTTTTTATAATCTATGAATGCGTTAAACTATTAATTTGTTATCGCGACTATTTAATATTAAATGCGAAAAAAAAACGAATAAGTTTCAAACTGAAACTTAAATTGAATTTTTCAAAAATTGTCATCGATATTCTCATAACTTTTACATATTGTCATTTTAGCATATCACACATCTATCTTCTATGGAAAAATCTATTATAAGTTCATCAAATGTTTCAGCATATTTTTACTCATAACATGCAGTTTTCAACCACATTGTGAAGCCGCGGTAGCCTAATGGACAAAGTAACGGACTCGTAGCAGACGTGTCATGAGTTCGACCCCAGCACCACTGAAGATCCGCCGTGTAAGTGAGCGATGCTCAAGCGTCATCCTCGTCACTTGACCATGGTTTAAAATTACGAGGTCCGTCGCCAAGTGAGTGAATATTAACGTCGCACTGTTCAGCTACACGAGGGCTTTTAGTGATGGACCTCGTAATTTTGAAAAATGGTCAAATGACGAGGGTGACACCTGAGCTGGCACCCCCTCTCCTAACTACCACACCAACGAGAGAATATTTCAGCTCTCGATAGATTTAACGTGCATCGCTACCCTACACGGCGGGTCTTTTGTGGCACTGGGCTCGAACTCGAGACATGCCAACCATGATTCGATACCTTGACCACCTGGTACCCCGGCCACAGGTCCGTCGCCAAAAGCCCTCAAGTAGTTGAGTAGAGAAGAGAGAGAGTGCGACTTTAATATCCCCTCACTTAATTACATTATATGAAATTTAAGGAATACTTGAAAAAAAAATATTAGAAGTCGAATATATATATATATATATATATATATTAAAAAATTAATCTAATGATAATTTTAAATATCCAAAGAATTATTAGTATTTATGGTAAATATATATGTTTTTCAATTGAGTATGTGAGACACGCATAAATATCTTTTTCGAAATTCCAATGCAGAATTTTAGTGGAGCTAATACAAAATTCCTAGTTTTGCATGGTTAAGATTATAAAAATGTACAAATTTTTTAATAACCTTTTCTTCAGTCAACCACTAATGGAACATGAATGATGAGGGATTATGCATAAATATATATTTTTTTAACTTGAATTTAAAAAGGATCTTTATATATATTTATATGCGCAAATGTTAACTCTAAATTTGTCCAGATGCTTTTAAATACTCTTTATTTGAAGTTTCAAGTTAAAAAATATAAACTTGAAGTTAAAGTTCTCTTTGAATGAAATTAATGTTCAGACATTCAAAATTCAAATATAATTTGTTATCTGAACAATACAAAACAAGGGATTCTATGTAAGATGCCCTGAATATCTGGCTTTAAAATTATGAAAAACTAAAAGATTTAAATAGGGTTTTTTTTTAACAATACATATAAATTTTTTGCAAATAATGTAATACAGAAGCTTAAAAATTATTCATGTTTAGAAGTGTCCGAAATTTTAAAAGATTTTAAATTTTGAACCTTTTTTTTTTATTTTTTGACACATAACAAAATAATCATTTTTAAAAAAAAATCCCTGAAAGTATTGATTAAAATAAGAAAAATGAAACAGTATAAATTATCCTCAATGTTTTAATATATAATTTGAATTTAAATACTACAGATATTTTTTTAAAAACTTAGACATACATTTTAAAAATTTAATTCCATTTGAGAATTTTAAGGTAAAGTAAAAAATTGAGAATTCTCAACTCGTTGACTTGCAATTTATTTCCGTACACTTTAGGGTTTAAAGAAATTCTTCCGAGATTTTACGATTGCTAAAAGAACCGGTCTCCCCGTGACCCATAAAAGTTCCCCCTCAATGCCCATTGTGTCTCCCCGACCGTCTCTAATTATCTTTCAAGATCGTAAACTTTTAAAGGGGGAAAAGAATTCGCGGAAAAATACCACCTTACCGGTTTTGAACACATTACTTGAAGGGGAAAATATCTGTTTGGTTCATTTTTGGTGAGTCCCCGGCCTTAGGAAAAATTCAGTGTGGTCCGTTTTCGAAGCGTCTCTAGTAGGGCGGAAAAATCCGTGCTGTCCAATTGGAGGGTTAATTAAATTTACAGCAAACACAATTTTATTACAATACAAAATAAATCCCAATTATTGTAACAGATATGTGACAGATCGGCCGCTTTATTATGACCACCTGACATTTTTACACAATTGAGCAACAACATCATAAAATTGGCTCTAGAGGTTAATATTTAAAAAAAAGCTTCTTAGAGATTGCTTGCGAATGTATGGTGAAGAAGAGCGTTATTTGACACGATAGGAACGTGGAATGTTAATAGGATGCATGAACACACACAAGTATTAGTAAAATCACTATACACTTGTGTGCAAAAATTAAGGACGAGACGGTTTTTTCAATAAAACTTTGTACAAAAGCTTTCCAAATCAACACATTTAATACCGTAAGATCCCCAATACGTAAGGACATGTGTAATATGTAAGAGGAATCAAAAAGAGATCATTACTAAAAGAGAAATCAGAGGGATAAAAAGGAGCTTGATTGAAAAAGTAGCATGGAACGCAATGCGACTGAAGGCCGAAACATCCCTGTGATGGGAAACATCCAGCAAGAAACATCCGGTCTTTAGTAGGGGAAATGATCTCCCCTGACTGCTAGGCAGGTTTCATAGCGTCTGCCCATGCTGAGAATGAGGGTGTCAATGAGTTGTTGAGGCATTGCTGCCCATTCGTCTTGCAGCGCCAATCGAAGCTCCCGAATCGTTACTGGTGGTAAGGTACGAGCTGCCAAGCGTCTGCCTAGAAAATCCCATACAGGCTCGATGGGATTGAGATCCGGAGATCGTGCTGGCCAATCCATACGTTCAATATCCTCACTCTCTAAGAGCTGTTCGGCAGCTACTGTGCGATGACATGGTGCATTGTCGTCCATGAAAAGGAACTGCAGACCCATAGCGCCTCTGAAAAGACGCACATATGGAAGAAGAATCTCGTTACAATAACGGGTCCCGTTGACTGAACCTGCGTCGAAGATGTGAAGGTCTGTACGACTACCAAGCATGATGCCTCCCCAAACGAGAACACCGCGACCTCCATACCTGTCCCTTTCAATGATGTTCGAGGGATGATTGCGGCTTCCCCGCTCTCTCCAGATAAGTATGCGATGAGAATCGCTACTCAAACTGAATCTGCTCTCATCTGTAAAGAGTACTCGTTCCCATTCATTGTCTCTCCAATTCCGGTGTTCCCGGCACCACAGAGAATGCCTTCTCCGATGGGCAGGCGTTAAAGGTACACACCGTACAGGGCGTCGTCCAAACAGACCACCACCGTGCAGTCTTCTGGCCACGGTAAAACACGATATCGGTCGTCCAGTCGCCTGTGTCGTATGTCTAGATATTTCTCCCGCTGTCTGCCGCCTGTTTCTTCTGGCCTGTAAGACAATGTACCGGTCATCTGCGGGTGTGGTTCCTCGTGGACGACCACTACTGAACCCCCGGATAGCTGTTCCTGTAGTTTGAAATTGTCTCCAAAGTCGTGAAACGATGCTGTGAGCAATTCCGAACTCTGCAGCCACACTTGTCACACTGCGGCCTTCCTGCAACTTCCCAATGATTCGACGTCGGGTAAAAGCATCCAGATGTCGTCTAACAGATTGATTATTTGCCATTTCTCGCTGAGGCAGCAACTCGGTGTGATTTTAACTGCTATACGGCGTGCAATCTCTTTGCCAGAAATACTGATCTTACCCCGACAACATGCTTTATACTACTCAGACACTCCCCCATTACGTCTACCTGCATATCTGCGCATGTGCTACCGTACATCACCTTACTTAATCACCTGATTGGTCTTTCTGTCCGCTCTGCCTCTTTGTTCAGCTGTTATGCTAATTTTTCGACTTCGTCCTTAATTTTTGCACACCAGTGTAGTTGTGAAATGCTCAAGAGCAGATGTAGTGACTGGCAAAAGACTGGGTCTGATTGGCAAATTAGGATGCAGACGGAATAAGGAATGATAGGGCGGAACGAAAAATCTCCCAAATTGTGAAAGAAAACCGAATGGTTACAGTGCACCAAATGACATCAGATGTTGTTCCAAAGTCGTCTAAAAGTATCTGAGAGTGCAATGCTTACCGTTTAATGCTTTGTTTGAGTTAAGGAAGTGAATATGATGACCGTTGTTGTCCCTATCAAACAAAAGAATGCCGCCAATGCACTCAGAAACTCAAAGGTTGGACAGCGGACAGTTGGAAAAAGTAATGTGATCCGATAAATCCCGTCTTCGGTTGTAAGAGTTTAGCGGAAACAACATGAAAGCACAGTTATTCTAAACCTTCAAGTTGTTGCTTTGGGAGAATGTTTCCCACTGATGAACATGATGATGAGCTGACAATTTCAACCCTTATTGCGCAGGACTGGTTTGAGGAACATTACGCAGATTTTACTTTTTTCAGTTCGTTCTCACAATATTGTACAGTATTTGGGGAGGTGAAGTTTAAAGTCTCATATCTAGATACTCAACTACCCCACCATTCTTCTAGCGTAGTTTCTGATTTCTCTCCTATCAATATCTCATAGTTTGTGCCCAAAAGAATCAATACTAGGGCATTAAAGGCAAAGGTCGCTAAATGAGACATTGAGATGGGTCATAATATAAAGTGACTACTCAAATTATACGAATTAATTGGGACAAATATGTTTTTTCTTGTCTGAGTTGGTATATGGTTACCAGGGATGTCTGGAAACACCTCAAACCGGTTATATCTGCGTAGAAGTACTGTGACGGATTGACCTTACTATAATTTACTCGTTTGGTTTTAGTGTACCATTAGTTGAGTTGTGAGTCTTTCAGTGTAGCAGTTGGTGGTTATAATGTTGCGCTCCGTGTAGCACGTGTTACTTTTGCTCGTTCAAAGATCGATAGTGCTCCGAGGAAGCGTTCTAAAATAATTTGTCTTAATGAACACACTTCTATGACTGTGAGAGATATAGCTACGGTAGCTGGTCTGGGCAAATCAAGTATTTCAAGAATTTTAAGAACATTTCAAGATTTAGGATCATCGATTCCATGAAAAAAAGATAACAGGGTGAAAACGGAAATTTACTCCAAGAAGTGCTCAGATTTTAATAAGAAATAGCAAAATAAATCCTCAAAAGACCTTCGAAGGGATTTATTGGATTATGGTGTTGAAGCGAATACCTCAACTATATGAATAAGGCTTCTGGAAGTTCGTCGTAGGGCAACAACTCCGAGGAAAACTATTTCTAACAAAAAGATGAACAAACGTTTAGAATGGGTTACAAATATACCGATCCTGGACTGTTAACGACTGAAAGGTGATTTTCAGAGATGAAACACTTTTATTTCTGCAGGAATACAAATCAAGTATAGTTAGACGAAGTGAACGTGACACTCATCTACCAGATCATATCACTGTAAAATACCTTACTAGAGAGATGTTTGAGGGAGGGGGTCACATCAAATGGCACTGGAAGCTTAATTCCTCTTTAAAGGCATAATGAACTCTGCCAAAAATATTGAAATATTACGCAGTAGGATTGTTCCATTCATGGAAAAATTTGATGGGACATTTCAACATGACTTGTCCTTTTGTCACAATTCGAAATTGGTCCAGACTTATGCGGGAAAATAAAATGAAAGTTCTTGATTGGCCTAGTAATTCACCAGACCTAAATTCTATTGAAAACTTATGACATATTCTGAAGAATCTTTTAGCTAAGTTGTATTTCATGACAACAAAACAAATGATAAAAAGTTCGATGCAAGCGTGGTTCTACGATGATCATGTCAAGAACATGCGCGTTATCCTAATGGAATCAATGTCAAGACGCGTTGAAAATATTATTTCTGCTGAAGGAGGACATGCTTCTAACTAAAGGTATATAATGATTTAAAGCTAAGGCTTGTATAGAAAAAAAATCGTTTTTTTATTTGTCGCGATTAATTCGTATCGTAAGATGAAATAAAAATAAAAAGTACGGCAATTAAAAACCAAACTTTATTATTAAATGTTTAAAATTCAGTTACTGTAGAAATTATAAGTTTGAATAAAGTCTGCATTGTGGAACGCAAAATTTTATTTGAAATGTTTCTTAGAATTATATATGACTTCTCATCTACATAACTTGTTGTTCGTATGTTTTTCTCCCTGTCAAAGAAATAATTTCCTTGCGGTAAAACGCAAATTTCAAAATTGAGTTCTTGGAACGTACAGATGCTTATCAGAATAATGTAAACACCTTAGATTTATAGAGAATCATTTATTAGTATGGTGAAGGACCTGCTTTTGCATATAATACAACTTGAATTCCCTTAAGAATCTATTCATATAAGTGCTGAATAGTGTTTAGAGGAATATCATAGCATTCTTTATGGAGATATTGTGAAAGTTCTGGGAGAGATGCCGGTAGAGGATATCGATTCTGTATTAAACGCTCTAAAATAGACCGTAACGGTTCAATTATATTGAAGTCGGATGACAGTACGGGAAAAGGTAAATGTTTAACTTCATTCTCCTATTCATCAAACTATGATTGATCAAGCCTCTCTGCATGGATAGGCGCATTATCATTGTGGTAGATTTTATCTCCTGCAGGAAACAAAGTTTGCATCATGGGATAGACCTGATCAGCTAAAATTTCTTTATACTTCTCCCAATGATCCTTCCATTCGGAATTACCCTTGCTGTTCTATTCGTATTTACTACACATATGTAGCGTTCGGGTCAATATGACCCGATTCAGAAAACTGACCTTTCTTGCGATTACTGACAAATGCAATTTAAGAAATGGTTGAAACAATAGTAAACTAAGTTTAAAAATAGATCTAATAATATAAAGCATCGATAAAAATAGCATGGAAATATTTGTAATTGATGCTTATAATAATAATATAAAACATCTATAAAAAAATAACAGAAAAATATTCAAAATTAAAACTTACTTTTATTTACAATTTGAACAGTAATATCTTACAGGAGTTTTGCAAATGTGATTCTTACACTCGTAGCATAACATTAGTTTTGTTGTCATTGCTAAATGGACAGAGAGCTTGCATCTTGCACGTTTGACACACATTGAAGTATTCTCAGCAAATCCCGATGGTACACTTTCCCTTTTTCTCTGTGAATTCGTTTCACTATTTTTATTGAGTCCTCATTTCTTCATAGGTTTGGCCTTGTTTCAATGTATGGAAAAATGAGTGGTTTTCCTAGTTCTTTCAAAAATAGCCTTCGTTTAGTCTGTTTTCGTTATAATCACTGTGTATTGAAGTCCATAGAACAAATGCATTGTACGCAGAAGTATCAAACATGTTATAGAATACTATCATGGGCCAGAGATTTGTTTTTCTTTTACAAGTGTATGTATTTAGAAGTTGATCAAGAGTATCCACAGCCCCTTTAGTTGAATTATAATCTAAGATGATTAACGGTTTTTTGCCAGGTCTGTTGCAAACTTCTTTGCCACGATGCAAAGTTCTCAAAGGAATAACATTCTTGTACTATTTTGTGATGCAGTTTACAAATGCTCTGTGTGACTCCTATAAAATAAAATAAAGCAGTGATTGTCTTTATTTAGCATTTCTGCGGGAAGTTCTGGTTTATTTTTTCTAATGGTGCCAATCAGTCATTTTCCGCTTTAGAAGAAGTTACCCTAACTTGTAAGATGTGGAAAATTATACCCATAATACCCGAATACCCATAAGTGAGATCACACACTACTCGTATTCTTTGACTTTTCTCTGGCTTTAATCCTTGTTCTTTTCCAGTGTATATTTGTGTTTTCAGTACATACGAAGTTTTTCTGTCACATAAAGTCCATATTTTGATCCCATGTTTAGATGGCTTACTTGGTACGTACAGTTTGAAAGGACATCAGCCCGAAATCCTAATAATCGTTCATCTACATTAATATTTTCATTCAGATTATATAATTTTTAAAGAATTTCTATCCTCTTTTCCCAGATATCTCGCACTGCAGCTATTTTATCCAATGTTCTACGCTCTTGAAAAGTGGATTTATTATCAAAACGAATAACTCTCGACATGGTGCAAAATGTTTCGAAAGAAATTGTCATACGAAATGTATTTCTGACAGTTTCTTTATCCCATAAGCTTTTTGTTGATCCTCCATGTGATTTATAAACACTAGCTAACAATAATAATCCAGTTATTTGCTTGGAAAGTTTTACTTTTGATATTTTTTTTTACTTTTTCCATAAACTCTTTCTTCTTCAATACTAGTCATTTTTAATGTTTCGTTTTCAATTATAGAATTGAATACTACCTCAAATACGCTTTTTACGTCTGTTACCCTTTTAGTTGCTTATCTTGTGACCCCTGGAGTAGTTTTTAAAATATTAGCAGCTGTTGCTTGAGAAAAATGTGGCAGCGGATTCAGATTCCACTTTACTTCATGATTCTTGAACTGAATACTCTTTACAGTTCATTTGCTGATTATTGGTATCAAAATCGTTTTCAGAACTCTCAATTTCATCACTTTTTTGATTCTCATACATTGATGCTTCTTCGCTCTCAGAAGCTTCTATCAGTTTAGCTATATCAGCTTGACTCAATTTATGCCATTTTTTCTCTCTTCTAGTTTGGCCAATCGTATCAACTTTTTGACCTTGCACGTGTTATCTTATCATGTGACCAAACACATACATCAGTCAGGAAAGTTTTGAAAACACATGCATTGGAGAAACTATTGTTATTCTTTTCTTTTAATTTATTCCAAACAAAAGTAAACTTGTATGAGTTCAAATAAATTAATTTTTTTTGCATTCGATCCTATTGATCCGAACGATACATTAGGTATAAATTGAAAAATATTCCTTCGGAATACAAATAAACATAAAGCCTTCTAGGAGTACATGTTTATTTTGTTTATCTGCGATGTCAAGAAGTTTCATGAAAAAATATCCCTGTTCTATAATTTTTTATGAACGCATAAACTTTATTTTGGGTCATATAGACCCGAACAGAACATCAGGGTTAAGATTGGTACAGCAGAAAATTACGACACGGGTACCTATATCATGAAACATCCATCTCCATGCTTGACAGTTGGAAGGAACCATCCTGTTTTAGGGAAGTGTGAAATACAATTGGTCAGACCATATTACTTTCTTCCATTTATCAATCGACCAAAAATTTGTTAGTGTGACACCACTGTAGAAGAAGCAGCAACATCTGGAACATGTGGCTTGAGAATTGCTGCTCTGCCGTAAATGTCCTGTTTATGAAGGTGTCTTCTTCCAATTGTAGTCATCGACATCGGAGAATCCAAATGCTGATTGAGCTCTGAGGTCCCTTTTGCTGCAGTTGTTCGCTTTTTAAACATTACAATCTGGTTTCAATACTCATTGGTCTTTTGTATTCTGCTGTGTTTATATTCTGCCATGGCTTTAGACACAGTACCTCTAAAAACGCCTAAAAGTAGAGATGTTTCGGTAACACTTGTTCCAACTAGACGAGCACCCACAATTTGGCCTGTTTGAAAATCTGAGAGATCTTACATTTTGTGCTTTTGAAAAAATTCTAAGAATTACAAAACTTTAATAAAGCCACTAGGCGTTGAATAAGCGTTTTCCTTTGGGCATCCGAACTGTAAAACAATCCTCAATCCCATGTCGTGAGAGTCTATGATGCTGGGCGTGGCAAAAGTGGTGTTTTCCATTCTGGTGAGTGGCATGATGCCGATTGGTCGAACGATGGAATCCGGGAGGAGTGGCTATGGTGCTTCATCTGGATGGAAAGTTTTTTGAGTTTTTTGGCTTGGCTGAGAGCTTAGAGGTTGCTCTCTGATTGGATGCTGGGTACAGTGAACATTGACTCCAATTGGCTGCCCTGAGAGCTGGGTGTAAAATAAAGCCACTACATACTACCAGAACATATATATAATTTCTATTTATTAAAAAAACTGGTAGAGCTATTGTTATATTTTAATGCTTACAAAGCGTATTCGAAAATGTCACTTTTACTCATAGGTGTTACTATTATTTTGATAACCACCTCTCTGTATATCTGAATCAAAATATTCTGTACCAACTATTGCCTAAATTGAGAAAAGAGATTTCTTTAAAAAATTTCACAAGTTTTAAATTCTTTATATTGTACAGTGCACAGAGAGAACGAATAACATTTATATACGTATTGTAAAGATATGACGAAAGGGTGCTACTTCTTGCCTAATTTAATTATAATTTTCTTCCCAAAATTTACTTAAATGTTTATATTAATCGCATATTGTTCGGTAAAACTGAAAGAAAGTTCTGTTTCAAGGCAGATCTCTACCTACCTGGGATGGCGAGTTTTTACCAAATTGCTGCACCATTTATCGCATCATTTTTCCGTCGCTCTTGAGAAGTTTTACCGAGAAAGTGGATATCCTTTAGACACCACCGAAAGATGGAGAACTTGCATTAATCGCATTAATACTGCTTTTGGAATGGTTTCTGCCTTTCTCTACGTTAAGGAACATCGACATCAGGAAGGATGTACGAAAAGAACTTTTCATTTTTCTCACTTACATATGCCCTAAGACCATTCCGCTAACAGCTCTTAATTTAATATTTAATTGTTTTTATCGTTATTATTCTTACCGTCAAATCCGGCGTATAACGCGCACCTATACTTTCAAGCTTATTATTTTAATTTTAGGTCTATTCACCGTATAACACGCACCCCCCTTTCTAACGAAGATATCTGATATATTAGTAGGCATTGCTCTTATGTTTCGAAGTCATTTATTCGAGGTATTATCCCAGACTTTTTTGAAAGAATAGTAGACTTCTAGAGCTACAACTCTTTTAGTTCATAATGCAAGTCGTTTCTTTACAACAAACGGTATTTCGATACATGTAGAAGTAAATTTTTCTTATGCTCATCTCTTTTGTTACTTTTAAAGTTATCGTTTTTATACCCGGCGTATAACGCTCACCTTAAGTTTCGATCCTATTTTTTGTGTTCAAAATGCGCGTTATACGCCCGGTTTACGGTACAATAATTGAAAATCTTTAGATTTCTTTACAGATAAGTGTTACTTAAACCAAAAGCTCCCAGCCTTTCCTAGATCACCGTCTTCTTTACCAGAAAAAAGTTCCACACACACCCACACAAATCCCTTCTCTTCCATAATTAATTATACCAATTAATATATTTTTGCACATTCTCTATACCTGTTTTATCTCTTTAGAATCTCAAGTAGAAGTTCATTAAAACCACTGTCAAATGTAGTAAATGTGTAGTTATGTGTAGGCTAAAAGCCAAAAGGTCTCCAGTTGAAGATGCCATTCACGCAGAATTTCTCACAAATCTTGGAAACAAAGAAACCCACACTATTTTAAAGCTTTTTAATACTATTTAGAACACAGATAATGTGCCTGCATTATGGAGCAAATCAATTATAGTTCCAATACATAAGAAGGGTAAATATCTCAGTTAGATTAAAGGATATCGCCCAATATCATTGAACAGTATCCTATGTAAAACAATGGAAATAATGGTAACAAAAAGGTTAGAATGGTTTGTGAGAATCACTTATTTTATTACCAATGAATAGGAAGGTTTCAGACAGTACAGATCTACCAGCCAACATGTTACACTTCTAAGCCAGTCGGGGAAAGATGCGCTGGACAAAAAACCCATTTTATCAGCTGTATTTGTGGATCCGTGAAAACTGCATATGACTTAGTTTGGAGAGAGCATCTTCCTCTGGAACTTTCAAGTATTAGTGTCCATTCAAACTTTTTTGGATGGTTTAAGAGTTTCCTCAGCCAATAAATCTGTAGAGCTCGATACGAAGGCCGCTATTCAAAATACAATATTCTAAGGATTGGTCTACCACAAGGAGCCATTTCCAGCTTTCTCCTTTTTAATCTGTATATAAACGACCTAACTGCTGAGTTGTAGAGCCTTGTTGGAGTTAAATGTCTGCTATATGCAGACGACCTAGTTTTATCGACAGAAACGCCTAAATATCATGCTAAAATTGAGGCAATCTTGAATAAAGTTTTGGATACCCTTGATCATTGGTGGAAAGAAAATAACATGAAAGTAAAACTGAATAAGACAGTCTCTATCAGACATTCTCTCTCACCCATCAGCCATTGCAACTGAACCTCTCATACCAAGGAATGAATGTTCTCCAAACAAATTGTTTCTCATATTTGGGCACTAAGTTCGATCGAATTGACATGACTGTCAAAATTGAAATGACCTTGGAACGTACAACTAAGAGATTAAGTCTTTTGAAAGGAATTGCTGACTCGAAATGGGGTTGATCTAAAACAACTCTAGAGTTAACATATAACATTTACATTCTGCCGCTCATTACCTACTGTTGCGAGCCTTTGGGTGCCGCATCTAAACAGGTGATTGATATCCTATAAGTGTTCCATAACCGAGTAATACGGATAATTACGGGAGCTGTGAAATCAACACCAATCGATGCTCTGTTGTTATCAACCCATCTCTCAAATGCCTATTAAATCTATTACAGAAGAACGGGCTTTATTATTATGGGAGAAAATTACGAGAATCCCAGAATGCTTATCCCATTCGAAGGAGAGAGAGAGAGATTCTCTATCCTATACCAACAAAAATCTTAAATCACAAAAAGGCTTCCTTCAGAAAACCATGGCTCTTAAAGGGTTTCATGGTTTTAATTTAATCGAACCAGAAGATCTAACAAAATCTTCCAACTCGACTGAAAGGTATGAATTTGCGCTCTCAACAGAGCTGCTCCAAGAGGTCCAAAAGAAAGAAACAGGTAGCCAAATCCTAAGGATCCTTTCTTTGGAGACTTTTGATACCTTATACCTTGAGGATGAATGGCTATACGTTTACAAGGATGGTTCCAAGTTGACAGATAACAGTAATGCAGGTGCTGGAGTTTGCTGCAACCTATTATCCTTCTATACACCAATAGGAATTCACAGCACTGCTTACGATGCCGAAATTTCAGCTATACGTATTGCTCTATCTCAACTTCTTTGCCACACAGATCGTGTTTCAAAAGTAGTTATTTTGTGTGATTCAAGGGGGCCCTCCAAGAGATATCTTCCACCAAGGCACCTTTATCAGTGGATATTCTCAAATGTCATCTGTTAATTGGCGATTTACGTTAATGCCATATAGACATTGCCATGCAATGGATTCCATCACACTGTGGAATTGATGGGAATGAAAACGCCGATTGCTTGGCGACGAAGGGGACAAAATTCTTTCAAACCTCTAACAATACAATTCCTTTTTTATAAAGCCAAAAGAATCACAATGAAATACTACAGAGAACACTTCTGGTCTAAATTCAACCAAAATAATGAACAACAAGTGTGGTTTAGCAAACTTCTTCATATTTCAAAATGGCCAGGAGATAGAGCTGTGGCCGATTTTTGAATCGCCACTGGCCACGACTGCCTGTCCAAGCATCTAAACATGATCGGCATTGCCCAAAGTCCACTTTATAAACTGTGTGACTCCAATGAAGAAATGGACGCCATTCATTTGGCACACTGCCAAGCACTCAGCTCTGAATCCATGTGGAACAGACATTGAGAGGCCAGACACAAAATTTGTTATTTATATACTATAGTGTGGACTTGTGTTTCTTTTCTTATTTTTATTTTATTATTATTTTGTTGTTGCTGTCCCTTGTTGGTTTGTTTTTTTTTTTTTGATGTTCTCTTTTTCTCATTTTGCTTGCAGTTGTCTTGTGATTCGCCATTGGAAATAAAAAAAAACCTTTAAATTCGTAAATATCGGTCGCTTTCAATGATGTCAATGTGTTTTTTCTTAGGTAGCAAAAGCTGCTGTACTTAACCAAAGCCCTCTTGAACTTACCTTCAAGATTACCCTAACTTATCCCACGCTCAGCCAAATAGGATGAAATAAATATAATTAAAAATATCTGCACTCTTACCCACAATCTAAGGTAGAGATCTGGCATTCATATTTTAGAATACACAATTCTTGATACTCATTTCTTAATTTAACATTTAGTCTTTCATTCACTCTGAATACCATAAGTTCATATTCTAAATTTCGCGATTCTACTGTATCTGCATTTGTGTGATAGGATCTAAAATCCAACTCGGTATATTCATATCTAAAACATTTCGAAATCCCTCTGTGAAACCAACACAAATAACATCTAAGTATGTGCTCGCAGAAAGTAAATTTTCCTGATTTGTAGAAATGCTGATAATTTGGGGGAAAAGAGTGTCTGTATTTAGCTACACCTAGATTTCCTTTGAACAGAAGTCCCCCCCAAACAGCTGTAACGTGTGTGTTTTTAATTAAATTCAATTTAACACCTTGTAATAGTAAATTTATTTTTTGAATAATTTAAATATGTTTGTCAAGTAGATGTTGTCAATATCAGATGTAATAATATTTTTGCGTAGTTTTTCGTCTGTTTTCTAGAAAGTCCAATGTTGAGTTCAAATAGATTGAAAAAAATAATTCGAGCCAAGAAACTTCTGTACGCAGCAGCAATTACCATTTCACTTCAAAATTACCTAAAGAATCAGTTATACAATGAATTGTTTCTAATCTTATTGACTGCTCTAACGTCGTAATCAGGGCTTCGAACCGGAATTGAACCGAAAACAGGAAAAAAACGTTAGTTCAGTCGGAACGAAAACCGAAACTGAACCGAAAAAAATCGTTTTATTTCGGTTCCACATATCTTCAGTCATTTTGTTACAGTAGCTAACTCTTATCAATATTTTCTAATTTAACAACCATATAATTATCATCATTACATGTACATTGCTTCTCGGTTTTTTGTTTTGATGTTCACTAGTACTTTTCTGTCTCAGTTTCACATAAAACTACTTGCAGAAGGCAGATTGAATTAATTTGAATGTACTAGATTTTTAGAAAAATATCAGTCTGAGTATATTTCTCGCATCTCAGCATGCAATCATCCACGAATGTTTGTAGACTATTTCTGTAGATAAACCAGAATCACATAAATCTAATTGTCAAGTGCGATTTTGATGATGGATAAAAAAGCCAATGCTCGCCTCTCTCGGTTCATCATTCGTATCGTACGTTCTGGTTAATTGTATCAATTTACATGCCAATTAAAAATAATAATATCTTTTAAATTTTGATAGAATTACATTTTATGTTTTTTTTATTTTTTTGTTTATAAGAGAATAACATTTTTAGTGAAAATAAGAATATACATAAAATAAAATTATTTATTCGGAACTGAACAGAAAAGCGTTATTTTTGGCGGAACGAAAACCGAAACTGAACCGAAATATTTTTTTTAGTTGAACCGGAACGAAAACCGGATTTAAAAAAAATTACGGTTCGAAACCCTGGTCATAATGGTCGCAACGCCCGAATGGCATTCAACAAGACTTTCTTGCAACCCAAAGTTGACGACAAATAACACAATGTACAACGAATACATTTCGTACTATTTGCTTCAAATGTACTATATAACTTTTACAATGCCCTATCAATAGTTCAAGCAGGATCAGTAGCTGCTGACAAATTATTACGAATAGGAGTTTCTTTCTCTTGAAAAAACTTGTTCATCGTATTAAATATCGATTCTTCCTTTGTATCGATTTCTAAGTTTTAAGCAAATGTCAGCTTTTGACAATTTGTTCTTCTTTTATGAAACAAATACTTGTTATTTGATTGAACTGATTCATCGAGTTGAATGGGATACCCGCAAGCCCTTAAATAATCACATAATGTTTCAACGTCTTTAGAGATTTCATTAATTCTTACTTTGCACTGAATTATTACTCGAAATTTTTTTATACAATATCTGATGACATCTAATAAGGAAGAACAATCTTGGTTATACTTTTTTGACTTCCAGAAAGATTAGTTCTTTGTCAATTGTGAGTGATTTTTTTCACATTTGCCATTAACTATGAAATATTATGATGTTCGTAGTCCCTCATCTTGTTTAGAAGACAATAGAAAACGGTTTGATATAGTTGGGTGTTTTAAATATTTCTTTTCCTGCACTTGAAAATAGGATAAAACTTTAGCATCTTTATTGGAGCTATTTTATTCAATTCCTACTCTCTATTAGTTCCCCCCCTCTCTCCTTATATATATATATATATATATATTTCAAATTTCCAATCGTTAATAAAATAATTTCTTTTCAATTCAAGTTGAAATACATTTTTTAAAACTTGTAGTGGAGGAAACTCGATGTTTCAAATCTTAATTGAATAATTCAACTAAAATCGAAAGCAACCAAAAGAATATAGAAAGAAAAATTGTAGCGAAATGGATAGCCCCCCTGAGATTTCTGAGAAAGTTTCCCTATTTTATGAGAATAATTCAATGTAATGAAAGAATGTAGAGTAACAAACAAACAAAATATCCCTCTATAGAAGGGAAAAGGGGGCAAAGAAAATGGCTTTCTACTTAATGTTGTGATTCTGTCCTAGGCACATATTTATATCAATTGTAAGTATTTAATAAAAAGTAACTGAAATAAAATTCTTCTTTGTTGACATGAGTAGGAATTAAATTAATTTTTTGTTATCTATATATTATTTTTTGAAACGCTGTTGTAGCTTAGAAGACTTCCTTTGGAGACCTTGATTTGGCAAATTCAAACATTCTCAATACAGACATTTCTTCTTAGATTCAGACATTTTGAAATAGAAAATTTGTCACGGTTTAAATAAATTAACCTTTCATATTATAATTTTAAAAATATATTAAAGTTTTTCACCGCCAATATATAGATTATATGGGTTTCAAAATCGTATATAAAATTGAAATATCACTTTCGGTAAAACCAGAGAATTATTTGGATATTTTTGTAGAAAATATGCTAACGGCTTAATATTAAAAACCGGAAGAGATCTATTCCGTCCAATAGTGAAGATATAGACAATTTTTTTCAACAAACGACTAGGCGCAGCTAATTAGAAATCTTCTATCATAGAAATTAAGAGAGTACAGATGGGCTCGAGTGTGCACATCACCAATATTGCTCATTTATCGCTCACAATGATGTCACTTGTTCTTATTTTGGCTCAAGAGAGATTTCATGTTATATACACTCAAGAACATTGAAAACAGTGACCCAAGAAGGAAGCTAAGTACAATCGCTAAACTTTGCAAATAAGTACAGCGTAATGTGATATGCAAATGATCCAAGTTTTGTGCCAATACGCATGCTCATACACGCCGAGGTGGCGCTACAATCAGGAAGACGGTGCTATATAAGCCAGCGCAAATTCGAAGATTCATAAACGTGACGATTACCCGCCGATTGTAGGAAGACTTCGGTAAGCGAAACATGCCAGGTAAACGTGCTAGAAGACATTTCTCACAGTTAAGCGAGTTTGAGAGGCTGGTCGATGCGTCGTGTTGCTGGCCAGGTAGATCGTTCGGAGTGTGCCGTTAGAAATTGTTGGGAGCAGTGGACACGAGAAGGTACCCAAGCGCGGAAAACCGGGTCTGGAGCGACCAGGAAGACCACGAGGAGAGAGGATCGAAGGATCGTGTGGCAAGCACTTGCGGACCTCACAGTGACTCGTTCAACGATACGAGCAGACGTAGGCGTAGCAATTGTTCCACAAACAATTTCCAGACACCTTGCAGAAGCAAATCTTAAATCCAAGCGACATTTCCATGCACTCCCTTTAACACCGGAACATCGGCAACTGCGTCTACAGTGGTGCCAAGCCAGATCAATGTGGAATGTCACAGATTGGCAAAAGGTTGTGTTTAGTGATGAATCCCGGTTTGTATTGGCGACAGATGATAACCGTATACGGGTGTGGAGGCGACCTGGTGAGCGGTACAATTCCCCCACACTGTTTTACGTCACACTGCCCTCACAGCTTGTGTAATGGTCTGGGGGCCATAACCTATGATAGCCGGTCCACTTTAATTGTGATGTGTGGAACCTTAACGGGCTAACGTTACGTTGATGATATTCTTCGACCCCGTGTAGGACCTTTCCTAAATGGTCTCCCAGAAGCAATTTTCCAGCAAGATAATGCTCGTCCGCATACAGCAAGAGTGGCTCAAGACTTCCTACGTCATTTTCAGACTCTTCTATGGCCGGCCCGCTCCCCCGATTTGTCCCCTGGAGAGCACGTGTGGGATCAGCTAAAACGGCAGATGCCATTGTGTCACTCTGTACATGATTTAAAGTTGACTGTTCAAGATTTGTGGGCCCATCTGACTCAGGACAACATAATGTGTCTAATCAACTCAATGCCGGACCGTGTGGCGGCATGTATTGCAGCTGGAGGTGGTCCAACGCGCTATTGAAGTTGCCCAGTATTTGTGTCGTTGCACACCCTGTATTCGTTTAATTGTCTTGTTTTTGAGATCAAGTGAATCTCTCATCTGTGTCATTATGTGTATTAAATTTCATTTCAATCCGATGCTTACTTCTTGGGTCGCTATTTTCAATGTTCCTGAGTGTATATGATAACTGGACTAGAAAAGTTCAACTTGATTATGCGCTTTCATGGCCTGCGTATAATGCAATATTTAATTTTCGAACAGCATTCTGGGATTATTATTGCTCTTTGAGTCTTAAAACTTACAACTTAACTTGTTTCTCGGAATTCACTCCCCGCAAAATCATGATTTATCACTCTACTAAATACCATTAAGTATTTTTTAGTATGATTTTATTCTTTTATAGATAAATTAAATTCTTTACAGACACCAGGACTCTAGAAGCTGAATTTTCAAATACCACAAGTTGCAACAATAATATATATAGTCTTCATGTGACTTAGAATTGGCAAGGAGACGATAATATTCTTGGTAGAGCGTGGAGAGTGTGTGAAAGTCTTATTAATGTCTCATTCTAAAGCTGCACGAGAGCTATTGGCGACGTCCCTCGTCATTTTGGTCAGGTGATGAGGGTGACACCTGAGCTCTCTCTTAAATTCCACACCAACGGGTGGATGTTTCAACCTCGACATATTAATGTGCATAGGCCCCCTCTGCACGGCGAATCTTCGGCGGTACTTGGCTTGAACTTCTGGCATCCCAGTCCCGAGTCCGTGTACTTGATCACTAGGCTACCGCAACCACTGCTCAAACTAGAAACTGTTTTATTTTGAAACTAATCCAAATGATCTGTGAATTTGAGATTTATGAAGAGCAAGCAAGTTATGGATGTCGTGAAGAGAAAAGATGTATATGTGTGTTTACCTTGTTTAAATTTACTTACATTTTAACTGGCGAAGTACACAAACATAGTAAGACATTCCTTGAGCTATACTTGCCCTTTATAAATTTGAATATGTACACTTTTGCTTATTTGTAATGCTTTATTCTGTAAATAAATCATTGGTAGCACTCATTTTTTGCAAAAACATACTTCATTGCGTGAACCACATCTGTGCTTTCCAACTGGCCAACTCATTGATAACACTACACCGAATCGACATATAGGTATACAGATGCAAATTTCAATTGAATGCCTCAGTTCCCCAATCGATTAACTCCATGAAACCAAAAGTAGAGAAAACCAGTGGCGTAACGTACCCCCCGCAAGCCAGTATCGCGGAGGAATTCTAGAGGGCCTAAAACCTGACTTTGCAGGAGGTCCCTTATGCCACTGGAGAAAAGGGATACAATAGTGTACCTTTTTAAAATTTCTTCCAAATTATGAATTCAAATAAACGTCGTAGACTGTTCAAAATTGTCATTTAGTGATATAAGTAGAGAAGTTTGTTTTGAATGTATACAATTTAGAAGTCAATTAAGTGCTTAAATAATGAAATTTTAAAGAAATTCAGAAAGTGGAGTTAATTCATTTAGCAAGTTAAGCACTCAATTTTTAGTGTGTATTTACGCGATAACTATAAGATAAAAGCTTTGGATTTATGAAATGAGTTTTCTCGTGAAAATTTTAGGCATTTCCTAGAAGTATTTGATTTTATTAATTTCTTAAATAGGTAGGCAACACATCACTTTTGACTGTCTTAAGGCGGTCTTCGGTAAAAGTACGAGAGCTTGAACTAAACACATTTTTAGACAGAAAAATGCCTCCAGTTTCATGGAAAGTTGCTACATTATACCTCTGCTAACAATATAGGGTTTTAAAAATTTCAAAATATTTCATGAATACTTTCTTTTTCATTTTAATACGTGAAGGCATAGTCCATTTAACATTACGATATAGAAGAAAAATCGCGAAACACATTTTATACCAGAAAAAATGAACCAACCCGTTTAAAAATTGGATATATGATAAATAATGCTGCTCTCTAAAGGATAGTGAAGCTAGAATATCATATTAATGTTTCATTTCTTTTATATCTGAAAAAATGTTCCGAATTCGGGTCCTATTCTTTAACATTAACCGAAGACAGCCTTAAGGTACTAGTCCGGTGTGACGGCCGAAATTTCGACGTTTTCTTATGCTTTTTTTTACAAGAAAATAAAATGTGACCATTTTGCAATTTTTTCATGTTTTATTAGTATTTTAAAGTGTACAAAAAAAAATTTTTTGACTTAATTTTATATTAATTTGTTTGTAATCTTTTATGTCAAAGGGGAGTTCCCGAAAAAAAGGGAGCTGTTTTGGAGAAGCACACAGCCTTCCTGAGTCATCTAAAATAAATAAAAAAAATCAAAGATATTATTCCTCTGTAGATTTTATTCTATTGAACTAACCAATAATATGCATATTAAAATGAAAAAAAAATGCCGCACTTGTGAAAAAAAAAGTTCTCAAAATCTAATTTTTTTCATTGATAAATTGTTTAAAGAAATTAATTTATTATTAAAAAATTGAATGTTTTAAAGGTTAAGTATTCAGCTATGTGTGTCTAGAATAACAGGTCAAATTTTTAGCTAAATCGATTTAATAGTTTTGAGTCAGTGCTTCCCCAAAATTTCAAAAACTTGGTTTCGAGAAAAATGAGTTTAAAATTTTGACAATACTTGCATTAATCAGCTATGCTTGGTGCATAGAGAAATTCTTCCGTTTCTTCAAAGTTATTGTTTTCAGCGGCTTTGTTGACTCTTTTGCAGTTTTCTCTCTTCCCTCAAAATTCATGTATTGGCAATAGTGTCAGCGTAGTCCCTGACTGTTTGACCTATTATGACGCCCATCACCTCCATAACTTTGAATGTAGGGGGAAAAACCTTCATTAATATTATGCAAAGTCAGGTTCTGGACCCCAAGTCGGATTTCACAAAGAATTCCAATACCATAACACAACAAAGGTTTTGGACCCCCTATAGTCCTGGGCCCCCCGGAGATGAGAGGGTGTACGTTAAGCCACTGTTAAAGATGCAGGCAGCCGTATAAGGTGCAATTTCCAAAACGTTTTTCCCAGTCAAAGTATGCTTCGGAGCGAAATTCCATACACAGGGATTGAAACTTTTATTATTTTATCATACATCTTTTCCACAAATCGTAAGATGTTAAAAGTCTCGTACACTGGTTGTATAAGATTTATAAATTGCTCGTCAAATAATCGCTCTCTTGATTTTGCGCTTGCAATTGTTGATATTTGCACCAAGAATCTTGGCAGTCAAAGTGCCGAGGGTTTTGTACACTGTACAAAATTCTTATTTTTTGTCTTTATCAATCGAAAAGGTTCGCTATAATATGCATACCTACGTATCCTCGAATAATAGTGACGGAAGGACAATAAAAGAGGGCCGCTGGTGCGTCAACACACTTTCGTAAACACTACGGAGAGCTCTCTTCTTTTGGCTATAAATTTAAAAATATTAAAAATGCAGGTGTGAAAATGTACATTTTTAAGAGGTTTTTATTCCGAAAAATATAAAAAAAGAAAATCAATCAATCGATTTTTGAACCTGTCCCACCGGACTACTACCTTAATGCCTCCTCCTATTTGCGTCTGGATCCAATGCCACCCTCTTGAAGGCTCTAGGAGCCCACTGGGGAGGGATGGTACCACTCCCATTGATTGATTGATTGAATATTAACGTTGCACTGCTCAGCTACACGAGGGCTTTTGGCGACGGACCACGTAATTTTGAACCATGGTCAAGTGACGTGGACGACACCTGAGCTGGCACCCCCTCTCCTAACTACCACACCACACCAACGGGAAGACGTTTCAGCTCTCGACAGATTTAACGTGCATCGCTGCCCTACACGGCGGGTCTTTAGTGGTACTGGGCTCAAACTCGTGACAAGGCAAGCCACGATCCGATACCTATACCACTCGGCTACCGCGGCCACACCTCGCCCGTAGGAACTTATGCTTTAAACGTAACAAGAGGGACACTAATATTTTTAGGATTAAGAAATAACATTGTCTGAAAAAATATATAACTTAAATATGTTTATGTAATAGGATTTATAACAAATTATTAAAACAAAATTATTACCATACATTTGATTGATATTATAAAACTGTACAGATCCGAAAAATGGTAATGGATTTAAGCTATCAGTTTGAACAAAGACTGCTTAGTAATGATTAGATGGACATGAAAACGCAAAATGCAGCACTACAAAAAGTAAATCTTAAATTAATTTATTTCTATCTTCTCAAACACGTACATGCGGCCGAGCCCCCGTATGTGTTTTTAAAAGCTTCTTTTTTCCCATCAGGTGAATTGCTATTATTTCAACACGCTAATTATTACAAGGCATATTTTGTTAGTCTTATCAATATTAAAAAATTATAAGTACTGGATATATTTTTGAAAGATTGTGCATAATTACTGTTGTCAAGTCTTAGAAATTTATTTTTTTATCTCGAAATACATTTATATTTACTTCATTTACATTCAACGTAATCTACACATTCATTTCTAAATTCGTTATTTACTTACATCATTTAAATTATTCCACGTGAATATAGAACTGTTACACTTACGAATACTTTGCATATAAAAAACGACAAACTTCCATTCTGGTTAGCGAAGCGGTTAAATTTAAGATTAAGTGTAAACACTAGTAGTTGGTTGGAATAAAAGGTCGCATCTCTCGTACGCATAAATCAAGTTTCAATTTGAAAATTATTCGTTGTGCCCTGGAATGTTGTAAACCGCAGCAAAGAAACCGCAATTTTGAGCACATTTAAAGATCTGAAAAATTATCTTTAGTATTGAATGTATCATCAAAGAATAAAATAAATGAAATAAAATAAAATAAGATAAATTAAGACGAAAAAAAATATTTACCCTCATATATCAGAAAAAGTTATTTTTTTATTTTTTACGGAGCGTTTTGTTATTTATGCCTGTTAGAGAGAGCAATGCTTCTATTTTATTTTTAAATAGTTCAATAAGCAGCATTAAATATAATTCCAAGTTTTTTTCTGTCGTTTTCATCAAAAATAATCTTCAATTGTTTCCCAAATTTTCTATACATATTTCAACCACATTTGTTTGCTGTCATAACATAAATGAAACAAAATACATTGATAGTGTATTTATTTCATTCTACCTAACCTTACTTTGTTACAAACAAATACCTTAAAAACGCACATAATGTCTCAAGAATTCTTAGAAAAACCGAGTTTTTATGAGGATGTTTTTTTTTTGTATTTTTTAATCATCAAAACGTAATAAAAAGCAGAAAATAAGACCATAAACTTAAATATAAAAGTAACCGAGTGAAAACGTTACGTACAAAGGTCGTTAATTTAAATAAAATATCTTCTCAGAACAAATTAAGACTACGATAGTTTTATACAGAAAGAAAATTTCAATCAAAATATATTATTTATTATGCTGTGATGAAAGTAGCATAAATTGCTGCATACAATATTGTATATAACAGTATGAAATATTCATTTAACCTACACTTTAAATAAAAACACATCAGATTAAATTAAGTATACAACAGTAAAGCCACATTGGCGTCAATTCATTGATTCCTGGATAAAAAATGAGAAACAAAATTTCTCCTAGAATAGTTTTAAAATCAAGGTCATCTCTTGGAGGAATAGAAACCAATTAATATGTGATATATTTCATACCGCTTAACATTCAACTTTTAATAGTACATGAAAAAAAAATTTAATACACGCTCTATAACATAAAAAGGGACTTTCCTTTTAGCGAATCCATTATCCTTCGTATCCAAGGAGTTACCCGAATAGAAGGAAATTTCATATGCACACACCCTTCGAATTAACTTTGGTTGCCAATGACAAACTATCTGGAACTCCAGCTCATTACAAAGGAGCATCTGGATATTGCAAAAAAGAGGACATTCCAATGCTAAGGCATAACTTCCATATAAATGTAGCTCCTTCGACACACGTGGATTGTAGCAATACCTCGTGAACGAATTTGCGAGCAGTATGAGCAGTTGTCACCATTTAAGTGGGGAAATGCAATTTAAATAAAGGAAGCAGGGTCATCAAATCACATAAGTGGTTGACATTTGGAACAAGCAATGCTACTAAATGACGAGGGGAGCTATGGCCGTACCGAGCGTCAAGAAAGTAACCGTGTGAGAGTTAACTACACAAAGAGAAGTCCAATCAGTGCTCACAGACCCTTATCACAGATCTTAAGTGTAAGAAAACACCGTAACAACAACGAACATTGATAGACAACTCAGCGAATGGGGTGACTGAAGACATGGAAGCCCTTATGCCAGCTGCACCTGATCATTACACAGAGTCAGGAGCTTGGAAAGAAGTACCGGGTGCATTCGACTTGGAATCTCCCACAATGTAGAATTGTTTTTCAGTGATGGGTTATGATTCAAACTGAGCCCTGATTATCAAGAACGAAGCGTCTAGAGACGTCCAGTACAGTAATGGGATAATCATATGACTACTGTCCACCGCACAGCCTGACAACCAGGAGCTATAGTACAAGATTAAATTTCAGTTGATTGTCATCCGAGACACTCTTACAGCACGGCAATGAGTCGCGCGAGATGGGAGAATCTATTCTCCGTAGTGTTGTCCTTCATTTAATGGATTTGTGTGGATACATTTCAAAAGGAGTGCCCGGCCGCACACGGCACGCTATTCTGCAGCTTGTTTTTGTGCTTCTCCAACACTTCCCCTGCAGGAACGTTCACCATATTACTCGCAATAAGGCATTTTGGCCTCTGTGAGCAGGCGTTTCCCACCGTACCAGGATCACGCCTAGCAAACTCGCCAGATTAAATATATATGACAAGCAATGCAGAAAGGAGATATCCACGAGTCCCAATGAGCATTGGGATAACAGCATACATTAGGCCTAGAAGTAAGCATGTGACGAATCTGTACGGAACCTTTCCACTAATATTCTTAGGCGTCTTTTTGGGGATTATAAATTCGCGTGTATTTCCAATCAACGCCAAAAATCTAACGATATATGCAAAATAGATACGGTATTTAAGTAGGGCGTAGTAAGCTATCAAGAATGAAGGCCATTGAGCCAGTAGCAGTAGCCTCAAGTTTGGAGGATTCAATTTGATTGGGATCTTGAAGATTTACTGTTAGTGATCTACGAAGACATCTTGTGAAGATACCTAGGTAGTGACAGGTGATATAGTATAGTATAGTTTATTATCGCTGAAAACAATCGTTAATTTAATGAAATTAGTTTAAGTTAATGAAAGCTAATAATTCGAGTTACGTGTATTTCTCGGACCTCCGATTTCGGTAGACCTTATTTGATCTTACGCGTAATTATTGATTAATTTCATCATTCGTAATTTAATTTAATATTAAAGGTAAATCCCTTTTGTTTGACGTAACATAGAAATATTATATGTTATTAGAGTTTCTGATATTTGAATCGATATAATAAATACAAATTATTACTATACAAATGGCTCTTAGTGATTCTTTGCCTGAAATTAATCTTGGTGTCCAGGGTGGAACCCAAGGGGGTTCTAACAAGCATTGTTCCTTTTTGTAGTTTTTATACTTGTACTTTTTGAATATTCATATCCTATGTAATCGTTTCGTTTTCTATACATGTACTTGCAGTCAATCGAATTTCGTTCTATTCGATTCAATTCTTTTAGGTGCGTCACTTTTTATGCTATGGAGTTTATTTCCAATATTACGTATAAAACTACGAAAGAAAAAAGAAGCTTCAAATTAAGTAAGACTTAAAAAGTATGATATACAGACTAAAAATTATAATCTACCCTACAATCAAAAGGACGGATTTAGTATAACTAGACACAAGATGTAGTTCATATTTAAAAACTATTTTGATTGTTTTAAGACTTCTTAAAAGCAGTAAAAACACCTTCTGGATCTCAATATATAACTTTTATTAGATATTAAATTTTTCGCAAGAAAAACTGGATTGAGTAGTCAGAAAATAACACATTTCTAATAAAATTAACCTGGAAATAATTTTAGAAAAAAGTATGAGAAAATAGCTTAATTGCCAAAAAAAAATGATTTTACTTTTGAAATCTAGAATGAAGGGGCTATTTTTAAGCCCAGAATTCCACTAAGTACTGGATTTCATTTACAAGTTTTGTAATCATTTTAAAAAAACTAATTAAATATTTTCAGATGCTTGTGCTGAAATTGGAATTTTTCTTAAGACCTTATTAGAAAATAGTGCTCCCTATGACTTCGTAGAAAATTTGAAATCGTAATTATTACTTTTTTTTTACTTTGAGTGATAATTTTCTTTTTCTCCCCCTATACTGAACGAAATTGAATAATATTTGTAATATGTATTGAAGATATCCACGCCTTCGAATGCCAACTGATCTGATGTCATTCTATTTCACAAAAAGCATCATACCTTGTTATATTAAGTCGCAGTCAGATGATACAAATTCCTCATCCAAATGTCTGCATTGCATTAAGAAATTTAACTTGTACAACACTTTCTTCTTCGTATAATAATTTCAAGTAGGAAATTTCAAACAACCCTAACTATTTGCGAGATTATATAACCCACTGCTCTGACATTGACATTATACTGACTTTAGATACAAATTAAATTTAGCAAAATGACAACATTTTATTCTATAGCTCCAGTATCCTTAAGTTTCACTTTTATATTGTTTTTATTTTGTTTCCAATGGTATCTCTCGCATGACATTTTTCAAATTTTCTGATTTCTTCCGAAAATATCAATCAAATGACTCATTTTCTCCTTAAATAACACCACATCCTAATATCAAAACAAAATTAGCACTCTAAGACCCTGCTCAAAAATGTAAGTTTATTAGGAATCTGAATAAAAAACTGTAAATGAAGAAAAGTTTTGTTGAAAGTCAGAGGATTTATTGATATTGTAAAATTAGGGTAAAAGAAAAATATGTATCGATAAAAGGAATAATTTATGTTAAAACTATCAATAACATATGATTTCTCCGATAAAAATGAGTTTTAATAAATAGTATAGTTTTCCTGAGCAAAATAGCACATCTATCGGTATCTATCTAGTAGACATCTATCAAGTAGACGGTTTAGGATATTTTCTCTCATTCTCTTGTAAAGCCCTCGTGTAGCTGAACAGCGCGACGTTAATCTTCACTCACACTCACTCATTCTCTTGTAGAAGAGTTTTCCGACTGCTATTTCTGGGAACTTTTCTATCGAATCAACATTCTCAAACATGTTCCACAAGGTTCATGTCAGATTGGAAAGTTTCCTTTGTGGAAAAGGAACAAAATCTGTCCGTAGATATTCCCCCCTATATTGCCCTATATCACACTCACTGAGTTCCAGGATTCTAGGGATCCCAAAGCCTAACGGACGCCCAGTACGTATGGTTTTGCAATCATTTCTTATCATCCAGCTTGGAGTCCAAAACTGGACTCTGAAGGGGCTAAAATTCACCTTTACGCCACGACCTCTGGTAGAAATACCACTCTGTACCCCCTCATCCTCAAAATCTATCCTTTTTTTTTTCTTATTCTACAAAAGCTGGTTTATTCCATTTTTATCCCAAAGCGGATCCTTGAAGATAATATTGATCCATTCGTTGCTTTTACAGTGAGGTGCTTTATGCTCTTTACGGTAGGAAATTAACGCGTGATATATATATCTCCCTGTTTACGAAATATAAACCATAGATTCGAGAGCATACATTTCAAAAAAACTTAGTCGATTTTGAACAGTTTGAGTGAAAATATTGAGATGTCAATAGCAATTACAATGAAGTAGTTCTCACATTACAGTTTCTTTCTAAACCAATTAATCTGGTCTGGAACTGATTAAGTACCTGTCTTAATTTTGTGTTGTAATTCCCTTACTTTGGCTACAGCTTCAAAAATAATCAAATTATCAGAAAAGGACATTATTTTGAAAATTTCTTAAGTATTACTTCCAGGTTATAGATTCGACTAAATCATGCTGTTGGGACATCGCATTAAGTCAATATCTTTTTCTTTTTTTTATTTTCCTCTTGAATATAGAACTTTGTATATCAGTTTTCTCTTCTCCGCAATGCGTAATTTTCAACATCACATACAAAATCTGCGTATTCGCAAGCATATAACATATAACAGTTGATCTTTTCCATCTAATACATATATTTCGTATTTGACATAAAGGACGATTAGGGTAGCTTCGTTCTAAGATCGCAATATTTTTCGATTGTGCTGAGCAAAGTATCAACATTGTTCCATGTGTGTTTAGATCTCACCCTCATACTTATTTGTTTAATATCATTATACCATTAGAAGTAAATGAATAATTTCTTATCTGATGTTTGAAGAACTATGCAGTGAACCAAGGATTAAAATTTTAATAAACATCATTTATCGAAAATATTACGTACTTTTCATCTTAGTCAATCATTTACATTTGTGGAATGAAGCTTTATTCTGCCTTTAAGAACAACATTATTCAGTGAAACACTAACTTTTTCTCTCTCTCTCTCTCTCAATAACTCTATTCTAACTTTAAAATTTTATTTCAAGGATATTTCGCGCTTTTTGTGACACTCCGGTCCTTCCCAGCATAACGTTTCACGTTCAATCTTTCAGCTGCGAGCAATGAAAGTAAATGTTCTTTTCCAGACTGGATAACAGATGAGAGTAATCTGGATGTGAGTACTATATTCAGGTGTGATAGTGGAATCTTAAAGAATAATTTATTAATGTAGATTCATTTTGTACATCACATGATTTGAAATACACAGATTAAGTAAATTTTTAATAAAGGGATTTTTTCAATTCACTTGGTAATTTTTTCCAATTACAGCCTCTCAAGAGTTATATATGATATACCTTCTGTCAAAACAGAATTTGTATAACAAGTACGGATATACTTGAATGTTATTTTTTCAAAAATATACAAAAATACTCCGAGCAATGTTTAAAATGAAAAGCAAAAGTTAATTTCTAAATAAGTTAACTTCATTAGAAAATGAGATTAGTTCAATGGTAGTGGTCCCAAATAAAATAATATATAAGTATCAAATATAATAACACATAACATACACAACTCCTTGATTATCTTTTAAAAGTATCAAAGTTTTAACAACGTGAAAAGGGATTTATAAGAAGGATCTTTAGAGATTGGAGTCTCATCTGAAAAACATGAAGAAAGGAAGGGATAGGCCAATTATAGGTCAATCTAAGATATTTTATTTCTGTAAAACCTTTATTTCTCTTGTATCGTAAGATTTGACAAAACTTTCTTAGTAAAATTTGTTTCCAACAGAGAGATTTCTAAAATTTGTATTAGTTACGTACACTCTATAACAAAAAAAAACCCACCAAGAAAGAGTTGTCCGATAGAGGGCGGGTAGAAAGATTACGTATAGAATAAAAAATTAAAATTTCAGAAAAATTGAATTATTTTTTTCAGAGTTATACAAGTTACAAAGTAACGAGCTCAATAAGGGGTTGATTCACCTCTGGCATGGATGCAAACTACCACACGACGTGACAGAGTGATAAAGCACCCTGATGGTCTCCTGCGGTATTTCTTGGCAAATTTGCTCCAATCAACATTCCCTGGCAGATGCTTTCAAACTCTGACAGTTGCTCGTAATGAGCTCGAATCCTGCGGCGAGGCATGTGTTCAGTTGTTCAAAGGTCTCCTAAATCTCAATGCAACCGAAATTTCAGATTGCGAATCGCTTGCTGAGTGCACAGTTCCGATGCGGTTCTTTCGTTGGACACCCAATTTGAATCCTTTGCATGTTGGATTCAAATGTCTTTGCATGCGAAATTTCATTACAATTGGGTAACTTGGTCTTAGTGCTATAGAGTGTATATAGTAGATCAAAGTAGCCATATTTTTTTATCTTCAATCTATATTTGTAAGTAATAAAAAGGAAGAATTAGTCAAAAGAATGTGTTGTGTGTGTATACCTAGGAACCGAACAATATGTCATTTTATATCATATATGTTTATGTACAAGTTATTGCACTCTCTATATAAAATACGATACAATTCCTTTCTTAAATAACCCTTAGACAAACATGCCAACAATGGACGACGATGTATTTCAAAATGATCTTAAGCTAATGGAGTATAAAACTACACAAGTGATCAAATAATTCAGGATACCTCCAAAACGAGAGGAGTATATATAAGTATGCCTCCACAAAAAATTTTCTTTTTATAAAAATGTCCTTCAAGTCAACTTACTCAAACATTGTTGAATAGTTTCAAGTGACGCGAGGGTTATTGGTAATAAACCTTGTAATTCTGTGCCTCGGTTAAGTGATGAGGATGAGACCTGATCTGGTAATCCCCTCTCCAAGCTTCCACACCATGCCAATTGAAGGACGTTTGAGTCTCACACGCTTAAAGGGGATCAGCCCTTCCTCACGGTAGGTCTTCAATGGCACGAGGATTCCAATCAATGAATCGACAGAAATAAGGCGGGCCACGAATTCTTTACCATAACTACTGGAGTACAGCAGCCAAATTAAAATATTGAAAATCTATATTTAATTTCGGGTCACAGTTAATTAATTTATCAAAGCTTGAAAATTGTAACTTCAAACGACAGTTTTTAAAAACAAATAAAGTCAAATGTTGAATTTTTTCTTTACAAGCTGCAGAAAATTTTATATAAATATATATATATATATATATATATATATATATATATAAGTATCGAAAAACTGTGTCAAAATTGGAAAGCATAAGTGATGTGGATATTTTAAAATAAATCATTTTGAGTGAAAGCTATTAAAATAGCTGGTCTTTTTAGTGGGAGTCAATTGCTTAGAGAATTTTTCTTTAAACAACTTTTGTCAGCATTTAATTTTTTGAATTATTGTTTTTTAATACACACAGAATAGTAAAACTAAATATTTCAGTTCAAAAACAAATGCTAATATACAAAAAGAGGTTCTTAAAAATAATATTCAGAATATACCAATTTCCATTTTCTAAAAATTATTAATCTCATGCGCTTATAGATACACTTCTCTATTTACCTTTTGGTTAACAATCATGTCAGAATATAAATTATTATTATTTAAAAGGCAATTATCATTTGAAAGTTTTAATCACTGACTGAGAAATATAAAAGGAATTTGGATAAATTAAATTTATTAATCCTAATGCAGAGTTCAAATCTCATGAGGCGGGTTCTGTGTTTTTACTATACAATAAATATTTTCTAACTTATACATGGAGAAGTGAGAGAACTTGTTTTTAGAACCAAGAGAGTTAAATTATGAAGATGGCATTCAGATGCGCATGCGTGTTTATGTGGGCCTCTGTGACTCAAACCAACCTAAAAAAGAATGGAAAAACACAACAAACTCATGCTTCAAAAAACATTAGCTTTCTGAATGTAACAAAGAGAATAATACAAGGGGAGTCCCTATGCTGACAATGCTAAATTGAACAATTGGATGTATCTTTTGGTCAGAAAACTATTAAACACATATAATGACTCAAAATTTTGTCAGTATATTAATAGACGTTTATATTTATGCTGAAGTGAAATTTTTTGAATATATAGTTAAATTTTTCAAAAACAAACTTTTACTGAACATCACTAGAAATTGATTGAAAATTGTCGTTTTTGTTACAATGCCTGCTCTAAAACCAAATGTTTAAGGAATATCTCAAAGCACTCACTTCAGAGTATATATAATTATCTATCAGTAATATGCAGTAAACATTTCAGGTGCATTCATTCAATAGATTCTGAGAAACCAGTACACACAGTTTTAAAACATCAATTGGAGAAAATTGTAGTTTTAATATAAAATGTTACTTCAGCACAAGAATTATGAATTACAACCTTTTTTTTTAAACATTAACTTCTCCTCATTTACTTTTGTGACTTTTTTCTTTTCTTTAGATTATCTAGAAATTGCATATGTAACTTCAATATACCCTTATCATATTATTTTGTGGTATTTACAGTATTCTGTACTAATTTTTTAAGAGTTTTCATGAATTACCATCATAAAAGCTAACCATAAAGGATCTTAAATATCATATATATTTTTACATTTATTTAAAGTATCAGAATTCAAGAGTTTCTGTAAATATTAGGCAAATAGATTCTAAAATAACCCCAAACAGACTGTTATATGTTTTCAAACTAAATGTATGTATTTTTATGCAAGCTTCGTGCAACAACAAAGGGCATTGCATTGGAGGTATATTCAGGTACTTTTTACAAGGAAACTATTCAACACTAAAGCTTACAAATATGTTTGTACATTAAATAAATATTTATCTTTATACAGAAGTAAAACTTTAAAAATAAATTGTTCAGACTGTTTAAAAATTACTTTTTGCAGAGTACAGTTAGGAGTTTAATAAAAATTGTCGCCTTTTTATGTTACAACATCTGCTTTTTATTTAAATGTCTTAGGAATAACTCAAAAATTTCACTCCAGTATGCAAAAGTATATATAAAGAATATATAGTATAAGTATCCAGTGCATGCATACAGTATATTTATAGAAAAAAGAACACATAATTTAAAAAACATAATTTTTAGAAAACAGTAGATTTTATATAAAATCTTACTTTATCAAAAAGATCCTGCACTGCAGCCAGAGAGAGAGTTTTTATCTTTTTTTTAAATTTTACCTTTTTCTTTATTTCTTTTTAATCTTTTTCCTTCACTAATTTTCTTGGAAATGCATAAATTGCCTTCATTAGTCTTTCCCTATCGAGACATTGGATAGCACTTACCCCAGGTTCTACTCACATTTTTTTAAACATTTTTAATTCCATCATTGAAGGAACAAACACAGCATCATAAACACCAAGTGAAAGGATTTCAGTGTGTACAAATATTGATTTGGGAAACATGACCAAAGGACATCATGAAAACTTTGATTTGAGTTTTGTGTTTTCCCATGCAAATATTTTTTTAACAGATCAGTGCCGACTTAAGCTCATTTCGAGCCCTGGGCGCAGAAGGTCTGCAGGCATTGGAGAATTGAAATTTATAACTTGAATCCAGGTTATCCGGGCCATTCTGGGCACCTCCAGGACCCTGGGTACCCTCTTCAAGCGCCCAGTGGATAAACCGGCACCGTAACATATCAGAATGGGAAAGGGTCTTAAATATCGGATGCATTGCTTCTACAACAGCCACAGGAAGACTGTTTTTATGTTAGGAAATCTTACCTGATGCTTCAGCTATTTTATATCCATACCTTGAATTTTCACAGACGAAAAAAACAATATTGAGGATGCTCATCTGTTAGTAACTTGTGCAAAACAATGGCCCAGATAGCATGCCACATGTTCTGAACACTTTTGTGATTTCTTCGAATAGCTAACCCCTAAAATTACGGTCAGTTATCTATTTCTTGTTCAGAGAGAGAGAGTCGATCAGTTTTTCCCACTTAAACCATCAGACAAGATCTGCCCTTTCAGCTGAATTTTTAATTGGCATAAACTCGTTTCTGCTATGTCCCATCTGCAGCAACTACAATATTTCCATCATTTTCACTGTCGCAAATAGATTCGTTTGCATCATTTTGAATAGAATCCATGTAAGCAAGTTTTGCAGCATTTAAAATCCTCTTTATACATAAGAAGAAAACCTTGTAGAGGTTGAGAGGGCACCCCCCCTCGGGTGCCCTTCTCCTTGATTATTAGCGTGAGCTAGAGGTGTAAGATTAACGGAAGAACTAGAAGCAGAAATCATCTTAACCTGATTTTATTAAGATCTAACTTAAGCGTCTAACAAATTAGATAATAGTAATATATGAGGGAATCTATGGTGGCTAAACACACAATATACATTGCTGGCCACCGTAAATGCAACATCATGAAGGAAGCATGCAAATAATATGAAATTTACAACATGCATTAGCGTAGGTGAGGTATACAAATGATTAGAATTTCAGCGCAGACACACATCGCGCGCGCCCGTGGCGCCACCTCAAAGCGCTATTTAAGACTTGGAGATTTTGACGATTTCAAGTTCGGCAATTGTTTTTCTTGTGCTTTTTTCAAAAAATTATCAGTTATGTCTCGTAGAAAACAGCGATCAGCTTTTGATCAAGTATCCGAGTTCGACAGAGGAAGGATAGTGGCCTACCGAGATTGTAGATTATCTTTCAGGGAAATCTGTAGTCGTGTTGGACGAAACCAAACAACTGTAATGCGGACATGTGACCGTTGGATGCAGGAGGGTACGACGGACCAACGTGGTCAATCGTATTCACCTCAGTACACCACTTCACGTGAGGACAGGCAAATTGTGCGCATGGCAGTGACGGATCGCTCAGTCATATATCGAACCGTGGCACAGCACATTGAGTCTGTAACGCATCATTCAGTGTCTGCGCGTACCATTCGACACCGTTTACAGCAGAGTGGTCTGTCCGCAAGACGTCCATTGCTTGGTCTACCCTTGATGCAGAACCACAGACGTCTCTGCCGCCAATGGTGCGATGAAAAAAGGATGTGGGTGGCAGAATGGAATAAAGTTGTCTTTCCTGACGAGTTACGCATCTGTCTGCAACACCACAATGGTCGGATTCGAGTCCGGAGACACCGTGGAGAGAGGATGTTGAACAGCTGCGTTATACACCGCCACACTGGTCCTGCACCGGGTATTATGGTACGGGGCGGTATTGGAGATCACTCTCGCACTCCTTTAGTGCGCATTGCCGGTACTTGAAACAGCCAGTGCTACATCATCGAGGGGTTGGAGCCAGTTGTCCTTCCTTACCTTCAGGGCTTGGCCACAGCCATATTTCAACAAGATAATGCGCAACCACACGTGGCACGCATTGTCCAAAGGTTCTTCGTCAATCACCAGATTGAATTGTTTCCCTGGCTGGCTCGCTCTGCGGATCTTTCACCGATAGAAAACATGTGGTCTATGGTTGCTCAACGATTGACCCAGATTACACCCCCAGCTGCCACACCAGATCAACTTTGTCAACGTGTGGAAGCTGCTTGGTCTGCTGTACCCCAAGAATGCATCCAAAGTCTCTTTGAATTAGTGCCGAGGCGTGTGGCAGCGGTAATCTCCAACAATGGCAGCTACTCTGGCTACTGACTCTGGCAGGAACCACACTTCACAGAAGTCTATAAATTTAATCATTTGATACTTGGTCAACATGTTATCCACAAAATAAATTTTATTGTGCTATCTCTTGTCTTTCTTGGTGTTGCGTTTACGGTGGCCAGCAGTGTATATAATACAGAAATCACGTAATCCGGACCACTATCAATACTAATTTACCTAAGTTCTATTCCTAGATTATCACAGATCCGAATATTAAACAGTCACTCCTACCTTTAATGTAGACTGAAGTAGCTATCACTATAATCCTAGATGAAGTTGCTGTTTACTCGAGTGCAATAGTATGCACCTTGACTTAAGGGCTCTCTATCACGTATAACTTCTGATTGATGTCACTTAATGTTTTCAAAATATCTTCACGCTTGAACCACGGATTATCTTTACATTCCTCAAATTGCCACACTTACTCTTTCTGATATTTAAAAGCTTCCTAATTTGCATCTTACCTTCACGCTTCACTTCTTCGATTTGGTTGGAAAAGAGTTGCCATTAATTGTGGCCCCAAAGAACCCAAAGGATATGTTAATGAAAAGACGCGTGAGCCCGTCACGAGGTTAGAAAAAGGTTCATTATGCCACAAAACATTCGTGCAGCTTATGTCCCTCTTCCATTGGAACGCATGGCATGCACAAACCTAGTATTAATTGTTGCGATTTGCGTTCCTTCATAAAAACATGAAGAGTAAAATTCTACACAATACGTAAAAGCACAGAAGCTCTAGGCAAACGTAAAAACCAGTACAGATTGTTTTTAAAAGTCCATGATACTGTCACACATTTAACAACACACCTCATTTTTGAAAACAAATACAAGAATCGGTTGATTCCTAAATAATGTGACCAATTTCAGAGGATCATAAATTTTTATCGAATTTTGTTATTTACACGAAATTTTCAATGTGGTTTCCTTTAACATAGTACACTTTTGTTTTTCTTTAAAATAATTGCATTTTCATATGTTTTCAACCCACACATTTTTATAAATGATCAACTTTTAGAGAGTACTAATTGCACAAGAAAACTCAAGAAAAACTTTAAAAAAAAAATTTTTCTGTCACGACAGAAATTATGCTGTTTTTCTTCTTATAATATTAAAGTATTACATTTGTATGAAAAATATATCAGGAATAAGAACTGAAATTATATAAAATTATTAATATAAAATGCCTTAATTTAAAAATTTTACATGCACACATTTCACAAGGAAGAAAAATTACATTATTGTATTGCCTCGGAAATATTCTGCTTTTAATACTACACATTCTTTTTTATCGTTATTATTTCTATTTATAAAATAGATTTTTATTTATCATAACGCATTTTTTAGCTTTTTTTTCTAAAAAGGGGGTGTGGCTGAATTGCCTAATTTGTTTTCAAATGAAGTTTTATTCAACTTCTAACTTTCCGACATGCACAAGTGATATATCAATCGAAAGATAATAATGCAAAGAATAAGATTAAATGAAAATAAAAAAAACGATAGGTTTGTGATTTTTAGGATACCAAGTCCCCTTAAGGTTTTAACTGCATTATACACTGATGAAAACAATTAAAAGGACAAACGTTTTTCTTTTTCCATAAAAAGAAAACAAAAAAAGCAAATAAAGTCAAACTTGGCCAAAATGTCATCCGATGTAAGACCAATATATTAGAAAACAAAAATTGGCACAACCTGCACCCTAATTAAGGAAACTAGTCATTTGTCCAGCAAAGCAACAGATCAATATCCTGTCAGTCAATTAGGGTGAATGTGTGATCACCTGAAACAGCTACAAAAATCGCACATCGGTGCTTCATACTGTTTACCAAGGTTCTTATCACCCCCTGCGGCAGCCATGCCCACTCTTGCCCCAAGGCAGTCTTGAGTTCATCGATGGTCATTGGAGTTGGTCTTCAAGCTGCAATTGAGTATCCAAGAACATGCCCTACTTGTTCGATGGGGTTAAAAGGTCAGGGAATATCACAAGCCCCTCCAATCATTTAATATCCTCTGATTGGAGGCATTCGTCTACCAACTGAGTCCTGTGTCTACGTGCGTTGTCATCCAATAAGATGAAATTTAGTCCATATTCTCGGTGAAAAAGTCTGCCATAGGGTGCAAGGATCTCGTCCCTGTCCCACTGATCAGTCAAATATATGAAGGTCGATATGGCCGTTTTCTTTATGCCTGTCTTAGACCATCCAACCACCTCGACCATAGAGGTCCTTTTCGACAATGTTAGAGAGCCGATATCGACTCCCAATTGTTGTCCAGACGGAATCACAACTCATCACTGAAGGTAATCCACCCTAAATCATTTTCTGTTCAAAGCAGTTGTTCACGGCACCATGCTATATGGTTCTTTTTGTGGTTCACAGTCAAAGGGATGCAGACTACAGGATTCCTTACATACAGGCTCACCTGCATAAAACCTCTGGGTGACCGTTATCTGGGAAATGAATGTCCATGTTGCTTTATATAGGTTACGAGACAGTTGTGACGTTCTTGCGGATCTATTACTTTTGGCTCCAATAAGAATCTTGAACAGGCGTTATTAACCTTTGGTGGTCTTGACCCAGTCTCTGTTAACTTTTTCCGTGGAATGGGCACCCCATTTCTCAAAACCCCGAGGTCTCAACAGCTGGTAAGCCTGGGATAAGCCCACTTCGAGTCTTCCATCTATCCGGCATCATTTAGATGATGAGACTGGATTGTTTAACGATAAGTAAACAAAGATTTTTTTAAAAAAATAAGGTTTGGGATCAGCTACGATGTTTCAAAACGTCCTTACGCTACAAACTTCAGCGAGCAAGTGAGGTACCTCGACACAAACGCAATCATAGCGCCACTTCTACCGTTGTAAATTTTGTGTAACAGTGATCGTTATTCTTACAATGATATTTACACATTATATAGATAGTAGAGCAATATATTATGCATTTGATATGGTTTTATGAATAGATTCTTTTAATACTGAAAATACAGTGAGCAAAGTATTCCATTTCAGGTAATGAGAACTATAAAATTTAAATATAAGGAAGTCTGAAAACTATCACCAAAACGTGGTGTTGAAGTTGAAATGATATATTGTTGATAGCAGGGCTATAAAAATTCCAGGGTTTCTTGTCAAAAACAACTACTGCGCAAGTTACTGTTCCAAATTATCCTCGCATGCATAAAAATTGTAATATTTTGCATAATACCTAATCAATTTCAAATAAATATGGAAAGTGAAGTAATTATACTGTTAAAAGTAATTATACTATATATACATGTATATAAATGTATATGTACATGTATATATATATTTAAATACATATTTATATAAATATAAATATATATATATATATATAGTTATATATATATAAATATATATACATGTATATAAATATGTACATATATACCGTAGTTACTCGAATCTAAACCACACCCCCCCTAATTTTTCTACTCTAATGATTCCATTAATTTTTTGAGTTGCTGGTTTTTTCCTAAAATCATTTGTCACTTATAATTTAAATTTGTTTTCAATATTATTTTATTCATTTATACAACGCAATTCAAGTTATGTTCCTTTGCATGTTAGGATACTACCTATCAATGTAAAAAAATTCATTTAGTTAGCTTCAGCTGCTTTCTTTTTAAAAAATTAGCGCTTCTGCCCGTAAAAACATAATTTTACTAGACCAAGTTTTAGTTCAATTTTTTTAAAAAAAGAGCAATAGATCCTTCACCCAAACGTTTATGAGGTTTGTGGAAGTTGTGGATGGTATTTGAGATGAAGATCTCTCAGTTCATCACAGAACGTTGTTCCCAATTTACACTTACCGAATACATTCCGTAGCATCAAAAATAGTTTCCGATCTCCTCCTTGTAATTTTATAAGTCTAACTATTGTCAAAAGGCTACACTAATAAACTTAATTCTGTACGATTTATTTTTCAATTTTGATTATTATTTGAAAAATGGGACATATTTATCCATACGCTGAATATTAATCAAAAAATCTGGTCCTTTTAAAATTACTCTTATATCTTTACACATAAATGTGTTTCTAGTTAAATTTCTCTTTTTATTAACTAAATTCTATTTCTATTTTTTTAACTAAGTTGCATCCATTTAACAGCCATTACTTATTTTTAATATTGCATTTTCATGTTTTTATTCACAGTTAGTGTGTGTGTGTGTGTGTGTGTGTGTGTGTGTGTGTGTGTGTGTGTGTGTGTGTGTGTGTGTGTGTGTGTGTGTGTGTGTGTGTGTGTGTGTGTGTGTGTGTGTGTGTGTGTGTGTGTGTGTGTGTGTGTGTGTGTGTGTGTGTGTGTGTGTGTGTGTGTGTGTGTGTGTGTGTGTGCCGAATTTTTTTTGCATTGTTTAAATAACATGACAAAAGACTATGAGGTAAATAGTTGAAATAAATGTAAATAGTGGATTCCGACATATCTTCAGATATAAAAGTTTAAAATACCTCGAAAGCGTCAGAAAAATTAAAAATCAATAGAGTACTTTTTTTGATTAAAGGTACTATACTAATCAAGAGTTACTTGCGCGATATATATTCAAACAAATATATTTTTTTCCAAATAAATTTTCTGATTCTGTAAAACAAAATAAAAGAACATACACAGAGAAATATTAATTTAAATATTAATTATTGAAGTAGATAGACTTAAATTATTAATATATATTAGTCTTTTTGTATGAAAATGCTTACTATTGACATTATATAAGACTATACATGTTTTTTTAAAAAAATTGAAATAATGCAACACCTTGTAATTTAAATTTGGGATTAAAAAAACGAAAAATATCAATCAGATGCAATAAAATCAGGGTATAGGAACTATAATGGTTAATACACATAAGAAGTTTCTTAAAAATCACATTAAAATGAAATAATTTGTAATGCTAAATTTTTAATTTAATTTCGTGGTGGGTTTTTTTTTTTTAATTTTTCATATTATATGTTACGGAACGCACTTTTTTCATGAGTTTACTTCCAAAAAAATATACATGGTGCTACTTTGTTATGAAGAAAATTGTTCCAAATATAGATAATTCTTTTGAATGTTTTTATCTATTAAACACCCTAACCGCTAACGTTATTACATTTCTCACTATTTTTTTGTATTTGCTTATTGTTGCTTTATTTAAGCTTTTTCCGCGACGTTTCTTATATAATAGTCCTTATATAATAGCTCTTTACCTGGGTAAGTCTTAAAACGTATTCGTGCATTTTTATTACCTTACCAACTAAATGATATTTATTCTGTTTAGCCCAAATAGTTTAGCAATGCTTCATTTTTTTTCTACAGGTACTTCAATTATGCTGCAATTGGCTCCATCATTGGTCATGAAATTACTCATGGATTTGATAGTGAAGGTAATTGTTTTATCTCGTAGCATAGTTCAAATGAGGCATTTATTTCCGATTTCCATGCTTATGTTACAGACAATGAGAAATACATTTAGTACCCAATAATAATCTGAATTACACTGAATAGTTAATAAAGAAAACTTTAAAATTTTTCTATTCCCAAAACTTTTTCTGTTTAAATACAAACAAATTTTACTAGTAATTACCCCAAAGTAAATTTTAAGCATACATATTATGCTATTTAAAACACAGGTAATTTTCATTTCGCCTTGCTTGTTAAATATTCTTCCACAAAAATGTTAGTTTTGAAACTTCACGTGTTACAGAACTTAATGCAACTAATTTTACAGTCCAATAAAAATACTTTAACTCTCCTAAAGTTCCACAAATTATTTCGAGTCTTCTTTACCGAGATTGAGACTAACGATACGTTGTTTCTAGAGAGATCTCCTTTTACATCCAAATAATTTTGTTTCAAAATTAAGAATTACAAAAACTTAAGCAGTTACTTACCTCTAAAGCTTTTTCAACCCACACTAGCAGTAAATCTCTGTGCACCTGATTTTACTCCTCTAAAACAACAAAAAATAATCAGTTGAATGTAGGGGTGTATTTTATGTATCCAGCAGTTTTTATTACGTACTATTCAGTTTGATCACTTTTCAAACTACTCACACTTTGTGTCTTATGAAATCGCTGCTGATGCGTGTTTTTGCTCTGAAAAAGCTCTTGCGCACTGCTACCGAGCCCCACACTAGCGATTAAATAAGGAGCTTCTTGTGCAATCATCTTTTGTTTAATCTGCCATTTTCAGAATTGCCTCCAATTGAAGTATATTACTCTGAAACAAATCAATTTCCTCTCCAAAACGCTATAAAAAGCTCGGTTATCTTCACAAATAGAAGAAATCTGCACCGCGCGGCGCTTTTTTTACTGCGGAAACGTTGAAATACACACAAAAAAAGCAAAATATTTGCTCTGAATTACATTGAAAGGGTACTCAGAAATGCTCTTAAGAAGATCATTATAATGTAGCTGTTTAAGACATCAAATAAATAAAATAAAATTTTTGAGTTGAAATTTATTTTTTCTTGTTCCATAAAAAATGAAAAGCTATTCTTTTTTTTTTTCTTTCATAATCAGTTTGTTGACACATGAGAAACATGTTTTCAAATAAACATCTAAACATTTTAAGCCAAAACGGATAAGTATTTGGTGACAGAGATTCTAAAATATCATACAAGATTTTCGATACATGAAGTAGACATTTTAAAACTTTTTTTTTCTTTTTGATTTTCAGAATATCATTTCAGACTAAAATATTTCAATTTAGAAGTCAGGGAGAATACTTAAGAAAATTTTAAAAGAAATTTGTCAGCAGATTTGTTTCAAATTGGGATCGTTAGAGAATATTGTCGTTCTTATGACGTGATCTGTTTTATAAGCTATATAATGAACCGTAAGCAGTATTTATTTAGTGGCAGACGTTCTTGCCCACAAACGAGAATAAGGATATATTGTGGAAGTCCATTGGCCAGTTAACTTATATAAAGTCTATTTAACAAAAGGATTTCTGGTTATATCAGTGGTACAACAATTTTCGCCTAATTCAGTTTCAAGTTATTCTGCCGAAATTTTGACGACATTTTACGGAGAGCTTTTGAAAAGTTCAGCAGGATTGATGCATGTTTGTATAAAATTTTATTTCGGTGCAGTGATGATATTGGGATATGTGCAACATGCTTGGGTCATATAACTAAATTTTATAGAATCATGAAATTTTATTTTTTTTAAAAAAAAATAAAATGTTGAACATCCTTTTTTTCTGCATTGTGTTAGATAACGAGAACTATATTTACGAGAACTATATTTTTGATTGAAATTTTCAAGACCAAGAATATTCATTAAAGGAATTTTTAAATTAATTTGGTGAAATTTAACATTGAAAAACTAAGAAATGCAGTAAAAAGGGAAAATATTAGTTTTCAAGTTAATTATAAGTTCATAACTATTAATATTATTATAACATGGGGCAGAAAGAAAAATTTTATTATATAAAAGGAAAATAAAAATGACTTCGCAATCTTGAGCAAATGAATATATAAAACTCATACTGTACATACAGCTAAAAAATACTTTCTTTATTTCAAAAGAAATCTGTCAAAAAGTTAATCTAACAACATTAGAAGTCTGCCAAAAATTTAATCTATGAAATCAGAAATATATAATACTCTGCATATTTTCAGCTAGACAAGCAAAATTAGTCCTACTGTAAAAAAATGCATTTTTTATAAGTAAAAAGAAAAGTAAAATTAAACTAAAACTAATTTATGGGATAAACGCTTCTTTAGCTCTGTTTATATATATATATATATATATATATAAATAAAGGAGAAAAGCGGCGCACTGACCCTCTGACTGAACACATCTTCAGAACTGTTAAACCAACAGACCTGAAATTTAGTAGGCATATTCCTTTCATGCAGTAGAGATCCTCTAAAAAAGGTTTTGGGGAAAATTGAACCCTAAGGGGCGTTAAGGGAGCTTAAGGGTCTTTTTAGGCTTATATCCTTATTTAAACTAATAGACGTAGTCTTGAAATTTGTGTGTGGTATGCAGGTTCCTTTCATGAAGTAGAGATTTGATGCAATATCATTTTTACGAAAATCGACCTTCCCCCCCCCCCGAGTGGCATTGCGGGCGCTTAAGAGGCGTTATAGATAATTATTTATATTTTTAAACTATTAGACGTACAGTCTTAAAATTTGGTAAGCGGATTCCTTTCATGACGTAAAGTTCCGCTACAAAATAGTTTTGGGGGAAATTAATCCCCAAGGGTCACTGAGGGGGATTAAGGGGCGTAATAGATGAATATTTCCGCTTTTAACGAATAGGCCCACTTGTTTGAAAATTAGATGGTATGTTCCGTTCATGGAATAGAGTTCCTTTTACAAAGAGTTTTGCGAAAACGGACCCCCAAAGGAGTGGGGTTGCGAGGGATTAAGGTGTGTTATAGAAAAATTCCTGTTTTTGAATTGTTTAACCCATTTACTTGAAATTTGTTAAACACGTTTCTTTAGTTGAATAGAGTTCCATTAAGAATGGATTTTACGGAAATCAACTCCAGGGGGAAGCGGGGGAGTAGCTGGAGCGTATTGATGTACAAAATTCCTGTTTTCGAACTACTAGGACTAAAATAATAAAATTTGATTTGCATGTTTCTTTTGTTGAATTGAAATCCGATAAGAATGCTCTCAACGGAGTTACGGGGCTGGTTGATGATAAAAATTCCGTTTTTGCTCTATTAGATTTAGACTCTAAATTTAGCACGTATGTTTATTTTACGGAGTAGAGATCTACTGAAAGCTGCTTTTGCGGAAATCCACCTGATTAATGGGGTAAGTGAGTGCAAAAAAAAAATTCTACCTCTATTTTAGATATTATTAGAAATTAGAAAATATAAGTTCTGTTCTTTTTATATCAAGAGGCGAGAGTTTCAGCTATAAATTTATTTTTTAATACAATCGAATTCTTAACACTAGATATCAATAATTTATATATATGTAAACAGTATATATTTATAAAACATCGTGAAATACCCAGTGAAGCGGGTGAGTAGCAGTTAGCATATATCTATGGAAAATAATTCACGTTAATTTCATCCTAATAATTTTTTACCAGGATTTTTGCGTCAATAATTGACTATTAGCCTAACGTATCTCTTAGAAATTAAAAGCTGAGCTTCTTTTGATCCCTCCATGGAAGTCCGGTTTTACATAAAAAGCTCAGGAAAATTGCTTCTTACCTTCGTAATGTAAACTGACTGAAATAGATAGTAATTTAGAACTCTTTTTGACATTATAGAATGGATTCTGAAGATCCATCCGTTATATTAAGGGAATTTCTTAGAGTATTATAAACAGAAGGGGAAAGGGGATGGCTAGCCGCACAAACCGATTGAACCCGGTTAAAAACAGTCTTCTATTTAAAAAGTTAAGACAGAGATTTTTAAAGTTTCTTTCTACTTTGATTGGGGCGAATCTATACGTGTCTTCTCACTAATCATCTTGGGGAATCTTTGGGCTAGCATTCGCGTTGAATTCACAGCCCTCCCTCTCAAGAAGAAACCGTAATATTCAGATTGATTCGACTATATGTAGTCAGAGTTTTGTAATTCTAGAGAAGGAGGTAGGGGATGCAGGTCTATTCATTTCACTGGTGAGATTGAATAAGGCTTACTTTTGCATGTAAAGATTAAGAGTGGTGTTTTGCCACTGATTTGAATTAGTAGATTTGAGGTTAGGAATCAAAGATAGATTACGTTGAGTTAAATAAGTAGATACCACATATTTGCTTAATAATCCTTGCTATCTCCGCACTACTCATTTGACATTCACTTAGATAATAGATTGTTGTTGGTTAGTTTGTTTGACTCAATAAAAAACTGTGGGTATGGAATTCTCTGGTTCTACGTTCATTCCTCCCACACCCTTAGGTAGGTGAGAGAAAAACTTTAGGTGCCAGTTGCTCACACGATGGTTTCGATTTTCTTTAATAGTATAAGCAGATGGATGTCTGGAATAATTTTCTTGTTATCAAACCGTATAAAATGTTTGGTATGGGAGGAAAAGCCCTACCCTGGATTTACGATTTCTTGAGAAACAGACTTATCAGAGTGAAGTTTAATAATTCCATCTCCAGGAGTTTTTCGTCCTTTCAAGGAGTACCTCAGGGTTCAGTTCTAAGCCCAACCTTGTTTTCGCTCTACTTATGAGGCATTGAGAGTGTTATCAAGAGGAAATGTGATATTGCTCTTGGAAATCCGATTCTGACTTGACGAAACTGGAGAGACATTAATCTTGTACTTGAGGACATTCAAAATTTCGCTCTAGACCACAAACTGACTTTTAACCCTACCAAGTCTATGGTTAGCTTCTTTACAACCAATAGAAAGCTATATAATTTCCAACCTAATATCTTTTTGTATAATCAACCACTTACCATCGATAAACATCCAAAATATTTGGGTTTCGTATTGGACCCTGAAATTCTGGGAAACAAACATATTGATAATATTGTATTGAAGGCAAGAAAACGGCTCAATATCTTGAGATATATCTTTAAGCGTGATTGGTGAGCAGATGCTGGCACTCTCAGAAACACGTACATCTCGCTAATCAGACCCATCATGGAGTATGGCATTCCAGTATACTGTAGCGCCTCCGTTACAAATCTTCAGAAACTTGAAAGGTCCAGCTCAGCGCTGCTTGGATCATCACTGGCCTAAGAAATACTTGTACCAGAGATATAGTACTTTTCGGGGCGAACCTACAGCCCCTTAGCCTTAGGAGACGTGCATGTCTAACAAAATACCACAACAAACTCAGAAGTCTGGATTCTCGAAATCGTACTTCAGCTTACTTCAAAGATTGGTGTAATAATCAGAGACTCAGAAGAAACAGTCCCTTCAGCCCCAAATGGTCTCTTTTAACTTTACCGTGTGTGCTGTGGAACCTCATCAACTGTCACTTTGCCTTGATCCAGCAGACGATGTTGACGGGGTCTTTTTTCATCCAGAATTACCAGTACACGTGAATAAACAAACAGACCTTCCTGCCTATCTAAAGCGACTAGCTCTAGAGAGAATTGGAAATATACCAATTGACGCCTTTTAGGTTTATACGGGTGGAAGTAGAGACGATTGTTATCGATTTGGCAGCAGAATTTACATCAAAGCGCAAGACCATTTCTTAAGAATCCAGGGGAGAAATTCAGACGTTTGCTCAATTTTTCGCTGTGAGCTAATAGCCATTGATGTGAGGCCCTTGGTTTTCTTGCATCTCTTCCAACTGGAAAAGATGTTTGGATACTGTCTGATATTAGAAGTGCAATACAGCCTTTCATCCAATTGGCAAAGTGTGAGAGATAATGTTGGAGTGTCAATACTCACCAAGTTAAAACGACTTTCCACATCGCATCAAAATCATCTGCATTGGATTCCCTCTAACGTAGATCTAGAGGGAAATGAGATTGTGGACACTTTCGCTTGCGAGGTACCAGAGCCGTCAGCACCCCTCACCTTTTTGGAGATTTTCTCTAGAACTAAACACCAGAATAAGACCGCTTGGATTATCCCCCCCAGAGCACCATTGGTATCAGTGTTCTCGTCCTGGAGGCTCTCTGGCTCACGGTTTTACCTGACAGGATCAAACTCTTCTAGCCCGCTTTCGAAGTGGCCATCTTAAAACAATGAAATTTTCCGATGGATGCAAGAGCTTTGAAATGTGCACCAACTGTTCATATGAGCCGGCCTCGCCTGCTCACATCTTCGAATGCCTTGGGCTCACCAAACAGGATTTAGCAGACGATCCCTTGCTGGTGTTGGATTTTTTGAAAGTGTACGATGTCATGGACCTGGTCTAGCACTGCTTACCAATGGGGGCGTGCAACAACAACAACAGCATATGGATTAATTTTCCATCTTGTAATGTTTTATTGTTATTCGTTAAAAACCACTCTTAAAAAATTTCTTAGTTTTATATATATATATCTCTTTCTATATGTACAGGACAATTCTATAGTCGAGGAAATTAATTTAAAAGTCTCCCCCTCCGGAATTAAAAACCAATAGTAAAGGTAATCAGAAAAAGTTATGTAAAAAGCGTAAAAATAAAGGCAAGAAATCCACGGAAGAGTTTATCTTCCCTTAAAAGACAGCTAGGCCTATCTCCCCCACCTCAACCCAGGACCCCATAGAAACGAGTAACAATTTTTCTGATTTAGAACAGGATGTTGAACATCCACTCCCGACTACAAATCAAGTAACTACCGAAGTAGTTACTCCCAAGATAAAGCTTCCCCACCCCATCATGTTAAAAATTAAAAAGAATTTCAGAGAACAAACTAAATGCATCTCTGAAAAATTCCCCAATATTAGAAATAGAATAGTTAATGATGTAATTAAAATGTTCACTAACGATCACGAAGAATACCGAAATCTTATCCACTTCTTGGAGTCGGATAAAGATTTCGAATTTTATGTAATTAAACGCAATATTGAAAAACCGATTAAAGTAGTAATGAAAGGCCTCCCTAGTTCCTCAAAAATAGTAAATATAACAAAAGACTTAGCCGACGAAGGATTCATAGTAGATAGTTGCACGCAACTTATTTCAAAAAGAACTAAAAAAGAACTCCCCTATTTTCTAGTAATTCTCCCGCGAAATGCAAATAACAGCAAAATTTTTGACCTAGCCCACTTGAGTTACTTACAGGTGAAAGTAGAAGGTTACCTCGTTAGAGGAATAACCCAATGCTTCAACTGTAACAACTTTTTCCATACAGCCACGAACTGCTTCATGAAGCCGACATGCTTAAAGTGCGGAAAAGAGCACGCCACCAAGAACTGCCACATCAAAGAGAGACTAATAAACCCATTTTGTATTAACTGCCAGGACTTCGGTCACTCAGCATGTTATACAAAATGCCCCGAAATCCCCCAGCCGAAGAAAGGAACCGCTTTTACAGACCCAATTAAAAAGAAAAATTTCGTCAGTAAATGGACCAAAGAGGGAATTTCCTTCGCTAACGTTGTTAGTGGGGAAATCCCCACTCAAACCCTTCCCGAAAATAATAATAATAAAAGGAAGACTCCCCCCGTGAATTCCTTAGCCAAGAAAGACAATATTTCAGATCTAGCTCAAGTTTTGGAGCTCTTTAATATTATTTCAAAATTAGTTAAGAAAAACCCTAAAAAATCCTCGATCTCCTCTCCAAATTTAAAAATTCTAATTCCAACGAAGAAAAAACCTGCCTACTGGCAGAGGCAATAATGAATAATGTTTAAATTTCCCTACTCTTACTTATCTCAACCTAAAAAATTCTCTCCTTAATATTTTAAAATTTCAAAATTCTCCCTTTAATATTTATCAATGCTTTCTCTTTCCAATTTTTTAAAAGTAAATTTCAATCCCATGCCCATGATTTCACTCTTAAAAGCTCACTACCAACCTCCAATCAAAGATCACCTCCATAGCCGATGCCTCCTGCATTCCCATTGGACCTTCACTTCTGAAGTCACGCCCTCCTCTTCAAGCCCAAGTTACCAACACCAAGAACATCACAGTACCAGATAGAGGGTAGAAGGCTGCTGGCGCAGCCTAGGTACCTCTAATCAAAATCAACCTTAATGAACACCGTACAGGACAATTCTAATGTGATGGAACAAATTTTGAGACATGGTACAGTTCACTAAAAGAAACATTTTTATCAGGAATGTATAGATAGAAATTACTCGTAGTGAGGCACAATCCATAAAAAAGGGGGAAAAAAAGGAAAGCATAATTTTTTAATGCAACATTCTTTTCCCAAATTCTTTTTTATAGTAATTTTTACATCAAATAGTCAAAATTTGGACTACTAACAAGTAATGCTATTAGTCCCTTCTAACGTTCTCTCCAGTTTGTATGTGTATAATATCATCAAAATACGCAGCCGCAGAAGAGGTTGATGTTTTGACTTAAAATGAATGTGTTATATGTGAAGAATCCAACCGTACAGAGCTAGCTGAAGAACAGATTTTCCAAGTGTTGAAAATAGCGTATCGGTCGGAAATGATTTTTCATTCAGGGGAGTTCCGCCAGTTGGGACACAGTATTACAAAAACAGTCAGAGTAAATTCAAGTGGCCGCGGTAGCCGAGTGGTATAGGTATCGGACCGTGGCTTGCTTTGTCACGGGTTCGAGCCCAGTATCACTAAAGACCCGCCGTGTAGGGCAGCGATGCACGTTAAATCTGTCGAGAGCTGAAACGTCCTCCCGTTGGTGTGGTGTGGTAGTTAGGAGAGGGGGGTGCCAGCTCAGGTGTCGTCCACGTCACTTGACCATGGTTCAAAATTACGTGGTCCGTCGCCAAAAGCCCTCGTGTAGCTGAACAGTGCGACGTTAATATTCAATCAATCAATCAATCAGAGTAAATTCAAAGTCCCTAATGGTCCGTAACTGAATACACATTACCAACATTATACAAGAAATTCAAACCAACAGGTGGTGTTCCAAATGAAAAAATTGGAACTGTTGGATAACACCGTTTAGTTAGTACAGAAGAAAGTGCGTGCGTACAGTTTATTGAGGAAACTACTGCTCGCGATTCTCTAATGCCAATATTGGTGTGAACCAATAGGCAAATTGGGTGATCCGAGAACTTTCACGTGCACCGTAATCATTCTATATTTAAAAAGGGACTAGACGGGCAGCTGTTTCCAGTAAAAATGTAATAGGGCCATTTCTTCTACAAGATACAGTTACTTCACAAATAAGTGCTCAAATTTTGCACGATTTTGTAGAAAATAAAAATGCTTTGCTCACACACACACGCAAATCATTCGCAACATTCTGGTTTCTTCAAAAAGGTGCTGGTCTCATCGGATTGCTGAAGTTTTCGGTTTCTTAAACGAATATTTCGATGACTATAATTGCTCCAAATGACCCAAGTCTCACAGGTAAGGAAATACAGAGGCCACCGTATTCACTAAACTTAAATCCACACGATTTCTTCGTTTGAGTGCACTTGAAAGATAAGTTGAATGGAAAAATCCCCTCTACAGCATCTTGAAGAAATAATTAGTGTCGTGTGTGCAGCCATTGCGATGGCTACTTTTCAGAAAATGCTCATTTCGTCTACGGATTACGGCATGTGATTCTGGTTGATGGTTGAAATTTTGAAAATATTGTAATGTAATTTTCTATCTGTAAAGATTCCGTACATAGGTGCTGTGATTTTCCTTTATTTTTGTTTGATTTACATATTTACTATCTGCAACTTATATCGATTCAAAACAAGTTTTAAACAAAACTAGGAACTTGAGGAGGAAAACTTCATGCCCTGAGGCATGGATTTGCTGCAAAAAAAAAGAATTTTTTTTTTCAAAGCCTAAGCGTTTTTCTGCTATAATTTTTTTATAGTCTAGTTTAATTTATCTAGTATTTGCTCAATGTGAACTTAACTATTTTATTAAGTTTTTATTCTTCTAGCGTTTCAGCAATATTTTACAACCTGTTGTAATTGTGACTAGGAAGTTCTCCGGACGTCTACAAATTAATTAAAAATCTAGAGAGAGAAGGTTCTGAAAATGACTAAAAATATCCTTAAATCTTAATAATGACCACAAAATAAAAACAATAGAAAATAACTTGAAAATGTCCTAATATTTTATTTTAGTTTTTAGCTATTGAGAGACTATAATCAGAGAATTCATACATAGTGAGTGAGAGAATATTAACGCAGCCCCATATTCAGCTATACACGAGGGCTTTTGGCGATGGATCTCGTAGCTTAGAACTATGGTCAAATGACGAGGACGACACCTGAGCTGCCCTCCCCTCTCCTCTCCTAACTTGAACACCTCACCATCGGGAGAACGTTTGAGCCCGATAAATTTAACGTGTATAACCCCTCTACACGGAGGGTTTCAGCGGCACTAGGCTCGAACTCATGATCCACCGGCCATGAGTCTGTGCCCTTGACCACTAAGCTACCACGGCCACCAGGATTCCACCATCAATTAACAATATTTGTTCCATCGGTCAAAAGAACAAGAATTCTATTAGTGAGTGAGTGAGAGTTTTTAACTTGACACTCTAAAGCAATATGAAGGCTATTAGCGATGGAAATTTTCATTCTCAGTCGAGTGACGAGGACGACACCTGAGCTGGCACATCCCTCTCAACACCCCACCAACAAAGGACTTTGAAAGCGACCGATTGAACGCGCATCAGCCCTCTCTACATGGAGGGTCTTCAGTGGCACCAGGACTTGAACCCGTGACCACCGGCCACGAGACGAGGTTCATCTGGTCTTATGCTTAGTTCTGCTTATTAATAGGGTTACTGTGGGAATAAAAAGGACTCGCTTTTCTTAAGGCTTTTTTCGGTTAATGTTCAAAAATAAGGCCCGAATTTGGATAATAGGATATTTTCTGGCTTCACTATACTTTAGAGAATAACATATTTTATCATACTTCCCATTTTTAACCGAGTGGATTCAGGTATAAAATGTGTTTCGCATTTTTTATCCTATACCGTAATGATAAATGATCTTTGCCTTCACGTATTAAAACAAAAAAGGAAGTATTCACGGAATATTTTAAAATTTTTAAAAACACTATTGTTAACAGCGGTACGAGTTTTAATATTGCAAATTTCCATGGAAATTGGGTCCTTTTTCTGTCTGGAAATGTGCTTCGCGTTTAGTTAGAGCTCTCATACTTTTACCCAAAACAGCCTTAAGTTAAACATAAGATGAATGCTACTTTTTGATCATTACCAGTTAATTAAAGTATCTTATTGAAATGTGCGTAGGCTTTGATATCTTTATTTGTTATCTTAATTATAAAATTCACACTTACACAGATTTTTAAATTTATTTAACATTTCCTTTATTATTTTTTAATAACTTTTAAGGATGCTTTTAAATTATATTATTATATATGTTTCTTATAAGCAAACTTTAGGTTTATATTTTGTTTGAACAGCTAATAATCTGAAATCAGTTAAAAACTTTTATTAAGTATATTTCATTTTTAGTTCTTTAGTAATCTCTTGTGAGGAATATTTCTTATTTTCCTTATAAAACTGATCTATCGACTATTTGGTTAGCTAAAAAATTTTTAATATGGAAAGTTGCTAAAGTTAAAAGGATGGATTTTGGCGCCCGTAAAATTAACTACAAGTGGTAAAACGCATAAAATATATGAGTTTGTAAGCCAAACTTTTCAAATTATGATCATTTCAATGAGTATTCCCTTTGGTAAATTATTTTCTGCAAGTCAATGATTTTACGATGAAACTATTCACTCCCTAGACGGAAGTTTTTCCGCCAGGATTTCTTGGATTCTTTTCAACTTTCACTTTCTCCTGAGCTTGTTTTGCTGTCGTCATTTGGAGTATTTATTGTAAAAATAAGAGCTCTAAAGAGCTTTGGGACGTTAAAAAAATGTGTTTTTCTTCCATTCACTCTCTCTCCCTCTTTTTGTGGTGATTCATCCCCACGCAAAATTCACGAGTTTTTTTTTTTATTATTATTAATGATAATATTCAAATCTGACACCTCCTTTGAATTTATTTTTAAGTCTGTTCATTTGGTTCGAGATGAATGTAGAAAATATTTTGAATAAGATATTTCAATCACAAAAAAAATTCTTGCAGAAATCAATTAACATTTAAAAAGCTTTTTAATGAATGACCTTAAAGGATCTTAAGTTTTGTTGAAATGTATTGTGAATTGGAGAAGCGGTTCACAAATGTGAAATACTAGCCGAAGAACTGAATATGTTTCTGTCGAGTGGATGGCCGAGTTTTAAGACACAACTTGTACAGAGGTTCCTGCATGTTATATCTGATCAGGCTCAAAGCCCTCACGTTGGCATGGCATACAAGTTCGGAGAATGGGATGCCAGCTCAGGTGTCGTCCTCGTCACTTGACCATGGTGCAAAATGACGAGGTTCGTCGAGTATATACTTAGCTTCAGAGTACGACACTCAGTTGATCTAATGTCTTTCTCTATTTTAAGTCTTCCTGACTAAAAAAAGTAAGAGAGATTTTATAATCCTATTTAGTTTGAGATCTATTAAAGGAGCACAATCAAAATTATTCTAGCAATAATTATAATTTCAACATTATTAAAAAAATGAAATATTCTAGAATGATTTTTATTTATCAAATCCTTTAGTTTGAACCAAATACTGGGGCTGCAGTAGCCCAGTGGTCAATGTATCGGATCATGGCAGGCATGTCATGAGTTCGAGCCCAGTATCACTAAGGACCCGCCGTGTTGGGGAGAGATGCACGTTTAATCTGTCGAGAGCTCAAACGGCCTCCCGTGGGTGTGGTGTGGTAGTTAGCAGACTGGGGTGCCAGCTCAGGTATCGTCCTCGTCTCTTGACCATGGTTTAAAATGACAAGGTCCATCGCCAAAAGCCCTCGTGTAGCTAAACAATGCGACGTTAATATTCACTCCCTCACTCATTCGAACCAAATACCTCGAATTTCATTTGACTCAAATGTTAAAAGATTCATTTATCTGAAATGCACAGAATTTTTATCCAAATGAGATACAACAAAAACTTCATTCTTTTTATTGCTTTCTATATATATTTCTATATATTTATTTTTTATTTCAAACTATTTAAATACGATAAAATTGTAGACTCCAAAAATAAATAGTTTTAATATATATTTTTTAATCTCTCCTCTTTTTTTTATTCAGAGTTTTTGTGCATTTGAATATTGAGTACACTGCAACTTTTATTTTTCTGCTCTTTGTTCTGCGGTTTTTCAAATGTGATCTTTTTAATTAAAAAGTCAGTCAAATGTACCTAATGACTAAAATTAATTTTTATAAAATACAGTCGAACCTCCATATTACGAACCTTTATATTGCGATTTTTTCTATATAGCGAACTTTTCCTGGAACCACGAACATTTCACAATTTTCTTCGTAAAATAACCTCCCAATAGCGAAGTTCATTTTCTATAGAACGAAATTTTCCCTTGTGATTCAATTTTTTTTCTGCCTATTTTAAAAGTATTTATGGACATTTAAATTTATTCTCTTTTTTAACACGTTTTATGGTGGTCATAAATCTTGAACTGGTTTTATTAGGAGTCTAATTCGCCGAGAGCAATATATTTCTGGGCGTTGCACCTCCCTTTCTCTAGTTCACGAGAAACATCTTCGATTAAATCTCAAAGCATGTTTTCAAACAAAAAACTCAAACAGAATTTTAACTGATTTTATGAGTAATTGAATTTAAGGACGCATGTGGAATATTAGAATTTCTAGATATAAAATAATGTGTGTTTAAAATTACTTGTGTATTTTAAATTAGAAAGTATCCTTAAAATTCGTTAATTTTAATATACAATTATTTTCCTAATGTTGAAAATACAGTGTATTCCACGACATTAATTTTTCTTGTTTTCCTTGCAGTTTTTCTTTTTTTGTAGGTAATATGAGGCGTGTCCGTAAAATAAGTTCCACGAATTTTTTTCACATCAAAAAACTGGTTTAATTGCAAAGAATAGTACATTTTTGGAAAGTTCAGTCTTTCTTTTATTTTTCTACATAATCGCCGTTGCGTTGTATGCATTTCTGCATTCTAGGCACCCACTTTTTCAAACCAGAGTGATAGAACTCTGCCGCCTGTCCGTGTAGAAAATTAACAACCGCTTTTTTGCACCTCTTCATCTGTCTGGAATTGGGTTCCGCCAAGGTTTTTCTTCAACTCGGGGAAGAGATGGAAGTCACTTGGTGCTAAGTCTGGGCTGTAGGGTGGGTGAGACACCATTTCCCATCCAAATCTTTCGACGAGGGCTGTGGTTCGATTGGCGGTGTGCGGTCGGGCGTTGTCATGGTGAAAACGCACTCCTTTTGTCAGCATTCCTCTTCTCTTGTTCTGAATTGCACGTCTAAGCTTATTCAAGGTCTCACAGTACCGGTCAGCATTGATTGTTGTCCCGCGAGGCATAAACTCGCACAACAATACGCCCTTTCGATCCCAAAAAATGCTAGCCATGATTTTCCCGGCAGACAGGATTTGTTTGAACTTCTTTGCTCTTGGCGACGAAGGGTGTTTCCACTGCTTCGATTGCTCCTTTGTTTCCGGTGTGGTGTAGTGTACCCAGGTCTCGTCACCAGTAACAATAGAGTCCAGAAATTCCTCTTCGGTTGTTCCGTGAAAAGCGAGAAATTCTTGGGCCGCTTCAACTCGCTGCCGCTTGTGGTCTGCAGTGAGCATTTTTGGTACCCATCTTGCGCAGACCTTTGAATAGCCTAAATGTTCAGTCAAAATCTTGTCAATTGTGGTTTTGCTGACCTCCGGAATCTTTTCGCACAGTTCCCGAACTGTAGTCCGTCGATCTTCAAGCATTGCCGCTTCGACTTTGGCAATTGTTTCGTCGGAAGCCGATGGCCGCCCTGCACGGGCTTCGTCGTGGACGTCTGTTCGGCCATTTTTAAAGTCCCTGACCCATCTGCGCACCATCCCAGAGCTCATACACTCTTCTCCATACACTTGACAAAGTTCTTCGTGAATTTCCTTTGCCGATTTCTTCTTAGCGGCCAGAAAACGAATAACAGACCGCAACTCGCAGCTGGCGGGAGACGCAAGAGGAAGCTCCATCGCTAACGGCTGCTGAGCCAAGAATAAACGTCGCAGCGACGCTAGCTTGGTGAGGGATTGGAGTGGGGAACCAAACCACCTGCCTCTGTTGCCTGGTCGCACATACAAACGATCCTAGCGCCAGTGGTAGCCCGTGGAACTTATTTTACGGACACGCCTCGTATATATATATATATATATATATATATATAGATAGATAGATAGATAGATAGATAGATATAGATATAGATATAATAAATAGATATTATTTTACAAAAAGGTGCGAAGAATTAACTTTTTTCAATATATAGTGTTTATGAATTTAAAATTTGTTTTTGTGGTTTATAAAGTATATTGAAAGATGAAAGAACGTAGTAAAATAGTATCTAACGAATTTTCCATCGAACGAGCTTTTTTTCGGGATTTAGCAACTTCGTTAAATAAAGCAACAGATGTCTGTCAAAATAACTAGCAAATTCCAAAGAATGCAATCCATAGCCCATCACATAGTACATATTTAGCACAATACACTGGTGTGCAAAAATTAAGGACGAAGTCGAAAAATTAGCATATCAGCTGAACGAAGAGGCAGAGCGGACAGAAAGACCAATCAGGAGATTAAGTAAGGTGATGTACGGTAGCATGCGCAGATATGCAGGTAGACGTAATGGGGGAGTGTCTGAGTAGTATAAAGCATGTTGTCGGTGTAAGATCAGTATTTCTGGCAAAGAGATTGCACGCCGTATAGCAGTTAAAATCACACCGAGTTGCTGCCTCAGCGAGAAATGGCGAATAATCAATCTGTTAGACGACATCTGGATGCTTTTACCCGAGGTCGAATCATTGGGAAGTTGGAGGAAGGCCGCAGTGTGACAAGTGTGGCTGCAGAGTTCGGAATTGCTCACAGCATCGTTTCACGACTTTGGAGACAATTTCAAACTACAGGAACAGCTATCCGGGGTTCAGTAGTGGTCGTCCACGAGGAACCACACCCGCAGATGACCGGTACATTGTCTTACAGGCCAGAAGAAACAGGCGGCAGACAGCGGGAGAAATCGCTAGACACACGACACAGGCGACTGGACGACCGATATCGCGTTTTACCGTGGCCAGAAGACTGCACGGTGGTGGCCTGTTTGCACGACGCCCTGTACGGTGTGTACCTTTGGAATTGGAGATACAATGAATGGGGACGAGTACTCTTTATAGATGAGAGCAGATTCAGTTTGAGTAGCGATTCTCATCGCATACTCATCTGGAGAGAGCGGGAAAGCCGCAATCATCCCTCGAACATCATTGAAAGGGACAGGTATAGAGGTCGCGGTGTTCTCGTTTGGGGAGGCATCATGCTTGGTAGTCGTACAGACCTTCACATCTTCGACGCAGGTTCAGTCAACGGGACCCGTTATTGTAACGAGATTCTTCTTTCATATGTGCGTCTTTTTAGAGGCGCTATGGGTCTGCAGTTCCTTTTCATGGACGACAATGCACCATGTCATCGCACAGTAGCTGCCGAACAGCTCTTAGAGAGTGAGGATATTGAACGCATGGATTGGCCGGCACGATCTCTGGATCTCAATCCCATCGAGCATGTATGGGATTTTCTAGGCAGACGCTTGGCAGCTCGTACCTTACCACCAGTAACGATTCTGGAGCTTCGATTGGCGCTGCAAGACGAATGGGCAGCAATGCCTCAACAACTCATTGACACCCTCATTCTCAGCATGGGCAGACGCTGTGAAACCTGCCTAGCAGTCAGGGGAGATCATATCCCCTACTAAAGAACAGATGTTTCTTGCTGGACACCCATCACAGGGATGTTTCGGCCTTCAGTCGCATATTGCGCTCCATGCTACTTTTTCAATCAAGCTTCTTTTTATCCCTCTGATTTCTCTTTTAGTAAGTGTTGCTTACATATTACACATGTCCTTACGTATTGGGGATCTTACGGTATTAAATGTGTTGATTTGGAAAGCTTTTGTACAAAGTTATATTGAAAAAACCGTCTCGTCCTTAATTTTTGCACACCAGTGTATGTCCCAACCCACCATGATACCCTAGTGGTCAAGGTCACGAAGACTTGGTTGGGGTGTCATTAGCTCGAGCCTAGTACCGCTGAAGACCCTCCCTCCCCATGTAGAGGGGCTGATGAGCGATCTCGTGGCTCAAACTTCCTCCCTTGGGTGTGGTGTGAAAGTTAGGAGAGTTGGGGCCAGCTCATGTGTCGTCCTCATCACTAGGCCATGGTTCAAAATTATGAGGTCCGTCGCCAATAGCCCTCGCATAATTTTATAGTGTGCGACGTTAATATACTCTCTCCCAAGCCGCCATAAATTAAAACAACCAACTGCGCGAAATTTTATCATCACATGACCAAAAATATTTTGATATTGCATTCTCAATTTGTTTGCATTTCATCTCATTCATCCTTTCCTTGTATCTTGACCATTAGGATAAATTAAAGGAACATTTATTATCTTTTCTATTGGAACATAATTTTTTGAGAATTTTGCTTCCATAGAATTCCGCAGTAGGACCACAAACTCGGGACTCTGGTGCCACTGAAAAGCCGCCATCAAGAGGGGAGCCGATGACGTTCATTCTCAATCCTTTCCCATGGGTCGCAGTTAGGAGTTCCAGCTCAGATGTCGCCCTCGTCACTTGATGGAGACTCAAAATTAAAGGGTCCGTCGCCGAAAGGCCTCGTGCTGCTTTATAATGCGACGCTAATATATCTCTCATTCACTAGACATAATCCGTGAAAATGCATAACCGGGGGGGAGGGAGGGGAATAAAGGTAAAAGAAAAACAATTTACTTTGAAACGTCCACAGCCCTTGGTAAAGAAATTGGACTTAAAAAATTCACTCTAAGAACCATATAAAAACGTGAAAGTGAAAAACATAAATTTAGCAATTTTTGCTGCAATAAATTCATCTATAAGAATATTTAAGAATTTTTTCTATTTAAGAAGTATTTTAAATGAGAGAGAAAATGGAAAAAGCGATTCAAGAATTGACTCAAAAACGAGTTCTCAATGATGAAGAATGAAGAAGAAAGTGTTTGAAAAACTAATTTCTAGTTGTATCAAGTGGTTTTGTTGTGTTGTTGCCAATTATTGATTGATTGATTGAATATTAACGTCGCACTGTTCAGCTACACGAGGGCTTTTGGCGACGGACCACGTAATTTTGAACCATGGTCAAGGGACGTGGACGACACCTGAGCTGGCACCCCCTCTCCTAACTACCACACCACATCAACGGGAGGACGTTTCAGCTCTCGACAGATTTAGCGTACATCGCTGCCCTACACGGCGGGTCTTTAGTGGTACTGGGCTCGAACCTGTGTTGTTGCCAATCCCTTTGGAGAAGGAAATCCAACACCATTTCACCTTTCCGCATAAGAATGTCAGAAAGCAGATCTTGATCTCCAAACAACTGTCCCATGGAAATACTCCAGATGATGAGCAGGAACAGAGCAGGTACAAGTAAAGACAGACCTTACCCCCTGCACAAAGGTCATACTAAAGCGCGCCAGTATGTACCAGTGGTGAGTAGCCCAGTCCGATTCATTTGAACTCCCAGAGATTGAGACACATTGAAAAGACCTCGACCAGACAGCTCATCAGCGGTCTCTTTCCCAGGTACACCCATATATGATGGTATTCACGGGAGACACATTTGTTTTTTTCCTCTGACCTATGAGGTGCCTGTAATCCCTACAGGACATGCCCCCTGGTGGCGGATCGGGAATGCTTCTATTGGTTTTCCAGTAGGTAATAGAAGGGAAATAAAATATCTTCTGTGGACCAACAGGTATGAGGTGAAGTCAGTAAGTGCACACATGAATTTTTCAAGGGGGAAGGGGTGGTCCAGGGTATTCTTGTATCATGCTCCTTTTGATTTGTCGATTTTCGGGAACAAAAAAAACAGTAAAAAACTAATTATTGAATAAATAATTAGCATTAATTAATAGAATTAATTATTTTAACAAATACTTAATTAAATTTTACGTACTATATGCTTAGAATTATAATCCATGGGGAAAAAATCAAGGGCTTTGGGGGATGTCCGGACCCCCTTGTGTGCACCACTGGGTTGAGTCAGTCTTCCACCCAAATGGTTCCTCACCTAAAGAGAAGCTGCATAATATCCTTCGTCATGGTTTTTATTTTCTATGTGAAACTTTTTTTATATATAGTTATCGAATAAAGGCAATTTAAATGTGTAGCAAACTATATCTTTTATAGCTTCTTAAGAAATTTCAGAATATTTTTTTTATGCATTTTCTTTTATGCGATACTTATCCTCTGCGCAAAAATAGGTACCAAATAAGAAAATTACGGGTGAATAGGAAAACATTCTATTTAAATTGGATTGCAAAAATGAAATGTACACTAGATACATAATTAATACAACTCTCCATAAAATGAAGAAGAAATTGTTTGTCTCAAAATAAAGCTGGACCCCATCAAACGCATGTATAATTCTCATTTTTTTTCATTTCATAAAATTTGGATGAATCGTGCGTTGAATAACTTGCTCTAATTTTCTTTCTCTTTTAAATAAATGAGTCACAGTTTCCTATCCCCATACCATTGGGGAAATACGGAAAACTTTTTAGAATATTGCTAAATAGATTGCCATAACTCGTAAAATCTTGGATTATTAATCTCTGGCATGCAGTGAATCCTTGGGAATAAATCGCTCGCATGGCATTCATCCGGAAGTATCGCAGAAATGCCAGAAAAAAACGCGTTGAATTGTTAAAATAATATTTGAATAGTTTAAATGCAAAAGCAAAAAGGGGTAATTTTTTTTTCATCACTAACAGAATTCATATAGAATATTCCACAACCAATGTTATATTTTCGCGCAATTCGTATTCATTTTGTAAGTTGCTGTTTCCTACTGTTAGCAATGCACTCTGCTTGTTAATAAATTACACTGCGCAAACATTTATGTAAAGTACTTCCTAAGCCGAGACTTTGAAAACGCTGTATATAAGGAGTTCAAAGTATTAAAGCAACGAGAAATCCAGTCTCATCTCAATTGAATTTAAAATAATGAACACATTTTTACTGTAAGATGGAACCATAATTTTTTAGCATTTTCTCAGGGAAATGCTAAATTTTACTTTTTAGTAAGAGGACATAAAAACAAGTAGTGGTCAGCCCTTCCAAAAGAACCGCAAAGTCAATGGGGGGGGCAATTTTTTTATGTAAAACGATGTAAATAAAAAAAAGAAATATGATGGTTAGTAAAATTGTGTAGCGTAACTTGAATGGAGATTATGTGGCCAGGATCGGGTTAGGGAGGTCCAAAGTTTAGGAATTAAATAGAATTTGATTCGTAGGGCGTTCTTAAAGTTTGACCCCGTCTCTCCCAGTCTTCAATTGATTTTTAAGAATCTGAATGGCAAAAGGGCTCACCATTTATTTAGTAGCGATTTTAACTTAATAATTTTTAATATCCTCAAAAAAATTATGAATCCAGAAAATACTGAAAAGTTAGATATAAATAGTTAATTATTTTTTATTGGAAGAGGAAAAGAAAATGTATTGCGTTAAACATCTTAAAAAACAACAGTGATGATGAACCATACATGTATAAATTAATTTTAATGCTATCGCCTTCAACCCATAGGGTGGCCGCGGTAGCCTAGTGGTCAAGGTATCGGATCGTTACTGGCATGTCACGAGTTCGAGCCCAGTACCACTCAAGACCCACCGTGTAGGGAAGAGATGCACGTTCAATCTGTCGAGAGCTCAAACGTCCTCCCGTGGGTGTGGTAGTTAGGAGAGGGAGTGCCAGCTCAGGTGTCGTCCTCGTCACTTGACCCTGGTTCAAAATGATGACGTCCGTCGCCAAAAACCCTCGTTCAGCTGAACATTGCGACGTTAATATTCACTCGACCACCGTCTTCGCCTTAGGAGTGGGGTCCTGTTGAAAATTCCCATCCAACACAGGTTTGCATGCAACCTTGGTTCGGGGAGAGTATCTTGACAAACTCGAAAGGATCGCAAAACGTCTTCAGAGCTGACGGAAGCGTGAGCTCTCAGGGGACTCTTTAGTTTCTAGCCGCTCTGAGTAGAGACGGCGGTTGAAAGATTTTTCCAAGTCAGGGGGACTTAAATGTCCTTGCGAGCCACTCCGGAAAAACATTAGAATCCCGCGGGATGCATATAAAAATACATATCTTTATATTAGATTTAGATCCAAACAAACATTTATTTTAGTGAAAACGGAGTGGAGACTGTTATTATTGTTTTCATTATTTTTCGTCTATAGAGACATAGTTAATATAATAATTTTTTCATGCAATGATCGAATAATGTTTAATGTAATGAGTGAAATATTTTTTTTCTCTACTCTTTCATTTAGATTTGGAAGTCGATCTGAAAATGCGTGTACTTGCACATCACCATGGAGGTTTTCGTCCGATAAGTTCAACACGATTTATGTTTAATAAATTTCATTTTCGAAAGAAAAAAAAGATTCATAGAGTGAGAGTTACATTGACGTCGCACTACAAATCTGCACGATGACTATTGGAGACGTACTTCATAATTTTGAATCCTGTTCAAGTGACGAGGACGACTCCTGAGCTAGCAAACCTCATCTAACTTCCACACTACACCAATGGAGAGGACGTTTAAGCCTCGACCTATTTACGTACATCGGCCTTTTCTACACGGCGAGTCGAACCCACGACATGACAGCCACAAGTCCGTCACCTTGACTTCTAGGCTACCGCGGTCACTCGCAGGAATAGAAATATCTTGATTCAATAGAACTTATTTGTTGCAAAACACTGCCCTAAAAAAATCATTGTAACGTTGTAATGAATCTCACGGGCCGGAACCTTATTCAAGGCGTGCCCCATGCGACCCCCGGGTAAGCCAGCCCTGTTCTGAATCCAAAAGTTCATGGTCTGTGAACAGAAATTCGTCTATGGCCAATATGAGCAGAAGGCACAAAGCTTTTGCTTTAACGCACCTCTGGCCTTTTTATTCCTTTGTGAGAGGATCCTCTCTGTCTTCTGTGACTCTTTGGGGTGGGATAATTTACTAAGAAAAATTCTTCTTTCAACAATTTCTCCCCTGATTGCTTTGACGGCCATTTTTGGATGCAGAGAAATAATCGCCCTACATTTCTGTTCTACTGTCATTCTGTAGTGTCAGTTAGGACTCATTTAGAACGGGAAAGACTCACTTTTTGAAAAATATTGCAAGTCATCTCCAATAACGAAGTTTAAAATCCTCCACTGCTTTGGACTCCCAGCCGTTGAGCTAAATTTTTTGTTCCCGAACTTCTGGTACAACTAGGCAGTTTAAAATTACATTGAAATTTCAGTTTCTCAATAAACTTAAACTGTTGTTTTCTGCACTAACTCCTTTCTTCTGTTTTGAATACGATGCATAAACGAAGTTTAAAAAGAACTACCTCATATTGGCGACTTATAATATCGTTTATCGCCAAGGAATTTTTCTTTTTTCGAATTGTTAGTTGGTACAATGATTTTTCGTATTGTGGAATTAGTTACAGCGGAAGTACCTAGAAAGAGTAAGTTATTTTAAATATTTCTATCTATTGTATTTTACTCGAGCCAATTTGCTTTTAAAGAGTCTATTTACGTTTTCAGTCAATTTTTTCGTCATTTTATATGAAATAAGTATTGACAAAGGTTAATTCATTGGCGCATTTTAAAACGTTTTAAAGTTGTTGCAGCCCCAATGATCAATCTATTCAATGAGGATCTTCCTACAAAGAGAAATGTTCCTTAATACCGCGAATTGAAGTAAAAATGAATAAAAAAATGAAATTTTGTAATAAGTTTTTAAAAATATCATTTTTTCCGTTTACTAATACAAAAAATATAACCTCTGTAGTAAGCGAGCTATTGAATTATTGCAATCTGCAGTTATTGAATTCAAAACAGGGTTCACACAAAATGTATTTTTTCTCAAGATTTTTTAAGACGAGGACAGGGATTGCTGAAAAAAATACCAAACTAAGATATTCTGTGCATGTCATATAGTATTATAGCTGTTTTGACCTTTTTTTAATCACTGTATTATAAAATTTACTGTTACTTGTATAGCACGTGCTTTTTTAACGATTTCGTGTAGTGACTAGGATAAAATGTTCTATTTTTTTGTAAAAGAAATGTAATATATTTTATATTTTTAGGTCATGTAAAAAAAGAATAGTAATGTAACATAAATATCAACAGAATTGAAAATTCATCCATAAACATTTTTTTCCGAATCGGCCCCGTATACATAATTTTTTTTCAAGTTTTCAATAGTTTTTCTGTCTTGATATTCAAAAAATTGTTTTGAATTTTAGCCCCAATTTACTAAGTTATCTTCAAAGCTACAAAATTCCTCAATTCCAAAAATCATTGGTGTGGAAATTTGAAGGTTGTCGTGGTTCAAAATCAACATCGCCAAGAAACCACCTTCTTTGTTTTCCCTCTCAACACACAAACATGATTTCAATCAATGCGAGGGAAGATAATAAATAGTGTTTATTAACTGGGGTACTTTGAGAAGATAAAATGCATTTATATATAAAAAATCAAATCAAAACTTAATTTCTTACCTTTAATTTTGACTTCTCTTTTTAACTAATATTTATTAAATTTACTTATTTAACTTACACTTTACATTTCATATTAATTTTTTTAAAAAAACCGAAAGTTGATTATAAATGTTAAAAATCTAATAAATGTTAAAAAAAATCTGTTCATGTCAATCCTAAAATGATAAAATAATCCTACGGCCATCCAACCGTTTCCTTTTAATGATAAAAAGAAATTTTGCTTTATAATGTACATTTTCACTTGCATTGGAATCCAATGAAAGATTATTTTGTTACAATCTCTCTAATGATTTTAAAATGCTGCTCCTCTGATTCTGAAATGAAAAAGAGTTTTAGTTTTCAAGCGCCAAACTGTGCGTCATTTTCTGAAGTACATATCGTAAAAGGAGGCATGGAACGATTGCTTTTCTTTCAAAATCATGGGGAAAATTAAGCATTACTTTCTTCTATCATAATTTAGTACTACATTGATTCAAACCTAACCAGTCTCTACGCTAGAATGCTTTAAGGTGGTCACTTCACGTAAATCCATGAAATAATCGATTTTTCAATTTTGATTGAAACATAAAATACCATTCTTTTTCTTTCTAATGCAGTTTAAATTTTTGCTCTAGCTTAATTAGAAGTATTTTTAATATTTTTTTTTAAAAAGTTGTTTACATCTGTCAAACCCCAAAACCGCTGATTGCCACGCCCTCTCAAATCAAAACAAAAGACACATGCTACTTTTCAGCCTTATCAAATGGTTTAAATTGATTAAAAGAATTTATTTTGATCAGCAGCTTATCCAGGAAAGAAGTGAAGTGAATAGTTATAGATGTTTGTTTACTTACAGCCTATTTTTTACCTCCTTAAATGCAACGGATTGGACGTTAGGAAGGGAAAGTGAAAGTTTAGTTTTTTTTCCGCTCCGTTTCATGGTCATTTCGAGGTGGATTCGAATTTAGGATCGGAGGAAGGTGGTCGGTTGAAAGTGGTGTATTCATTTCCTCAAGTCTTAACAGGTTGTATCATTCTTTTTTTATTTTTGGTTCCCTTTTCAGAGCAAGAGGGATTTTTTTCCTACTTTTGGTTCTGTTTTTTGGTAATTTTCCAATTTCTATTATTCTCTGGTTTTTTTATTTGAAAAAGACTCAAGCTGAGTCGCTCTAGATTCATCGTCTCTGATGTTGAACAACCCTTAATCGATAATAGTTTAACAATGGAAACAGGATTTTCGAAAATTTTCAGATCTTCTCTGAGGGACGCGGAAATTCTACGAGCTGGACAAAGAATTATATCCGAAATCAATATCTTGGTTGAAAATAGTCAAGGATCCTCTCAGATTCCAAAGTCTAACCCACAGCTTTTAAATGCAGAAATAAAGAAAAAAATTGCTCGTCATGAAAACATAAAAAGTATGTCTTTTACTCGTAATGGAAAGATAAGGTTCTCTACGCTAGACCCAGTATGTGCAGCACAAATACTCTCTCTTGAGAAAATTTCAAATGTGTCTGTTAAAACGAATATTCTTTGGGAGGGAATCACGTCAAGATTCCTTATTTATGAAATACCACTTGATATATCTCTGAATGAGATAGCAAAAGAACTACAAGAAATTAATAATTTTGAAATAATAGAGATGAGAAGATTTATTAAAACTGGTTCACAGCAACAATTCTCACCAGTATTAATTACAATACTCGGGACAACTCTACCAGAAACTGTGAAACTGTGGTTCATCAATCATCGAATTCAAAATTTTATCGATAAACCCAGACAATGTACAACATGTTTTAGTTTTCTTCATTCTCACTAGATTTTGCCAAAAAACTGCAATATGTATCAACTGTGGTGATCCACATTCTGGACAATGCTCTAATAACTCAAGATGCATAAATTGCAAAGGTGATCACCCAGCTAACTCATTAAATTGCCCCGAATATATAAAAAAAAAAAAAAGATATTAGAATTGAAATGTGAGCAACATCTTACATTGGGAGAAGCGCGCAGAAGGTTCCGGGACAATAAAAGGACATCTTATTCTGCAGTAATCCAGACTAATACAGTTAATCTAGATATGCAAGACTATCTGGAAAAAAAACTCGAAAACATGCTAACATCTTTTCAAAGCAATATTAGAAAAGCAAACCACTTTAATTATGGAAGCTTTTCAGAAAACAATGGAGTCTGTACTTTCTCACCTTAGCAAGATTTTTTGAAATGGGGAAATCGAGTTACTCCCTATTGCGGAAAAAAAAAGCTGTTGGTACTAAATCCTCAATCCGTAAAATACGCGCTTCTAGTGAAAGCGACGCATCCAATAACATGGACAGGGGATAATTACGGAAGTAAGATGGGTTTTTGTAAATGTCTCTTTTCTTCAAGTTTTTGTTTTGGGGGCTAATTATTGTCTTCATTAGTTTGGTTTTCTTTCCTCAAAGGGAGGATAGTTCGTTCTAGTTAATTTTTTTTTTCTTCAGTTTTTATGAATATAATTCAATGGAATTCTAGAGGCCTAAAAAATAAATTCATTTGGTTAAATATCCCTCCCTTTTCTGAAGCAGATATCTGGGTTTTCCAAGAAACTTTTTTATCAATTCACGATAATATAAATCTTCCAAATAAAATCGTTTTTAGAAAAGATAGAGAAAGATCAGGTGGTGGTTTATTAATTGCTGTTCCTTCCAATATTTCTGCACAACAGATTCCTATACAGATTCAACAAACCAGAGAATTAGAAATCCTCGCAATTAAAATACATGTTCGAAATATTTCATTTTATATTGTAAATATTTACGCTCCACGGGGATTTAATATTATATTAATCAAATCTTTTCTCGAATCCCTGATGGCTCCTATGATTATTTTTGGTGATTTTAACCTTCATCACCCGATGTGGGGATCGGATCACATTTCAAGGTATAGTGATGAATTCGTTGAATGGATTACTGATTCTAATTTGGTTCTTCTTAACACGACTGTTCCCACCTATAGAAGTTCAGCAGATGCAACATCGTTGCTAGATCTCACAGTTTGTTCTTCAAGCATATCTGGATACTGCAATAGTTATGTTTTAGATTGCTCCTTTGAAAGTGATCATAGTCCAAATATTACAGAGCTTTCTCTCCTCAATTCAAATAAACGAATTTTCAAAAGTAAACTGGCAAGCAGTTATGAACCAAACGCATTTTATTTTTAATAATCCTGAGGTTGATTCTGAGAATCTTTCTGATAAGATATCGCACGTCATTGCTAATAATATTAGGGAAATTAAAGTCTCAAATAGATCCTTCCCACCATGGTGGAATAGTACGTGTTATAAATTCTATAAGCTTAAAAAAAATATTTAGGAAAAGAGCTATTAAAATTTCATCTGAATTATGGATCAGATATAAACAATATGCGAGCAAGCTTAGATTCTACATTAAAAATGCCAAAAGAATGTACTGGGACAAGATATGCAATAATATTTCTAATCCCCAGATGTTTTTTAATATTCTGAAAAATTTTCCACAGTTACTGACACGGATCAAAAACTTAATATTCTTCAGCTTAATAATAGGTTTATCACTCATCCTCAATTGCAAGCAGATTTGTTTGCAGATTATTTTGCATCTAAAAATGCCTATCATGAACCGCTTCCTTTGGATTTTCTCTACGACAAAAATAACCTTCTTAATAAACCATTCCATATTCTTGAATTGCATAGTGCAATAAAAAATTCAAAAAATACAACTCCTGGGGCGGATCATGTTACAGCAATTTTCTTTAAAAATCTTGATCAGGGTCAACGGGAGGTAATTTTAAGATATTTCCAAAAATTATTTGATAATGCAATCGTTCCAGATTCTTGGAAGCATGCCATCCTTCTCCCGATTCCGAAACCTTGTAAAGATAAAACTAAGATATCTTCCTACAGACCAATAGCTCTGACTTCTGTATTTTCAAAAACTTTTGAGAGAATTTTGGCTAATAGGATTTCTTACTACTTAACTAAAGAAAGAAAACTTCATCCCCAACATTATGGTTTCGTTCCTTTCAAAGATAGCAGAAGTGCTACTTATCTGGTACATAAAGCAATAATGAATGCAAAATTACAGAAAAAAATTTTTGTAGGAATAAGTTTAGACATTAAAAATGCATACGACTCTGTTTATGTGTGGATGGTCTTATTTATAAATGTTTACAAATTGGTATAACAGGAAATATAGCAAATTGGATTCATAATTTTCTCACATCTCGATCCTTCCAAATAAAATGGAGGGGTTATTTTTCTCCCAAAAAACTTGTTCCGCAAGGCCTAGCCTAAGGCAGTGTCCTATCTCCTATTTTATATACTATCTACATGCATGATATTTTTGAAACCTTAGAATCGGAAGTTGAATGCCTGGTTTATGCTGACGACATTTTTATATTTTGCTCTCATAAATCCCTTGCTATTATTTGCAAAAACTACAAAATACTCTGGAAAGAATTTTCCAGTGGTGTAAATATTGGAAATTAAATTTAAGCCCAGAGAAATGTACAATAGCTGAATTATCAAATAAAAGAAATTATACTCTTCCTAATATTTTGTTGGCTGGATTTCCCTACAATGGCAAACTTCTATTAAATATTTAGGAGTTTTTTTTTTTTCTAAACGTTATCAAAATTTATATATTAAAAATCAACTAAGCAGTAAAGCCTTGAAAAGGATCAATGCACTAAAAGGTATGGCATATAAACACTATGGGCCGAGATCAAGAGATCTCATTAATTTAGTCAATAACAGCATATGCAGTGTTTTTTATTATATCTGTCACATAATAAATAAATGGTCTGAAAATCAATTAAAACCCTTTAATGTTATCCAAACAAAAGCCCTCCGAATAGCATTAGGTCTCCCTCAATGGACCCCAAATATTGTGCTACTAAAGTTGGCTGGTCAAGAGATTTTGTCAGATAAAATTAGAAGATTGGCAAACAAGTTCTTTATTACACAAATATCCAATAGTGATTTATCTCCTCTTTATTGCAACAGCCCAGAGGCAATGAATCTTAATGTTTTGGAAGAAGATAAAAATTATATCATTAGTGTGCTGCAAGATTTAAATATTGGTGGTGATCAAATTATTTCAATTCTCAGATTAATTACCTTTTTCGACCTTCCATGTACAATTTATACCAATAGGTTTAAATTTCAAGATAAAAAATCTACCGATTCCTGCCATAAGTGTTTTATTTGATGAAACGGTCGAACGGGAATTTCAGAAGTTTTCATTATAGCTACTGATGCTTCAAAAAATGACCAAATTACATCGATAGCAGGTATATCAAAAAATCTTCATTTGCTTACAGGATCAACAATTATAACTCCATTTTTTCTGCAGAAACTTTGGCCATTTGTCAAGCTTTAGATGATCTGGTGGAATCTAATGTAAATTTACTTGTTTTATCGGATAGTCTTTCGGTTCTTTCTGCACTTCAAAATTTCTCGATCAAATCCAATAAGGTAATTCATAGACTTGCTAACAAAATTTATATGCTATCTAACTACGTTAACCAGTTAATTCTGCTTTGGACTCCGGGACACTCGAAAATTGTTTGGAATGAGCAGGCGGATAATCTCGCAAGATCGGTCACGGAGTCCAATGTTTACATTGACTGGATTGCTTCAGACGACATTCATAAAAATATATATGGAAATAGAATTCAAAAAATCAATGAAACATTTTACTCAAGCAAATATTTTAAAAAATTGGGAAATATTCCAACGATTGATATCATTTCAAAGTGGACAGAGAATCGAAGAGAAGAAATCTTAAGCACTCGAATCTTCAGTAAAATGATTATTACTCCAGGCCTTCTACATAGATTTAATTTACAGGATAATGCAATGTGTATTACATGTAAACGTATAAATGATTTGGACCACATTATATTAAATTGTATTAGATATACTACGCATATCGTAATAATCTCTGGTCTATTCTTCGTATTGATCCACATACCGCTATTACATTTAGAAATGTTTTGGAAAGGGCAATGAATAATAAATCAACTTTCAGAGTTTTTTTAAAGGAAATGAAATTTTTCAATATCTACTAATCTATTAGGATTTCTCTTGTCTTGTCTTTTTTTTTTTTGAGGGATCATAGCCTGTGTTGCTCTATATCCCCTTCAACCTTTCAATCAATCAATCAATGCAACGGATTTCTGCGATCGTTTTCAATAGTGTTTTTCATCAAAAACATTAATAAAACGTTTACAAAACGTTTTTTAAACTCTGTTAAGTAATAAAATGTTTAAAAAACGAAAGAGTTTGAAAAGAAATGTACAACATTCCAAACTTTTATGGATTTAAATGTTGATAAGTCAGACAATTTCAACATAAATAAATCAGCTTTAAAATCTAAGTTAGGTAAGTTTAATGAAGAGTATGTTTCTTTTTTAGATTCATTTGAATGTTTCTGTGAAATTCCTGACATTATACTGTTCTTTTGTGCTTTGAAACAACATTAATTACATAAAATTAATGTAAAAACCAAGGTATTCACATGAATTTTGGTCACCAAATCTAGGGTTTGGCTACAAAATTGTTAATATGTTGTAACTTTTGTGGTCTTACTGAAAATTTCTTAATACCAGGTTTTCTAAAACAGTAGTTAATCAAAAAAGGTACAAAATTATATGAAGTGGACACAATAGAATTTCATATGCTATGAGGTCTATTTAAAAAGTAGCAGTTGCAAAAATATTTTGCGGAGTTATGCATTTGTCACTTACACCATAGTGGTTTTGTGATTCCATGCATACATTAAATAATGTGACAGAGAAAGTAACCAAAGTGTCTATGGCTTTAGCTGCTGCCGAAACAATATTTAATAATGGATAACCAAATGTACCAGTGGCTATCAATGGTACCTGGCTAAAAATAAGCTATATATTTCTAAATGGTGTTGTTACGGCAGTTAGTTTGGACACTGGGAAAGTTGTTGATGCTAAAATATTATCGCAGAAATGTTTGTGTAATTTTAACAGCGATGTACATAGCAATGAGTGTTCGGCAAGTTACATTGAAAATAGTAAGGGAATGGAAGTTGAAGAGGTGCACTTTTTTTTTTTTTTTGTATCTCTCATCACTCGCAGACATTACACAATTTACGATATACACAATATTTGGACTATATGGGAACTCTAAAGCATACAAATCAGTTTTAGAATCTAAAGATATGTCAATATTGAACAATTAGAATGTGTTAATCACATGTTGAGAAAATGATGGGGACATGACTTAGGGCCTTAAAATTAAAATTAAAAGACAGAAAGTTTAAGCACAATCAATTCATTCAAATCTATTAAGTAGAAAAACTCATAAATTCAATTATGTATTTTAGATAGTAAAAGTTATTTTTCGACCTGTTGTAACCGTTTATTTTGTAATAATTTCTTTAGGATTAATTCAACTCTCTCCCTTCAATATTTTTTTGTCACCGTGGTAGCCTAGTGGTCAAGGTAACAGACTCGTGGACGGCGTGTCAGGAGTTGAAGCCTAGTACCGCTGAAGACCCACCGTGTAGGGGAACGATGCACATTAAATCTGTCACTCTTAGTCTTCCCATTAGCGTGGTGTGGTAGTTTGGAGAGGGGTGACAGCGCAGGTGTTGTCCTCGTCACTTGACCGAATGACGAGCCAAATCTCTCGTGTTGCTTTATAGTGTGACATTCACATATCACTTACTCCTTCCGCAAAAAAATTGCAGTTTCAAAAATTGTTGAAAAATAGAATGTTAGTTAATGAAGCATAGTTAAATATGAAATAATCTAAAAATTGCTTTTAAAAATAACTCGGATGTTCCAAACAGTACAAGTCTCTAGCAAAATAGTATATTTTATAGTACGGAATGAAACGAAATGAAAGCATAATCTTTCCATTCATTTCAGATTGTAGAGGTCAAATGAAAATATTTAATACATTAAATAAAGAAACTTGTTCTTAAACGTGTATTAATACCCCCAATGCAAGTCCCTGTCCAGTCCTATTTAATTGAATTGAATAAATATATCATTCAAAAATGGAAAAAAAATCGGGGTTTGAAGCCAAAAAATAAACAAAACATACATAATTCGAATCGGATCTAGAAGAGAACTGATCTTATATGGAACTCTTCCAGAAATCACAGACTTAACCTAATCATGACAGTCCTATGCCTTTTCTGTTTAGCTTCAGTATTTATTAATAAAAATTAGTTCCAAAGAAAAAATAAATCAAATCAAAGTAATAATTAAAAAATAAGTCTTAATATAAAATTTTAAAAGTTAAGCAAAAATGTAGCTCAAAAGAAAATAAATTCAAAATAAGCTATAAATATATACCTACTCTGTTATATACGTTACTACAGAACAATATTTTCTGCCTTAGTTTGAGGTGAATTAAACTAAGATTATGCATACATATAGTTAAGGAACACAGCCGTTAATTTTCATAATTCTTAAATCCTTTCAGGAGGTTCTTGTCAAATGTGTTCTTCGGATTTCAAAGCTTAACAATTAAAATTTAGGAGGATTTGAATCGATTCTATTCGATTTTTTTCTCACTTGTTAAAACTGTTCTTATAGCAATCACTCATCTGATGTCTTATTTCGATGACCAATAGGGTCACGGACACTTGGCAGGCGTGTCATGAGTTTGAGCCTTGTACCGTTCAAGACCCGCCGTGTAGCGGAGGCCAATGCCCATTAAATATATAAAGGCATAAACTTCCTCCCGTTGGTGGAGAGTGAAAGTTAAGAAAGAGGGCACCAGCTCGGGTGTCATCCTCGTCTCTCATTTAGAGCTCAAAATTATGGGGCCCCCTGTGCAGTTTTATAGTGCGATGTTAATGTATATAACTTTCTCAATCTTGAAGACCAATATTATTATCCTGTAGAATGCGAACCACTCAATGCAAAATCTGAGCTTTTGGTGGGGTGTAGAGGGTTGATAACTTGGAGTAATTCAGGAGGTATGGATTGAAAAAAGTTCTTGCCCACAGTATTAATTAAAGGTTATTTAATTTTAATAATTGTTGTTTGATAGTTGATTCCTTCTCTCTTTTCAGTTTTTGATTAAAAGATGAACCTCTAAAAATGTATAATTTAGGATAATATTTTCAGAAATTATCTTGAATCATTTTATTCATTTTTTTCTTTTCTAACAAACAGTTCAATCCCCTAATAACTCAGTAACAACTTATTTTGCGCGTCTTCAAATGATAATTTTTTATTCTCCGAAATTTTCTTTTACTACTATTTTGCATTATATTTCATATGTAGTTTTTTTAAAGGAGTCTGAGCTAGACATATAAAATTCTGCAAACGTTTCACATTTATTTCCTTGATCGTTTATTGAAAAAAAAACTACTCGTTTTCAATATACACTCAGGAACATTGAAAATAGCGACCCAAGAAGAAAGCATCGGATTGAAATGAAATTTAATACACATAATGACACAGATGAGAGATTCACTTGATCTCAAAAACAAGACAATTAAACGAATACAGGGAGTGCAACGACACAAATACTGGGCAACTTCAATAGCGCGTTGGACCACCTCCAGCTGCAATACATGCCGCCACATGGTCCGGCATTGAGTCGATTAGACACCTTATGTTGCCCTGAGGTAGATTTCCCCCAGAAATCTTGAACAGCCAACTCTAAATCATGTACAGAGTGACACGATGGCATCTGCCGTTTTAGCTGATCCCACACGTGCTCTACAGGGGACAAATCGGGAAAGCGGGCCGGACAGGGAAGAGTCTAAAAATGACGTAGGAAGTCTTGAGCAACTCTTGCTGTATGCGGACGAATATTATCTTGCTGGAAAATTGCCCCTGGGAGACCATTTAGGAAAGGTCCTACACGGGGTCGAATAATATCATCAACGAAAAGTTGGCCCATTAAAGTTCCACGCATCACAATTAAAGTGGACCGGCTATCATAGGCTATGGCCCCCCAGACCATTACACAAGCTGTGAGGGCAGTGTGACGTAAAACAGTGTGGGGGAATTGTACCGCTCACCAGGTCGCCTCCACACCCGTATACGGTTATCAACTGTCGCCAAAACAAACCGGGATTCATCACTAAACACAACCTTCTGCCAATGTGTGACATTCCACATTGATTTGGCTTGGCACCACTGTAGACGCAGTTGCCGATGTTCCGGTGTTAAAGGGAGTGCACGGAAAGGGCGCTTGGATTTAAGATTTGCTTCTGCAAGGTGTCTGGAAATTTTTTGTGGAACAATTGCTACGCCTACGTCTGCTCGTACCGTTGAACGAGTCACTGTGCGGTCCACAAGTGCTTGCCGCACGATCCTTCGATCCTCTCTCCTCGCGGTCTTCCTGGTTGCTCCAGACCCGGTTTTCCGCGCGTGGGCACCTTCTCGTGTCCATTGCTCCCAACAATTTCTAACGGCACACTCCGAACGATCCACCTGGCCAGCAACACGGCGCGTCGACCAGACTGTAGTTTTCATCCCGATGATCAGGCCTCTCTCAAACTCGCTTAACTGTGAGAAATGTCTTCTAGCACGTTTACCTGGCATGTTTCGTTTACCAAAGTCTTCCTACAATCGGCAGGTAATCGTCATGTTTATGAATCTTCGAATTTGCGCTGGCTTGTATAGCGCCCTCTTCCTGTGTGTAGTGCCACCTCGGCGTGTATGAGCATGCGTATTGGCACAAAACTTGGATCATTTGCATATCACATTACGCTGTACTTATTTACAAAGTTTTGCGATTGTACTTAGCTTCCTTCTTGGGTCGCTATTTTCAATGTTCCTGAGTGTATTATATATAAACAGTCCTCGTTTTCTTATTTATTATTTTAATATTACTTTTCTCTTACTTTTTCGTGCCTCAACTTTCCTTTTAGTTCTTAATTTCCATCATTTTAAAGTGTTGACACTTTTCTATAAATAAATAAGAACTGTGGCTTATTTTTTCTGACATCCTAACCTTAACCCAACCGTGATATGCAATTCATCTCCTAGGTTTCGAGAAATTAAAAACTCATTTCTTCTCTTGAGAAAGAATTCTGAGAATCTCTAGAGCAGTCTTTTCTAAAACTTCTTTTATTTACTTTTGTACATAACATTTTGTTTTTCGCAACTTCTCTGCAGGATTTTAAGCCAATTCTTTTTCCACCCTAAAACATTTTAAGAAAAACTGCGCAATTTCTCCTTTTCTTCCTCCTACATAAATCTACTAGTCACCTAAATATTAAAAAAATACTAATGAAATTTTGTGAAAATTGTAAAGTAATGATCTAAGAAAATATTACTTCATTTAATATTAATATATTTTCAGAGAATTTCATACTTTTAAAACTAAACCTTATTAATTTCTGTAAATATGTAAAAATTTAAAAATGATTGATGGTGACTCAAAAGATGATGGAAATTTGAATTTCAAATGAACAATGCGTTGTGTGGGATTGATTGGATATTAACGTTGCACTCTTCAGCTACATGAGTGCTTTTGGCGACGGACCGCGTCATTTTGAACCATGGTCAAGTGACGTGGACGACATCTGAGCTTGCACCCCCTCTCCTAACTACCACACCACACCAACGGGAGGATGTTTCAGCTCTCGAGAGATTTAACGTGCATCGCTGCCCTAGACGGCGGGTCTTTAGTGGTACTGGGATTGAACTCGTGACCAAGCAAGCCACGATCTGATACCTATACCACTCGGCTAGCGCGGCCACTTGTGTGTGTGTGAAGAATTTCTTCTAAGTTTAAATTATATGCACTGCCGCATTTATAGTTCTTGTTTAAGCCTACCACGTCAATTTTATTCTTAATTATTTTCTTTGACTCTACCAACAAATCTGCTTCTATATCTCTTAAGATCTTTTCTGAGAACTAAACAAAATTTTGAATCGTTCTCAGGAGTAGTAAAACCTGTGTTTTTGCAAGCTGATACAGTGATGTTTTTTAGAGAGAGAATAAATACTCTTTGAGAATATTGGGCGTATACATTGTTTTCTCTGTTATAAAATACTGCTACCTGCATTGCATTCTGAATTGTACTATCTGTCCTTCCGAGACAATAGCTCCCCCTTTATGGCCAAAGTTTAACATTATTGATAATCTCTCAGTGTAATGAATATTAATTAAATGTGTATAACAATTAATTAAAATGTTTTGTATGAAAATAATACCCAATTAAAAATGATTTGAACAATAAGCTCTAAACAACTGATTTCCGTTCAATCGATTCTTATGCGCAAATATCTTACGTGCCTCGATCAAGAGCTCTTCTAAAAAATAGGAAAATGATCCGCGTTCAATGCCACTCCTCCGAATTCTCTCATGAACGATACTTGAGACAATTAGGGATAAGGATTCTCTTAAATTATTCGACTCGAAAAACATTCATAGTTGTATTCTTCATTACGTAGAATTGGACAGAAGTAACTCTCCATTGAAAATTTCAATTACTCATCCAATAAATGAAATTGAAAAAGACTTTCTTTCAATTATATCAAACAAAAATATTTAAATTGTATGCAATTATGTGTTTACATTATACACAGTTAAAATAAAGATTTTTTTTCCTTTAAACTTCCTGGTTTAGGTCAATCTAAATATCATATGAACATAATTTAAACCTAAACTTTTTAAGTGAACACTCGCGAATCACATTATTTTCATTTTTGTATTCTCATACCGAGTTACCCAGTCTTCTTTTCAAAAAAAATTGAAATTTTTATTATTCTAGAAGTTTGTTTTAATTTTAGAAAGCAACTTCCTTGAAACTGTTGGAACTTGGATTTCCTGTCTCAAACATGGATTAAAAATATTTTCAAAATTTAATCATGTTCTTCTTAATATCGTCTTGCAATTTCTTCAATGCTCACCGAGTTTGTGCTATATATATTTAGGTTTTCTCTTTATATATTAAAACACAAAAAATATTCTTTATCTCATCCTTAACTTCGTATTTACATACTTAAAAAGGAACCATTTGGAAATCGATGAAGAAAACACAGATCGTATACTTAGAATATATTTCTACTTAATTGAGTTGAATTTCTTTGTCTCGATTATTATACTTAAGACATCACATGATTGAATCAAAACACGTGATTTCTTTTCTTTGTTTTCATTTATTTCTTTCGATTCTATTCTCCTTGCTATTTCATTTGCAAAGGAAAAGAACAGCCCAATAGTAATGAAAGTAGCAAAAATTCATTCTTTAAATATTAGTGGCACATTCTGTATAAGTTCAAAAGTGCTTATGATCAAGGTTCACCCTACATTTTTTTTCTCATGGCAATTCACAAATACAAGGTTCTGTCACTTGAAGAATTCTTCACTTGATGATGTAGCCAATACAGGCCGTACTCTATACATGTTTCTTTTCTCAATTTACCTTCAAGAGTAGGGAATACTGTTCCTTGTGTTTTTATAGTAGTGCTTATGTTACTCAAAGTTTTTGTTGTATAACTTTAGTACACTAACAGCATCATTACACATCAAGCAAATTTAACCTTTAAATACCCGAAGTTTCAAATTTGATACTGGACTTTTAATTCGAACTGTACACTTACAAGGAGTTTATTTTTAATATTTAGTTGTATGTATGTTATACCATTGCATAATATTCTTTTAAAGAAAAGTTTAAAAAATAAGTGACATCTACCAAAACTGGTAAAATGATATAAAATTTTGTTTTCCCACCGTATCAGTGACATATTTTTAGAAAAAGTTGAGCGAAATAAATTTTTGACGCATTTTATTTTTCCGAAAAATACTTTTCAAGTAGGTGATTATCTTATTTTTGCAATAATATAATTTTAGCAAATATTAATTTTGTTTGAAGAAAATCTTTCTATTTTTGTAATTCAGCTGCTTTTTTTAAAAAAATAAATACATAAAGCATGTATTATTTTTTTAATTATTTTTCCCTTTATGGCTACTACAATAAATCCGTAGATATTTCTTAAAATTTAATTTGGAAAACCATGCTGTTAAGAGTTAGTCAGAAGAAAAATGTTCCAACTTTCCGTAGAAATACCAATGTTCACTAGGAATATTTCCTTTAGTCTTGCTACCACCCGGTTTGAATAAATGCTTAGTTTAAATAAAAATCAGTATTTTTTTCCCTTTTAAACGTTCTTACCAGGCATTGAATGACTACACAAATTAATAAGCATAAATGTAAGAAAACCTTGTTCTCTCTCTCTCTCTCTCTCTCTGGAAGTTGAATATTTAATATCATATAGGCACTTCAAAGGAGGTAATTATTGGTGTAAAAGTAAGTTTGGAGAGGGGGTTGCCAGCTGAGGTGTTATACTCGTCACTTAACCGAGTTTCAGAATGACGAATAGTAGTTTTTTTCCTTCATATGGTGAGGTTAACCCTCTATCTTAAAGACCCGGAATAATCACGTACCTTGACAATATCTCTATATTCATAATAATCTATAATCATAATCTATCATAATATATATCATAATACCTTTTATATACTATTAATAATATAATTTGTATTTATTATAAAGTATTAATTTATCAAGAAAAAATCGGTAGTTTTAGACAATCTTTTTTAATATGTTTGTTACATTTAGTTAATAAAAAATACACAATGCAATAGAAAATTTATAGCAAGGTTGTGATATCGACTATAGTATTTCTAAAAGAAATGATGTGTCAATGCAACAAAAACTTAACACTACTAGTAATTTCATTGCCGTATGTTGGGATCCGTTATCGATATAATTAGAAAATTTTGAAAATTAATCCAGAATATTTGAACAAAGTTTTTTGTTACATACTTTTATGTGGGCTGGACCACAAGTTGGAATGATTTTTCTAGTGCGACGTGTATAACACCAAAGCAGTTGAATTTGCTATAATGAACCTGCCATATATAAAGAGCTGATACTCGTTAAGTCTTAAGTGGATCAATATATTTACGTTTGACGTCGGGTGACAGTTTGGAGAGTAAGGTTTCAACTCTGGTATCGTTCTCATTTGACCATAGCTAAAAATAACAATATCCATTGCCAATAGTTCTTGTGTTGTTTCGAAAAGTGACGTTAATTAGTAAATCATCAGAAGCGGGAATCCTTTAGATTCAATGCAATGTTAAATGCCAAAAATACAATTTTTGACTTTTAATATAGTACTCGGTTTCATTTGAATTTGCGCATTACTGAGACCAATAAAATAGTTATTAGACGGGCATTTATGGAAGTATTTTAATAATAATAAAAAAACTTTCATATATATATATAAAACAAGGTTACTTTAACATCTTAAAACTAAATGTTAGTATTTTTAAATTTTGAACATTTCAAATTAAAAATAGCATGAAATTAAGGTATCTGACTACGTTCGGAACCGTGATTTTGCAAAAGCATATAAATGGATAATATTTATGATATTTAGTGTCACTTAGATTAGAAAATGTATATAAAATTGTTTTAAGAATAGTATTACAATAAAAAAATTATTTAAGTATAATATTTTGACAAAAAATGAACATAGAATGACCCATTTTCAAAGTATTCTTTTGTGAAAATTGCTTCTATTATAATAATATTTTGCCTGTATATAGCTCAGATCTCTGTACAGAGGCTCAACTAGAATTTTTGAAATATATAACTTAGAAGTGGGTTTATCCATGTGTTTTACGACAACAGAGGGGAGAAATGTTAAAAAAAAAACGCCGTTAATTATTTCAATGGGTTGTAACTCTGAAAATAATGTGAATGTTTCAAAAATCACAGTTCAGACTCTCTGGAGATTGATTGATTGAATATTAACTTTACTTTCTATAAGGTCAAAATAGCTTCTCCTAACTACCACACCACACCAACGGGAGGACGTTTCAGCTTGTAGATTTAACGCATTTTTTTTGCATAAAAGGGCTACCGCGGCCCAACATTTTGAAAAAGAAGGTTAAAAAAGGTTATTCTAAGTTAATTTTTTGCCGAAATATTGTATTTAAATAATATTTTTGTCAAAATGTCCTTAAAACAATTTTATACGTGTATTCTCTAATCTAAGTGACACTAAATATCATGAAAATTATCCATTTACGTGCTTTTTTAAAATCACCGGTTCCTCACCTTAAGGATGAATTTCTAATAAAAGTAAGAATTTCTCCTAATCTCATTCAAATACATTCAGATATCTATATTCTATTGAAGAGGGAAAGCAAGAATAAGGATTATAGACGAAATTTGGTTTGCTAAAAATTTAGAGACGAAATTGAATATATACAGGAAAAATGAGAGGGGGTCAAAATTTTAGAAATGTCTAAAAACTATAGATATAAATTTTTTGGGTTAATATTTTTTTAAAAGATCAATAAAACTAAAAATCTGGACAAAATAATTTATTTCGAATATATATATATAATCATCGTAGGAAGATTCATCTGGGTTTCTATTACTTACAAAGTGAGGGGAAGGTAATAGAATTTTATGGCGATAAAAATAATTAATACCAAAAAAAAGTAAGCATGTGTGTACCTCTTTCTGATCTCCCCGTACTTTTTTAAACAAGTTCAGTTGAATAAAAATAAATTATACCTTGTACTATTTTCGAAGAAAAAATATCTGAAAACGTATTTTAAATAAGGTTTAGTTTTATAAATTTTTGGCAACATTAAACTGAAAATTATTTTTACCTGATATGTGACCAATCTTTTGTAGTTGAAAAAAGGAAGCAGAGAAGAATATACTGGGGGGAAAAAAAGATTCAAACATTTTTATTTATTAGAAATATAACTTTATTTTTATATTCCAGGTAAGCCTTTTTTTATTACAAAAGCCATTGCAAATTCTATGTGTTATTTTTTTTTATTCACTGATTAAAATAATTATTTTGATGGACTCGTTAAAGGTACTTTAAAAGCATATTTTGATGGCTATAGAAGAGAAAGAAAGTAATGCAATTCTTATCAGTCCATCTGAAAAGGCTTCTACTTTAACTCTCAAAGAAAATGCATTGGAGTTTTGTGAAGTTGTATTGTTACAGAAGACTAATGATCCAATCGACTCGGACCCAAATTTATCCTCAAAATACATTCTAAACCTAGATAAAGCAAGTTCTGTCAAAGCTCCAGCCAACCAACTGGAAGAGGATGACAAAGCAGCGGAAGATTGTGACTTTTGCGACCCCAATGCTCACTTAATGGAAAATCTGCTGAATGAAATCGACAATGAGGCCAATCCTTATGTGGACTACATCCGAATGTTGGAAAAGAAATACCCCAAAGTGAAATGCGACTCGTGCAGAAATAAAGAAGCCAGTGGCAATGGGGAGCCGTGGCCTTTGGCATCCAAAACCAGGAGGAAAATTTCTGTCAACTGTCCCCATTGTCAAAAAAAAGTATCTGCTCCTCAATTTGTTCGCCATCTGTCTTATTGTATGGGAATTGGTGTTCGCAAACGAACAAGACGATCGTGTACGAATTCATGATATACTTTTTTGATAATGTTTCTGCTTACATGTAGATTAATTTATTACTCAACAGTTTCATAATAAATAATCCTTTATAAAAAAAAATCGTATATTTTTATTTTAAGCAAACGGCAAAGTAAGAGAATATGAAATAATTCATGAAATATAATATAAAACGTATACAAAAAACGTTATAGTATATAATATATAAAATTTTACGTGTATATTAATACTTAAAAACCATGAATATATAATATTTTAAGACAATACTAATTTTGCTATTACATTTACTAAATATGTGTCCCTTTTTTTCGAACTCAGAATATATTACTAGAAAACGTTTCTTCAGATATTATAAAATTAGCCTACCTATTTTTTAACACGCTTTTATAAGCTTCACTTGTATGTAATGGCATCTTTCAACTCTATTTCTACCTATTTTAAAAGGTCCGATTCATTCGAAGGTTAGCACACTTGTCAAGGACCGATGACAATACAATAATTTCGTATTTTTGTTTCATTATCCTGATCCGGATCATGAGGAATAACGATTTCCATATTTGTTGACTAAAAGATTTCGGTACAATCATGAAGCGAAAACGTTGAAGGTTAATACAGATACAACCAACAGAAAGGGTTGTTTATGTGAAAAAGGGGAGGGTGCGTCACAGCAATTGCTTTCCATAACATAAGCAATTGCACAGTTTTTCTGAAAATGGAAATTTTAAATGACTTTGCTATCTATTACTTTTAAACATCGTTATTCTTTATTGTACAATAAAGGTTTTCCTCAAGCTTTGGGTCATTTCAAAATCGTTAATAACATCATTGGGATGAATTTACATTTTGAGTGTATAGCAAAATCCAACTGTGAAGCTTTTTATTTTCCATAGTAATACATGTTTTCCATAGTTCCGCGCACATACACACACAACGCATACATGATTCGCTAGGCGGTGGTTCGTTCGGTGTAATTTTAATTTTTCTCTTCTTTTCACCCTTCATTTATTTTTCTCCCCAAATGTTTTGCGCCGAAGTGGAAAAGAGGCTGTTCAATTCTCACAACTTATTTAAAAATCTCTAAACTAAGAGTGAAATAAATGATGTGGCTACGAGTGTTTCTCAATTTAAATAAAACATTTATTAAGTATTTACAAGGATGCATATAAAAAAGGTTAAATATTATCGCGCACGCTCATAGCCGTCCGCTTCCTCCAAACGCATCTAGAGGGAATTCCCTTTTCGGAGCGCCCTTCCTCCCCCTGCTGCCACTCAAAAGGAAAGAAACTCGCCGGCGCTCACCGCTTTTCGGGTCAACCACCCCTTCGCTCTTTGGTGCTTTCACAACATTCTCCCTCCTTTGAGTTTTCCTGCTGTAAAAAAAACTCAAACACAACATATAAAATACAACCGTAAGATTAATAATATTGGTACAGAATGCTGGTGTTAAAATAAAGCAAAATGTACAGTAAACAAAGCTTTTACATAATACATTTTAGGCATATGTCAAACGCTTAGGAGAAATTACTTTTCTGCCTCTCCTCGTGCGAATGACAGAATCAGTCAGATCTTTGGTAAATTAGTCTCTGGTTCTTGCAGTTCTAGATTATAAAGTCTTTGCACAGGTCTGACCAGTTCCCCAGTCTCAGTTTTGACTCGAGCGACTCTAACATGTCCATCTTTTCCAAGAATCAGTTGAATTACTCTAGCAAGAGACCACAGAGTTCGATTCTTCAAACTATTTTCCACCACAACTACTTCTCCCACCGTTAAGGGTCTTAATTTACGGTGATGCTGCGTTTGCTCTCTGAGTTGGCCTAGGTACTCAATTCGAAATCTTTTCCTAAGCTGTTCCCGAATGGTTTGAACATGTCTAATCCTCTTATTGATTTCTTGATGATCTAGACAATCTATGTCAGTTACATCTGACGTTTCTATTTCTTGTAAAAACATGGCTGGTGTTAATGGTGATAAATCATTAACATCCTCAGAAATGTAAGTTAAGGGTCTAGAATTGATCACATGTTCACATTCACATAATACAGTGTTTAACTCTTCGTAATATAACGAAACTCTCCCTAACATTTTTCTCAAAATTTGTTTTAGCATTTGAATCACATTCTTTCCCAAAATCCTCCCCACCACGCGGCACTGGGAGGGTTAAATTTCCACTTTATTTTTTTGGATATTAGCTTTAGAAATTACTACATCCCAGTCAATAGAATTTAGTGCGCTATTAGACCCAACAAAATTTGTTCCATTATCCGAATAAATAATGGTCGGTCGGCCTCTTCTCGAAATAAACCTCCTTAAAGATTGTAAAAATGCTGCGGTAGAAAGAGATGTAATAAGTTCAAAATGCACTGCACGGAATACAGCACAAGTAAATAATACTACCCAGCCCTTACGTCTATCTTTTAAATGAAGTGGGCCTGCAAGATCAACTCCTACAACTTGAAATATTTTAGAGTTGCTTACCCTATCTTTCGGTAAAGAAGATGGTACCACTTCCGTTTTTTGAGCCGAAAATCTTTTGCACCTAGTGCATTTTTGTATTATTTGTCTAATTAATTTTCGCGCTTTTAAAATCCAAAAACTTTCTCGCAAATGATTCATTACAATTGATACACCTGCATGCATAAGTTCCTCATGTTTACGCACGATCATCAAATGAACAACTGGGTGTTCGTTAGGTAAAATGATAGGAAACTTAAAATTGTGTGTATCTTCTCGAAAACTAAGTTTTGTTCTAGCACGCAAAATTCCAAATTCATCTAAAAATGGTTTTAAAGGACGCAATTTCTCATCCGTTACTCCCTCAAATTTTTCCATTTGTATTAATTTAATTACAGTTTTTTCCGCATGATCAAATTCAGAAAATGTTATCTCCGAAGTATTACAAACATCGATTCTCTTGGCATTTTTAAAGAAACGAAATATCCAAGCAATCATGCGAACAACTTTTAAGTAACATGAAAAATACTTCGAGTGCCAGTTAAACTCCTCAATTCTCTTAGCGGTATTAACCAAAACAGATTTCCTTAACTCTAAATTTACCGCCTCTTCATCGGGGACTTGTTTTGATCTGGGGCATTGAACCGGGCTTTCGGATAACCAGGAGGGCCCCTCCCACCATCTTAAGTAAACAAGCTGTTGAGCGTTACAACCCCGAGAAAGAATGTCCGCGAAATTCTTTTCCGAAGGCACGTGTTCCCAGCTACTAACATCGGAAAGGTTTCGGATTTCTTTCACCCTGTTAGAAACAAACACGCCCCAATCTCTAGTACGTTGTATCCATGCTAACGCTGTCATGGAATCTGTCAAATAATAAATACGCACATCTGGCAAGTTTAAGTCGTTTTTAACAGAAGCCGCAAGTCGGGTTCCCAAAACACATGCTAATAATTCCAAACGGGGGATAGAAATATCTTTCAAAGGAGCTACCCTCGCTTTTGCCTGTATCAGTTTCACAAAAACATTTTCTTCATATTCTACCCTCAAAAATACGCAAGCGGCATACGCTTTTTTACTAGCGTCACAAAACACATGCAATGTTAGCCGTTTAATTCCATTAGAGCTCAAATTCAAACATCGAGGTATTTTAATACCTGCAAGTATAGGGAGTTGCTCTAACCACTTTTTAACTTGATTTAAAATATCTTTTTGGGAGATTTTCATCCCATTTTAATTTTAATTTCCAAATTTCCTGTAAAATTAATTTTGGTTTTAAAGTCACAGGAGCCGTAAAACCGATCGGATCAAATATATGATTAGCTATGGATAACAATGATCTTTTCGTTATAGCCTTACCTTCATTTTTCTGACAGTTAATATTACATGATAAACAATCATCTTTGAGGTTCCAAATTAATCCTAAAACCATAGTCTCAAAGTTATCAGGTTGGCTTTCCAACTCTGAAAAATTTTCAGGATTTAATAAAACGTTTGACTGCCAGCCTCTTAAATTAAAATGTGCTGAAGATAATAATATTTTAGATTCAACTATAAATTTTTGCAACTGTTCTTCGGTCTCAAAACTAGTTACACAGTTGTCAACATAAAATGATTTTCTCAAAATTTTAGCTACATTATCAAAGTTTCCATGAGCATTATCTAAATGGTGATTTAATGTAGCACCCAGTAAAAAAGGACTGGATGTCACTCCAAAAACTACACGACGGTGACGATAGATTTTAATGTGGTCCCTATTTTCTCTATCATACCACATAAATCTCAAAAATCTCTATCTTGCTCCCTTTACTCCTATCTGTAAGAAAGCTTTTTCAATGTCCGAAATAACCCCAATCTTATATTTTCGAAAACGATTAAGTATAGTCGGTATGACTTCTATAAAGTTGGGGCCTTTCTCCAGACAATCATTTAGAGAAGGGGAGCCCTTTGTTCGCGCGGACGCGTCAAAAACAGGTCTTATTTTACTTGTACTGTTTTCTTTAATAACGGGCCTATGCGGGAGATAATGAACAAAATTTTCTTTGTCATCATTAACTTCTTCAATTATTTTTCCTGATAACCAAAGATCTAAAACATCTTGGTATTCCTCAAATTTACCCGTTGCAATTAATTTCCTTTTAGTACTTTCAAGTCTATTTTCAGCTAATTTCCTATTAGAGGATAAAAGTTTATTATCCATAACCCAAGGCAAAGCTACCTCATATCGACCACTAATATCTACACTTATGGTTTTTTGAAAATGATTTAGTGTCTCTTTTTGTATTTCTAGTTTTGTCTTAGTTTCTACGGGATCTGTAATACCAAGAGAATCGAGCTTCCACAAATCGGAAATACACATATCATTTACAAACATAGAAGTAACATTCATAAAATGATTTTTATCAAATTTAGTTTCATTTCTATAGGTTTTCCCATAAGCGTCCACCCTAATTTAGTTTTTATTGCTACAGGGCCAGATTTTAAATAGAACATAGTTCCAGTCAGTAGTTTTCCAGCTACATCTGCTCCTAATAATATTTCTATTTTTCCTCCCAATTTATGACCGCTATCTGACAAATTAATTTTTCTATTTTTTAATTCATTTATCCAAGGACCATGTCTGATACTCGGAACATTATTACATATAATTTCTTGGTCATACACATTTAGATTACAAGTATAATAATTATCGATATCAGTTAAACAAATATTATAACATTTATGCCTATACATTTTTGTTTTTGAACCACCAAATAAAGAATGAACAAACTCTTCTTCTCTTTCATATTTAAATCCTAAATTTTCAGCAGTGGATTTTAAAATATAAGATTTTGAGATCCGGTGTCAATTAAAGCTTTACTAAACTCTTATGGTTTCCGTTTTGCAACATAACCACAAGAGTCTGTAAGAGAACTTCAGAAGTGCAAGCTTGATTAGCCAAAACATTAGAGCTAGATGAACTAGCAGTCGTGCTATTCTCAATACTTGCACTTTCGGTTTCCAAACCTGATCTCAAAGGCAATTTAGAGCATAATACAGCATAATGCCGTTTATTACATATTATACATTTAACATCTGATCTACATGAATGTGACATGTGACCCTTTTTTAAACAAATATAACACACGCCTCTCTTAATTACAGCATTCTTCTTAACTTCATATAACATAGAAGCTGCTTCACAACAATTTTCAGAGGCATGCGTTTTTCACAAAATATACAATTATTATTATTATTCTTAAATTTAAAGTCTTTCCTATTTTTAAAGTTACTATTAAATAAATCTGCAGCAGTTGCAGTAGTGGAAAGATTTCCTAATTTGTTCTTATAATTAGATTTCTTAGAATCAAAACTATTCCTAGCAAGTTTTATTCTGTCTTCACTCGATACTTCTATCGATAAAAATTTCATAAGAGAATCAAGGTCTTTCTTACCTGATTCATCTGATGAATAGCCTACGTATCTCTCCCAGGCGCGCAGAATTTCAGCGGGAAGACAGGATTCCACCAGCGGGAACAGCATGGCAGCATATTTCTCTTTGGTGACTCCCAAGGACTCTAAGGCGCGTAGCTGGGCCTCAATCTTGTCATACAGCGAAGACAAATTGACTTTATTCACTTCTGTATTTTGTAGGACAAGCTTTAAAAGTTCTCTTACATAAACTTGAATCAAGACATCCTCTTGTCCGAACCGCATTCTCAAGTATTCAAAAGCCTTTCTGTAGTTTTCAGGTGTCGCCGGAAAACTTTCAACTATATCCCTGGCCCGGGATTTTGGGTTGTTGCCTGGATAAGGTACTGGAACTTGTCTCCATCATCAATGCTCTCATCTTCATGAATTCTCTTGAACTGGTTGTGGAATCGCAGCCAATCCGTCAATTCTCCAGAAAACTGCTGGAACTGAATCTTAGGAAGACGCAGAGATGAAGACGAAGATGTGACCAGGCTGTGGTTGTCCTTCTGTCCCAAAGCATCTGTTTTCATGATATTTTTCACACGGACTTGCCAGGCAATCATCTTTTCCGTATAGCCTTCGATGGCTTCAAATTCAATATTGTACGCTTCTTGCGTACAGTTTGTCTCGATCATTAATTCTAAAATGTCCTCGTCGATTTTTTTCAGCTTAACGTATTTTGCATGAAGCATTTCAAAAGCCGTTTCTACGGCATTCTTATCAACAGGATCGTTTTCAATAATTTCCTGAAGATGATTTACAGCCTTCGTGAAGGCTGTCCTCAACGGCGTGCGTCTCAATTTTAAAGCATCCATGTTCCACTTTCTTATATTCAAAAATGTTTTTCTAACACTCGTAGCCCACCCGGGGGCGCCAAAATGTTCAATTCTCACAACTTATTTAAAAATCTCTAAACTAAGAGTGAAATAAATGATGTGGCTACGAGTGTTTCTCAATTTAAATAAAACATTTATTAAGTATTTACAAGGATGCATATAAAAAGGTTAAATATTATCGCGCACGCTCATAGCCGTCCGCTTCCTCCAAACGCATCTAGAGGAATCCCCTTTCGGAGCGCCCTTTTCCTCCCCCTGCTGCCACTCAAAAGAAGAGAAACTCGCCGGCGCTCACCACTTTTCGGGTCAACCACCCCTTCGCTCTTTGGTGCTTTCACAATATTTGGAGGTTTTTAAAAAATATATATGTAGTTTTTAAAACGATCTCATGATGGTAACGAGGTTATTATTTGTAAATATTGTTATGATCTTACGCTCAATAAGAATGTCCAGAACAATAATTCTTTTCATAAGTCTGAGCTATATGATCAAGGAGCTAATAATCTTATTTTAATTTTCTTTAAAAAGGATCGGGGTTTATATATCAATGCCAGAAATTACATTTCCTCATATTAACTTATTTCATAAAAAAATCTTACTGAATTTCGAAGTATGATTTTAAAACTTGTACAACTGCTGTTTCTATTTTTCAAAATATTATAAATCTTATAGTTTTGGCTACTATCAAAGGTAGTAAAAATCAAATTATTTCAAAAGACAAACTTTCTAGATATGCAGTTATCATTCTATTCAATGAAGGGATTACTTTTTAATATTCTTGGAGAGATTTCGATTAAATTTTCAAAATTTTAATTCTCGATGCATTTTCTGTTCTCATTGGAGTCAGTAATAAAAAGGAAGCTTTGTTTAATCTGTGAGTGAGTGCGTATTAACGTCGCACTGGTCATCTGTAATCTTATCACTAATTCTAAGAATTAAACTATTTTATCTTTTACTACCTTACTATTGCTGGATTTTTTTTAATGTTGTACACTGTTAGATTTGTGGTGAATTAGTAATCTATGCTGTGTAGAGGGGCTGATGTACGTTATATTGGTCTAGACTAAAAAGTTCTAACTTTGGCGTTCAGGTGTCATTCTCGCCATCTGGCTGAGATTCCGTCCCCAATAGCCCTCGTGTAGCATTTGACATTCTCCATAGATCTCTGGGGATTAAAACGTTGCATAGAATTATTTTTTTGTTTCTGTTTAAAAAATTTATATTTGCGCAAAAAAAAGCATATTTGCTTCTCTGGCATACATAACTCATGCCAATATTTAGAATGGATTTAAAAATTCATTTTTGTTGACAAATAAAAGAAAAAGGGAAAAATAGATAAAGGATATTCTCTTTTTTTAAGCTGATGGAATGAAAAATTTTGATTCCATTTTTTGCAAACTCTCGCATCTGTAAAGGTTCGATGATTTCATAATAGTACGTTTTTCCTAGAGTACTTACAAAGAAACAAGCTCATTTTAAATGGGTTTTTTTGTTGTTAAACAAACCGATGGTATGAAAAGTATTAGTCATTCTTTAAATCTTAATTGAGAGGAGAGAAAACAAAATTATAGGACTATAAAAGTTTTAAAAACTATTACTCTTTTAACCAACTTTTGGGCCACTCTTATGAAAAATAAGAGCCGATAGATGAAATTTTGGAATTCACAAACTAACAGATAATTCAGGACTGATCGTACACAAATCAAAACTTATAAGTCACATATTTTTTTGTTTACAACTCATATTAAAACTTAATTTTTTCTTCAGTTATGTACAGTTGTTTTTCTAAATTGTCTTTTATTATTATAATGAAATATTTTCATCTGTGGACATATAATCATAAATTCTCAAAAGTGTAATTAAGAATTAATGCAGATGTGTGTACTTTCTTACAATTTTCCGTTTATTATTTTAATGAAATATTTTCCACCTGCAAAAGAGGAGTTGCAGAAAGCTATGCTGAATATATATGCGCATACTTGAGCACAAAAAATTGAGGGAGTGCGATAGAAGATCAAATGTAAAATTGAAATGTTTAATGTATTTTTAAAAAATCGACTTTCTAAATGTGTGTGTAGGTTTTCCATTTCTTCCTTTACATTACAAAATCGATATTTTTTTTCCTTATTGAAATCTTATTTTATCAAATGAAAACGGACCTGCCCGTGTGGCCCCCTCTTTTTATATATTTTAATTCTATTCAGTAATTTTATTTCCATTAATAAGATTTTTCAAATAATTTTTTTAAAACATCGATCCATTTTAATTTTTTTCTGGGCAAATTCGTGAATAAAGTCAAACTGCTTAATATTCTAATCTTTTAAATACTTTAAGCCTTTTTCTTTTATTTTTTATTTATTGCATTTTATTCGCAAAAAAGTAAATGTCACCATCATAGAAAAATATAATTAAACCTGACTATTAACATTCGATTACAGGAGATAGACAAAACAAACACACAAAATTATATAAAAGTAAAGATTTCAAATTTGAAGAAAACATTAAAAAGAAAAATCATCTGAAAGAGCATAAGGGTTTTGGATTAAACAGGACTTCGATACCTGAAATTTATTAAAGTGTTCGTATGTTTCAATCATACCGAGTTTCAAGGAGATAGAGATAATGTGTGTTTTTATATTTATTCTTCATAGCTATATATATACTGTAAACAAAAATAGAAAGTTCGTTGAAGAAACAACTTGTATACATCGTGCTCAAAGCTAAGGCTAACGACAGGCGTAAAAATCTTGTCCTTTGCCGCGATGAATTTCGTGGACCTTGATGTGATGTTACTGTCGATCAGACAGCATAAGCAACAACACATGCATTCATTAAATGATATTCCTTATGTTTAAAGTTTAAAATTTCCTATTTGTCTTTATTTAAAACTTTCATTGATTGAAACTTGCAATTCAGTCCAAATAAGTAAAACAACACTATTGTAAAAAGAATATTGTAATGTTATTTATCGTTAAAAGGTTCATATATCAAAGTATTTTCACTTCTTCCAATAATAGCCTCATTAATATCCACACGTATGTGTTGTGATAGGAAATATAAAACAAGAAAGCATATGTTCAGAGTTTTATTATTTTGTAAAGCAATCTTATATATATATATATATATATATAAATAGCTACGTACTAGGTCAAGGGGGCCAACTTTTTTGAGAAGAGTGCCACTATCCGATGAAAAAAAGTTATGCGTGCTACTTTCAACTTTTCCAACAAATGGACAAAAATAATTGTTACGATCATCGATGGTTCAGTTAATCAGTGGTAGAATGCTTTTATATCAATCAACGCTCATATCATCATTAGACTCAATTAAATTCAATAAATCATCGAAGACAAGTGTAAGATTAAATAAGTTTAATGGAATATGGAGTGCGTCTGCACTCGGTCACGTACACAAGATCTCTGGTGTAAACAAAGCATGTTTTTACAAGCAGCGCCCTCTATACTGAGGGGGGGTTCTACCAATAATAAAAAATTACTTATAGGCTTATTATATGAGATTTTTAGGCAAATAGTGCATTTTTATGTAATTCTAAATGGTGGAAATTTAAAAATAGTATAATATATAAGTACAAACTCTTAAGATTAATTGTTGATATACTTATAGGTTCAATCGGTTAAGTTAGGAATTCAATCAAAAATCAGTAATTTGAAACCTCTAATTCTAAAAAAAAGTCAGTACTTGCTTAATGTGGCTTTTGAATTTGTGAGTTTTATTATTATTTTTTGGGCCCAAGTTATGTTATTATTAGTTCTTGAAGATGTTAACAAAATTAGGCGGCTTCAGGAGCATATCAGTTAATTTTGAGGGATATTTTGATTTTATTATTGTCATAATAGAAAACATTCAATAATTTCCATTTGGATTTCAGGTCAGTAACAATTAACGTCTTGAAAAGAAATCGAAAAAGGACTGGAGTAAAAAAAAATATAATATATTTCCTGTAATCTTAAATTTAGATTACTAAAATGTCCCATAATATCGTAAGGAAAGCTAAATCTCGTAGACAATATTCCTTCTTGAGTAGCAAACACTCACTGGGAAGTCCATTGTTTTTTTTTTCTTCCAAATATTTTAAAACACACTCCCACAAATTCAAAAAACTCGCGAGTGCACTTCCTTTGAAAAGCCAGAGCCTGAATACAATGATGCGGAGCAGTAGCGTAGCGAGGGGGGTGAGGGGGCCATGGCCTCGGGTGGCATACGAAAAAGGGCGGCAGCAAGCACTTTGATATTTAAATTCAAAAAATATTTCAAACTCCAGATCGCGCCCGCGCGACGAAACTGGCGGAAACAAGTGAAAGCTTCAATACATGCACAAATGCAGGAAGTTTATTAGTCGCTATGCAATCGCATTCGTTTTTATGTTACTTAGTCTTCTGGCAACCGGTACTGTATGAAGTCAATGATGCTCACACAAAATTATTTGCAAACAGAGGGACTAAATATGCATCAATGTGCTGAAAAAATACGTGCTTTACAGACGTATTAGAAGTAAAACGAGAGGAATTCGTGGATGACGCTTTAATATACGCTAAAAGTTTATGTGAAGAGCTAGAAATTTCTTTTGAACCCCCAAGACGAATCAGGAGGAAGCCTATATTTGGCGACGGAAGTAAAGAAGTTCAGTTATCGTACGAAGGTGACTTGAGACGAACACAATGTTTTCTTCAATAGACAGAGTAACTGCTGAAATTCGAGAAAGATTCCAACAGTTGCAGAATTTAGCGCAAAAATATGCTTGTTTAAGGCCTGAAGTCATATTGAGCATGGACGAACTTAACTTAGATCAAGCTCCTCAAGATATTAATAAAGATGAATTCCAACTTGAGCTCGTACGTCTACAAGCTTTCGTAGCTGCAACAGACCCAGACTGTAAAAAAAAGAACTCATTAGGTCCGGCTCTCTGGGTTTATTAAAATATATTATTGAGTCCAAACTTCAAGATGGCTTACCAAACATTGTCATAATGTTGAGCCTTTTTTTAACATCTGCCATCAGTAATGCCAGTTGTGAGAGAAGTTTCTCTAAGCTAAAATCAATCAAAAATTATCTCAAATCGACTATGTCTACGTTAAGGCTAACAAATCTAGCTATTCTGGCAATTGAACATGACATACATATTGATACTGACAATTGTATAAAAGATTTCGCTATGAAAAAAACACGAAAAGTGCATTTTTAATCAATAAAAAAAAATTTAAGCTGCTTTTTTTTTTTACTTTTACTAATTTTCTTGACTAATAATTAAAACAGAGGGGTGGCAAATTTCCGGTTGGCTCCAGGCAGCGAAAGCCCACGCTACGCCATTGGGTGGTTCACTTGGGAGTCAGAGACAGTGCACGTAGTTTTGGGGTCATTGTCTATTGTTTAATCTCGGGTCCGCAACGACAGTATGTCTGTAAGTCATAATAGACATAAAAGTAACCCCGCCATGTGACAATTGATGGGGTCTGTCTGACCAAGGAGACTGACACCTCGGAGGAGTACGGGAGAATGGCTTAAAGAAACAATGGCTGCGTGGTGGACAAAGTGTCCAGATGTGCGGACGAACCATCTGGAGCCGGTGCATTCAAGAAGGACCAGAGAGAGTGGTTGTTAGGTCCGCTCCAATAGGACGCTAATGAGTCCGAGGGCCGTGTGCAGACTTTTGTGGACCGGTCAATGAGAAATGACGAGGGGCGTGTAGTGGACCGGCCCCTGCACTTTAAAAGGATCATATTTTGGGAAGATCGTGGATCGATATCGGATTCGGGATGAAATTGGATTTTCCTGGAGTAAGAGGAAAGATAAGAGGATGAACGCCGGTGGCGTTGTAGAAGCTATTTAGCGAACTACAGAAAACGATGAGGAAGTGTCCTTCGGACAATGCAGAGATGTGTGGCAGAATGAACCCCAACATCTGAAAGAGACTGACCATACCGGCTGGGCGCAAAGAGACATTTCCATGTTGCATTATTAATAATTATTTTGTTAAGAAAATAAAATTTTATTTTATTTCTACAATTTGCTGTGAGTTCATCATCACGCTACCCGTCCCCGATGTTACAATGCTTTCAAGTTGTGCCAAAGTTTGTACATGAGAATATGATGTTCCATGCAGTGCTTAGTAAAGATATGTACTTGATTGTCTTTTAAGTGCTTTATTATTATTTTTTTTTTCATGATGATGAATCTTGACGAAAATTAATTCTTGGCTCTGAATTTGCTATGTATCCTCCTCGAACAGAGAGTCAGTGATTTAAAGTTTTCACGAGTTCAATCCATTTTATTTTGCTTGAGCAATTCTTGAATTGCTTTTTAAAACTTTACTCATTTCTACGTGAATTGCTATATCTTATTTTATATATTTTAATACTTCGCTTTCAGTGAATATTTTTAAAAAATGTTTTAGTGAAAATATTTTAGAATTTGTTTTATAATTGTAGGCCAATGGCATAAATTCAGTCGTATGTAGAACTTTTTTATAATACTAAAAGAAAAATTTTTTACAAACAACTAATATGTGTATGAGACTGTTAAGCATGTGACACTGTATTCACATCCTTTTTTTTTTCTGTAATTTATGAAACTTGCAGAGGCCGCTTAAAAATATCTTTGATGTTTCAGAATCCAACTTGAGGAAAAAAATATTTAATGATCAAGAAATGTGATTATAGCATTTGATCAATAGCTTACACAGACCACTAGTATGAGAGGGGCTTACATTTTAAAAAGCGCATAAATGGAAGAACCCACGATCTTTATGCAAAAATTATGAACCTCTTGGGGTCTGTGGGAGAGCTTTGAACCCTAACACCTTACCCTTGTGTACCATTATTTAAATCAGACATCTTGGCCTCTGTGTAACCAGCTTTGGGGATATAGTGGCTTAGCGTGTATTTCGTTTGCATATGTAGCGGTATCTAAGTAAAACCAGTACTTAGACATCACGCGAAGACGATCGTCTTGGCGTGATCGATAAAGTACTGGTGTTCGGATCGGAAGGTGCCCGGTTCGAATCTATACCTACACATATAAATTTTAATGTAATGCTGTTAAGTTATAGCGATTTTATGTGCATTTTTCTAAACAGCGAGCTTTTAGTTTTTAGTAATGGATGATGATTTTTGATTTTCCATTACTGATCATAATAAATTCAACTTCACCTATTGAAGGCATATTTATTATAGGTATTTGAAGCAAATCTATATTGTACATCAAAATAAGCAAAAATGTAAATGTATTTACCTCAAATCTCCGTAAGCGTATCACCAATTGCTTTGAAATTTTAACACAAAGCTCTGTTGGAATGCGGAAGTGTTTAGAAGTACTTATTTTTTCGAAATTCATTTTAAATTTTTTCATTTAATTCATAAGCGATTTTCCTCGTAGTTATGGTGATAAGACGTCATAAATCACGTTTATCTTTAATACGAAAATTTATGCTTCATACATTTCTTTTTTTTTTTTTTTTTTTTTTGAGGATTGTTAAATATTTTAACTTAAGTTTTATTTTTTACTTGCCCTGTTTAATCCATTTATTTGTTTTCTGAGAAAGAATTAAAATTGTTTTTCGAATAAATCGTTTTAGAAAAAAAAAATCCTTTACACAACTGAATTTTAGTTTTGTAGCTTTGGCAATATTCTGATAGCTTCATCGCTCCTGCATGTTTGTGTTTACAGGGACTGTATATCCCACAATATACTTGTGTGTGTAACGTAATCTTTGAGTTTACAATATTCCTGAGCTATGTGAGGAAATTCGATATAAATTAAACGCACTTTTTCGGTTTTTCTGTGCAAAATGAGGAATTAATTTGATGTCAGTACTCTATTCATTTTTGGCGTGCTTTTGAAATAACTTCTATTATTTGATTGTCAGTCTAAAGTTATCGCGCCAACCTTCGGAAATTTTACTACTACTTAGCGGAAAAGCCTGTAACATGTTTAAAAATGCATTTTGGTTAATTAACTGTGTATGTGTGAAAATTTAATTTCTAGCAGGTATGAATGTCCTAAATGTGGAAAAAACATGGTTCTGAGAGAAAGGAAGGGAACGATTGATGGGTATGAATGGAGATGCCGTACGAAAGGAGGAGAGAATCCGCATGATGTATGCAAGAGTATAAGAAAAGGTACGCGGTTCTCTAAGAGTCATTTAAGTGTGTGTGATATTTTAATTTTAACGCGTCATTTTTTTGGAAAGTCAATGAATGAGTTTGCTGTGAAAGATGTGAGAGTGAATAAAAATACCGTGGTTGATTGGTACATGTTTTGCGGAGAGGTCTGCATGGTTGAGGTTTTAAAAGAAAGTGAACCACTTGGTGGTGAAGGAAAAATTGTTGAAATTGATGAAAGCATGTTTGGTAAAATGAAGTATGGAAAGGGGAAGCCTGTGAATGCCAATTTTTTCAATTTTAGTTTTTTTCGCTGAACTGTTCAATTTCAGTTGTTTTTATTTTTTTATGGTTATCGAAATTTTCCATTCTTTGAACGTCGTCGGTACGAGTTTGAAAATCGCGCTTTGGCGCGGATCAAAAAATTCTTCGCCAAGGGGGTGGGCGAAAGTAGGAATTTACCAATTCGATTTTTTTGCAAATTAAACCATTTCCATACTTGACGCTGTCATGTTTACAGCTTTTGTCTGCTTACGGACATTTCGAAGATTATTGCTGAGTACTGAGATCTTTCTTTTGAATATTATGCAGGCTCTGCTTGGACAGGATAAGAAATTTGACGGCCCTGTGTTTTATTGCTGACCTTACAGTGCAAATTGAAACAGGCAAAATAGTAAATCTATCTGACAAAATTCTTTTTTACAGGTAGCAAATTGCTAAAATATCTTCTTTATTTTATTTTATTTTATTTTTAACCCATGAATTTTTAATCGTTCTTCTTTCGGTGGAATTCATTAAGAACTAGAAATTTTTTTAACTATTATTTTTTCATTTATCTCGCATTCTGTTTTTTATATTTTTTCTAGCATTTCTAAAATCTACCTTCTATTTTTTTAAATCCTGTGACTTACATTTATTCAGTTTGTTTTCCACAAAAAAATTATAGTAAAAACCGGCATATTACGTGCACTTTTAGCAAAAAAAGATTGAAATTCACAGGTGCATGTTATATTCTGAGAAAAAAAATGAAAGCTTTAATAATACAAAAAAATATGAGCATCGAAAACTGTATCGAAATACTGTTTATTAAAAGAAATGAAATACCTTATGAATCTACAGAATTGTAGTTCTAGAAATATGCTATTTTTTCTACAGCTTGGAATAAAGCACCTAGAAATGACTTTAAAATATAAGAGCATTGCACTCAAAAATTTCGGGTTTCTTCATTTGAAAGGGGGTGCATGTTACATACCAGAGATTTTACAGTAAGTATATTTTTGCTTCATTAAAATTCTATAATTAAACACCTATATCTGGAATTAGTCATTCTTTTAAATTATTTTCCAGTCAAGTTCTTAGTGCTAGGCTGCCATCTGGAATTGAAAACAACTGGGTGCTAAAATCTTATTTCATGCAATTTGAAAACCACATCAAAAAACATTGTGTATTTTTAACAAATTAGTCACTTCTATGTCTCATTCAATTCAATATCCAATTTTCTTTCATCTGAAGCTTGAGCATAGTTCAAAATTATGTTGTTGTTACTTATGCCACCTGATTGACTGTAACATCAGATCAAGGCCCATGAAATTCTTTGTGGAAAGGGGCAGTTGTAGGTCTATCATTAACCTTAGCTTTGAGCGCCATACAGATGACAGTACGATTTGGATCGGTTTTACTCCAATTTAGAGGGAGAACATGCCCACCTCTCCCACCTCTTTTCCCCTTCCACCAACCTCACGAGAGAACTTGCAGCAGGTCGATGGCTATTTAGAGTAGCCCCATGCTGCAAAGGTAATATACATATACAAACATCCATGTCTTCTCAGTGTTTTGAACTCAGACCCTATGGCACAGCAGTCAGCCTCGCTAATCGCTATACCAGATATGAAATTTGCTTCCAGCACTCCCCATACTGATTAATAAGATTCTCTTCAATGTATTGGATATACTTATATTGACTTATTTAATAAACTTATATATATTCAGCCTTTCATCCCATCAGTAGGTCGATAAATATGTACCAAGCTTTCTTGGGAACTAAACACTGGGGCTTCGCGTTACACTGACCCCTGTCCAGAACATCTGATCATGCACCTCAGTACCCAATGTTATGAAAACTGAGATGGGCACAGTAGGCATTGGCACTCAAGGGCTGTTAATATATTTTAGTTTGTATATATTAAAAACAAATACGATTTAGACAATTGAGATAGCATACAATTATCTTATGTTAAAAATTCAAATTGCATTAGAATGTCATACAACATATAATGCTTAAAAACATTTGTCTTAAGTTCACTTCCTAATGTATTGAAGGGTATTACCCGAGTTAAGTGAGATTTTATCATTAATTTTTTTAATAAAAATAGGTAATGACTTAAGTGTGTGCTAAGTTTGTACAAGCCCTGAGAAAATAGTAAATATAGGTATAGGACAAAATAATACAAACACCCATTTAAAAAATTTTCCTCATTCTACTGTCCAACAAAAGGCTGTCATGTGTCTCGACAGTATGCCACCTAGGGGTGGCTAGAGGAAAGGTATCAGTCAAGTATTTGACAGTGTGAGAGTTGTGTAAGAAAATTCTTTTCTTAGCAAAACGAGATCCTCTCCGACATGAAAGGAGGAATGATAATTGGAGTTCTCCTCTCTGGAGCATCCGTGTCCAAAACAGCCAAACTTGTAGGTGTTTCAAGGACCATTGTGTCAAGGGTTATAACAGCCTACACAAACCTGGGTAAGATGTCTTCAACAAACAGTGGGTGAATGTTTAAGTTGAAGGATGGTAAGAAGAAATGGGGGTGTTGAGAGAGAAGCTGATAATCGTCCGAAAGTGCAAGACTATACTGCTGCAGATTATATCTGAAATGAATACCTACCTTCAGAACCCTGTATTCATGAAAACTGTTCAACAGGAGCTGCATGCTATGAACATTCATAGCAAAAAAATTTCATTTACAAAAATATTTGTATATATTGTCTTTTTTCTTTTTCTTTAATTACCAATAAAGGTTTTTTTTAAAACTCTTAGTTTCTATAACAATTTATTTGCTTGACATTATGTAAAGAGCTTAGTGTTATTTTTAATTTGCAAAGATTGCTGAGTTGAGTTCAAAAATTGATTTCCTGAATAATTAGTTTTCAATATTTCATCTTAAAAAAATTTCATTGTATTAAAAACTTTAGTAATATTTTTGCATTTTTTTTTTTGGAGAAATAACTATACCAGTAAAAAATTTTCAGATCTGAAATTCCACTATTTAAATTATTGATGATTGGTGATGTGTAAAATAATTTATGATTATGTTTGTATAATCAAAAGAAACTACTGTATGCTTATATTTCTAGTAATTGAATTATAAATTATTTTTTATTGTAGAATGTTGACTTACTACTAACATATCCTGAAGATTGAAAAATTTCAGAATACAGGTAAACCCTATCTATTTGAGTTGTGACACTATATAAATACATTTCAAAATAGAAATAGGATAGTGGAATATTTCATCTTGTGATTATACACTGAATTAGGGATACCTACCTTGTAATGGGCCTCCTCTGGCCTTGATAACAGCTGCTACAAGACAAGGCATAGATTCAACAAGTTTCTGGAAAGGTTCCACAGGAAAGACTTCCCAAATATTGGCTAAAGCTGTCCATAACTCAGTAAGGTTCGTTGGTGCTGTGTGTGATGGCCTTTCACACCTTGTTTCAAAACATCCCAAAGATGTGCCATAGGATTTAAGTCTGGGCTTCTAGGTGGCCAATTGGTGACAGAAAAGTCAGAGGAATGCTCATTCAATTAGCCAGTAGCCAACTGGGACATGTGAGAGATACAGTTGTCTTGCTGGAAAACTCCATTACTGTGTAAATAACAGAACAGCATAAACAGATAGAGGTGATCACCCAGCAACTGTACATGCCAAATGGCATTGAGGGAGGTTGGTACATGCACCAAAGATCCCAAACAGTGCAATAAAAAACACCCCAGACTATGATTGAGCCACCATTCCCTTGTACAGTCCAATGTAGCATACAGAATCCATGGCTTCATGAACCAGATGCCATATTCTCAGCCTCCCATTGACGTTAAGTAATCGGAATCAAGACTCATCACTCCATGCTACTCATTTCCAGTTCCCTACACTCTGTGCTCTCTTGCCCAGGCAAGACGTACAACCCAAGTGCAAGCATTGAGCCATGGTACTCTAGTAGGTTGATAGCTTCCAAAAACCATGTGGTGAAGCAAGCCTTGCACAGTCCATTTACTGTCTGTACGACTGGCACCATCATTCAACTGCGTGGTAATTTGAGCTAATGTTTGGCTTCGCTGGCTACATGCAATACGCTTGAGCCGTTTCTCGCCACGCACCGTCAAGACTAATTGTCATTGCAGTTTGCTCGATTGCTAGTTTTTGAAGTGAAACTTCTTAGCGCTCAAGAGTGAATGAGAAATTCACCCAGTTTTGCGTAACAGTGAAAAAGGGAACGGAAGTAGTCTCCCCACCTCCCTCCCATCCCCCAAATCGTCACCATGATGACAGGATAGCGAGTTGGAAAGAAAAGGGGGAGCGAGGACACAACGTGACTTGCGTCATATCCATGTAAAAGTTGGATGATTGCTCACCTCGGATTAGTCAACTTGCCCACCTTCCTATTGGGGTCCTTTTCCCCCAGACCGGGGAACATCTATCAACCGTTGTATGAGATGCAGTGACATTACAGTGTAGACAAAATAGCTCTCACAGTAAAAGCATACTTTTTTTAAATATTTTCTTAGATTGTTTGCTACATGGCGATGTTTTCGGTGGCTAATTTGCTTTTTTGACTTTTATTTGCGCTGAATTATTATATTAATTCTAGTCAGAATGCCTAAATCAAATGCACAAAGAGGAAAAGAGTTTAGTGAAAGAAAGAAAAAAGAAAACTAGCAGCAAGTCCAGTCGAAAAAGTGACAAAAAAAGCAAAAAAGAGAAGAAAAATATTGCAAATCCATTAAGTACTACTGCGGAATCTCCATCAGAGTACATGAGAGAATATCTAGCACAGAAAAAAAACACTTTCTTAATGCTCAGGTTAAGGGATGGGAATGCTATTGAGACTTCTAATGACTGCGAAGATTAATACGGACTTAGTGAACCACACTGTGCCATTAACTACAGAGCCCTCAACAATTCTAGTACGTGTTGGAACTGATGCATGTAAATCAATAATAAATTCTATCTTACGTTACAAAGACTATGATTCCCATAAAAATGCTAACAAAGATTTTCAAAAGCGATTCATTGATAATTGTTCAATTGATACAGGCGTTCAATTTATGATAGATTATGGTTTAGAGATGATTTGAGAACGTCTGTTGCTGAGCACAAAAAATATTTTACCCGGAATTAATTTAGAAGACACATTAAAACATGCTACAATTGCCGACAAAGTTTAAATGGGAAAAGTATACAAAATTTATCAAAATATAATGGTCTTGTATACCCATAAATTCCAGGACATCTTTCTACTTTGGATTTGGTATCAGAAAGACTCATTTCGCCACGAATACCTTTCACGCGAATTAGGTGATTGAGACATGGGCTCAGTCAATTTGGAATATTAGGGAAATAATCGATGTTCCAAAGTCGCCAAAGAAGTTTCACTTCTATCGCGTGGTGTTCCATGCACCATTTTTTTCCCCACCATCTATGTATTCTTGGTATATTCTTGACACTGTCAACCTTGAAAATCCTAGCTGTCTGATGATTTCGGAAATTGACTAGCCCATGTGTCATGCACCTGTGATTTGTCCACTATTGAAGGTGTCAAAATCAGGCAGTTAACCCATACTGGCAATTTTAGCAACTAATTCAGAAGAACCACGCTATATATGCAATTACCAAAGCACCCTCACTTGCACCTGAATGATGCGTAGCTCTACACAATATGCATAGCCCTTACTATCTCTAATTCAGTGTACTTCTAAGAGAAAGTCTGTAGGGAAAATTCAAAATATGAACAAAGATGATTACCAAGTCTAATTTTTCATTTGCTTCTTCAAGATTCTTTATTTATTTTATAATGCTCAGAATTTTACTTTTTAAATTGCCTAACATTTTAAGGGACAACAAAATTTTATTTTGTATATTTAGAATGTTCCATGTTAACCTTCACCAACTTCTCGACTCATTTTGGGAACTGGAACCTGGGCAGATTCCTCCATCCCATATCTGGATCTAAAGGTGCCTTGCGATGCTGTTCCTGGTTTGGTTGGATGAAAAGGTGTGGCCAGTATGTGAAGGACCAATGGCGTGAAAGGAGGTTAAAAAAGAAAGAACACGTTTGGGTTTGTGAGCTTTGGACTTTAGAGAGAAATTGCCTGATCGGAATAGGAAGAAAAAGTTAAATCTGGGAAATAAAGACATTTACATTAATAAAATTGAGAATGGAGAATTAAAAATTAATCCATAATCGCATCCATTAATATTAATGCTTGCTGTTTAAATTCTTTGGTTTTCTTGAGATCAGGAAGTATTTGTTTCAGCTTAGGGAATTGTTTAAAAATATTGGTTACTATTTTAAAGAGTGCTATGACGTCTTGGAAGTCAGAGGAATTAATTTCATTAGAGGGGTAACTTGGGGAGTACTTTGTCTTTCCGATTTATTATTACTATTATTGGTGGGGGGAGTCATTGTTATTTTTGTTTCCAGAAACCATGCAAAGCCCTCGTGTAGCTGAACAGTGCGACGTTAATATTCAATCAATCCAGAAACCATGCTGGCGAAGGAAATTCCTTCGACCACATTGTCACTGGTGAAATTTTTGCTGTTTCTATTTAATAATGGGAACCTTTTCTAGGTTTGGGGAAATTAGGAAATTTGGAGTAACAGGCAGTAACCTCCATCAATAAACTAGTTTTGTGGAAAAACATAAATTTGGTAAGATAAATTACTGTGAGATTTTTTCAACTCTTATGCATTATAATAAATTTTTTTGTCATTTTTAATTACTTTCGTTGTATAATTGTGATTTTTGTAACATATTAGAAATCTGGTATTTTTAGTCTAATAAATATTAAGTCCTATTCTTTGTGAAATGTTGCTTGAATTTTGGAAATTTTCAATTACTAACATGTTTACATTTAATCTAATTGCCTCGACTGAAGGTCCTCAGAATTGTTATTAAGGTATCTTAATACATCATAGATATGCATGATCACATTAGAAGCCTGTTTTTAAAATTGAACTTTTAGTGTTTTTTTTATCACATTGGGAAAAACTTACTTTAAAAAAAATTGAATTTTGACTGACTGGATATTGTAGCAATTTGTAACAAAGGTACAAAGTTTTAATAATTCAGTGTAGTGCTAAGTGTCTGTAAATAGATTTGGTAGAGTGCTTTATATCAGTAATGTCAGTCTATCACCAAAATGCATAGAAATTTTAAGCACACATTTTTATCCCAGTTTTTACACAATTTAAATTAATGCAGTTTGCATATTCTTCAAACTTGTCTTTCAATATTCTTAATGAATGAAATTCCGTAAATTCAATAACTATTGAAAAATATATCTGTGTAGAATTCAATCATTTTTTCAAAGAAGTTTAATCCAGTAATATAAAAAGAAATTGTGTATTATCTGTTACAAAAAGTATCTGTGAAGAGTTCCCCCCCCACACACACTTTTGAGGAAAGTATTTTTTTTTATTTTATTTGTACAATATGTGCTGTTAAATTTATATGCCTATAAACAAACATCATATTCTGCATTAAGAATTTGCATAACATTTCATTATATTAGGAAGTAAAAGGAATGCATCTGGTGAAATTAGTGGGACTTGTGGACTAAGGAAACAAAACAGATATTTGAAAACAAATATGATTGCTTTGTCAAACAATATAATGAGTATGGGGTAAGGTTTAAAAGTTTTGATTTTTAATATATGTGCATTATAAATTTTATTTTTGTTTCTCAACTTCAATTTTCTATCTTAGTTAGATGGAAAACGAACCCTAGCAGAAAATATTGCTGACAACGGAGGATTACAACAAGCCTATACGGTTACTATTTGCATTATTTTAATCACATTCATAAACTTTTTCAATAAACATAATTATTTTCATATGTATGCTATCAAAAATTCTCATTGGTAAGAAGATGCCCTCATTGCATTTATTCAGAATTGCATTGGAAAGGGTCATCAGAGGAAGTCTGGAGTAAACACTAGGGATAGTATTTTTAGAAAGTTTGCTCGTGTGTCATTTACAAATGACAGCACTGGTAGCTAGAAGTAAAAGCTATCTAGCGGAAGCATGTTTGATGCTATTAAGAGGGAGGTTAAGCCAAAATATATGACTACTATTGGAAATACTTGCACACATTTTTTAATAGGGGATTATAAATTTGAAATAGTTACAGAATACATTTATCTGGATGAATGTATAATATCAGTATCTCCTTCCCGGAAAAAAGACTACCAGTTTCTACTATTAAAGCTTTTCATAGATGGAAAGAGATCTAGATTTTTATTTAGGGACAAAGGTATCACTTGTACTAGTCACTGATCCTTCTTGTTTTGACGTGGTCCTGAGAAGTGTATTTGCAGGAATTCAGGAAAATAGTATCTGGCATCAATGTTGCAACACTGAATTATACCAAATGCTCAAAGAGATATGTTATTCATTAAATCAAAACTTGGGCTGGGTTTGTTATCTGTATAAACAGCAACAGTATAAAACTAGACCATGATACAGTAGAAGAAAAGAAAGATCAAGACTCTGATGGATAATTGCAGTAGAGGAGATTGTTTGATCCTAAAAACTATGAATTGGAAAAATTTGATTTCCAGTAGAGATGGTTCGAAACATCTTATCCTTGGTCCATCCTTAGCTGTTGCACCATGGATGATGATTCTATTAAAAAAAGGAAATTATAAGATGGAAATCTTTTTATTCATATCTAGATAAAATCTATGCTTTGAGTTATTAAATTTTCATGTACGTATGGGAAAAAATTTGTGATTTAGTAACCCATTATCTGCAAATTTAATAACTTGCCATTCAATATAACCTTTTATATTATCTGAATTTGTAAAAAATCCCTTCATATATTTGTATTTTTTAACTTTTTAGGTCAGTTTTATTGTCTTTCTCTGTGATGCAGACATCAGGCATTTAATTTAAAATAAAAAAATTTTAAGCCTTTTTTTTCCAAAATAGTGCCTTTCTTTTAGTTTCTATATTTCTTGTATTGAATAAGTTTACTTGAAGGGTCCAACACAGCTGCACTTTAATCAAAAGAGCTTTTTATTCCTTTTTCTTTTAGTGGAATTTAGATTATAAATTCCTTTTTTTAAATTGAATTCTACCGACTTTGTAAGTTGTCTTTCAACTTCCAAATCTCTGCTAATCTGTAAAGCAGTTGATTATATTCTGAAGGCAGTCTTCTTACTAGCTGCAATGCTGTTAAAATTTCAGGAATTGTGAAAACCAACTTATTTAACTTAAGTTTGTTTCTCTCTATCATGCAAAAAATGCCAATGGTCTCCCCTTCCAGTTTAAAGTGTAATTAAAATAATGCATCTATTAAAATTGCTAGTCTTTCTTATACTTGAAGTTGTTTCAAAATTAGACTTCAAAATATCCCATGCTTGCTCACTATATGTATTGTACCGAATATTTGGAAAAAATTGTCTTTCAATCCTTTGATAAATCTTAGTATAAAATCCTTGCTTTTCCTAGTCACACTTGAGTCTCTCTTTTTCAGTAAATGTTTGTGGGCAAAGTTTTTCTTCACCAATTTCACCCATACATGATCCATTAATAATACTTTCATACCTTCTTTCCATGTTGTGTAATTTAAGTCATTCAATTTTGGAAGTACAAATGATGCAATTTCCAATCAACTCATTTTCTCTTTGATGTATCAAATGCCACAACAGACCAAAATAGTACATTTTAAGTTAAAAGGAGTTTTGATGGAACCCGGTGAAAAGGACTGGGTCCCATTACTAAAAGATTTTATTTCCCTGAAGCAGACTCTAGGCTTTTAATTTAAAATAAAAATTTAATGAAAGCTTTATGTAATGACTCCTGCTTTTTTTTCAAAGCTCACAACTAAAGATTTATGCTGTATATGTGATGGGTTTCTTTTTTATGTATTTTTTAAAAAATCAGTTCAACTATTTATAAAACTATTTTTGTTTCTTCATAAGTTATTTTTTGTTATATATCTAGAAATTGATTTTTATATGAATGAATTAAAGGAAGTTGTGTGTGTGTTTATAGAAAGAACTTTGTTTTACTTAGTGGATTAATTGATGGAAGAAAGTCAAATGTGTTTGGAAAAAAATGAACTGAGTTTAATTTGTATTAAAAAAATTCTGATAAAATAATTCTAATTGCTTTCTTATTAGGTATTAGATTACTTTTGTTCAATCTGTATTCACATGTTCCTACCATTAAAGCATTGATCATAAATATTCACCAATTGATTCTGCATATAATTCTTTAGCTCTTCACACTTAGTGATTTGTTATATTTTAGGGATTAGTATATAGATCAGATGGTGTGTGTGAGATATGTATGGTCATTTTTTCCCTTTTTTATCAAGTATTTATAGAAATCTGGATTATATGGGGATATTAAAAAATTTTTTCCTGTTAAGTAGTATTCATACTTAAAAATGTCTAAAAATTAATCTAGTTTTATCCACAAGAAAACAGACAATGCATGATTTGATTGTTAAAAAACTAATTAAGTAATGAATAAGTGAACAATACTGCTTTAGCTTTTTAAAAAAAAGTTTTAATTTATATCCATTATCGTTAAATAATGAATCAAGAAAATTCTTACTGTTAGCTATTTAAACAACTGCTTATTTCTGAACCTAGAAATTTATTTACATTCACTGAATTAAAAAACTAGTTTTTATTTCAAATTATAATTTTCATTAACTTATTTTATTTGGCATGAGTTAAGACTGTTTCTTTTGTATGGCATTAAGAAATGAACTTGCATAAATTACTGGTATGAATGTTTTAATGACTAATTTTTTTCATTTATTGCAATATTATTGTATTTTGTACGAAATTATTTTGTTTCTTGGAAAAGAAACTAAATAAAGCATTTTTTATATTATCTATATGGTTTGACAAGTAATTCTACTGTACATAAATTTAATTTCAATAAAATTTGTTCAATAGAAAATATTTTTCGTTTGCATTACATTTCAAGGAAGAAACTCATTAGAAATACATTATTATGTTCAGTTATTCATGTGTTGTAGCACTCCTTCCTTTTATACTGTTCATTCAATTTTACTGTAGAATTTTTCAGTATAAATTTTATCCAAAAAAAAGGGTGTTAAGGGTCTTGGCATGCCTTTGATATCAAAATGTTGAGGCATTATGCACTATGCATCTATTTTAATTAGACATGTGTTTTAGTTCTTATCTGATGAGGATGAATCTTTTTACTATTAACCTTTGTGGCTGATTTAGCTATTTCTATAGTTCGGTAAAGTAGCTCATAGTTATTAAGTTTTTCATTTTGTGCAATCCATACAAGCATGAAATGGTATACGTAAAACTATCTAAAGTAATATGTTTTATCTTTTAGAGCAAAATTATTAATTTCATTAGCATTAAAAAACATGTATTGAAATATGAGGTGTTAATAATTTTCTGCCCCATCCCCACCCTTTTTTTGTCATGATCTGTGTGATTTTTAAATTTATCTGTTAGAGCATATATTCAGTATATAAAAAGATTATAATACATTATGTTAATATTCTACTTAAATTTACTAACTATGATAATAGAATTTTTTTCATATTGTACATGTTTTATTTCTTTGCCAAATTATGTATATTGAGAGCACTTGAATTTCTTTGATTCCTTTTTTCCTTCTATTTTTTTTTTAAATTTTTGAACAGCATTGTAATTTTACATATTTGTTTTTACATTTGTATTTATTGCATGCTTCTTGTTTTATTTGTTTTTTGTATCATTTACATGTTTCATTAAAAAAATGAATATTCTAGTAAATTTGCTAATAATATAATGAAATTTTTAAAATTTTTTGTCACAGGCTTTTTTGTCATGGAAGAAAAACTGGTAACAAGCATAAAACTTCCTGAGTTAGAAGAGTTTTCAACGGATCAACTATTTTTCATTACATATGGATCAGTAAGAAAATTATACACGCTCATTAACTGTAAAAATTTGATTTTTCTAAGTTTTAAAATGTTGCTAAGTATTTATTTTTTGTGAAGGATTTTTTATTTTGCCTCCTTTTTTAATAGAATGTTTTACACTGCATCTTTTTGATTTAAAGAAAATAGAATTGTACAATCTCTAAAGTTTTTTAAAGAGATAGTAGTTGATAATATACATTTTTTATAGTTCTAATCATGGTTTCTGTCTCGGAAATAACTGTATTAATTCATTGGTTTTGCACATTTCTTGATTTGCATTTGTTATGAACAACACTGAATTTTAAACTTGCCTGTTTATTAATTAAAATTAAATTTTGCATAAGTTTTTATTATTTTAAATTTCTTTTCAATTGTTTCAAATTAAATATACTTCAAATGAAATAAGATAAAATTATCATTGTTGTACTTGTACTTATCAGATTAAAGCAACTTAAGAGTTGGGAGTAAATCTTTCACAGTCTATATTTTTATGTAAAATCTCAATTCACATTAACATTCAAAAGATGCTGCTATAATCATTAGTTATCACTGGCAAAAAACTATCCACTTGAGAGTTTCTAAAGACCAAAATAAATTTATTAAAACAGGATTATATTTTTAAATAATGGAGAATTTAAAGGGGACTGCCCAATGTTTTGAAATGGTTAGGGTGCTTTAGCTTGGTGAAAACTTTTGCTGAGAACATAAATTACTCATATAAATCCACCATGAAATGTCAGAAATAGTCTAGAAAATATTGAAATTATGAAAATACATATATCCTTGCTTCCAGAAGTTTCTGGTGCCATGTTTGGCAAGCTTTATTATAATGTCTGCAGATGGCACCACGTGTATGCAATCTGTGTACAAAGGTTTTAAAAAATTACTTTAGAGGAAAATTACTGCATAAACTGCTTAAATACACATTAATAATACTATATTTTTAGGAAAAAGTATATTTTGCTACACAATGACTTTAATCACTTCAGAAACACTAATTCTTTTTTTTTTTTTTTTTTTTTTTGCATGAAAAAATGGGTGTTTAAAGAAATAAAGTAACTCTAGACTACGTCATGAGACCACGTCATTATATACGTGTTATGTCATACTACCCATGACATTTTTTCAAAAAGGCAATGATCAAGTGACCTTGAGATCAGCTGACTGTTAGTTTTACTTAAATTTTGGAATGACCAGAAAAAGGAGAATCACATGAACAGGACAGCTGGGGAATGTGGGGGGAGAGAAGGGACTCTATTTTGGGCACTGATAGTAAGGTTATTGTGGGGCAATGGTCTTCAAACTTTTTCAACTCACAGAACCCTTAGAACAGGGATGGCCAACCTTTTTGGGAAGAGTGCCACCATTTGATAAAAAAGTCTCATAAAAAAAGTTATGAGTGCTGCTTCCAACATTTCCATCAAACAAATATGCAAAATAAAAAATGTTTTTTATAGGCTTATTATGGAATTTTTATGCAAATAACACATTTTTTAATGCAATTCTATGTAGTAGAAATTTAAAAATAGTATAAAAAATAAGATGAAGTGCAAATTAAGGTTTTATTGTTAATAAACTTTTTACAGGTTCAATTCAATTAAGTTAGGTACAAAGTAAAAATGAGTAACTTGAAACATTTAATTTTAAATAATTATTAAACAGTTAGTACTTAATGTGACTTTTGAATAACTACTTTTTCTACCAAGTCGTCTATCTTAGGATTAACTTTTGCAGATGCTAACAAAATTAGGTTATTATAGGTGGACTTCAGCTAGTTATATGAATAATATTTATTTTATTACATTCATAGCAGAAAACATTTATTCACACAAACATATTTTGATCCAAATTTCGAGATTTTTGTTTGAGACAACCCCACTTCAATAAAATTGTAGAAAATAATTATTTATTATTATGTATTCTAAATTATTTTAATTTTTCAGTGAGTCTTTGCATGCCCCTGTTACAACTCCACCGTGCCATGGGTTGGCCGCCTCTGCCCTAGAACTAGAAGGTCTTTTTGTGGAACCCTATTCCACATGCACTTTTTTGTAAAGGCAATTAAAAAAGGTATTGCATTTGTTATTAAAAATTTTAATCTACTTTTAATATAATTTATTAATTAATAATAATTCATCTGGGATCCAGGTTTCACCCACTCATTCATTATGTTTAGTAGCTAGAATATGTGCTTGATTTTTTCACACAAACCGTTGGAAGTCTAAGCCCATTGAAATTTACTGCAATTGCATTACATATTCTGAGCTTAATTTATTTCTGTACTTTGTTTTCGCAGCAACTTATGCCAAGAAATATTTTTCACTTATACACATTGTTCTGAATGTTAAGAGGAATAATGAGGATTTTGCAACAAAAGATTTAGGAGCTGTTCTTGCTTAAATTTCGAGTTTTGACATCAAAGCTGTTGATAAGTCGTTACCTCTCCCTTATTGTAGGTGTTTTCCCAACAAATGTCAAAAGGTGCACATTCCATTTGATAACTATTTAGTTTTGCAAGACATTGTACTAATGAGTATACAATTATCTTGGGGAACCCAGGATAGTAAACAATAAAATTTTAACAATCTAGTAGGTTATATATAAAAATAAAACACATTTTAATATCTTTTATTATATTATAATAAAAGTTTAAATGTATTGAAAAATAAAGTTATTATGTTGAAATAAAATTTCCAGTTTCTTAATGACAGGAATGAGCTTTAAATTCTTGTGGGGATATAAACTTCATAGAGAACGTGAATCCATTTTGCATACACATTTATAATTTTCTTTTCAATTTTATTATTGTGACTCGTGGAACCCCTGGACATGTATTGTGGAACTCCAGTGTTCCATGTAACACTGTTTGAAGACCACTGTTGTAGAGTGTATACTTAGTGGGGGAAAATTCCATAATTGTCATTTGATGTTTAACGTTGCTATACAAAGCAACAAGAGGGCTATTGTTCACAAACCTCGTAATTTTGAGCCTCGATCGAGTGACAAGGTGGACACCTGAGCTGACACCCCTCTTTCCTAACTACCACATCAGTGGGAGGAATGACCTCATCTACACGGCATGTCTTTAGTGGCAACAGGACTCGAGCCCACAACACTCCTGCCACGAGCTCGCGACCATAACCACTAAGCTGCCTCAGCCACCAGACATAGCAAAAACTCTAGTGAAAAGGTTAAGGGAGTTTGAATTAGATATGAATTGTTGGCATGTGATAAAAGGGTAGCAATATGGAACGGAAATATAAAGGTGTAAGATATATATAGAGAGAAAATAATTGCTCAAAACCTATCACCTTGCCTATCATCTTTTAGTTTTTTACTTTGTGTTGTCACTTCCAGTAATATGTACTATAAAAATTGGGAGTGGTTATTTCAATGCTTATTTTCTACATCTACAAAGATGGGAAATTCAACAAAAGCATTTAAGCATTACTCTAAGACAATTTTGCGGTACCCATTGGGAAGCTAAAATAGATTCGGTTAATGTAGTGTATACACAGTTTGAACAAACTCATAATAACCTAGAAGAATTCATAAATGTAAAAGATTCAGCAGTATCTGGAACTAAAAATGTATTAGATTCAATACAAGAAACGTCAATCCTTTTTTTTAATAGTATGGTTAGCAATATTGTCCAAAATTGACACTATCAATGAACCATTTCAAGCAAAAACATTTGTTCTCAATATTTGTCCAAAAACTTGGAGAGAAAATGAACATGTATTCAGACGAAGCAAAAGTGCAAGAATATAATTTCTATATCTAAGAATATTTTCCTGAATATTTTTCCTATTGAAGATGGTCATTTAAAGCATTTCATCGCAAATATTTGTAATCTCAGTTTATTATACCTAATTTTTGTGACTGAAAGACCGGCATTTTCAGTATTATAAATAAGTTCGATCCAACTTTAGGCAAATTTTCTCTTTTTATTCCTTTGACTTTCATGACTAGTCATATAGCTGTTTTAAAGATGTAGTTTCTTTTATTAACTTCAGCTTAAGTAGAAGTAAATTTATTACAGCATCACAAAAAACTTTTTTTGTTTATAAAGAGAGATGTTTGTGAGAATAATCAGTTCTTTCAATGAAATGGCTATTAACTCATACTTTTAGTACTAAAACCTGTTATAAAAATTATTTTTATGGGAGTAAAGCCATTTTATTTATTTTATTTTTTGGTATTTCAAACAATCAGTTTTGGTCACTTCAATTTTTTTTATTCCAATCATTTCAATTAATTTATATAAGAATTACAATGTTAATTAAATATCTTTTTCAATGACTGCACAATTATTAATAACATAAAAATACAACTTTTAATAAGGGTTGAGGGAGTTAATATTAACGTCACACTTTTCCGTTAATTGAAGACTTTTGACGACCGATCTCGTAATTATGAACCATAATCAAGCGGACGAGAACGACACCTGAGCTAGCCCCCCTCTACTAACTTCCACGCCACACCACTGGAGAACGTTTGAACCTCGACCTATTGAATTTGCTTTGGCCCTCTAAACAAATCATTATTCATAAAAAGATAATTACATATTTTTTAAAAATATTAAACAGTTTTTTCACATTACAGTTAACCATGAACTGCATTATCATATGTAAATAAAAATATTCAAGGTGGTAATTTTTTAAATGAAAAAAGTGCAAATAAATTAAATATAACAAAACGGATTATTTCGTCCTTCCTCTGTATGACGATATTCAAATAAACACGCATTCCTCTAGTCCTTAATTGCATCGTATACAGCAAGCAGATTTTGCACTCAAAGTTTGTTTCTTCTTTTCCTCGGTAAGAAGGTATTCTAATCCGAACAATCCAACACTCGCATCTCCTGCAATTATTTTTAAAAAATTCTAAGGTCGCCCTTTTAATTTTAATTCTCAACTTTTATTTTTATTTTCAATACCCACTCAATCATGGCAAGCTCTATCAATAAAGCCCAACATAATCTAAAGATAGGGGATGAAAACCTTGTCAGAGATCATGTGCCTTAATGATCGTTCTACCTTGTAAAGGGTGTTTTTTTTAGAGGTATAGAACTTTAAATTGCAATAAAACAACGATGTATTATTCGATTGACATCAATTTTTTTTTATTCGAAAGATAATCTTGTGGCATTACATTTTAAATATGATTTCTGGCATATGACTGCCACGGCTGGCTCGGATGTAGTAAAATCTGGACGTCCAAATTTCGATGACTTTTTCCAACATTTGTGGCCGTATATCGGCAATAACACGGCGAATGTTGTCTTCCAAATGATCAAGCGTTTGTGGCTTATCCGCATAGACCAATGACTTTACATAGCATCACAGAAAATAGTCTAGCGGTGTTAAATCACAAGATCTTGGAGGCCAATTCACAGGTCCAAAACGTGAAATTAGGTGGTCACCAAACGTGTCTTTCAATAAATCGATTGTGGCACGAGCTGTGTGACATGTTGCGCCGTCTTGTTGGAACCGCAGCTCCTGGACATCATGATTGTTCAATTCAGGAATGAAAAAGTTAGTAATCATGGCTCTATATCGATCACCATTGACTGTAACGTTGTGGCCTTCATCGTTTTTGAAGAAGGATTCCACCAGCCCATAAAGCGCACCAAACAGTCAGTTTTTCTGGATGTAACGGTGTTTCGACATACACTTGTGGATTAGCTTCACTCCAAATGCGGCAGTTTTGTTTGTTGACGTAGCCATTCAACCAGAAGTGCGCTTCATCGCTAAACAAAATTCGCTTATGAAAATCGGGAACAACGGCAATCTCGTTTTGGACCCATTCGACGAATCTACGCCTTGCTTGATGATCGTTTTGATGAATTGCCAAACCAAACTGAGAATAAATCACTTGACAGCTGTTAAATCGGTCGCCATCTTGGAAAGTAATGCCAACTTAAACTTCTATACCTGGAAAAAAAACACTCTTTATAATCCGAACAAATGAGAATTTGAGACATGTATTTTTTTATATTTAAAAGCTCATTCATCAAGAGACCTAAAAAACATTCATATTGTAATTCTCGTCCAAAATAACAGAGATTGCAGAGAGCAAAAAAGAAATTATTAGAAATTTGAGTCCACTCAGCTTTTTAACTATAAAAGTTTTAATCTGTTATAATATTGGTCACACATTTTTCCATTGAAAATTGTCATTTTAAAGCATTTCATCTCAAATACATGTAAAATCTCAATTCTTTCTATATTTTCTTTTTTACATTTATCGTAATGATTTTTGAAATTCATTAAAATACAACACAAATTTCATTGTCCTCTATTAAATTAATTATATCCATTGAATTAGTTTAAAAATTAACTTCTCTTGGTTACAAAAACATCCTTTCTATTTCACAATCAAGCTTATTAATCATTCAGCCAGGCATCAGGGGCATAGCTACTGTTTTATCAATGATACGAGGCCCTCAAACTTCAGAGAGCTCAACAACATGTGTAAGCAAAATATGAACCTTTAAAAATGGACCTATTTTATCCTACGCTCATAATCGGCTACTCTAAAAATAACATTATGAGAATTCAAACGGATGAATATAATTTTTCGTACTGGAATTTCGATTAAAATAATTTCGTTTTAATTCGTGAAATTTGTGTCCTGGTAGCGTAGCTGGTCCTGAGTGGGCCTTGTATCAAAGTTCCTTAAGGCCCCTCTGCGATTTTTTTGCTTATACATTTCGGGACACCATATCATTGATACGGCGGTACTATGCTCCTGATTGGAAATAATATTAATTTGTAAAACAAGAAATGGAATGCTGTTGAAAAAGGGTTGACAAAATTGTACTCTAGTGAATATTTTCTAAGAAAAATGACATTTACTTTTTAAAGATTCAAATCAAGGCTGATTGTTTCCATGATAAACATCCTTCTATGGCAATTTCAAATACAATTTGTATCTAAGAGATAAGAGCAGAAAAAATTTATTACAATTTCGCATATTTCTATCAAACAAAGAAAATTTGGTTGTGCAAAGATAAATAAAAAAAATTTTCCTTGAAACTCGAAAAAAAAAAAATAATAATACTTTTTCTAAATTTCAGCTAAAGATCTACCAAATCCTTCATCAAAAAATTAAAATCCACTAGCACAGCTTTAAAAAAAAATGTCTCCGCACCCGATATTGGGTGGCAGTAATAGAACCTTGTTTGAAACCAGAAACTTTTTGTAGAAAACTGTTCCCCCTCCTAAAATTGCGGACACGGTTTTTTTTGTGTGCTCGATCTGCTTTTCAAACAGCGCATGCGTTCTCATGCCAACTACATCTATCAATGATTTATAAACCTCACCCCATTGCTTTAGTAATAGATTACTAGATAACAAGCTTTTTATCATTCTTGACGTCATCCGAGTTGCAAACAACGCCATCTGTTGGATAAAGGAAATTTTTGAAAGTCAGACAACGCTCTTAATTGTGGGGAAATGAAATGGGGTTTTCTTAGACTTTAATGCGTTTCTTGGTAATAAAATAAGGATATTCACAAATTAAGAGATTAATTTTTACTATTCTCATAGAATATTTCTTTCCTTTTCTGCAGTAGTTAGTATTTTATTAATGCTATATTTTGCTTTTTGGTAGTGTTACTTTTATCATTTATTTCTTCATAAACTTATTCTTAATTAATCTTTTACAAAGGATTCAAATTGTGAAATTGTTCGTTCTTGAGAGCAAAAATACAGTTTTTGAAGAGAAGAATCATCATGTTTCCATATGCGAAGAAGTAGTTGAAATTCAGCAATTTTCATATTTCTTATTTAATTTACTTTTCTCCTGTTCCTCCTCCTTTTATTGTATAAATCTGTTCAACTCTTTAATTAAATATATTTATAATGGAGATTCTCTTTCTAAGCATTTTATTTTATATGATAGTCATACTTTTAGTAATATAAGGATGTATAAAATTTTATTTTTAGGTATTTTGGCTTATAAAATAGTGCTTTTTTGTTAGTAATGTTGAACATCATTATTAAATAATCTGTTTCCCCTGTGCTTTTTAAAAATTTGTCGTAAAGTTAGCAATTTTTATTTTTGCCTATATTTTTTTTTGTTTGTTTGTTTGTTAATTGTAGGTTGTCAACTTGATTTCATTTAATCACTTTTTAGATATGGTGTACAAAATATGCCCCTGGAGTTCTTAACTATACTATCAGACAAGCTGAACATGCTCCTTCTCCATACAGGTTAGTTTTTTTAAAAAGCTTAGTTTTCGTATTAAGGTTGAAGTTACATTACTTTTTTTATACATAAGTGATCCTGTTGCAATTTCTTATACTCCAGATATTAATTTCAAATCTTTAATTCGCCAATCTGTTATTTAAAAATGTCCCTATATTTGAAGGTCTGAAGAGCAGGTTTTTTCCCCACTTTCTCTCTCTTACTCACTAATGACAAAGTCATCGAAAGGAATATGCTGATAAAATTTCTCCTGGAAAACAGTTGATATCTGATCACTGTCTCTGTCTTCATAACAGAGATACAGAACACATGCATCCACAAGTCCTTTCATTTTCTCTATTTATTGATTGCCTCTCCAACTTCTTTACCGTTATTTATGTTAGGATGATAATCTCCATGAGAATGATTATTTCCCTCTTCTGTATTTTCCATGTTAATGGTAATAGGATGTGATTACCTCTTCTGTTTAGTTTTTTTATATTGGGGAAGTTTTTAGAATTTTCACTGTTAAGCATGTAGATATTTTTTTTATTTTGGAAAATGAGTTAGTGAACTGAGCAATGTGATAGGCCTTCAACTTCCTACAGCTTTATATCCCATTTCTGGATCTAAAATGTTTCATTATAAAACTCAATGAAATTCATGTCGTTAATCATGGTCTACAGAAATATTGCCGTTAGTCCAGCCCAGAAAATGAACATGCTCTGTTGTTCCATTGAAAGGAGTAAAGGCCAAGTTGATTTGTCTTTATCTTGCACACATATATGTTTAGAGTGTTTCTGTGTCCTGCACACCATATATCAAGTTAAAATTGACTATCAATATTTCATAATCTTTCTCATTGCTACACCTTGTTTTTTTTATTCATGTCTCATTTGGTGGCAGAACACCGTTATTGTTTTTCTTTACAAATGGCTTTCTATACTATATTCTAGATTTTATTTCTGATTTTCTTACACTATTTTTATCTATCTGGCTTTAAAATTATTGCTATAATTTAAGCAAATGTTTGACACACATTATCCAAATTTGTTTCCTGTGCCAAAAACTGTCCTGGCTGTTGCTCACTCAACCATCTTCAAATAAAAAAAAATTTGCTAGAAAGATGATAGCATATTATTTTTTAAGTCGTAAAAGTGTGTCATTGTAAGCTTTTATAAAAAGTTGTTTCAAATGGTTAGGATGAGTATTTTGCTGTCTTAGGTTCTAAAAAGTTTATCAGAAAAAAGAACAGATTTTTATAAAAATATTTCTGTTAATGTCCTGCTTTTTAATGTAACGATATTATCTGGTTATTAAAATCTAATGAGAAAAAAAACTTGAATAAAAAAAAAATGACATCGTTTATCTTTTATCTCAAATATTTTTATCTGTTAATCTATTTTAAGCCAATTTTTTTTCTCTCCTTTTCTTCATATATTTTAAAGATTTTTCCCCTATTAAGATTAATTTACACTGCTTACTGTAATATTAATTTGATATGTGAATATTTTATTTCACTATTGAAAATTTATTACCTTTTTAAATTCCACAATGTTAAATTAACTCCTGTGAAACAGCTTATAAAGTAAAAAGTTAAAAATATTTCTGGTGGAAGAAATTGGTTTCCAAAATTTTAGTTTACTTCATACTACATAAAAAATTTATGTAATAAATTCAATTTTTTTCTTAATTAGAACTGAATGGAATTTGAAAAAATCTTAGCTATTCTCTAATGCTACTCTTAATTTCTTGTCAATTCAAGCTGATATTAATTTATAAGCTATTCGATGAAATTTCTTTAAAAAAGTATGAGTTAAATGTGCAAACTTCATATTAGATATCTTAAAAAATATGTTTCTTTTAATGCTTTCCCTTTATTGAGCTGAAGAAAATAATTTGGATTTTTAAAGAAAATATATGTTTATTCATTCTTAAACTCTTTTGTGATAATTGTCTGTAGATATCAATTTTTTTTAATTCGAAACATTGAGTCAGTTTGAATGACTTTTAAATAGCAATTTCCATTTCTTTTTAGCTATATATTTTCTTTTTTAAATTGTAGAGTTACTATAAAGCTTAAAACTTATTTATACAGCTATCATATGTGTAGTTTTGCTAAACTATTTGTCTTGCGATTTGTTTATTTTTTTTACATAAATATGTAATTGTACTGTAGGTTTGATATAGTGTAAAATTTTTATATATTAATATTTAATTTTGTTGCAAAATATACAAAACAAACTATTGAACATGTAACTTTATAAAAATAGATTGTAAACTAATAAAATGAAAAAAAGTTTAATATTTTTTTTCTACTTGCAATTTTCCTGACATATATTAAACTAGATCAAATTTACTTAAGTTTCTGTGTCTGTTACTTCTACATGTTAAAATTTTTATTGGATTTTCAGTTTTTTTTAAATTTTTTTGTTCTAGAAATAGAATTATTTGTAACATATAATTTATCATTAAAATTTTTTGCAAGAATAGCTTTCCTTCATCTTTCAAATCTAGTTTTCATCCCTTTTTCCCTCGTTTTGTTTAAATTAATACAGAACGTATTGATTCATTAAGTTTTACTTCAAATAATTTTGTATTATGTATAATAATTTGCAGTGAATTTTCATTCTTTATGTTATATATAAATTTGTAACATTTTACATGCATGAGTGCAATGCCTTTTGGAGTACTTGAATGAAGATACTCTCAACCAGGTAGGTTAAGAACCCTTTTTATTTTGGGTGGACAGCACCACAGACACATCACAAGAATCAGAATAACTACATAAAAAGAATATTACACAAACACATACACTACAACAACAAGATCAGACATCTTAACAACCATACTGCACACAGGTGGCGTTAGCAGTTTGGTTACAGTTATGAACTGTTACAGTCTACCCTTTTGGCCCTGATGCCATCTTGACCAGGAGCCAGAAAGAGTCTTTTCTTGGTCTGCCTCTTTTATGAAGAAGAGTTAGAGGCTTAGACGATGGATTTTGATGATGACGTTATGATGAGGTATTATAGACTAATAGGAGCATCAAAATTGGCCACCTCAGATGTTGTAGGAGATTGTTGGCTGAGAATAACATAGGGACTGTCTCTGCATGGCATAAACTTTGATGTTCATTGTCGGACAGATCTACTCAAAAAACATTTGTTTATGAAGTGGCTGGAGAAGGATTATGATCCTTAAGTAACACAGCTAAGGACTTCTTGGTGACAAGGTTGAATAAGCTGGATCTCAGTTTTGATAAAGTGTTCCTGGAGGTACAGGAAAAGCTGGATTTACAGGCCTATCCATTCTAGAATTACGAGGTGGACTTGAGCGACAACATATAATGGTAACGAGGAAGAACCATCCATTGCATAATTACTTTTAGTTGAAGAAGGCCGAGAGAAAGAAAGAGGTGATGAAAATGCACTAGTATTTCTATACACTGGAAATTTTGGAGGCACTGAAACAAGAGGATTGTCTTCAGGTTGGATACTTTTTTCAATGAAGGGAGTTGGGTCTCCTCTTGGTTCAAAGACAATTCCATACATATTTAGCAATGTCCCCAGTTCATTTCTCTGCTTAGGCATTAAACATTAACCTTCATCATCACGCAGTAAGCAGGTGTTCTCCTCAAGATTGAGTCGACTTTGGACTTTTTCAATGATTACTTCTTTAGTAAAATCATAAGTTAGATGGGGTGTATCACTAAAGAACCAGTTTTGGTGTTTCAGGTTCAGAACAATGCCACCTTTTAATAAAAAGTCCATTCCTAAAAGTGTTCAGTTTCCTTTAGCATAAGGCAAAGCTACTGGTGGAGTATGAATGACACATCTCAAGTCTAATAACTACATTGGTTGTGTTGGTTTTTGTGCTTCAAGTTGTAGTTTCAACTTCAGTAACTCAAAATCCATTTAAGCTTTTCTGTTCTGTTGTTCTGCCATCTGTTCAGAAACTTTATTTTTCTTGGTCCATTCTTCAATTATAGTCATGAATAATTTTTTTATGGAATTTTCTACATTTCCCTCAGAACTTAAAATCAGTTGTATAATATCTAAAATCTAAATCTTCCACCACAACAAGTCCCCTTTCCTAAACCAATCTCCTTAAATCTTCTTTCCTTTCATGAGAAAGGCCATTGCTTTCTATTAAAAGCTTTTAGTTCATGAAAAATTTAAAACATCCCCTTTCTCTTTTTTAGTTTGTCTAATATTTTATTAGTCGGACTCAAAAATTAAATAATTATTAAAGTACTTTCTATGCACACTTAAGTTGAAAGCTAAATTATCAAAACACAGATAAAAAAAGATATTCCATAAAGAAAATATCAAAAGATAATATGAGTTCAGAAATCGATTCGAACATTCAATGACTAAAACATTTTTACATATACACGATTCCTGCAAACAGAATATCTTAATTTATAAAAACAAAATAAATCTCATATGAATGCAATGCTCAACAAAACACACCAAAGAGAGGGAAAAAATATAATGAAAAGATTGTATATAATTTATATTTGAGCTGAAAGTATACACTTGTCATAAAATGAAAACAATAAACATGTTTCCTTTTAATATTAACAAGAGGATTTAGGACTCATTGACCTCCACTTCAGTAACAATACTTTGAGTAAAAGAAATGGCTTAGTTCTATCAAAAGGAAAAACACTAATGAAATAAGTTTCAGTTTAAATGAAGATTACATATACATGTTCTATCTAAATAAAGTTATCAATAATGCAAGCACAAGAAAGGGGGGGATTATGTTCACTATGTGTTATGCAGCCCGTATTTAACAAGAGGTAAATTTTAAGTGAAATAATCTAAGGAAATATACATTAGCAATTGCACACATTTGAGAGACAGAAAAAAGGACTTAAATAATAAATGAAATACAATTTAAAATGTTAACAAAACTTAATATTGAAAATAATTTTATGCAAAAAACATTAAACGTATATAATACAATACAACCATACATTGAAAAAAGCAAAGCATAAACTAAATTTTCTAAAATTGAATTATTATATGGCTATTTACCACTTTGGCCATAGAACTCGATGAAATAGTTTCCTGGGAGAAAATAAATTTTATCAAAATTATATTAATTAAGAATAATTCCTAACTATAGATAGAATCATGCATCGTGTTAACACTACAATAATGATGTCCAGCATTGGGTACACTGAAACGTATGAAAATTGTGTTGAAATAAATGTTTAAATTTGTCACTTAGACAGTTTAGAATTTGAAGGAATCCTTAAATTTAATATTCTAATTTCAGGAATTATAAACTTTCAAGTCACATTGACTTCTTTTGATTTTGATTCAGGATGAATTGAATTACATTAATTATGACAATAAGTTAAAAAAGATAACAGTGATCTGCTTTTGATTCGAGATGAATCTTTTAAATTACACTAATTCTGACCGCGTAAGTCAAAAGGATCAAGGTGGTCAGTTCTAAATATCGGAAACAGTGACGTGATCTGTTGCTATCCTGTGATGAGATCCGTTGCTAGCCCCAAGTTGCCCTAGCTGCGATTTGTAAAATCTTGCATGCACAAGTGCATTGCATTTTGGAGTATTTGAATGAAGATACTCTCAGCCAGGTAGGTTAAGAACCCTTTTTATCTCGAGTGAACAGCACATTGAGGCATCACTTCACAGAATAACTACATAAAAAGGATATTACGCAAACATGCACACACATGTAACAAAACTGAGGGTGGAACAGACATCTTAACAGCCATACCACACACCAGGTAGCGTTAGCAGTTTGGCTACAGTTATGGACTGTTACAAATTTATATTTAAAATATCAACCATGAAGAATTGGAATGTTGTTCTAAATATAAGTTAATGTCTAACTTAATGTTTTGTACTTTGTAGCTTTAACTAAATTTTAAGTATCAATTTTACTGATTATATTTTACCTTAAACAATGTGTAACCCACAGTAAATGCACCAAATGTAAGCCGAGGGTGCGTTTTTCTTCAAAAATGTCGTCAACCTGTGTTTCATTCCCTGGAGAAAAAACTCATCACTTGATGAATGTATACATTATCTTATCATATTGGCTGAATGTAAATTTTAAGAACTATATGAAAATTTTGTGATTCTGGCTCACAACCTTGGAAGATTTATGTGATGTACCCCAATTTTAGAATTCAAGTTCCATTCAAAATACCTAAAAAAATTTAAAAATTGAAGTTGTGGATTTGTGTATATAAGCCCCAACCCACTTACTTTAAAAAAGTTTAAAAAATTCTCGTTTTGTACAGGAAAATATACAGTATATTAATCATTTTTAGAATGTAGATGCAATAATGATTTTACAATACTTAGGATAAACAGTCAATTAGTGAGTAACAGACACTCAAGTTTTATTTTAAAGATTTTATTTTATTTCATATTATCAGTCTTAAATGCTTTTTAGAGTGATGTCATGTATGACATTGTGACATCGTAGATGGTTGTGAATTCCCATCTTTCGATTCACAATAGGTTTTAGGGTTTCACCAGCTGGTCAAGGACAAGTGTGACCCATCGATTGTCCCTGAATTTTTACGATCAACCAGCTGTGGAATGACCAGTGCATGTGGCCATGGGGCCATTGTTTATTGTCTGAACTCAGGGAGTGGAGAGAGACAGACGGGTCGCCATAATAGTAAAGTAGAGCCGGCGCCCCATTGACAATAGGCGAAGCCTATCTTAAAATAATCATGTCATCTTTTCTAGGGTTTTGTGAAGGGGATACTAGAAACAGGTGGCGTGATGGACAAGTGTGTCCAGATGTGGACAAGGAACTATGGCGCCTTGGGCCAGACGGCTCGGGTGTGTTTTGGTAATGGACAAGTGTGTCCAGATGTGGACAAGGAACTATGGCGCCTTGGGCCAGACGGCTCGGGTGTGTTTTGGCGTGTTATGCGCCAATAGGACGAGGGAGGTCAAGAGAGACTTTGGTGACCTGCCAATAAGAAGGAGCGAGGGGCGTGTTGTGAACACACCCCTGGTGTTTAAAAGGGTTCTTTTTGAGAAAAAGAGGACCAGAGAAAAAGGACAAGAGAGTCCGGGAGAGAGAACGGACGGAAGGAGGAGGAGAGACGAAGAGAGAGAGGAGACGGAAAGAGAGTCGGGGAGAGAGAGAGAGTGATGCCCGCCTTGAATGGAGAAAAGGGCTGAGTCCGGAAATTGGAGTGAAAAAGACGATGAACGCCGGTGGCGTTGAGAATGGGAATATGCACTGAGTACACCGGCTTGGCAATATTACTTCATTAAGAATTGTTTATCAAATAAACAATATTTTTTATATTATATTAGCCTGTAATCCTTAATTATTGATGGATAGCTACTCACGACGTTACAACATTGAATTGGCCACTTAATTTTGCAATTAGAAATATAATCTGTGTAAACATTTTATGAAATTTAATCATATAGTATATTTTGTGAATTTATTGCATTATGTATATTATTTTTACAATTGGATTTATCATTGTATTTGAAGGAAATATCTCCAAACAAAAGTACAAATTTATAAGGCTTCAGAAGTATTGGTTTTGTAAACAAATCTGATATGCAGATATCCTTTGTTCTTATAGAAAGACCAATTTAAATTTTTCTTCTTTCTTTTATGAAAATCTTTTGTATCAAAATGAGTAAAGAATAGAGAAATATTGCTACCTCCAGCTAATCAAATTTCCAAATATATAATTTTGTTCTTGATTTTTATCAATATTTCAAACTTATTTTGATAAACATTCCATGGATTATTAATTTTTAGAAGAATGAAAAAAAGTTTTCTGATCTTTCTCTTCTTAATTTAATGAATTTCTGTGCAATGTGTACTTAAACAACATTGTATGAAATTTTTTTTTAATTTAAAGAATGAACAAAAATTTTGATTTAACTTCATTTTAAACATTTGATACAAAAAAAAATATTACTGAATTTTAAAAATCTTGGAAATTTGTTTAGCTGTATTTTAAGTATAAATATCTAATATGCACTGTGCCCCAATGGCTATAGACTATTAAATTGGAAAGGCATATCAGTACTGATTACAAATGTTTATTCAAATCATATAAGACTTACATTCAACAAAATATTAAAAAGAAAAACAAATTGTATTTCAATGATATAACAAATTGGAAACTTTTTACAAAAAGTTTATAGATTATATGACATTTCTACGAAAGGTGCTCAACTTAATGTTCTTTGTAGCATAAAGTTTCGTCATTGTAGACATATCTCCATCAGCATCATTAAGGTTTGCAACTTCTGGTTCTCTGGTTGAACCATGAACTTTCAATAGCTATCTTCAAAGCATTCAAGCTGAATAAAATATCCTTCCATTCTCAAATACTATCTTGGGACACAATGCCCTGCACCTGGGGTGAGCATTAAATCAATCGTGATTGACCAGTGGACAGCTGAAACATTTTGGGGTGACCCCTTACACTGAGACCTAAGACGCGCATACAAAAAGAAACGTATTTGTGGAACACCAGCTAGACTGGAGAATTGGCTTTTCACAATCCATGTGACTATGTATAGATGACACATGTATCATTATTGGAAGGGCACAATAATGCTTAACAGATTCTCCACCACTATAGGGGAAAAAGCCATCACCACGAAGCCAGCTGTAGGAAAAGATTTTCCCCACACACCGATTAAAAGGGAAAATAAACTTTGATCAGCTCTTCCCACGATAACATGGGGTTGGCTACTGAAACATCACCCCACAACCCTGCGCTTCCGTGGGATTGGATTCTTGTGTTGTTATGTCCAGCGATGTTGTAGCAACCGGGAGCAAACGTGTTAAGTACATAGGTTGTTTGCAGATTCATAAGTTCACCTAGATTTGCTGCTCGCTACCACATTCCACGATCTAACATTCATTCATAGCTGTTCAAACATTCAACTTGAAAATTTTGTGTTACTTGTGCTATTATAGTAATAGTAGTAATCTGTTACATTTTAAAAGAGGTGTATAATGTTGAAAACAAGAAAAGAAAAACACAATTTTATTACAGAATGGGAACCGTTTTTCTTTACAATGATCAATACAAAATGTGTCTGCTCTATATGTCATGCCAGTATACACTTCCAAAAAAATGAAAAGGAAATGTTGAAAGCCATTTCAAAAGTGTGCATGGAAGTTTTGATACAGATATTCCTTTAAAAATGGATTGTGTACAGAAAAATTAAAACAGTTTTAATCGCATCTAATTGGACAACAATCATGTTTTATTAGACCCAATATTGTACTTAAGGTTGCAACAGTTTCATCTTTTTGTGTGAGTTATGTGTTATCAAAACATAGGAAACCTTTAACTCATGGAAAAACAATATTTAAAAAAAGTACATTTGAAAGCCAGCGATTCATTAAGAACAGAAATGAAATTATTTCTGCAATTAAAGATGCACCACAACTTTCGCATACAATTATCTCGTTCTGTATAAAAATGATGAATTCTGTTCTGGCTAATCAGCTGACCAAAGATATTGCTGCATTTGCTTTTCCTTGCAGTTTGACGTGTCTATAGACTGAATGATATTTCCCCACTTTGAACTTTTATGATGGTTATCTTAGGGTATGAGTGTAAAAGAAAAACTATATTAACATTATTACCTCTAAAGAAAGTACCAGGTGAAGATGTTTACTGCACTTTCAAAAATTAAATAGAGGAGAAAAACATTCCAATTTGTAAAGTTGTATTGATGGCAACTGTTGGAGCCCCATCAATGAATGTGGATGGAGGTCAAATCTAGTCAATGGATTTTTGGATATGTGTATAAGAGAAGATGACTTGCCACATTTCCTTTCTTATCATTGCATTATTCACCAACAGGATCAATGTTGCAAAATTCTGAATATGTTCCTGTTATGGGAATCTGCATAAAAACTGTGAACTCAATTCGAGGAAAAAATGTTCAAAGAAGAATGTTTCGGGTCCAACTAGAAGGAAACGAATCTGTTTTCAAGCAATTGTTATGTGATGCAGATGTTCATTGGTTAAGTCAGAATATATTTTTTCATAGATTCAGGGACCTACCACAAGAAGCAAGATTTTTTGGTACCAAAAGATAAACCATACCATGGATGGATTTAGCTTTTGTGGATATAACAAGTCCTCTTAATGAATTGAACTTACAATTGCAAGGAAAAATCAAACAGTAGTAGAATTTATTAGATTTGTTAATATTTTCAAAAACAAGTTAAAGCTATTATATTCCTAGAATAAAAAATGAACTAAAAATTAAAAACTAATATTTCTGATGAGTTGTTCGAGAACGGTACATTAAACAAAGAGAAATATTCTGATGAGAAATAATAAAACTTCACTCCAAATTTGAGAAACGTTTTCAAGAATTTACTTGACTAGAACCAATTGTTACACTCATGTGTTATCTCTTTGGTAATATTGATGTTGAAGAAATAACTAAAAATGTGTACATTATATATTTTCTTTATCTCTTGATGAAAACTAAGTTTTTCTCCTTCAAGATGATATAATTTTAAAAGTACGCAGGTCAGAAAACCAAAGAATAACTTTTGGAATCTAATAAACGGATCAAAGTAACCTAATTTCAAAAAAAGTTACAATTCATTTACCATCATTCTTTGACTTTACCTACTGGTATGAATCAAAATTTTCAATGATGACTATTATTAAGGCAATATATCATTCCTGCACCACAGACTAGTTGTAACTGCCAATGCATGTTTAATAGTTACTAATTACATACTGATATATTGATAAGATTGGTGGACAGTATGCAGACTGTCTTTTACTGACTACAACTATGAGAATTAACTTTAGATGAAAATAATTTATTTTTTAATATATTTTGAATTGTTTGATAATTAAGGCATAATTTCATGTTAATATATTTGCGGCTATTATGTTTGTATCTTACATCCTGCTTTAAAAGTGGTTTTAAAAGTATAAGTATTCTTTTATTGTTATGTTGGTAAGTACATATTCCACATTTATTATTAAGTTGTAAAAAAATCTTGTAGACCATTTTTTTTATCACCACTGGGTGGACCCCAATACCCTGAAATTTTTAGAAGTAGCCCGTACCCTTGAAAAGTCTGCCCACCCCTGCCCTGCACATTCTCAATTGGATTTAGATCAGCTCTCACCAGTGATTACATACAAGTATAGTAACATTTTTCGATTTTAAATTATTTTTCATAGCATTGAAGGGAAGGAGCATTTAATTGCTGATATTTGCAATTTGCAAATCATGAAATTTCATTTCCCTATAAGCTTTTGTACCAGGTTGTTTGTTTTATTATTCAATAATTGGCATAAAATATTCAGGGTAAAATTGCAGTTTTTTCACTTAATAACCATAACATATGTACACAGTCAGTTGCTTGAAAAACAACATATAAAACAAAAAATATTTACAAAATACATGGTTCCATAAACTTTTGGGATAGAGAGTATCGTTTAATTGCATAAATGTTTGTGAATTTTAGAAATATTGTAGATTAATGTTATATTAGTTGATATTTTTTCAAGTATTTAGGAAATTACTATAGTTACACTATTATTGGTTGTGTGTAGTGTTTAAAAAATTGTCTGTTATTGCATTATTTTTAATGTAGTTTTATTTTTCACTAAAATATATAATTGGAAAAAAAGTGTATTAATACATGTTTTCAATTCAAAATTTTGTGGCTGTTGACAGCACTGCATTATTGAACTTTCAATGCCAATTTATTTGTGGTGGAGTAATCTGTCACTTGATTTTTGTTTTAAAGTAATTGTTAACATATAGTCAGTACTTAATCCCCCCCATTCAAATTTGGCTTCTGACATCAAATAATTTATATAAAAAGGTATATCTAGATATTGTTACCTCTAATTTTACTCTGGATACAGAAAGTGAGTCTATGATTGGTAAAATATGTGATAATTTGTCTTTAAAAAATAAATATTCAAAAATATTTCATTAAAATATTATGCATTCTTTTTTACCTATTACTGTTTAAGTATAATTACTACATATATAGAATGCTTCTTAAATATATACTTATTTCATCAGAATTAATCAAAGACTACAAAAATTTACCATTTCATAAATTGATTCAACATGTATACTTATTAATTCATCCAATAGGGGATTTTATCCGAAAAAATAAAAAATATTTCTGCATCTAAGCTCTTTTATTTTATTTGAGTTGCTGAATCCAAATTTGTAATTTCCCTAAAAAAATTCTTTTTCTAGCTGCACTTCTCCCCCACCCCAATAATTTTGGCATTTTTAATTTTAGAGAATAATTACTACCAGTCTTTGGAAGTAATTCAAATAAAAGATTTAATGAGTATACGAAAAATTGCATGCAGAAAATCACATATGTTATTAATCTATTTACAGATAGCTATGTGTTAAAAGGAAATAGTATTTATCTTGAGTACTTTTGTATGAATTATCTAGAAGTTTTCATCATCATTAGAAACTTTATAAAATTTAACTGTGTACGATTTTCAATATAAGTATTTACATTTATGATTTAACGTGTATTTATTTCTCTTACAGACTGAAAATCACTACAACTAATTTGAAAGCTTTTCAGATGCACTTAACTGTCATTCAAAAATTTTGTCTTTTGAAAATGGTTGTTCTATCTGATGATTTTATTTTTCATAATAAAATATATATTTTGAGATGTGTGTTCTTTTTGTACATATTTGTCTTGATTATTTTAAGAAAGTTATTTGTTATTTTTTAATCTGATGAAAGCTGTAAATTTGAACTTATTTTTTTAGTGTTTTTAATACTTGTATCTAAATTTGAAAATTTTATTATTTTAAGTATAGTGAAAATTTCAAGAAGTAACTGCATTTTTAAATATTTATTAATGCTGACATTTACTGTTTTATTAGCAAAATATACTTATTGTGCATGAAAGATACAATATATGAATTTTTATATTGCAATTAAAATTCATTAAATAATACATTTGTTTTCAATTCAAAATTGGCTCTCGCTAAATATATTTGAGTCTAAGACCTGCAGTTAATAAATATAAGGAATTTTTGATCATTTGAAACTGGAATCCACATTATTGTACCCTTCCCCCCTATTTACTGTCAACTAGAAGTAAGCAAGTGTGTGTACTGAATCTGCCTGCTACGAGATATTTGGTAATGTGTGCTGCAGTTTTTAGATTGATTACAAATGGCCATTTGAATTAGGAACTATTGGAAAGGATGAATGAAAAATTTGTATAGGGCAAAAAACATATTTACCATAAAATCTTGCATATAACACACAAAAAAATAAAAGTATATTTTATTGTTGTGCCAGGTATAAAAATGAGAGCTTTAAAAATAAAGAGATAGGCATAGGAAAAATTGGACTTCTACATAGATCGAAATACTGTTTATTTAACAGAAATGACATTTCTTATGAATTTAAAAGGTTGTAGTTCAAGAGGTACACTATGTTTTTCTAAAGCTGGAATAATGCCTCAAATAAATTGTATCAAAACATAAAAGCATTCCTCATATACATTTCAGGTTTCATAAAAAAGGGGGTGCACGCTATACGTAGAAAATACCTAAAAACTAAAAATTGCAGCTTAAAAGTATGGGTGCGCGTTATATGCCGAATTTTACGGTAGTTATAATTTTATTATTAAAATTATCACTTAGATGACTTGATTATAATATATATATATATGAATGTGAAGGTCGCATGGTAGCATATCGCGCATCCACACCACAGGTCTGGGTTCTATTCCCGGACTAGGCAAGATCGACTCATCCTTTCATGCGTACTGCAGTGGGTCGTTAAATGAGTATCAAGCTTACTTGGGGACTTAAACAAGGGGGTCTCGCTTCAGACTGACCAGCTGATCGGGACATCTACTCAGCACCCAATAGTCACATATACTGGGATGGGCACAGTAGGCCATGGGCTGTTGTGCCACTGAGTTTGAGTTATATATGAATGTATTACTAAAATTAAAAGGTAGTTTTATTGTTGTTGTGTATGATGAGCTTTAAAGCAAATATGTGCTAGGTTCTTTGGACACACAGAAAAAAATACCTAACTTTACATGTTTTTGTTTTTTTGTCAGAGGAAGATGTTTTTGTTATGAAAATCAATTGTATTATAGTTTTCTTTCTCCTGCATTGCTGCCATCTCCATGAAGTAAATGCATAGTAGTCGATTCCCTAAATTGAAACATCCTCCTCACTTTTTATATCCTCGGATTTTTTTTTTTTTTTTTTTGTTACAGAAACATGTATGCATTCTACAGGAAGATTTTGAAGCTGTGTAGTGCAATTGTCTTGTAGCAACAGATAGTTTTCCTGAAGAATGAGTAGTAGAACATATGTTGGTAAGAGAGATCAATACCTGCCATTCCCAAAGTATAATTTCTGATTATATCTGGTTCAGTAGAAATTTTTCCATTTTTGTTCTTCCCTTGAGGTGACGAGCTTGTAAAATCAAACAAAATAAAAAGAAAATATCATAGTGTACAAAGAAAAAAACACTACAAGATAACTCACAAGTGGCACTCAGCACAAGAATGTTATTCACTGATGCCAGCTACGAGTTATCTCGTAGTATTTTTTTTTTCCTATAAAAATTACTGTAAATGCCATTACAATATTATATCAGTCACTTAATATTATCACATTTTGTAAAATTTCATGTTTTCTTTAAAATAAAGTGGTGGCACATTCAGAGCAATGAATGGGCTAATGTATTTTTTTTTTCAGATACTCACATCTTCAGTGAACATACTTCTCATTCTGGCATTTCATTAATTTGCACTAATCTGTTATGTTCTTAGAAACCATAATTTCTTTTTTCAGTTAATTTACTAAATTTTATGACATATTGTTAAATTAAATTGTATTTTGCTTGGTAAAAAATACATTAGAATTATGTATATGTTGTTTATTTGCTTTTTTGTTAAATTGACAATTTTATATTTAATTCTCAATAACAAAACTTTTGAAAACAATTGTTACAAATTTGAATTATTAATTAAATATATTTGTATATGATATTAAAATAGAATTTTTTTACAGATACTTGCTTAAGGCAAAGTAATTTTGTTTTTACCTTCAGATTCATTAAAAAATTGCTAGATTGAATTTGGCATTATATTCATGCATGTTATAACAATTATGTATAAATTTACTCAATTTTATGAGTTTTTGTAAAGTACTTTTAATGCTGATTTTTTTTGTTACAGTCATATAATTTTTATTTTGTTTCAGTATTGTGCATTCACATAACTTTTGTATAGTCTTGTATGTAACTTTGTATAGTTTTGTATGTTTGTATAGTTTTGTATGTAACTTTTTTTATAGTAGTCTTCTGAACGAAAGTTTACCTAACTCTTAATTTACAAAATCTTGTAGGAAAATGTAGGTTAGATCATGTTTTCAAACCTGCCAAATTTACACTGCATAAAATTTGGGCTGATATCTTTCTTTTTTTTTTTTTTCGCTTCTCAAAATTTCTGCTATTTTCTCTTACAGCTGTAATTTATCATTTGATATTTACAATGACCAGAAAATAACTAGATGAAAACCATCAAATTGGTTGTATTAAATTTTTTAAAAAATCCTGTTGTCTGTCCTTTCTCCTGCATTTTATATTTTGTTAGCTATTAATTCCTCGCTGATTTGTAGGCACACTTTTGATAAGTAAAACATTGAGGTTTTTCTTCCTCTTTAACAACTTGGCTCATTTTGTGCTTTATATATGTTTACATTATTTACTCACCATATGGCTGTTCTGTTTGCCATGTTGTCTAACAAAGGCAAAGTAAAAATTTAAGTGGATGAAGAATGTTATTTATAAGAATTCATTTGTATTACCACACCCCAGAAATGGAAAAAATATCTGCTAGGTGATGTCTGTCATACTGACATATGTATTTCTCTGTGTGACTGCCCATCATGTGACGATTCTGAGCCATGTCCCAAATAAGAAATCAAGTAACAGTTGCTTTTAAAAAATTGACCATTTTTTTCAAGGACAATGTTTAGTCAAATACTCTCATGTTCATATATTAAGGATAGGTTCAGAAGCAAAACAAACTGACTTATTCATTAAGCTCATTTATTAAACAAAAGATAAAGAACAAAAAAAATATGGCATAACACAAGATGTGTGATAACATTCATAAAAATAACGATTTTTGCTCCCTGGAGCAATTACAAAAAGTACTATTTTTACAAAAACTTAACATTACACGTTTGGTATGATAATTAATACTTTGTAGGTCTCCCATGTGATGAAATACAGTCCGTAGAACAGCTAGGCATGCTGAATATCAAATTATCGAGCTGATCTTGAGGAAGATTACTCCCCTCAGCGAACAATACTCTCTGAAGTTCTGGTACACGTGTAGGACGTGGTTGAAGGGATGAAACTCGTTGGCAAAGCATGTGCCAGATTAAAGTCAAGTTAGAATGCTGGTCATTCTATTGGGGTAATAAGCTTAGATTGAAGGCATTCATTTACAATGTTTACATGGTGAAGGCGAGCATCATCATCCATAAACACAAATTCTGTGCTCACGACACCCTTAAATAAATGTTAATGTTGTTTCAGAATAATGTTCCTATAAATTTGCCCTGTCATGATTCCAATTTGAACATGCAGATCTATTCTGGAGCTCAATAAAATTTTCCCCAAATCAGCAATCTTACGCCACCATAATTGTGCATTTCAATGATGTTGTCTTGGAGATGTCGGGTACCTGGCATTCTCCACATGAAAATCAGACTTCAAGCTAAACTTGGACTCTTCAGAAAGCATCACACATGCCCACTGGGACAATGTTTACACATTGCATGTTCTCTACTCCAGGCTAACCATTGGCGACAGTGAGTTATAGTGAGCGGAGCACATCTAAGAAGCATGTGAGCGTATTGACCAATATGTCCCAAACGTTTGTTCATGGGTTTTTAACTCTCGTACCTGTGGCTGCAGGTACTATAACTGTTACTGTTTTGTATACGTGAATTCGGGTACTATTGAAAGAGATAGATTTTGGCAGAGATTAGTCTCAACAAAAGTGATGAAAAGCAGGATCAAATTTTATGAATGAAAAGAAATGGGCAGGATGACCCTGAGAAAAACACCCTTTTTCGAAGAAATTTGAGGGAATCTTGTGTCAATTTGACTTCCGAACTAATTGTTTTAGTTTCCTGTGCTTAAACAGACAGGACAACAAAAAAGGTAACAATATTTTCATTTTCAAATTCTCTTTTAGATTTTTAATGCCCAGGAATTTTGATCATCGCGTAAGATAAAGTGAAAAGAAAAAATTATTTTGCTACATTTGCGCTTTTTCTATTTTATTTATTTATTTATACATAAACATTAATGTCATCAGTTTCGTAGAATATTTTCATGTTGATTAACATTTTTAAGTATGTGTGTTTTCGCGCGCGCGCGTAGCTTGAATGTACCGTAATCTTCTTAAAAAAATTTAGATTGACATTGTTATTCAAATGAAAAAAATATTATTTGCCTCTCGTATAAAAATAGCTTCCTTAGTCGCTTATAAAAGACGATAGGTCATTTAAAATGCAAAACATTAATGAGCTTTTGAGTCCTTTCATTAATTATTTACCATACATAAAGGATCCTAACAGCAATAGCTCGAAATTGAAATACTACAGTTATATTTATTACGATGATTTTGTTTTGTAATCGTAATATATTGTGATAATTTTGTTTAATAATAAATGAACTAGTCTGTAATTGCTAAATATTTAATTTACTAACTGGTATACACGTTCTTCGCACGGGTGAACTGAAAAATTAAACAAAAAAAAGCTTTTTGCATATCTCAGCTAAACAAAAAAGAGGAAGAAAAAAAACACCTTTGTTAAATTGTAAGTATGTAGATCTAATAGTTGATAAAAAGGATTTTTTTTATTTATAATTCCTCGTAACACTCTTGAGGGTCGATTTTTCAAAATACCTCCCTAAGCTGATCTCTGCTCAGCAAAAGTAACACATTGTTAAAAGTTTTGCGTAATGAACGCTTAAAGTAGTGTAAATAATTTATATCTGAAAGTGTAATATATTAATAATACTTTCTGTTGTATTTATTTTATTTTTAAATTGTAATATTCGCAAGCAACGCCGTTTCTTAAATTATGGCGATTCAATGAAAAACAGCGAAATGTTAATGATAGAGTCAAGTTGGCAAATGCCTGGCTACTTTCGTAGCTCGAGCTTTATTAGAGCTTTGTAAGACCCGCCGTGTAGGGGAGAAATGCACTTTAATACTTTATCCAACCGCATTATGATTTACTGCAGTTTTTTTCATACAATATTTTTTTTTTTTTTGGATCACTACATTTACAAAGTAAGGGATATACATAAACAAAATACTCCACTTTGGAAAATTTAATCCGTTAGAGCTAATAAATTAATTAAAGATATTCCACTGTAAAATTAATTATATACACCGTTCACTTAAAATAAGTAGTCAAATCATTTTCCAAGGTCTTCACTAACATACAAAAACATTAGACATTTAAATTTTGACATAAACTATTTTTTCGGGACAAAATTAATAATCTGCAATCCACTGAAAACGCAATATCTGCTACAAAACTGTTCGCCTTCCCCGCTAAAATACTCATCATAGAACCCGTGCTGCCATATATCTTGGAAGAGTGGATTTCAAAGAATATTCCTGCTAAGTATTGGTAGAATATTCCTTCTAAGTTGGTGTGGTGCTTCAAACTGTTAAAAGAATTTTCAAAGAAAAAAATAAGTTAATTTTACTTATATAGACACTTTTTTTTTTCCTTTTATTGAATGTAACATGGGAAATAAATACATATTTTTTCTAATCTATTCTAAGACTATTAAGTTAGCCATATTATATTATATATTCTTTTCTAAGATTAAACTATTAAAACTTGAACAATATATATATATATATATGTAGGATTTTCCCTTTGAAACATTTGTTAAAAGGTTGAGTCATATCATTTTCAGAGGACCATAAATCTCAATTTTATTTATTACTGCATTCCGAAGCAGCGCCATCTAGTGAGCTTTCGTAGCTCCGGCTTGAATAATTTTTCGGCAGAGGCCAACTAACTACTGCTTGTTCAACACGTCGCGTCTTTACCGCATTTCCGCGCCCAACGCGGCACCGCCAGTCCTAACGTCCAATAATGAGAAAGGTTCATATCCCCGTCTTCTAAAGGTATTACTCAACTTTTAATTAACTTAATTCCTGCATGTCTTTCTCTTTGTAATTATCTTTGTTTTGTAAATATTTTCCTTTAACTTTAAATAAATTCTCTTTTTTACTTAAAAGAAGTATTTGTGTTTAAATGACTTAGATTCATTTAATTCATCACTCACCCTTAAACACTTACCCCTAGACAAACCACCTCGCCAATCTAAAATCCCGCCATCTGAAGAGTCTGATTTTTATTCGAAGATTTATTCGGATTCCCACATATATATATATTGCATGCTATTGCCATTTTAAGAGGAATTTATAAGATACCTTTTTAATTAAGATCTTTTACACCAGTGATTCCCAAAGTGGTCTATTACGACTCTGCAAGGGGGTCCACGTCAGCAAAAAAATAATTTGGGGGTCAATGAGGTGTAAAGGGGGTTCTAAGTGATATTGGCTCTCATTAAACTGGATCGTGAGTTCTCTCAATTTTCAAAGAAAATTTAAACAATTGGAAAAAAGTTTTACTTATTTAGCAGATGTATTTACTAAATTTAATTTAATGACGTTAATTTGCCCGTACAAGGTGACAGCATAGATTTTTTTAAAAACACGGACCATCTCAGAGCTTCTTTCCAGAGTTAAACTAAAGAAGTATATTATTGGAGGTCCGGAATTTTCTCAAATTAATCCAGACAGTCTGTCAGTACTTTTTAACCTACGTTCAACATTTAACTGCCTTTTATTGAGATTTTGTAATCAATTTTGAGAATGCTTTGACTATGGTAATACCAGAGTAAGCAATGAATTTACATGGTCACATTGGGAAAAAAATGTCACATAACAACGAGAACTGATCGTGATATGCACCAATGAAAATTTTAAAGTTGAGAAACGGATTCCTGAAATTTTGGCTTTAAAAAAGCAAACCTGTTATTTGTCCAGAATTATGGAATATCGTGAGGAAGTTTTTAATTATTTTTCCTAGTAAGAAGGAGTTTCAGCGCAGTTGCCAATCTCCAAAATAAAAAAAGAAACTGGACACTACTAACAGAGGATATATAAGGTTAAACCTGACAAGATTGATACTAAATGTAGAAAATTTGTTATTGTAGCGCCAGATTCAACGCTCTCATTAAAATCAATTGTATGTTGCTTGTTTGTTTTATTTAACAGTTATTTTATATATTAATTAACTTTTAATTTAATTAATTAACATATGCTTTTTAAACTTTTAACTCTGTACTTCATCAGTTATAAATTTAATTCTTTTAAAGTAGTAGTACTAGCAGTCAAAATGACATTTAAGTTGATAAATTCGCAAAAATTCAATATTAATTAAGTAGGCGTCTTCCCCATACCGAAAAACATGGCAAGGGGTCTATGAGACAAAAAAGTTTGGAAACCTCTGTTTTACACGGACAATTTGAAAGAATATTTAATGCAGTCTAATAATTAATTATATATATTACGTGTATAATTAATTATATATATTATGTGTATAATTAATTACGTGTATGCTTAGTGTATATGTTATGTGTATACTTAATTATATATATTATGTGTATAATTAATTATAAAAATACATAAAAAAATGTATAAAATACCTTTAAAATATTGTAAAACAGTTCTGTATGCTACTAATAAAGTTCATCAAAATGCATATTTCGAAAAATTTAAAAATTGAGTTAATAAATTATCTGCAGTTTAATATGGAAGAATTTTAAGAAAACATTTAAGAGACTTGATAAGATTTTAAACCAAAAAAATACAAATATTTTTAAAAATACAAATTCAATGCAAAAACATCCTTTAGATAAATAAATTGCAAAATTTCAGGCGTAAATTTTAAATTTTGAAGGACGATTATTAAATAGATAATTAATTTGAATACATAGTGATATCTAAATAATATAGCATTAGCAGCCCTAATAAGCATACAACAATGACTTGAATCCTGAATAACTTCCAAAGCATTTTTAAAATTAAGTTTCAATCTTATTAAACTATGATTTATTTGTGATTAATACATAAAGGATTTAATTCTCAATCGTTTAATTGCAATGAATACAAATATAAAATACTTCAGAATATAACCACTCATCCAAGACATAAACGAGAGGCTCTTAATCAGTGTCCCACAGAACACTGGTGCACTAAAAATTAAAAAATCGATGTTTTCAGTTTGCAATAGTTTTTATTTACTATTTCATTTTACTATTATATTTCTCAAAAATCCTTTAAAATGTATTTTTCCTGATTGTGAAAAGGTTTAAAAGCGTTAGTATGTATATTTAAGAAAAAATTCTAGTAATAATAGGTTCCAATCTATAGCAATATTTAAAATCTTTAGAAAAGGCAACAATAAGAATGTCAAAATTATGACAGAAGTTTCTTATAAAAAACAACAGGAAAAGGATTTAATTAAAATTTTATTGTTACAGAACAATAATTAATGTGGAAGAATATAAGTAGTATATTTTTTGTTGTGTGCGTGTTCCTAGTATAAAACTATTTAATTAAAGTGGAAGCAAAATATGCATTACAGAAATAAAAATATGATAAAGTAAAAAATTATAAAGTAGATAAATGATTTCAAACAAAATTCGTTGAGAAAGCCGAATAGATGCATTAAAACCACTAAGGTATCAAGTAGAGCATACGATGCTTTACTTGCTGTTTGCAATAATTCGAAGATTGACAACTCTATAAGAGTTGAGGCTTCTGGACTATATTAAGTTGTGTTAAACAATTTAAGTTCTTATGCTGCATTGTAATTTGGTACAAAATCTTAAATTGTATCAATCCTATAAGTAAGCTCTTGCAGACAGAAGACTATGATTTGCCATCTGCTATGGAGTTCTTGAAAAATCGTAAAAATTTTTTAAATGATCTTAGATTGAACACAGCCTTAAATGAAATGCTTTGCGACGCTCGAGAATTCGCTGACGAAATTTACATTCCGGCTAATTTTGAGCTCACCCAGCCACGTCATAGAGTTCGAGTGAGTGAAGATTAACGTCGCACTGTTCAGCTACACGAGGGCTTTTGGCGACGGACCACGTAATTTATCATAGAGTTCGAAGAAGGAATGTTAATTTCGACTATGAGGCACGAGAAGATCCGATAGAAGATCCTACTTTGAAATATAAGACAGTTTTATTTTTTCACATTAGATAAAGCTATCAATGCACTTGAATCCAAGTTTGATTTGATCAGTACCCACAGCAACTATTTCCAACTTTTATACAATATTTGTGGTTTAAAAGATACTCCTCAAAACGACGAACTAAAGTATTGTAAAAATCTAGAAACGGTGTTAACTGATGGCAGTGGCGCACACAGGAATTTTTCAGGGGAGGTCCGGGGTCGAAAGTTCACCATTCTTGTATCAAGCTCCTTTTGATTTTGTTGGTTTTCGGGAACAAAACACAGTAAAAAACTAATTATTGAATAAATAATTAGCATTAATTAATAAAATTAATCATTAATAACAAATATTTAATTAAATTTTACGTACTATATAGTTAGAATTATAATCAATCGGAAAAATATCAAGGGCTTTGGGGGGGGACCGTATCCCCCAGGACCCCCTCCCCTTGTGTGCGCCACTGACTGATGGGAATTCATCGGATATAAACGTGCTGGACCTGGAAGACGAGATAGTAGCAGTTTAGGCTTTGCTAAATAAAAATGAAAGCCCAATCGAGATTTTAAAATTCATATCGAACCTGGATTTTGCTCCAGATCTCGGTATAGTCATAAGGATATTGCTTACTCTCCCAATAAGTGTGGAAAGGGGAGAAAGGAGTTTCTCCAAATTAAAATTAATTAAAAAATTTTTACGCTTCACAACTACCGAGGATCGGCTAAACGGCTTGACAACAATAGCCATTGAACAAGAACTGGCTGAAGAAATTAGTGTTAAAGAAATTATAAAAAAATTCTCAGAATTAAAAGTGAAAAAGAAACACTTTTAAGTTTAACTCTTGGTTTAAGTGTATTTTTAATATGTAATTAAGTTTTAATACTTAGTGGTTCTATAATTTGTTTTAGTATTTTTTAATATCTGTATTTTATAATTATACACTAGAAATGACTTTTTTCGGGTGCAACCCTAATTTTAATTTAGTACCAAAAACATAAATTAATAAATTAGTATTTTTTGCTAACCAAAACTTCAACATTATTGATAGCAATTTTTTTTTTTTTTTTTTTTTTTTTTTGCTCTCGTTTTATTTTAACACTAATCATGGAAAGGGTTTAGGTTATTTCTTTTAATTTTTGTTATAAAAGGGCGGCATTTTACTTCTTTGCCCAGGGTGGCGAAACTGCTAGCGCCGGCCCTGTTACTGCCAAACACATCGCTCTACATTCAGCGTTGAAACTTGGGGGGGGCGATCTGTTTTGTAACGTCTACTGACATTTCCGTCATCTTGGAATCATTGCCAAAGCCTAGAAATGACACTTTGATTAATTCCAAGTTTTCTCTGATAATTCCCTCTGAGTATGCTATAAAAGATAATATGCATAATGGAGTTGCTACCTATTGAAAGAAAAAGTAACGATAATGAGTTGCCCATTTCATCGGAAAAGGGTGTTGCTTCTTACCTTTAAAAGTCATTGAGATGATTGTAGATTTTTTTTATTATCTATAGGGCTTTTTAAAGTTTGCACATAAGAGAAGCCTCAAAAATTTTTAACCATTGGTTTACTATCATTGACCATAATTTTTTAATTGATCATTATTGCTTGATTGTGCAGTCTTGACATCAACTTCTGACTTGGTTGGTAACTTCTGTGTAACAATTTTTACAAATATAATCTGAAAATTGAGTTCCATTGTTTTTTCATAAAAACATCTTTATTGTAAAGTCATTAGTTCCTTGTTTGTAAAACTATATACATATTTTTAAATGTATCTTAGCTTATGAATTTTTATAGATTTTATCAATATGAAAATTTTTTTCTAATTTTCTTATCAGAATATCTTGTGAAATTTTCTTGGCATTGTTTTAAAAATATTTATATATCAAGCATATGTAAACTTAGAAGTGGTTTATGTTTTATTTGCATTTTGTTATTTTCAATAGTTGGCAAATATGAATTTTCAGGAAAATATTTTACCTGAATAAGTAATAAAAATGCTGAACAAAATGCCTGTGTTTTGATGTATGTTTCTTAACATTATTAGTTGATTGTGGAACACTATAAGCGTTTCTGTTTTTTTCCCTTAAATATGATTTTCTTTTATCTCTTGTGAGAAGTTGTATAGAAATGGTTAGCTTTATACTTTAGTAAAACCTTAAATATGATTTATTTGAAGTAATGTACATATTTAAACTATGCTTTTTCAGACATATCCTTTGCATCATTTGCTTCAACTTTATAATCCTGAATGTAATTCCTTTCTCACGTATTTGAATGAGAAAATCATACACCTGATTACAATCTTGTATACATGTACTTATTCCTAAGTGCATACAAATTTTGAATCTAAAATATTGAATAAGATCATAAAAAAAAAATTTTTCATTCAAATAGCATTTAAACTTCATTTTTTCCCTTGATTGAAAAATGATATGCTGTTGAAGACATAATTGAGTATGCTTTATAATAAACTTCATAATCAATTTTATGAAGGAAATTGCATAAAACGTCTATATAGTCAAGCATCTGTAAGAAGATAAATTGGATATGTTATTACTAATTACTAATAACAAACAATGAAAGAGTGGAAAATGAATCTCTAAGCTGAGTATTTAATTCTTAACTCAACAAATATAATGTAGTTATTTATATCCTATTTAGGTTAAATTTGTGCCAGATTTCTATATTCTTGTTCATTGTAAATTAATGTTAGTAATTATGCATGTATATTCTACTTAAACCAAGCAGTTTATTTTCACATTAATATTGAACCTGACTACATTAAATGAGTAAATGAAAATTTATTATATATTTAGATTTTAACTATATTTATGCTTAGTTATCTTAGGTTATAATGTTCTTCTAAGGAATATTTTTGACCTCCAAGCAATACATCACATTTTATTACTTCTGTTCTGTGGCTATGATTTTCATCTAAAAGACCTATTATTATTTGTATCAAGTTTCTGTATTCTGTTGTTTTAATACATATTTCTTTTCGGCTTCGTTGATAAAATACTTGTAAAACATTTGTTTACTAAAATAGTTATTTTTCTTAATTCCATTTTTTGTGCAGTCTAGAAATTTTTATTATTGTGACAAATAAAATAAATTTTTGGATGCTCTACTTTATCAACATACTCGTAAAAATTATTCTTATATTAAAAGTATTCAAAATTTATATATAAGTTATCCCCTTCTGCATACTTTGTCATGTAACTGAAAAATTATAAATTTTAACTTTTGAGCTCAGATATCTGTATTAAAATTTCAATTTGGCAAGAATTTCTGTTAATCAACCCATGGTTAATTTTCCAGAAGAAATAAAATCTTATGTATTAAATCTATAAGTTATAACGTTTAAAAATATATATATATATATACTTTAAATAAATCATTGATTTTAATGTATTTATTACAAAATCACTAGGATCTAATTTACAAAACTTCAAAAATAAATAATTTTTAATGCTTCATTTGACATGTATGTTTCTGTAAAATTCATACTGATATGTATTATATTGAAATAGATTAAAATACACTCATGGGAAAAAAATTAGCGCACACCAAGAAAGAGTCGTCAAAAAGAAACGAAATTTTACATACATAATAACTACTTTGATATAAGTAAATGATTAAAATCAAAGAAAAAGGATCATTTATATACACTCAGGAACATTGAAAATAGCGACCCAAGATGAAAGCATAGGATTGAAATGAAATTCAATAAACATAATGACACAGATGAGAGATTCACTTGCTCTCAAAAACAAGACAATCAAACGAATACAGGGTGTGCAACGACACAAATACTGGGCAACTTCAATAACGCGTTGGACCACCTCCAGCTGCAATACATGCCGCCACACGGTCCGGCATTAAGTTGATTAGACACCTTATGCTGTTCTGAGGCAGAAGGGCCCACACATCTTGAACAGCCAACTCGAAATCATGTACAGAGTGACACGATGGCATCTGCCGTTTTAGCTGATCCCACACGGGCTCTACAGGGAAAAAATCGGGGCAGCGGGCCTGCCATGGAAAAGTCTAAAAATGACGTAGGAAGTCTTGAGCAACTCTTGCTGTATGAGGACGAGCATTATCTTGCTGGAAAATTGCTCCTGGGAGACCATTTAGGAAAGATCCTACATGGGGTCGAAGAATGTCATCAACGTAACGTTGGCCCGTCAAGGTACCACGCATCACAATTAAAGTGAATCGGCTATCATAGACTATGGCCCCCCAGATCATTACTCCAGCTGTGCTGGCAGTGTGAAGTAGAACAGTGTGGGGGGAACCGCTCACCAGGGCGCCTCCACACCCGTACACAGTTATCACCTAGATTCATCACTAAACACAACCTTTTGCCAATCTGTGACATTCCACATTGATCTGGTTTGGCACCACTGTAGACGCAGTTGCCTATATTCCGGTGTTAAAGGGAGTGCACGGAAAGGGCGCTTGGATTGAAGATTTGCTTCTGCAAGGTGTCTGGAAATTGTTTGTGGAACAATTGCTACGCCTACGTCTGCTCGTATCGTTGAACGAGTCACTGTGGGGTCCACAAGTGCTTGCCGCACGATCCTTCGATCCTCTCTCCTCGCGGTCTTCCTTGTTGCTCCAGACCCGGTTTTCCGCGCGTGGGCACCTTCTCGTGTCCATTGCTCCCAACAATTTCTAACCGCACACTCCGAACGATCCACCTGGCCAGCAACACGGCACGTCGACTAGCCTGCAGTTTTCATGCCGATTATTAGGCCTCTCTCAAACTCGCTTAACAGTGAGAAATGTCTTCTAGCACGTTTACCTGGTATGTTTCGCTTACCAAAGTCTTCCTATAATCGGCGGGTAATTGTCACGTTTATGAATCTTCGAATTTGCGCTGGCTTATATAGCACCCTCTTCTTTATTGTAGCGCCACCTCGGCGTGTATGAGCATGCGTAATGGCACAAAACTTGGATCATTTGCATATCACATTACGCTGTACTTATTTGCAAAGTTTAGCGATTGTACTTAGCTTCCTGCTTTGATCGCTATTTTCAATGTTTCTGGGTGTATTTCAGAGAAAAAGACAAAAAAAAACACAAAAAAAAACGGAAATACCCTGTTGAACCCCCTCTATCGCGAATGGTCTCATGCGATTCGAGCGGGAATTGAGGCCTACAAGTTCTGTATGTCTTGAGATATTTGGTTCCATATTTGCTGTAACCTTGCCTCTAGTTCGTTAAAACGTGTGGGATGCCCAACTTGCCGTCCCAAATGATCCCAGATATGCTCAATTGGAGACAAATCTGGGGATCGGGCAGGCCAAGGAAGGGTAGTAAAAGTGCGGAAACAGTCTTGTGACACCTTTGCCGTGTGAGGCCGAGCATTGACTTGTTGAAAAATGGCTCCTGGGAGCTGTTGCATGAGTGGCAACACATGTGGTTGCAGGATGTCATGGACATACCACTGGACTGTCATGGTGCCACGAATCAATACTAAGCGTGAGCGTGTATTGTAGGCAATGGCACCCCATACCATTACACAGACTGTGGGAGCGGTATACCACTGTAAAGCAAAGGCAAGATTGAGACGTTCACCCCGGGGTCTCCACACTCGAACACGATTATCATCACTGCTGAGAACGGCGAGATTACATCACGGAGAACGACGTTAAACGCCCTCTACCGGTTATACGTAATGCGCAGTCATGCTGCATTTCTAATCATTTGCATATCTCCCCAACATGTACCTTCATGCCAAGTTTCGTTTGCGATATCGCAATTATTTCTGGGTGTGCTAATTTTTTTTTGTCTATGAGTGTATATATATATGTAAGTATGGGAGAAAGGAGGGAATGTCACCTTAATATTCAAATGCTGTTCTGTTTTCTTCCATTATGGTGTATAATTTCCAGAACACTTATTCTTTAATTTATATATATATATATACATATATATATTGATCGGTGCTCTCCCTATCCATATAACAAAATAGGGTTGACTTCTACCTAGTAGTTTTATTCATTAACAATGTGATATTGACCTGTAATAACCACACAAATAATAATGGGGAATACAACAGTACCAGATGCAATAAACTAGAAATTTTAAAACATGCAACAGTGATTTAAGTCGCATGACTAGTATAGTTTGTTATTATGCAGTACGGTGAGAAAATCCAATAACGAGCTTTACATGTCACTTACCTGAAGGCCTTAAGAGAAGACAAAATGCAGGAAATTTGCAAAAATTTTTTAAAGTATTGTACTAAAAAATAAACTTTATTCTGTTCCGTATAACACTTTATTTAGAATGTCTTATGTAGAACTGCAGAAAAGATAATGTACTTCCAGTAAATACCATGATGTGCAAAAGTTTTTTTTTTTTTTTTTTTTTTTTGCGAAACTGCAATTAAGTGTGCAAGACATTTTTTGCAAATGGTTCCAAAATACAATTGTTGGATATAAACTTTTAATCATAGGTTTAAAAATATGCGATTTCCAGGAGTGTAATGTGCCATTTTGCAAGCAATTAGTAAATCTTTCTTCTTCATGAAGGATTTTTTTTTTTCAAATATATATCTTAAAAACTATAAAAAATATTTATATATATCTTAAAAACTATAAAAAATATTTATATATATCTTAAAAACTATCCAAAATAGTTACTTTAAATTTGAAAAATATTTTCTTTATATACACTCTGTCGCAAAAAAATATATGCACCCAGAAGAAATTGAGCTACATTCACGAAATTTGGTATGCATGTAGTGTATATGAAAATAAACAAATGATTAAAAATTCAGAACAAAATATCATTTTATTAAGCGGTTACAGCTTGCAAAAGGTTAAAAATCAGTAACTAGTAAAGCCACCTCTGGCAGATATACAAGCCGAAATTCGGCGTGGCATCGATTTAATTAGATCACTTATGACCCCCTGTGGAAGATCCTGCCATAGTCTTTGCATCTGCGCAGTTAATTCTCCTGTATCTCGGGACGGCTGCAGTTGCCTTCCCAGCGCGTCCCAGACATGCTCTATTGGCGAAAGATCTGGTGACCTGGCAGGCCATGGTAGGACGTCATATCCTTGAAGACATTGTTGGGAGAGTAGCGCAGTATGTGGACGAGCATTATCTTGTTGATAAATGGCACCTGGGCGACTTGATAGCATGGGTAGCACAATCGGCGTTAAAATATCGTCCACGTATCTGCGAGCTGACAAAGTGCCTTGAAGGACCACTAAAGATGATCGTGTGTCCCAAGAAATTGCTCCCCACACTGTCACACCTTGTGAAATTGCTGTATGCCGCTCGACAATAAATGCCGGATCGGACCGCTGGCCGCTGCGCCTCCAGACACGTGTGCGGTGGTCATCAGCACCGAGACTGAATCGGGATTCATCACTGAAGACGACACGTCTCCAGTCTGTCACACTCCAAGTTGCCCGAGGTCGGCAAAAATCCAGTCGACACTGCCTATGATGTGGGTCAGTGGTAAGCGTCTTAGCGGAAGTCGGCTCCTCAAGCCAACTTCGGTCAGTCGTCTCCTTATGGTTTCTCTTGATGGCACTGGATGTCTGGAAGGAGGTAAGTGGCGTTGAATCGATGCTAGCGACGTTGTTGGTGCCGAAGTGGCCACTCTTCTGATTGCACGATCCTCGCGATCATTTGTGTTCCTGGGACGTCCTGACCCTCCGCGACGGTACACTCTACCTTCTGTGATCCACTGTTGCCAACACCGAGCAACTACCATATCGCTCCGACCGAGGTGGCGGCCGATACGTCTATTCGACCAACCTGCTTCTCTGAGGCTTATTATACGGCCCCTATCAAAGTCCGTCAGCTGCTCGTACTGCCGCCGGTTACGTCTTAGAGGCATCCTAAGTCGCAATATCGTCTATCAAAGTCATCAGATTCGTTTGGATAGCCGTACGGCGCTCGTACTCATGCTTTTAAACTCTCCCAGTTGCGCAACTAATATGCGCATAGCACACTTAGCCTTGTCTCATTGGCTTCGAAATTTTAATCATTTGCATATCTCTTACCAGACTACATTCTTGCCGAGTTTCGTGATTGTAGCTTGATTTCTTCTGGGTGCATATATTTTTTTGCGACAGAGTGTATATTAAAAAGTAAATATATATGTCTTCAGAAATTAAGTTACATGTTTTTAGAAAATACAAATTTTTAATATTTTAGTTTGCGTTTATGGAAATAGGTATTTTTATTTATTTATTTTTATTTATTTCTAAATTATGACTTCATGAATAATTTCTTAATAAGTATTGTAAGTTCCTTACATTTTTTATATATTTTTAAATAGATCTAGGGAATTTATGTATTTTAGTTTCAAATTATAAATTACATGAGTTTGGGTGATGTAAAACAGGTTTTAAGGAAAACTCTCCAGCATTTCAAAACCGAGAACCTTGTTTTATAAGAGATGGGAAACTGTTTTACTCATTGAGCAACCATAAAGACGAACTCACTGTAACAAAGTATTACCATACTACATGTCACATACTGACACAAACTGAATGTTTAGTGTTTACTAACTTATTGCAATAAAAATTTAACAATGTTATTTTGCGTTACCAATTACTATTGTTCGTTTGATAATTTGTGTTCTTAAAGTTGTTTTACTTGCTCAACGGATTGCAAATATTAATTCGGAAATAACAGGTATGTGTACTTAGCTACTTATTTCTAGTCGGTGTGCGATTGCATTGCTAAAAAACTCCAAAAGTTTTGGTACAAACTGTTTTTTGTGTCTAATTTGAAAATGAATGAAGAGAAGTTTAGAGGAAATGTGCTCTAAACAGTTTTTTATTGGATGTGACACTGAAATTTAACAGGATTTACAGCATGAAAAGGGCCCTTCGTAAAAAAGTTTATTATTCGAGCAAGCTGTGCATGACAGTTTTATGAGGAAAAACTTCGTGGAAATATTACAAAAATTGGTTCTAATAAGGAATGTGTGTTCCCCCCACCTCTAACTGCAGTGCTTTGGCGGCATCTACTTTCCATGCTGCCAATTAAGTTGTTGGACACCAAATGGTAAGACATGGCATAATCCTCGTTCTAGTTCATGTAACGATCTTTGAGGACTTACAGCAGTTACTTGTGTACCAAACTAGTCCAAATATGTTCTGTTGGGCTCAGGTCTGCATATTAAGCGGGCCGTTCTTATTTGCTTCAAACCGTGATCCTCGAGATCGTTTTCAAAAAGCACAGCTCGATGAGCTCACTCATTTTCATTCTTTAGAATGAATTCGTTACAAATAGTAGCGAAAAAATCTATCTAGTATTTCGTTCCAATCTTTCACCACTAAGAGCTCCTCCAAGGAACACATGCAGGTCAGTATGACCACACAGAGAGATTCGTGCCCATACCATATTCCACCAGCTCTTTAACTGTATTTTAACATTGTTGTATTGGTTGCATTTAGTGTGTTGATTTCTCTAATGTTCGTGTGTTGACCAGCAAACGCCCTGTGTGTGAATCGTTCTTCACTGTAAACCTGGACTCATTTGTTAAGAGTACAGAATCCTGTTGCTGTTTGATCCAGAAAACGTGCCCTTTTGCCGTACGTCGCATCTCTGTTGATGTTTCAGAGACACCAAATAGTGACCTGCGTTGTGATAGCGTATTCGTACTGTAGTAGTAAGGACTATAAACCCTGATGTGACGTAATGACAAGCAAAGAGCAAAGGTACAGTTGTGCTTCTCCTTCTGCCCGAAAGAGGGAGGAAACAATATCCTGCAGGTCTTGTAACTCGTGGTTGACTTTGAAAATAACTTCTACACTTAGAATCTCTACAGATTTTTAATATGATCCCACTGTCGTTAGACCACCTTGGGAACAACAAACCCGCCCCTCCCCTATATATAGGGTCGTTTTTTTTCTTTGGCTTCTATCATACTTTCGCCATCCATACTGAGCAGAAGCTCTTGGCTCGCTGTCGCTCTCCACCTACCTTATTTTCGTTCGTTCGTGGGAACAACAATGAGACGTTTAGCAGCATCTGCTTGTGACATCCCTATTTCTATCCATTCAAAGGCCTGCCATCTTAATGAATCGGGTACAGTACATCTGAACTTTCCTGTATACTTTCGACGAAATTACCAACAACTATGAAAGATTGGTAATCACATAACAAAACATAAACATGAAATAGTTAAAGTTAGGACATATACAGGAGTTGGAGAAAACGGTCAAGAATTAACCATTTGCTCCAACTCCTGTATAGATGTCCATTTCTTTAAAATAAAAGTAATGGCTATCTTTTTTTTTTCAAATGTCTTCTTATTCATTACTGTTATTCATACATATAAACTAGGAGTTTCTTATTGTGTCTCTTATGTTTTTTTTTTATCTTAAGTTTCGAAAAACGTGTATCTTAACTTTTAAAGGCCAGTATATTTATGCCCTTAACACAGCATAGTTAATCCTATGTAAAGGAACTTAATCGCAGCAGCGGTATTGATTATTTCTTTTGATGTCATTGTCTTCATGAACAGAAATAGTTAAGTACAGAAATGCAAAGAAGTTCGAAATTAAAAATGTATTTGTGGCTTAAATCGTGCATTACACATACTCTTAAAAGTTCCATTTGAGGGGCTCTACTTTTCGGAAGAACATTTTTCAATACCTATTCGACAAAAATTAATTTTTTTAATAATCCAATTGAAGGCACTGTTATTTTTTTTATCAACAATAACAGCGTTGGAGGGACTCCCTTTTCGATACTTTGTTTTTGACTGATCTTTACATAAATCACTTATTGCTATGTAATTTTAAAATCTTCCTATTTCATTAAGAAATTATTGCTATTTTATTGATACAAAAGGTGGAGAATTGTCAGTAAATTTAGAGCGGGTGGTGATGGATGAACATAACTTATTTAATTTGTTTTTAAAATTAAATTAAGCCTTTATTTATCTTCTATTTAGAAATGTTTATTTTTAAAATGGACTACATTCTGCACGCTTTGTTTTACTGACTGTCCCTTACACAAATCACAGTCGATTTTCATAACTGGCGTGCTACTCAATTTATTATAAATGAAAGAGAGTGGGTTTTCTCTCTTCCCTGAAACTATGCAATAACTTATGATATATCCTGATAAAAGAAAATATTCAAAGAATTTATTGTTAACAATGAAATATTATATTGCATTGTGTGTGTGTGTGTGTGTGTGTGTTTTAAGTAGATTGAAATAGGCTTCTCTATTCTTTTTTCAATATAAAGGTTGCTTAGCTAAAAAAATTCTGCTCATTTAATAGATAAATAACTGGTATGTAATTTTATATTAAAAGCCATACATTCATGTGGTTTGAACTTAGTGGGCTTTTCGTCGTATGTCAACTTCTTACAAAAGGTTGTTTGCTGCCAGTAATGCTTGTGGAAGATTTCGAACAATGTGTACGGCAGTCAAAACAAAACGCATATCGTAGGTTATAATTTTCTAGTTTTATGCAAGACCTTTTATATATTAACGATTGATTTGTAAAGTTATTACATTTTTATTTTTATTTGCTCCTTTTTTCTCCAAAAAGTAAGTTTCTCTACCTTCTGTTTTGCGTATTCACTGAAGCGTATTGAAAATTCCGCTTTTACGATGTCTTAAACATAAAAACCCTCTGTCTGACTAACCCATGAGATAGCACTTGTCCTGGAACGGACATTGGGAGAAAATTAAATCTAGGTGAGGCTTTTGTGGAAAGATTTTCAATATCTTTGCGTCAGAAGATTGCAGTCAATTGGGTGTGTCAAATTTTTCAAGTTTCACAAACATTAAATATTAATGAGTTACTTATGCTAGTTTTACTAAACGAAGTGGATCGTAAGTTTTCAATACCTAAAGATCTATTGAAGAGTTCTTATGATATATGTATTTATATTTTCGGTTGTATTGTATTTTATGAATTTAAAAATTATGAAAACCTTTTGAAAGCATGGTCTTGAATAGGATTGCATTTAATTAATGAAATAGCCACCTTATTTATCACTACAAACACCTTTTTATTCCAATATCAGGTTTTCTTTGAATTAATTAATGTTGATTTTATTTGAAAACTATTTTAAATAGTTCATCGCATGAAGTAGCATTTAGATTATTTATGCAATGAACTTTTTGATCCAATTCATGGCTAATGTTCATTCAAGTATTCAACTGGCGCTTTCTTTGTATGAATTATTTGGGTTTAAAATGTCAGATTTATATTCAATTGCATATTCCAAAAAAAAGTTCTTTTGGTTAACCAAATATTATGAAATTATGGTGAAAAAAAAATGTTACACTAAAAGAAATTCAGTATATATTTTATGAACAATAAAATTAATTTCATTTATAATCGATCATAAAAATCAATTAAATCATCTGAGTAAAGTGTAAAGTTGCTTCTTCAAATAATATTTGCATAATAAATATATTCTGAATTTTTTAATAAAAAAACTGAGCTTTTTTAAACAAATTTTATGTACAGTGAAAATCGTTTAACACGATACTGAGGAGACAGAAATAGTTTTTCCTGTGAAAAAAATTTTGTGTTTAGCGATATTGCAAAAAATAAAAAAGCATATATTCAGCAAAATTAAGTTTATTACACAGATATGTATGCATTATTTAATAAAAATCAATGAAACAAAAACATTCACAAAAACTTAATGAAATTTAATACAAAATTTTGAAGTTTTTTGAAAAACAAAACATTTATTGAATTTTGGGGAAAATAATCTAATATTTTTCTTTACATTGTTTTTTTAACATCAAATTGTTTGATGTCGTCCATTTTCTTATTCATTTCACCATTGAAATGGGTATCTAAATAACTGCTTATACTTTTCATCATGCTCCTCATTTCGGATGACGTGGAAACAGGGATGTTTCCACGAAAATGTTTCCAAAAACATTTTCGTTTTTGGAATCTGTGTCAATGAAATTTTTTTAACTTTGAACAAACTCCAAAAAGTCTTTGCCATAATTGGGGGTGCATACATTATCACCATCCACCATCTACTACAACGAATTCTTCCGATGAAACAGCGAGGCAGTCCAATAATACAGAAAAATAATATGAAACTAACTCTCTTCTCTTTCACACCCCCACTTAAATCTCTGGTGTTTTTTTCATTCTCAGAAAGAAAAATCTTTTCGTGTTAAGAAAAAAAGACATGAAAATACATAGTAGTTTGTCGGGACTGTTTATCATTTCGTGTTAACCGATATTTCGTTGGCGTTAAATGATTTTCACTGTATATGAAGTTGATCGATTTTGTTGGATAAGTTGCTAACTTTCAATTAAATCAAATTATCTGTAATCTTTGTAAAATAACCCGTAAACATTGTATTTGTGATGAAACATTCCAGGGAGATTGATTAAATATTAACGTCGCACTGTTCAGCTACACGAGGGCTTTTGGCAACGGACCACGTAATTTTGAACCATGGTCAAGTGACGTGGACGACACCTGAGCTGGCACCCCCTCTCCTAACTACCACACCACACCAACGGGAGGACATTTCAGCTCTCGACAGATTTAACGTGCATCGCTGCCCTACACGGCGGGTCTTTAGTTCCAGGGAGAAAATGCATGTAAATTTCATACAGCAATGAATTATCCTCCCTAGGAATTAACGTTATATGAGAAAGAAAATAGGAAGTGTCTAATTCTTAAATATAATTTATGTATCTATTTCACTGGATTATTTTCTGTAACTAATACACATTCCTTTGCGATGAAATTTTTTCATAATTTTGGAAATATTATTTAAGTACCATAAGTAAGGAAGCTTAGGAAAAATCGTACTGAAAATCTTAATGCTATTATTGATTTATTCGATCAATTTCTTTTAATGCGAAGAGTGGATGGCATTGCAGCTTTTGTAGTGGTTTCGAAACCATCAAAACATTTACTTGAGAACGAAAGGGGATCTTCAAATTCCACTTGAAAGTTATTTGACCTGAGTGAATTCAAAGAAATCATTCATCTTCTCTCAAAAAGTTTCTTTTCTGCTATCGTAATCAACTGATACCCTTTGGAATCTTCATTCTTCTTCAAAACCATTTACCCCTAAGGAATGGGTCCTCTTGCAAGGAAGAGAAAGAAAAATTTTCAAAGTGTGTAATATTATGTTAAATATGATACAAATTTCACTTTATTCTTATTCTATTCGTTATACATGAATTCTAATACGTATTGCTGATGAAACGTAAAAATTATGCGATTATGGGTTCTGTTTTCATTCCTATGTATACATCAGTCGATGAATGCATGTCACACTTTTACCTTTATTGTAGTCAGTAGCGCACACAGAAATTTTTCAAGGGGGTCACCCTTCTTGCATCAGGCTCCTTTTGATTGTGTCCATTTTCGGGAACAAAACACAGGAAAAAACTAATTATTGAATAAATAATTAGCATTAATTAATAAAATTAATCAGTAATAACTAATACATAATTACATTTTACGTACTATATACTTAGAATTATAATCAATCGGGAAAAAAATCGAGGGCTTGGGGGGTGCTTTACAGCGACACACCGCTCCCACAGCTGGTGTGAGGGTATGGGGTATCATTGCCTACAATACGCGGTCACCCCTAGTATTGATCCGTGGCATCATGACAGCCCAGTGGTATGTCCATGACATCCTGCAACCACATGTGTTGCCACTCATGCAACGGCTCCCAGGAGCCATTTTCCAACAAGCCAATGCTCGGCCTCACGCGGCAAGGGTGTCACAAGACTGTTTCCGCACTATGACTACCCTTCCTTGGCCTGCCCGATCCCCAGATTTGTCTCCAATCGAGCATATCTGGGATCATTTGGGCCGGCGAGTTGGGCATCCCACGAGTTTGAACGAACTAGAGGCAAGGCTACAGCAAATATGGAATCAAATGTCTCAAGACATCATACAGAACTTGTATGCATCAATGCCCGATCGTATCGCATCGTGCATTCGCGCTAGAGGGGGTTCAATAGGGTATTAAATCCTCCGTTCTTTTGCCTTTTTCTATGAAATAAAGGATCCTTTTTCTTTGATTTTCTTATCATTTACTTGTATCAAAATAGTCATTACGTATGCAAAATTTCGTTTCATTTTGACGACTCCTTGGTGTGTGTGTGCTAATTTTTTTGCCCATGTGTGTATTTTACTTGATTAATAGTAATCTCAAAGCGTTGTGTTGTTCTTTTTTTCTTTTATTGAAAAAACTCATCAAAAGTCAAAATAGAATTTTTTTTTAATCCTCTTTTGGATTCCAAGTTTTTATTTTGTTTTTAAATTTTACTTCAGCTTTAAAATTTTCTACATTATTTTGCTCAATAATTTTTACAAGCTTGTTGATAATTTTTCATTATTTAGCGTAGTGTTAGAATTAATGTTATGTTTTTTTTAATTTTGTTTCTTTTCACTATTTGTCATATTCTATTTAAAATTATCGATAAGCTGTGTAGAAAACGAGTTGGATACATTATAATAGAAGTAATATTTTTGTTTTTAAAGGGATGTTTTTGTATCATTTATATGCACTAATAAAGGAGCAAAAATATTTTCATTTTAGTTTCGGAATTCGTCAATAAGTCTCATAATTTTGTATACAAGTGTTTCATTCCTGTACTCTTTAAAAAAGATATCCTAAATTGTGAACTGATGTATGTTTTGTTTTTCTTCCAAGTGGCTTAATAGGATATTATTATCCGTTTTACATATTCAGGAGCCTAAGAAACACGTTGAGATTTTAAAAAATGTTTAACTTTGAGGCTTTATTACAGAACACACAATTCTTCACAACCCAAAAGTATTTTTTTAATTACTATAATTAAATTCTTGTATAAATATATTAAAGAAAGCTTGTACATTAAAATGCATGATTTCTGATTGCACGAAGATCCAATCCTGTCCGAGAAAACAAATTGTGAATGTTTGTTGAGAATCAAAAAAGGAGGGTCTCTCTCTTGTCATATTCATTTCATTAGAATTCAATATTTTACAAGCCCTCATATTTTAAGTACCGTAAAATTTAGCGTGTAACGTGCACTCTCTCTTTTAACACAAAAGATAAGAACGAAATTTACGTACGTGTGCGCGTTATACGCTGGGTATAAAAATGAAAGCTTCAAAAATATATAAAAAGATGAGCCCGGAAAAAAAATGTGACTTGTACATAGATTGAAATACTGTTTATTTCAAAGAAATGATCCATTCCTCTTTTGAACTTGATTGATTGATTGATTGAATATTAACGTCGCACTGTTCAGCTACACGAGGGCTTTTGGCGACGGACCACGTAATTTTGAACCATGGTCAAGTGACGTGGACGACACCTGAGCTGGCACCCCCCTCTCCTAACTACCACACCACACCAACGGGAGGACGTTTCAGCTCTCGACAGATTTAACGTGCATCGCTGCCCTACACGGCGGGTCTTTAGTGGTACTCGGCTCGAACCCGCGACAAAGCAAGCCACGGTCCGATACCTATACCACTCGGCTACCGCGGCCACCTTTTGAACTTGAAGGGTTGTAGTTGTAAAAGTATACAATTTTTCCCCTAAAGCTTTGGATAGTATCTCGAACCAATGACATAAGAGCATCGCCAGGTCAAGCAGGGGGTGCGCGGCGAAGAGACCTCAAAATTAAGAATATGGCAGTTTGAAAATACTTTATATTACGGCGGGGTGCAGAGATATAAGGCACCGGATTTTATAGTAATTTTAAAATAAGAAGGGGGATTCGAATTAACAAACGATAACTGGCATTTAGTTTTGTTATTTGCAGAAGATTTGTTTCATTTTTAGGACTTTGAATTAATGAAATTTTTTTAAAACGATAATACTAAAATATATTTTTAAAAAATTCTTTCTATTTCATTTACCCTTTAACTTCAGGAGGTATTGATGACCAAGTCAAAAAATATATTTGTACCCATTACAAAACACATTTTTTGTTTAAAAAAGGGATTAACACACTTTTGCTAATATATTTATATATATTAGCAAAAGATTTTCTTAAATTAATCTTTGAGATTCTAAATAACACTTTGATAAGTGCATTCAAGTGAAATTGTAATCAGAACAGAGAACGCGCTTGATTTTTAACACGCTTTTATAAGCTTCACCTGTATGTAATGGAATCTTCTAACTCGATTTTCACCTACTTGAGTGGCCGCGGTAGCCGAGTGGTATAGGTATCGGATCGTGGCTTGCCTGGTCACGAGTTCGATCCCAGTACCACTAAAGACCCGCCGTGTAGGGCAGCGATGCACGTTAAATCTGTCGAGAGCTGAAACGTCCTCCCGTTGGTGTGGTAGTTAGAAGAGGGGGTGCCAGCTCAGGTGTCGTCCACGTCACTTGACCATGGTTCAAAATTACGTGGTCCGTCGCCAAAAGCCCTCGTGTAGCTGAACAGTGCGACGTTAATAAAATCAATCAATCAATCAATTCACCTACTTGAAAAGGTCAGATTAATTCGAAATTTTGCATACTTGTCAAGGTCTTCCACTATTGTATTGTCACGATGACAATACAATAATTTCATAATTTTGTTACAGTGTCCTGATCAGGATTAACGATTTCTCATTTCCAGATTTGGTGACTAAAAGATTGGTACAACCTTGAATAGAAAACGTCAATGGGTATTCCAGATTCTAAACAAATGGCGCATTTAAGATGAATTCCTCAATGAATAAATGAGGGTTTAAAAAACTAAAAAAATACGCATTTATATTGTAGATCGAACTAAAAAAAGGAAAAATATAAATTATAGTTTAAAAAACTAAAAAAACGCACTTTTGTAGTTAATCGAACTAAAAAGTAAGAAATAATTCTTAATAAAAGAATAAGATGATTGATGAGAAAATCAATGTCGTGTCAAAAACGTGGAGTGCTTTGTATTACATTTTGTACACTAACTCTGCATTTCGGAATAGAACTGGTAAGAAATGACAAGAATTGATATCGAGCCCCCTCCCGCTTTGACCCCAATGACATTAATCGTCATAAATCATTTTATTCTAATTAAGAATTATTTGTTACCTTTTCGTTCGATTAACTAGAAAAGCGTATTTTTCCTATTTTCTGCATATTGTAGAGGCGCCGATGCAAGTTTAGAAGTTGGAATCTTCGTCCCACAAGTAGGAGGATCCTCGCGAATAGCTCTCATGTTCACCTTCTAAATGGGACGCTAATAAACAATCATACTCTTTCTATTTCACCTGTGATTTCGTTTAGAAGTTGGAATCTTCGTCCCACAAGTAGGAAGATCCTCGCGAATAGCCCTCATGTTCACCTTCTAAATGGGACGCTAATAAACAATTATACTCTTTCGATTTCATCTTAAAATGTCATCCTTTTGAATAGATTCACGGAACACAAATTTCTTACAGAGATAGAAAAAGGGTATGCAAGCATAGATAAATATTAAGCATGTGGTTTTTTTTAATTATTTCTAGTTCAACTTTAAGCAGTGAGAGAAGTAAAATTTATATTTCATTATGCATTCCAAGTGATGATTGGGGTTCGAAATTATAACAGTAGTCAGTATCATTGTACTACGACGATATTTTTGGAGGGGTTATTATTAATTAAAAATTAATGGTCAAATAGATCAGAAACCATTTTTAAAAATTTATTTATTGAAAGAAATTTCATTTTCCTGTTTAGAAATTTGCGAATTGTGAATTGAATATTCTACACAAAATCACTTTGAAGGGCTCAACTTGTTCCAAGTGATTTTAAGAATTTTCAAGATGATAGAAAGATCAAGATAATTGCAGAGAAATGTAAGAAATGTTTTCTTTATACATTCTATGTGTACCGCTTGATTGGACCCTCATGATCGTCCATCGAACATTATCCCCGGAGCTTAAGGATCTCTTTCCTAGATCTCCTCTCATATTTTAGGATGCCTGTGGGAATCGAATGGTTAAGGTCACAAACTTACGGTCGGAGTGTCACAGATTAAAGTCCTGATTCCTCTGAAGACCAACCGCGTAGAGGGGGTCGATACTTATTAAAATCTGCCCAGGTTCGATGTCCTTCCATTGGTGTGGTAGGTAGGAAAGATGAATGCCAGCTCAGGTGTCCTCGTCAAAATGACGAGGTCCGTCGCCAATAGCCCTCGTATTGCTTTATAGAGTGACTTAAATATAATTCTCACTCACTCATATGTTTGGCCTTTCATAAAAGCTTCAATTAAGGGGTTATGATACTGCGAAAGATTGATTCAATCACAATGAAAGGGCTTAAGTTGAAAAGAAACCTGTTCAGTGTAGAGACACTCGATTTCAGATAATCTGTCAATTATTTCAATCTGTAATTTATCGTACGTTATCTGAAACATAAAATGTAAGTTTTTAGAAACCTCTTATTGTCCTAGTTAAGCAAACCATATACATCTACTAAAAGCCTTCATATTAGAAAAGCTTATCTTCTTGATAGCAGTAGATAATTTTGCTGTTTCCGAAGCAGAACGGAATGAAAACACGATTTATTTATTTATTATACATTACTTAATTACAATTTCGTACTCTGGACACTTTTCGGATCACGACTCTAATCGCATTGGTTTCTGTAATGATGACCTATTTGCAATCCTAATTAAAAATGAAGAAATGGCTATTTTTCCTCTTGATATTTAAATTAACTTTCTTTTTCCATTGTATTCAAACGCTGACGGGAGAAGTATTCACGCTCCGACGACTTCTTTATGCGTGAAGTTTTTTTGAACTGAAGTTTGTAGAAAAGTTCAACGCGCGTCAATTTGATATGCAACGATTAGTTACTTGGTCACTGAATTCTGGTGACCAATATTGGGATGAAGGATGTAGACTCCGCTCTCAAAAGCTCTTTCTTTGTTGTTTTGCTTCTTTCGAAGGAAAATGTGGCCGCGGTAGCCTGGAGGCCAAGGTGACGTGGGAGGCATGTCATGAGTTCGAGCCTAATGCCGCTGAAGACCTGTCGTGTAGGGGAGCGATGCACGTTAAATCTCTCAAGAGCTCAAACGTCCTCCCGTTGGTGTGGTGTGGTAGTTAGGACAGAGGGTGCCAGCTCATGTGTCGTCCTTGTCACTTGACCATAGTTCAAAATTTCGAGGTCCGTCGCCAAAACGTCTTCATGTAGCTGAACAGTGCGACGTTAATATTCACTGACTTAATTCGAAGTAAAGCGAATGTGCTTGTATAATTTCCCATGCAGAACATCTCGATGAATATAGAGCATATGAAATTTTGCTTCAACTTTTTTCTGGTCGTGGTAGCTGAATTATTATGGTAGCGAAACTCGTTGCAGGCGTTCTTTCCATCGAATCTTGGGTTTGAGTCCTAGTGGAATCAAAGATAGGCTGTATAGAGAAGCTGATGCATGTTAAATCTGTCGAAGATCTCTTCATGATGAGCTGTTTCAATAGCGGGGTGCTGGCTCAAGTGTTGTCTTCGTCATTTGACAGGGGTTTGATTTGATTTTTATTAATGTCATAGACTAAAACAACACGAAGGATGTTGGCGACGAACCTCGTAATTTTAAATCCGACCAAATCACAGAAACAGTATTACATTAGTGTAACATAAAGCATTTTAATGACATTGTTAAAAAATACACGTTACAGATTCTGCTCAAAATTTTGTGTGATTTCTTAACCTGGTCAGTGCAGTGCGAAACCCCTAATGTTTTAGAAAATTCTTGACTTGTCTCGAATCACTCTGGCAGCGTCTAAAATGCGAACAACTCAACTTGAACTGATTAAATGGGCCTCGTCCACTAATGATTTCATATGATCTCAGCAGAAGTCCAAGTATGATAGGTCCGGTGAGCCAAAAAACCTAATCGCAACGAATGATCCAAATATTTCCTGGACAACGTTTAGTAGTTGTTGCATTTCATTAGTGTAACGGGAAGGTAGCCTTATCATGCTGAAGATACACTGAGCAACGTTACAAATAAGGAACATGTGTTTCTTTGATAAGAAACACGTGTTGCTGCAGGACCGAACAGAACGAGGAGGAAAAAAGTCCGGGAGATGATCACTGACCCCGGCCCAAACATTTATAGAGAAGCGATTTTAAGCAGCACATGTTCGCGGAGGAAGCGATCTCCAAAGCCCACAAATGTATTCCATGTCGATCTACTCAACTTCGAGTATTCGTTCATCTTTTACCTCAGTTACTTGTTCTCGAATTATAATTTTAAGCGAAATCATATTGTACAGTTCAACTCTCATACAATGACAGGATGAAAAAGGTATTTCTAACCCTGCAATGATTTCCAGTCGTCTTTTTGTGCCTCCTCCTGCAAGGTTGTCACTCTGGCAATGAATTATTCTATACAGGGTGGTCCCGATTTTATGGTACAAACTTTAAGGGTAAGTACACGGCATTGTAACAATCATTTATTGTATAGGAATGTATGGGCGCAAGTGACGCTGTGAGGCGCAAACAGAGGAAATAAAAGAAAAGAGAAATAGAGTTATTGGTAGATTGCGTTGCCGGTAGGGGGCAGTAGATGTCTATCCGCCGTTCAACATGATGCATCTCAGTAGGGGAAAGCACCATTCGGAATTCTTCTGACGTATACGACGGGAGACCTTACGTATGCCGAAAATGCAGACGTGAATTACTTATGGTAGTGGCAGAGCTGCGCTACGAATGTATCACGTGCAGTTTCCTGATCGACGAAGACCGGATCACTGAATTTTTCAGCGGTTACATCACCAACTTCGTGAAACACGTTCGTTCCACGTCACCAGACATGATGCTGGTTGACGAAGTGCTGTACGCAGTCCAAGTCTGGAAGAAAGCATCTTGAACGTTGTGGCTGATAGACCCGAGTCAAGTACAAGAGCTGTTGCTGATTACGTAAGTGTGAGTCATTAAACCGTTTGTAGAGTGTTAAACAGAAATCGACTACACCTCTTCCATTTTCAGCGAGTACAAGCTGTAAATCCGGCAGACTATCTTCTCCGACTCGGCGGGGTAGCTAGGTATCCAAAGGCCCTGGTGCAAAAAAATGAAGGCCCTATCTTGGTTGGGTTTAATCAAGTAAAAAATATATGAATATCTTAAATATACAAAGCTCTCTTTATTTTAACATCAGCTGTACAGAACATATTGAAAAGCACACAAATCTACAAACTACCTACAAGTATGTATATGAGTTTTCTTGTGTGAGCTTCAGTGATCGCCCAGGTTCGATTTGACACCACGACAGACCTCTTCTGGGAAGAGTTTAGGACGAGAAGATAATCAAAAATTTGACAATAACGGACAAGGTTACAGATAATAACATAGGTATTAGGAAATAAAAAGATATAAAGAATAAAAGGTTTATTATATATGAAGGGGGGTCGGACTTGCCTATTAACAACAAATTAGCAATTTAGTTTACAATCTTTTAATAGCTTTAGTTTTAGCAAAATTTCCAATAGTCGTGTTGCAACTTTTTCTATTTATACCTTAAATATGGGAGAATTTATCGAAAGTTCGGCTTGCTTGGTGGTCAGGGTCATAGGGCCTCGGCACCATTGAGCCCATTGGTAGCTACGCCACTGCTCCGACTGAAAGCTGGTGGTACAGCAATGTGCTCTGCAGCTGGACTTGATAGCTCCTGTTCTGAACAGTTAAAAACAGTTATTTTAAACATTACACCTGTCAACAATGCTTTCAATGCTTTCGTCTCTTATTTTTATATTTGTGCCTCACCGCAATACTTGCGTCCATACCTTCCTATACTATAAATTATTGTTGCACACAATGTCCTGTATCTACCCTTAAAGTTTGTATCGTGAATTCAGGACCCCCCTGTATAGTAAACACACCCATTTTCGTGTGTGCTTTTGACGTACAATCTTTGCATGTAGTTAATCGTATAAAATTGGCTACAAAAATGTTCTTTGTAGCATACTTTGGCGTACTAACTGCGGAGGCCGCGGTAGCCGAGTGGTATAGGCATCGGATCGTGGCTGGCTTTGTCACGAGTTCGAGCCCAGTACCACTAAAGACCCGCCGTGTAGGGCAGCGATGCACGCTAAATCTGTCGAGAGCTGAAACGTCCTCCCGTTGGTGTGGTGTGGTAGTTAGGAGAGGGGGGTGCCAGCTCAGGTGTCGTCCACGTCACTTGACCATGGTTCAAAATTACGTGGTCCGTCGCCAAAAGCCCTCGTGTAGCTGAACAGTGCGACGTTAATCTTCACTCACTCACTCACTTGGCGTACTAACTGCAGCATTAACAGTCTTAATTAATCCTTTGAAAAATGTCATCTATACCACAAGCCTATGAGCACAAGTTGAAACTCTTAAGCACATTTTATTGAAGGGGGAATGAGAGAGAAACTACAAAACTCTCGTTTCCGGTAATATACTTTAGAAAATGTTCCTTGAAAAAAATATTCTGAATGCGTTTTCTTAATGAAGCGGGAAAGTTCATCAAATTGAAATTCCTTAAATTTTAGAATAAGGATGGATTAGGTTATTTTTTTCTTGTAATGAATTCTGTTAGGGAGAAAATATTTTAATACTTTACTTGGAAGGGAATAATTTTAATGCCTTAAAAACTCATGATGAATATAATATCCTGTACTTTGTGAGCTAAATCTGGGAAAAAAGAGATGAATTCTATATAAAAAAATGGTCATTATAGTTAGCATTTTTTTAAACATAGTTTCATAGACCATTCAGAGAATGATGTACAAAAATACATTCTCATCTTTTTATAACACGTAGCTAAATGAAATATGATCCCTTTTTAAAATGTTGCGTGAACCGAATTTTGTACAAAGTGTAATCATGTAATCCGGCTAATGCTTCAAAATAAATTTTAATAATTACCACAAAGCGTGTTTTTCCCCCCCCCCTTTAAACCCATTCAGCAATGATTTAGACACCATGGAGAGTAAAAGTTTGTACTTTCAAATGATGCCAAACTATATAACGGTTTTCCAGGTAATACTCTTTCTACGTAATCACAACATATTTGAAATATACCTATTTGTTTGGTACGTAAAATATAAACTACAAACTCATTTTATTGCAAGCCTTTCATTACATTGCCATTTCCTCAAATTCCTCATGGATGTAGCTTCTTTAGGTAAGAGATTTACTATCCCAAAGAAAGAACCCGAATATCTTGCATAAAGTTCACTGTGTTTGTGTGTGTGTGTTCCAGGGGGTTTCAATGCTTTTGATTCCTTCTTGCCCTAATTAATACTTAACTTTTTCCTTTCTTGCTTCATACCTTACATCTAATGTACGCTTTTAACAATTATAATAACATAAGTGAACGAGGCCAACGAGCAACCTCCTGGTTAATTTAAAAGCGTTATTTCCCTTTATATTTTTATTAAATAGCAATTGTAATGAATTTGAAATTAAAATAATTCACAAAATTTGACTGCTTAAGAAGAGCCTCCTTTCTGAATATCTCGATTCACATAGAAGTGGATCTTTTAAATGTGATCAGAGAAAAAGTAGGTCATTCTTGAATCGGGGTAATTCACTTTTTACTGCTGAGATTAAGAACTGAATTTGTCAAATGTATTTTGAGGGAGTATTCTAGACAGTTTCAACAAGGAAAAAAATTCTTTAATTCATTTCACCTTTCAAATGACGCATTTGTGGGAGAAAGAAAAGGCTGTTTCCCAAAAAAGTTGGAAATTGGCTCAATAAAAATAAAAATAAAAAATGCTTTTCTTTCAATTCTTATCAATTTGTGAACTCTTAAGCTTTCCCCCTTAAGTTATTGTGGATTTTCTTCTTTGCTTATTAACGTAGAAGATTAAATTTATTGAATTTTGGACGACGTGTGTGTGTCCTTTTGAACTGCTATCAACACACAGACCTCCTCCACTCATGTCCAAAATGAAGGTCACAAACATAAAGTCTGTGAAAACTATTCTTTGTGTTGCCCCGAAATTTGACACAGAGACATACTGCAATGTCATAAAGAATAGAGTGACATGACAATATGGAAAAGATTTTAATTATGAATTAGGACAAGTCTCATATCAAAAGTAGGAAATCGTGAATCAGTAATAAAGCATTGAACTCGGAAAAAGTGTGTCTAATATGGAATGTGACCACTGTGAACTGCTATACAAGCCTCACAAACAGAATGACACCCCCGCATTCTGTTTATGAGGGTGCCAATAAATGTTTGTGACAACAAAGCCCATTTTTCCAAAAGCGGGACTTTAAATTCCTGAGGGGTCTTGGGAGAGGAGGCTTTGGCTTTTCCTAGACCATCCCAAACATATTCAATAAAATTGTGATCCGGAGACCTTGGAGTCAATCCATAAGGCTAATACCCGCTCCTTGATGAAATTCATTAATAACGTGAGCTCTGTGTGGCCGCGCATTATCGTCCATATAAATGTTGTCCGATCCCATAGCACCCAAAAAAATCTCACTTAGGCTTCCAGGGTCTCATCCCTACACGCTGTGGGGATAGTATTTGCATCGAAAACGTACAGGGGTGCATGATTGCCCATCATTATGCAGCTACATACAATTATACCTTTGCCACCAAATATGTCGATTTTTGTTTAGGGGAATGAAAGAGTTTCATTTTCTTTTCAGGAAACTCGACGAGAATCACTTTGTCTTGTACATTTCGACTCATCACTGAAAAGACCCCCTCCCCTCTTCCCCTCCATTCTTCTAGTGTCCACGACTGATGTTTTCAGCTCCCCGATATCCGGTGTTTCCTGATGGATGCAGTGGCCGCGGTAGCCTAGTAGTCAAGGCAACGAACTCATGGCCGGCGTGTCATGAGTTCGAGCCTAGTACATCTGAAGACTCGCCGTGTAGGGGAGCGATGCACGTTAAGTCTGTCGAGAGCTTAACCCTCTATCTACCGACGGTACTTATAAATACTACTTTAAAATTACATAGTATAACCCTTTTTACGAATACTCTGACGATACTTAGCAGGAATATTCTTTGAAATCCACTCTTACAAAATATATGGCCGCACGGGTTCTATGATGAGTATTTTAGCGGGGAAGGCAAATAGTGTTATGGCAAACATTGAGTTTTCCGCTGATGGCGTTTTCAGCGGATTGCGAAGATTGTCATTTTTGTCCCGAAAAAGTGGTTAATGTCAAAAGGTGTCTCATTTTTTTTGTATGTTAATGTAGACCTTAAAAAAATGATTAGCCTATTTATTTTAAGTGAACAGTGTATATAATTAATTTTACAATTGAATATCTTCAATTAATTAATTAGCTCTAACGAATTAAATTTTCCAAAGTTGAATATTTTTTTATGTATATCCCTTAATTTTCAATGTAGAGCAATATATATATATATATATATATATATATATATATATATATATATATATATATTGCACGAAAATAACTGCTGTAAATCATAATGTGGTAGATAAAGGGTTAAACGTCCTCCCGGTGGTGTGATGTGGTAGCTAGGAGAGGGCTCAGGTGTCATCCTCGTCCCATGATTCCAAATGACGAGGTGTGTCGCTCAAAGCCCTCGTGTAGCTCAACAGAGCGACATCACTGGATGCAATGAAAGGGACGCACCAGACTGGACAACGTAAGACTTTTTGCCTGAAAATTCTTCTTTCGGCTAGATCACGAGCAAGTTGAGGAGCCTATGTCGCCATGTGCTTAATGCCAAGTAGTGATCCTGTGTAAATGTCGATGCTCTTTTACGATCTTGGCTGACTTTCCTGGTGACTTGTTTGGAATTGATTCCACTACCGGAGGACCATTTTCAGGCTACTTGTAACCATCAAGACTACTCCACTTGAGACCGACCAACTTCAAACCTGCCTCAACTCAAACTAAACGATTATAAGTTCAAATAATAAAATCTAAACGACTAGCTGTATGGCCCGGCGTTGCATGGGCTTTTTGTACTTATATAAGTAAAAGCTTCAGTAAAATATACTTTTTCGAAATTTATTTGCGTTGCAGTTTGAAGAAATATTGTGTATTTTTCAGAATAAAAAAATGCTAACTCATATGTGCATTGATAAAATAAACGTAAAGCATGACAAATGAAATTGATAAAAGTGTCGTATTTAATTTTTCTTAACATTTAAAACAACCTTTTTTTAAAAAAAAAAAATCAAAGATCATCAGCTTTATTAAATTTTTCAAAAATATTATATGATTAATTATATTATGTTCATTATTTTACATATGTGTGTAAAATGAATTTAACATTCAAGAAATATCTTAATAAACGAAAAGAACAATTTTTTTAAAAAAAAACGTAATTTTTAAGTAATTTTTTTCAATCTTTGCACAGATTACGGAGATTGATAAAATATCTTAAAAATTACGGGTTTTTTTTAAATTGTGTTTTTCGTTTTCTTCCCTTTTTGCGAGAAATATTTAAGCATTATTTTTGTTACATTTTTTGTTTAAAAAAATTACCATTGTTTGCAATCGATATATGAAGTTTCAAGGCATTAAAAAAAATCATTTTCATATAAACGCATCGATATTGATTCATTTTAGAAAAAATCTTAAATTATGTAAAGTATCGTTGTTTTGTAAAAAAAAAAATTAAATTAAAAAAACCCCTGTATATTGTGACGAAATAAATTATCTTTCCAATTACAAACTTGTTGGCGAAGTTTTTAAATGCGCGAATAAAATTTGGAGTATTTTTTTATAAAATCATAAAGTTTAAACGTCAGTTCCGAACCCGGGTACTATGGTCTATAAAGAAGCGCCGCAACTACTTGGGAGAAAAGCAGAGAAAAGACCTTCAAAATAAAAGGGAGGAATGTTCAATTTCACATTGCGTTGTTAGATAAAGCTAAAAAAAATTTTCGGGCTTCATTTTTTAGTTAATGCATTCAAACTTCATATATAGATTGAAAACAACAGTAATTTTTAAACAAAAAAACTTAAAAAAAATAATGCTTACATATTTCTCGCAAAAAGGGGGGAAAAACGAAAAACACATTTTAAAAAAAAAACCCATAATTTTTCAGATATTTTATCAATCTTTGTACAGATTACGCATAATATTGTTCTACACACGGAAAAAAGCTTCGTGAGATTATTTTTATAAATAAAGAAGTTAGAAGTATTTAAATAAAATTTTGAGTATTTTTTTTAAAAATCATTGAAAAAACGGTTTTTGACATTTAATTGTTTAAATGACTGATTCTAAAAGGGAAAAGCATGAACTTTTTTTAGTGTAAAATATTTTTTTTTTCATTAGTGCGAAAGAAAATGCAAGCGGAACGATTTAAAATTCATGCTCATAAAAACGTATCGATTTCAACTCATTTTATAAAAATCGTAAAAAATATAAAATATAATTATTTTGTAAAATAAATTGTACCATTTCGTGGAGAAGTAAATGATCTTTCCGAATCTGTAATTATTTTTTGTCTGAGTCTCATGAAAAAAATTAGATCGCGTTTTCAAAAAGGTCTGAAAAAAAAAGAAGCTCCAAATTTTTGAACTTGTCCCTTGGCGGTGAAAAATGGTACTAATTATGTGTTTTAAGGCTTTTAATTAATATATTTTTAACTAATTGGAATATCAGAATATAAATGGTCAAAACGGATTCCTCGGATCATTCCCGAAATTTTGGTACCTTTGGCGAGTTTCTGCGTCGTGTGGTTCGTGAGAAGATAGAGAAGCATTGATAGTTACATTTGTTTATCTACGAATTTTAATAGTGTAGATAATAAGATATTCTCACTTCAAACAAGTTAATTTTTAATGCAATTTTCACAATACTGGAGACAAAATTCCCAAATGTTTGAATGGTTTCAATCCAGTAGTTCTGCAAAAACTAATGCTAAACAACATCTTTTCCTGAACTAAAGGTTGACATTGTACTACCCGTTCTTCAAAATATACAAAATACAAACTCTATTACTGGATGTTTTAGTGGAGGTATTTTAAAATTATGACGCAAAACATGTTTGTGACCTAAATTTTGGACATAAATGTACCTCGCCACGCTGAGGACTTTGAGCCTCGACACATTTAACGTCTCAGCAAATCCCTCCCCACACTGTCACATCTTGTGTAATCACCCCTCAACAACAAATACTGACTGCCTCCACATGCGTATGCGCTGCTCATCAGCATTCAGACAGAATCAGGATTCATCGCTGAAGCCTCCAGCCGGTCACTCTCCAGCTTGCCCAAGGTCGGAAAAAATACAATCGGCACTGCCTGGGAAGGGCGTCGGCCAGTCGTCTATGAATGGTTTCCCTTGATACCACCTGATGTCTGGAAGGTGATTAATAGTGTTGAATCAATTATAGGGACGTTGGTGAGAACGTGGCCGCTCTTATGATTGCGCGACCATCGCGAAAATTAGATGAAGCGGGTGCCAGCGAAATAAATCGCTTTTACCGCGCGTATTTGTGTTTATGGGACACCCTGATCCTCGGTGACGATAGACTATCCCTTCCAAGATCCATTGTGTCCAATACCGAGCAACTACCATATCGCTCCGACCGAGGTGGAGGCCGATACGCCTGTTCGACCAATCTACTTCTCTGAGGCGGGCTATGCGCTCCCTGTCAAAAACCGACAATTATTTGTACTGTCGTCGGTTACGTCTCCGATGCATCTCCAGTCATAATGCCGTCCATCCAAGTCGACAGATTTGTTTGCTAGAGTCATCATACTTTTAAACTCTCCTAGTTGCGTGACAGAGTGTATTATGCAAAAAACTTACTTTGCAACAGTAATATAGAGCTCAGTTGTGTTATATTCAAAGCACATTTCTGATTATTTGCACAAATAAAGATCCTCTTCTTTTTCTTCAAGAATATATTTTTAAAAACTTGACAATTGATGTGACTTAAGAAATATTTAAAACAAACTTCTTCCAAAATAAAATTGTTTTAAGGATTTTTTTAAAAAAGTTACTCAAATATTTTTTTAAACACCATCACACACGTCACTAAAGTACAGTTCTAATCGTGAGCTGAACAAAATTAATCATAAGTATTTGGAAGTTAATGTCGTAAAATAGTTAAAGGAAGTACATTTAAAATACATGCATCGTTCATTGTCAGACATCTTAATTTTCCTTACGATTAAAACCGAGGAGCGAATCGTTTACTGCTCGAATAACTGCATTAATCTTTTACATTCGAGAACATTTACTTGATTAGTTGCCAGAAATTTCGCAGTTGTGGATCATTTTATCCCAACAAATCAGGATAAAATGAGAATGTTAGTGTCTAAAATTTTTTAAAGCATTCAATCGAATTATTTGCTTTATATACTCACCAAGAAAAATGCACATGGGTAAAAATGCGTTCTCAGAATTATTTTTAGAGTTCTGTTTTGTTATTTTTAAGGATGAATAAATTTTCTTTTCAAAACTTACTTGCATATTTATATTTATGTAATTGATGTTAAAAATATAGCATGTGTGTATGTGTGTTAATTATTTTTGTTTGTCGTCGGTGGATTTAATTTTAAAAATTTTAAGGTTTTTCCCCTCAATTGAGATCTGGTGACTGCTCAAGTTTCTGTTGTCTTTTTTTGTGTTAACTTGGGTACCAGCCGAGATCAGAACCTCTGATTGGTGGTTTGACCCAATATTATCTGGGGGTATGAAATACGTCAAATTTATGACTTGGACTGATAAAAAATATTTCTTTTCAAAATTATCATGCTATCCCTCTCAATTCAATGAGTCATTCTTTATTTGTAGTGGGAAAAAAACACTATCTGAAATTCATGTACTTTTCTCATCACAGCAGAATTCTTTCCGATTAGTCATGTGCAGCCTTTCTTGTTGTTTGAAGATTAGAACTCGGCACCTTCTGCATCGAAAGCGCGTAACTTACGGCTAGACCAAAATGATCACTTCAGTCCGGAGGCTGTTACTAGCTTATATAGATACCACCGCCACACATTCCCCTACAAATAAGTCGGCGGATAGGGGCGAACTAACGATATAGTTGTTATGGCGAGCGTGTGAGCTCTTGCTGTTGAGTCAAGTGTGTTTGACAGCTTGGTTGCTGCGTCATGTGGATTTGACGGCTTGATTGCTGTGCCATGTGGATCTGACGGCTTTTGATTGCTTTTGCAACGGGTAGATGGTGCCACAGCTGCGTAAATGTTGCGTTTTTTTTCAAAGTTCAGATCACGTCCGGGTCACTAATGAAGATTAGAGCCCGGCACCTTCTGCACTGTAAGCACGCAATTTACCGCTGAACAAAAACGATCACTTCAGTCTGGATGCTGTTACTGGCTTATATAGATACCCCCACCACATGTTCTAACCAAGACTGACACAAGAAGTATACTTGCTTCTTTAAAAATAATAATAATTGCTCTTTACTAAATATCATCTTTGACCTAAAGTATCCGACTACGTTCGGAACCATGATTTTAAAAAAGCGCATAAATGGATAATTTTCATGATATTTAGTGTCACTCAGATTAGAATACACGTATAAAATTGTTTTCAGGACATTTTGACAAAAAAAATTATCTAAATACAATATTTCGGCAAAAAATTAACTTTGAATAACCTTTTTTTCAAAATGTTCTCCCTTTGTAAAAAATCGTTCTATTATAATAATATTTTGCCTGTATATAGCTCAGACCTCTGTACAGAGGCTCAATTATAATTTGTGAAAAATTCACGTTATTTTCAGAGTTACAACCTATTGAAATAATTATCGGCGTTTTTTTCTTAAAATTTCTCCCCTCTGTTGTCGTAAAACAAATGGATAAATCCACTTCTAAGTTATATATTTCAAAAATTCTAGTTGAGCCTCTGTACAGAGGTATGAGTTATATACAGGCAAAATATTATTATAATAGAATCATTTTTTACAAAAGGGGAATATTTTGAAAATGGGTCATTCTATGTTCATTTTTTGTCAAAATATTGTACTTAAATAATTTTTTATTGTAATACTATTCTTACAACAATTTTATATACATTTTCTATTCTAAGTGACACTAAATATTATCCATTTACACGCTTTTGCAAAATCACGGTTCCGAACGTAGTCGGACAATTCTTCGAGATTCTTATTGCTTACTACGATTTTGTTTATCAGGAGCTTGGTTTGTAATGAACCTATTTTCATATATAGCCAACAACAGATGAATTCATATAGTTTGTAGCTAGCTATTATTATTATTATTTTTGAATCAGGCATAGTCTTTATACAAGGCCGTTTTCATAATGTGTGGATATTTTTCTTTTTCGATGAGCTTTAACTTTTCTCGAATGTTTTCTCTTCATGCGTTAATTATGCTTCAAATAATCTCTTAATCCTTGAAAGTAAACAACGCCCATTTTCATTTATATCCCTTTATCAAAGAGCAAGATCTAAACCCTGAACAGGGATCAAGTGCGAATTTGTGTTCTTTCGAATCGAGTCATGTACCACAAAGGAGAAGAAGCCCGTGTAGAAGCCCGTGTAGAAGCCCTTTTACAAGCCCGTGTAGAAGGGCTTGTAAAAGGCCCTCACGTTGGCGTTGTGGAAAAGTTAATAATCAGTGAAAGGCAGCCTCAATACTATTTTCGAGCGTCAGTAAAATTCTTAGAAACCTTGTTTTGGCAATATGCTCTACCATTTAATAATATTTTAAATTCCTTTCCTTTATTAAACAGAAACTTAAGGCGTATATATTATTTATATTTCAGCATATTATTTTACGTAAGGGGAGAAGGGTTTAGAAGTCAAAATTTTTTCGCCAAAGTTGTCATTGTCATTTTGTCAGCTTTCATGAAAGACCAAAACAACATACTCTTATCGATGTTTCGATGAAGTGCTCGTTAAGAAAAGCCAAGACTCCTTTCTGGTTGATTAGTTTCGCTCGAAACGAAAATTAGATGAGACGGATGCCAGCGAAATAAATCGCTAATACTCAAAATCGCGGAGAAAAGGATGAAAGAGAGACCAGTATCTGAAATCACTCCCCCGCATGGGGAGGCTGGAGGAAGAAAACGGCCGAACGAGGACGAAACTAGAGTACGTCACGAGGGCGAGGAATGGAAGAGCGCAGGAAGGGGGCTTAACAGCCCCAAAACGCGTTCGAGGAGCACCAAAAACGCAGTGGGAAGGGAAATGCTGCTATTTTTTTTTTTTTTTTTTTTTTTTTTTTTGCAGCTAGAATGAAAATGAAAGGAGTCTGCAAGGGAAACTTACAGACGACACAGCAGGTGTAACGAAGCTGGAGCCAGCTTTAACACTGATCCCAGTTCTGATGAGAGGCAAATGCATTTGAATGTTGTGAAGTGTAGCAATTAAGTGTTTTTGTTGTGATTACGGCGGTTTCAAGGGCAGATTCCATTTAGTAGTTTTGTAAGCAAAATTTAGTTTAGAGTGAGGATACGTGAAAAGTGTTTGTGCTTTAATTACTGGGTTTTCGTGATTTTGGATTGAAGTAAAAACATTTCTAGAAGTTCTAGTGATGTAATTATCGATTGACTCCATGTGTAAGTCGTGATGAATGTCACTATTTCTAACGTACCAAGGTGCGTTAGTAATGATTCTAAGAATTTTATTTTGAATGATTTGAATGCGTTTTGTGTGGGTCGGGGCCGCGGCCCCCCATACGGGGGACCCATACGTTATTGTTGGACGCAGAATTTGCTTGTAAAGAATTACTTTATTTTCCAGGGAGAGAGGAGAGCTTCTCCCAATAAGGGAGATAGCTAACGCTATTCTACCCCAGAATTTGTCTGAAAGATAGTCAATATGTTTCTTGTAAGTTAGTCGACTATCAATATGTAAGCCCAAGTAACGTACGACCGGGACCCAATGAATGTTGTATTAGTTTCGCTCATCACGTAACATCTAATGACAGGCTTTGTACATAAAGGTAGCAAACCTTTGATAAAACCTGCCGAGGCTTTGATAACTAGCTTCACAGTCAAATTCGAGACTTATCTTGGATTCCTGGTAAATAACTCGGGCTTTAGGGACAAGAATTTCTAGGATTTGAGTTGGAATAAATTTAAACTCGTCTAAGAGCGCTTTTCAAGTCCTAATGCAATTTCTAATGGAGGAATCTTGACAAGAGAATCAAACGCTCACAACATTCGATAATAATATAAGAGAATATTCTTATATTTACCTGAATTGGATAAAAAAATAAAATATTTAAAAAAATATCGCAAAAGATCGTTTCTTTGCGTGTGTATTATACAGTGGTGGCAAAAAGTCCTGAACACACTCATTTTTTTTTGTGTTTGACTTCATTTTTCGTTATGAAATTATCGCACTATCTTAAATATTATTATTGATTTTAATGTATTTTTTTATGCTAATTTCAAATCTGTTTGTAGATTTCATCTAAAGTAAATAGTTTCATTTATATGTTGAAAAAACCTTGATAAGAAAGCACAAGGTGACTCTAAGAATGAGTGAGTGTGTTTTCCACCAATGAAATGCTCCGTTATTTCAACCAATCAGAGAGCAGTAGCGATAAAGGGTTGAAAGAAAAAGGTGAAACGTGGTTTATTGTATTGAATGCAGTTGTGTGCTTGTGGAAAAAATAGTGTATTGAAAGCAATTTGAAGTGCGTTTGTGGAAAATATTGGAATTATGGCTAAATTCTCATATCTGCCTGAGAATAAAAGGTACAAAATAATACATTTGAAGGAAGAAGGTTATTCTATGCGCCAAATTGCTGCTAAAGCACCATGTGGCCTTTCTACTGTTGTGAGAACTTTGAAAAGATTTTCTGAAACAAATTTTATTGCGGACAGGGGGCGATCAGAACGACCAAGAAAAATATCTGTACGTAAAGACAGTTTATTGCACAGAATTTCACTTTTAAACAGAAAGCTTAATTCCTCGCAAATTTTGAAACAATAGACTTTGACATCAAATGTGAGTGTGTGCCCAAGAACTGTTAGAAGAAGACTGCTGTAAATTGGGTTACGAGGCTGTAAAGTGCGCCCAAAACCATTACTGACTGAATTTCAACGCAAGAGGCGATTGACGTGGGCAAGGGGACATTCATTATGGACTATTAAAGACTGGGGAAAGGTGATATTTAGTGACGAGAGTCAGTTTTGTATTTCTGGCAACCAAAGTAGTGTCTATGTAAGACGACGCACTCATGAGGAATTCAGCCCTCAGTGTCTGAAGCCCACAGTAAAGTACCCGACAAAAGTGATGGTATGGGGTTGCGTGTCTTCTCATGATGTTGGAAGACTTCATATCGTTAGTGGAACAGTGAAAGCCATGGATTACATTGAAATACTACAAAATAAATTGCTACCAACTGCGAGAGATCTTTTTGGGAATCAGTCATGGATTTTTCAGGACGATAACGCCCCTTGTCATCGTGCAAAGGTAGTCCAGAAATGGTTGAAAGACCATACTGTGAATAGAATGAACTGGCCAGGACAGTCTCCCGACCTTAATCAGATAGAGAACTTATGGTTTAAAATTGGTTATGAAATTTCAAAGAAAAAAACCTTCAAACAAACGTGAATTAATTGAAGCTTTAATACTTTCCTTCAACCATATTGTCACGAAAGATCTTCTTTTGAAATTGGTGCATTCCATGTCAAAAAGATGTAGAGCCGTAATTAAAGCAAACGGCTGGCCCATAAAATATTGATTTTCTAACATGTGACACAACAATGTAATTTTCAAAATGCTTATATATATATATATATATATATATATATATATATATATATATATATATATATATATATATAGTAAACAATAGTTATCGACAACTCCACGCAGTCTTCGCGCGCAGGCGCAGATAAGTGAAAGCAGAACTGAAACTGTAAAAACTTTGACTCTTGAGAAAAAGAAAAAGAGAGAAAGGAGAACACGAGAGGTGCGCGAGCAGGCGTTACCTTCTGCATATCATTGTCAAACTTATCTACCTTTTTAATTAATTTTGTTAAATTTTAAAATAAAATAGAAGAAAAACAAACGTCTTGGACCCCTTGTTGTCTCCCACAAATTATGGGGGCTCGGCCGGGATCGATAAAATTTCGATTTTGAACCAAAGTCTGGACAATGAACAAAGGCGTCCGTGAGGAGACGCTCCGCCATTTTTCGAAAACTTCGTTCAACCTGTGTAGAGGTTTGAACTCAGCATAAATATTCAACCTGTGTAGAGGTTTGAACTCAGCATGAATACTCCGCCTGTGTAGAGGCCGGGATTGAAAAAGATTTCGATTTTGATCAAAGTTTGGAACGTGAACAAAAGCCGTCCTTGGAGGAGACGCGCCGCCATTTTTCGGAAACTTCGTTCAACCTGTGTAGAGGTTGAATTTTTTCAACTTCATTCCGCCTGTGTAGAGGTCGGAACAAATAACAAAATAACCTGTGTAGAGGTGTATTTTTCAACGAACCATCGACAAATTCCGCCTGTGTAGAGGTTGGAACCCCTCACAAACACCTGCGAAGAGGTGTCAATTCGAACAATTTCAACTATATTACCTGCGAAGAGGTGAAATCAGTGGAATCGAAATTTCCTTCAATTATTGGATACATCGTACGTGCGAGCAACAAGGGAGCTAGAAAAAAAAAAAGGTAGGATCTTTCCATATTTTTCTAAAATGTATAAAAACGCTCTTAAAGAGGATCTCATAAGAGTTGTTGAGAATCTAGACGGTACTGTGGAGAGTACGGACACTATAGTTAAACTAAAGACTAAAATTGAGAACAGTAGTACATTTGAAAGTGATCCAGATTTCGTTAAAACTTTAATTCAAAACTGTATAGATGAGAGAGTATCGCGAAACGAAAGAGAGGTAACTTTAGAAAAACAGAAAATTGAACTCGCGAAACTTCAGTTAGCAAAATTAGAAAAAGAAGTCGAACTTCAAACGGCTAAAAATAAAGCATTAAGTTTAAATCCTGCAGCTAAAGTCGAAGAAAAACAGTTCGAAACTAACATAGAAAATATGATAAAAAGTATAAAAACTTTATCTCTTCCTGTTCCCACCAGATCTGAAAATTTTAATCTGTTCTTCCAATCATTAGAACGCGCATTTTTAACCAAGAAAATAAATGATGAATATAAATCTGAAATTTTAATAAATCTTCTGGGCGAAAGAGCTCATAATGTCTTATTGTATATTAAAGAAGAGGAATTAAATGACTATGAAAAACTAAAATCTATAGTACTCAGAGAATTCCAATTAACCCCTCGCGAGTGTTTAAACTCATTTAAAAATGCTGTAAAATCATCAGGCGAGACATACATCCAATTTGCTGCAAGATTGACGGCAAACTTCCAATATTATGGTTCGTTAAGAAAAGTTAATTCCTTTGAATCTCTATGTGATCTTATAATTTCTGATAAATTATTTGAAACTTTAAATAAGGAAACCGCAACCCATATTGGCATTCGAGAAGCAGAAGATTGGTTTAGGCCTATTGATTTAGCTAAAGAGTGCGATATTTATATTTCATCTAGAAGCGGATCACATAAAGAAATTCCTATTACTTATGGATATACCCAAGACCCCTTTAAAAAATAGATCACAAAACTTTAAAACAAAGATTAAAGAGAACTATCCCCAATATCTTGAAAGAGAAAATAAAAATTGCTTTATATGCGGTGATTCATCTCATTGCGCAAGAGACTGTGAGAAGCGTTTTAAACCTAAAGAATCTAACGACCACATCCATAATAGAATAAACGTGAATACTTTGAAAGTCGAGAGCGAAAAACAAAATAGCGATGAATTCGCAAATCTTCAATATGTACACATTTTTGTAGAAAATCAGCCCGTAACAGCCTTGATTGATTCAGGTTGCCAGATCCCAGTTTTAAATTCCTCACTAATTAGAGTGAACCAGCCTTCCGAAGAGATCATAACATTAAGTTCATGTTTTGGCGAACAGCGTATGGTAGAAGTTAAACCCATAAATCTTTCTCTTAATCAACTCTCTCCCGGTCTAAGTGTTCGAACGGCGATATCACCGACCTTGACCGAAGAATTTATTATACATCCCAGTGTATATTCTGAAATAAAAAAAACTAGGCCACGCAAAGAGCGATGTTTTATTGAATGAAAGTGAATCCTCTTTAGGTGCTCATGCTTATGCTTATTCTAGTGCTATTTCTTTTCCAAATGTTTCCGTTTCAAATGTGATAGAAAACTCTAGTTATGATTTGTCACATGTTAAAAACTTTAATACTAGAAATGATTCGAGTTCTCTAATTAAGGATTATAAATGTAATAAAATTAAGAGTACTAAGTTAAAATTGAGTATTGTAAGAGAAAAATGTTCTGATATAGTATTGTGTAAGAAAGCCAATGGTGCCATGAAAACGAGTTCCGTGGAATTCATCTCCCGCTCACCTACCCCTTCACCTATGGAACGTAATTATAGACGGTTTGTGTTGCTCCGAAGGATCTTCCAGCCCTGGCAGTGGAAACGAAGGAAAAAGAGAAATCGTTTTGAACAGACGTCCAGAACTCTACAGAGGAAAATATCGATGCGTTCAACCAAAGATCAACTTGTTAAAAAAGACGTTCTTATGCCTGTGAAACAATGTTTTCCTGTGGAACCTTCCGGATGTCGAAGAGGTGCCTTCACATGATGGAGAAACTGTCTAGTTCAGAAAAATTATGATATGTTTAATCTCTATATATTTGTCGTATAGTCCTTGTCTGTTCCGTTTTTTTTTGTATGTTTCAGATTCTCCTCTGGTATCCATGGAAGTACCGCTGCGGACAGCGTACAGTCAGGCTGGCCGGATATAGTAACCAATAGTTATCGACAACTCCACGCAGTCTTCGCGCGCAGGCGCAGATAAGTGAAAGCAGAACTGAAACTGTAAAAACTTTGACTCTTGAGAAAAAGCAAAAGAGAGAAAAAAAAACGCGAGAGGTGCGCGAGCAGGCGTTACCTTCTGCATATCATCGTCAAACTTATCTGTTAAAAACTACCTTTTTAATTAACTTTTGTTTAATGTTAAATAAAATAGAAGAAAGACAAACGTCTTGGACCCCTTGTTGTCTCCCACATATATATATTAAATATACCGTATTTTTCAATTTTCGTGTTATTTTTCTTTGCATATTACATTATTCTATATTGTTTTATTCTGCACATATTTCACATTATTGTGTTCAGGCAGCTTTACTACAAAAAATATTTTAGTCATTAAGAAACCAGTAGTATATTTGAAATCAGCATAAAAAAATACATTAAAATCAATAGTAATATTTAAGATAGTGCGATAATTTCACAACGAAAAATGAAGTCAAACACAAAAATTACGCTAAAAAATGAGTGTGTTCAGGACTTTTTGCCACCACTGTAGATTTATTTAATTCTGAACCAATATTTTCATACCGTGAAGGAAGAGAACTCTGAGGAACAGAGAAATAAACAAATGGCATGGCGGTCAAGATTTAATGGTTTCTTTAGTTTTAAAATATCAGAAACAATTATACGTGTAGAGAGTTTTCCTATCCGAATCCTGACGAAATAAATATTTTAATTACTTATCTTGTGCTATATTCAATGGACTAAATTTATGTAACTTCAGGATCATGTGAAATATATTTTCACGTGTTTCCCGACTAACATAAACAAAACACTCTCGTACTTTGTTTTGCTACTCCGTATAGTCTATCATTCTTTTTTACAAGTTTACATCATCAGCAATATTTGTAGAATGTCAAACATAACAATCTCGTGCTTCGTTGTTGCTTTTACTTCAAATATACATTATTTTTACATTTTAAAATGTCGTTTTTCACAGCAGATGGGCTGAAATACATTCATTCGTTCTTTATAAGCAAAATTATTTCTTACCAAACTCATGACGTTCAATATTTTTTCTTAAAAAAATTCTGGTAATTATGAAAAAAAAAGCCTGATTTAACTGTTATTTTCTAATATTCATTTAACGTTTCTTTCTTTCTTTCGTTCTTTTTTTTTTTTTTTGCTGTTCTTGAAAATCCATTTCGGTGTTATTGTTAGGATATATTTAAGTTTTGATTTAAGTCAGATAAATTTTTAATTTAATTTTGAATGAATATTTTATACAACGATTTTTTAGAAATATTTATTACTTTGCATGCTTGAAATGCCACTAAGTAATTACTTTCTGAAAGATAATACTGTCTTGGGAATTTTTATAGATAAGTTATTTCAAAAATTATATATATATAGAATACAATAAATATGTAAAATTGTTTCAACTTTATATATTCTATGAACTTTATACATTGTAAGGAATTCTTTCTCTTGTAATTTATATACAACTCATCATGTTGTAAAAATAAAATTCGTTTTCATCTTAGGATAAATCTTAACTATATATTAAGCAAAAACTTTCATATTAACTAAATTCTGGTTTCATGAAGTAAACTTTTAAAAATTTTTTTACAAGTTTAAATTGTATTTTAGAGCCGTCTATAGCCGAGGTAAGCATTAAGTCGATCTCGATCGACCGGTGGACCGTTAAGACATTTTGAGGTGACCGCCTTTAAATAAAACCTAAGGTGCGCATATTAACAGAAATATGTATTTATGGAACACCGGCGCCAGTTAGATTGGAGAATCGGCTTTTCACAATCCATACGACTATGTGCAGACGACACATTTACCATCACTGGAAGCTCACTAAGACGCTTAACACATTTTCTGTTATTATAAAGGGGGATATGCGATCAACACAATACCAGCAATATAAATGTTCTTCCCCCACGCATACTAAAGGAGAGAATAGATGTTGATCAGAACTTTTTTTACGCTAACACGGGATTAGATTCTTGTGCTTACGTTACGTCCTACGATGGCGTGGCACCAGCAGCGAACGTGTTTAATACATCAGTCAGTTACAGATCCATTAGTTCCTTTCTGTTCGTATCTTTGAAAACGCCCACGCTCCGTGATCTAGCAATCGTTCATAGTTGCTCAAACATTCACTTTGAAGATTTTATGTTACTTATATGTTTCTTTTTTTTAAGTTAATATAGTAGTATGTCACACATCAAAAGACACATATAATGTCGGAAACAAGTGTTAAAAAAAGAAAAACCTACAATTTTAATACATAGTGGGAAGAACAGTTTTTCTTTACGATGTTGAATGCACATTGTCTGTGCTATATATGTCATGCAAGTGTGGCACTTCCAAAAAAAGGAAACGTTGAAAGACATTTCAAAACTATGCATGGAAGTTTTCATACACATTTTAATTTAAAAAGCGAATTGCGTAAGCAAAAATTAAAATAATTTAAATCGCAATTAATCGGAAAACAGTCATCTTTTGTTAAATCCAATATTTTATCTAAAGCTGCAACTGTTGCACCTCTTTGTGTTAGTCATTTGTTAGCAAAACATAAGAAACCTTTCGCAGATGGAGAAATAATAAAAAACGTTTCTGGAAGCCAGTGACTCATTATTTGATTCATTCAAAGAATAAAACTGAAATTATTTCTGCAATTAAAGATATTCAACTTTCGCGTATAACTGTCACACGTCGCATAGAAATGAATTCTAATCTGGCTGATCAGCTGACCGAAGATATCACAAATTGCATTTGCTTCTCTTTGCAGTTTGACGAATCTGTGGACATGGTTGATATTTCTCAACTTGGTATCTTTGTAAGAATGGTTTTTCAGGATATGAGTATAAAAGAAGAGTTATTGACAATATTAACCCTAAAGAAGAAAACACGAGGTTTACAGCGCCTTCAAATAATACATTGAAGAAAAAAATATTCCAATTTATAAAGTTGTATCGATGACAACTGATGGGGCATCATCAATGACCGGCACAGTCAATTGATTTTTGGTGTGTATGAGAGACGATGACTTTCCGCATTTCCTTTCTTATCATTGCATTATTCACTAACAGGCCCATGCGTCATGTTATGGGAATCTGCATGAAAATTGTGAACTCAATTCGAGGAAGAAGTCTTCAAAGAAGAATGTTTCGAGCCCAACTAGAAGAAAACTAATCTGATTACGGGAAATTGTTATATCATGCTGATGTCCGTTGGCTAAGTATGAGTATATTTTTACAAAGATTCAGGGACCTACTACAAGAGGTAAAAGATTGTTTGGAATCAAAAGACGAAACATACATCGAACTAAGTGATACAATTTGGTTGATGGATTTAGCTTTTGTTGTTGATGTAACAAGCCTTTTTAATGAATTGAACTTACAGTTTCAAGGAAAAAATCAAACAGTAGTAGAACTGTTAGGATATGTTAATACTTTCAAAACATGTTAAAGCTATTATCTTCCTAGCTAATGAAGAATGAATTATAAAATTTCGAAAATATTTTTAACGAATTGTCTAAAAACGGGGGTACATTAAATAAAGATAAATATTATGATGAAATACTAAAACTTCACTCAGAATTTGAGAGACATTTTCAAGAATTCACTGGACTAGAACCAATTGTTACCTTCATGTGTTACCCATTTGGCAATATTCATGTGGAAGACATAACCAAAAATATAAATGATATATTCTCTTTAACTCTTGAGGAAAACGAAGTTCTTCTCCTTCAAAATCAAATCATCTTAAAAGCACGTAGCTCAGAACCTAAGAATAACTTTTGGAATCTAATGGACGAAGCAAAGTATCCTAATTTAAAAAAGGTTGCATTCTATTTAACATCGTTCTTTGGCTTTACCTACCTGTGTGAATCAGCATTTTCAACGATGAATATAATTAAGAATACATATCGGGGTCTCGTCTCACAGACGACCACTTAGAATCCGGTGCAAGATTAGCAGTCATTTACTATATACCACGATATTCAAGTTTGGCGGACAGTATGTAGACTAAGTCCTCTACAAACTGTAACTGTTAAAAATATCTTAGGTAAAAATGATTTTTTTACCTATAATTTTTTATGTATTTTGAAAAGTTAATTATATTATATCTGTGGCTATTGTGTAAATGTTTGTATCTTGCATTTTGCTTTAAATGTGGCTTAAAAAGAGTTTTCTTTATTGTAATTATATATGTAGGCAAGTACATAGTCCGTATTTATGACTAGCTGAAGAAACGAGCTCTTGGAAACGAGTTAATTTTTTTTTCAAATATTATTCTTGATATAATAGCTGAATTGTAAGGAGATTATTTTTTTGGGTCAGTTCTAAAAAGAATTTTGTAAAACGTTTCTCGGTACATGTTTGAGAAGACTCAAATATAAATCTTGCCCAAATAATCCTTTAAAATATGCCCTCTGTGCTTTTCCAAATATCTTAATAATTTACGAGAAAAAAAAGCTTAACAGAAATAGTTTATTTACGACTTCGCTAAATGAAGATGAAAACACATAAGTGGGGGAGGGAAGAAACTCTAACGATGCCAGCAAATTCGAAGCCCAAGCAAATGATCAGAAAATATTTTTTGCTGCCTCGATAAAGAGTGAATAGCGTCTTCCTTTCTGCAATTTCACTAATAATAACAGTTATGAATTTTATATCTCCCTAGAATTGTATTAGATTCTTGGTCTGAGTGGTTTTATCTCTGTGAGAGTAGTATTTTAAATTTAAAAAGGAAAACCGTAACAAAAAAACCCTTTTATCGCAGGGTTGTATTTCTGAAAATCAAACAAAAAGCATTTTGATTCAGTTATTGGATTAAAGATATTTACTAAGAGAGCTTATGAAGTGAAAACTTTTATTTCAAATGACGTAATATTGCAAAAGGAGACACGATCTTCAAAATATTACCAATCTGTTAATAGCAATGACCGTATTTGTTTTAATTTAAGCTACACCTCAAACTCTCCACATGTTTTTGTGAAAATATAAAAAGCAGTGTTAAATATAATTTATCGAACTCCGATATTTACAAAGTTTTATAAAAAAAATATTAAATGAGGACTAATAAGAAATGTATAATTAATTTAATAAGTGTTTAGTTAATTTATTATTGATTTATTTTTTTAAGTTATTAATAATTTTTAAATAATTGCTTGAATCTATTTGCTCTAACCGTCAGTATCAAGCTCACTTTTCCCCATCCAACGAATTTTTCTGTTTTTGATTGGAAGCCGCACTCGGTTTTTAGTATTAAAAGCATTAGAAAAAAGTGCGGCTTATTTCCAATAAATATGGTAGTTTGAAAATTGCCATTTTCTTTTTAAAAAAGTTGTTAGCTATATTTTTCAACTCTTTTGCTGTACTGATGAGAAGAGGGAATTTGCCAAAGAAAGAAAAGCAATAAACTTTTTTTTTTCAAAGGAAGGAAATATAGCAATAGTTTTTTCGACCAAATGATCATGCTGTGCAGATGGAAGAAAGCAATAAATACTGCTGAAGTGCTGTGATATTCATGCGGTGCCTTAGCTACTGAGTTTAATTTACTTTTGGGCCGACCAACACCTTAAATAATAAACATTGTAGACCCTTCTTTCAGTTCAAGACTCCTATGTCACCGCGACACTTTGAAAAAATTAGAAGTGGACCGTAGTCTGCCCACCCCTGGTCTATAGTGTATGGATAAATACTATTATTTTTGCAATTGATATGGAATTCAATAAATTAAAAAATATACATTTAAAACAAAGAAGAATTCAATTGAATTTCTTAAAATTATTTCACCTTTTCTAATTATTTCTTCTTTTCTTCCCTACATAGCGTATAATAAATATTATAAATTAATATTTTGAAAAGTTAAAAATAAAAAAATTGTCCTTAATTTGCATACATTTTTTCAATGTAGTTTAGTATCATTACTATATATATCATGAAATAAATATTATTGGCTTTAGTTTTCATGCGTTGAAATCCCTTTGTGGTTTAATAAAAAAACTAACCAATAATTAGTTAACTATGATCTGTTTGGAAATAAAAATTTAATCAAGTCATAAAACAATAAATAATTATATAATATTAAAGTTTAATAATGTATACTACTTGAAATAAAAAATTCAATTTAAATTCAAAGTTACCTAAAAAATGAGAAATTATCAACTTATAATTGATATAAGAATATTAACATAATATATAGAGTATTAACAAGTTGTAAAGGAAAAAATCCTCTTTGACCACAAAATAATTCTCGTAATCAAAACCTTTCATGCTTACTAATATTCTGCGTATACTGACTTCAAGAAACATGTTTACAAAAAATGTTTACAATTTAACGTGTACTTCAGAAAGTTCTAGTCTTCATAAATCGCACTATTACACAACTTATATGTAATTCAATAACCCATAAGAAATGACGTTAGAAAATAAAATTTAATCATTATTTCGAAAAATTATTTATTAATAGGATTCATTTGTTTTAACTTAACAGTGGAAGAGTATATATATTTTTTCTTATTTGAACTATGAAGACAGTCATTTCTAAAAAAAATTCAAACGTTTGTAAACGATAGTTACTAAGTATGTCAGGCAATCAAAGACGGAAAATGTTATTTTATTACAGATTCATTTCAAATATCTTTAAGGGCTTCACACAATGTATTGGTAAATCACACTATTGTAAAATTTTCAATTTATATGCAATTCATTGAGTTGGGAAGTAATATTTATTTTCATCAAAGGATAAATTTGAAACATTAATCAAAAACTTTCTTATCAACTAATTTAATATTTTACATACACTGTCCTCAAAAGTAAATCTTTTGAGAAAATTTTAAAACATTTATTTCAAAACAAATGTTCATAAGATTGACAATTTATATTAAACTCTTGTACAAAATTATAACATTGTGGGTTTTTCTTAAAGTATTTTATGAATTTGTGTGGAATGATACATAATATCATAGCATATAAATACAAAGGGAAAAATTAAATTTACTATAGGAAATTATACTTCAGAATTGTATATAGTATTGAAAAATCATACCGTAAAAAGAAATAAAACCATCATGCATTTATTCGAATTTTATGTATAGATATTCACTAAAATTTTATACCGTACATTCATTGTTTTTGCTTCACATATACAACAACAAATAATCATATCTTTGAAAAGATCATACTATATCTAGGGAATTTTTATAGATCTGCTATTTCTCAAGAATTAGAATAAAATAACAATATTTCATCTTTATATATCTATTAATAATAGATTTCCCAAGGAAGTCATTTTGACTGCTTTTTAATTCCAATTAGAAAAACAATTGCGTATATAATGACACAATTTCTTCGACATTTTTAAAATACATTTTTTAAAAAAAATACAAGTGAAGTAAAATTTTTTTATTGTTAATGTTTACTAAGAACTTTTTATATGACCGTAAGTAATATAAAAAATATTCAAAATTAATTTTTTAAACAATAGTTATTGTTTCAAAATGTTGCCATTCTTTTGGGCAGTCTTTCTAGTGTTAATGTAAATCGAAATCTTAAAATATATTCTTCATATATGAAGCAATGTCATTTATAGTCTTTCAATAGAATATGGAAAATTCATTGAATCAATTGCAATGAATTGATTTTAAAACAAAATGTTCTCATGCATTTTATTTACTTATAATATATTCATGTAATATTAAAAATAAATGTTAATAAAAAATTATGTATGTTAAATAAATTGTAATTATTAATTTAAACTAGCTATGTAACAAAATTTTCTATGTTCCTGCATGGGAGAAATTTTCACAAAAACAATTTAGTTTGTTCCCCTATAGCATAATAGTTTGTTTCAAACAATTTCTTTAAAAAAAGCCCATTTCTTAATATGATTCATTTCTTAATAAGGGAAGAGTTTTTTTTACAACTAAGGAGACACTGATTTAAAAAAATCAAACATTTGTAGGGGATAATTGCTAAGTCAAAATATCAAATGTTAGTTTTATTGTAGATTCCTTCCAAATATCTTTAAAGGCTTCCCAATGTATTGGTATAAAACATACTATTGTAAAATAAATAACTTATATACAATTTATTGTGTTATAAAAATAAAATTCATTTTCATCAAAGGATAAATCTAAATTCTTAATTATCTTTACATGCCGTAGTTTCTGACTACAGTTTGGTGGGAGATTCTTTAGGAGTTGGCGACGTTCCCACACCTGCGGGAGTGAGGGGTTACTGTGTTTTGAAGGGAAGAGGTTTTTTGTCTTCAAAGCGAGGTGGTCAAGGAAGAGAGAGTCAATTGTTTTGGTATTTGGGAACCGGGATTTGGTCTTAAGGAAAGCGAGTTAATTGGATGGAGAACTGATGTATGGTTTGCTGTACCAAGAATAGAGTTTCTTGGGAGTGTTTTAACACGACGGATAGTGTTGATTTGATTGTATTGATAATCAAGATAATTGTATTTAAGGTATCCGACTACGTTGAAAACGTCATTTTCGGTCAAAAATCACATTTTCTTTTTATTTGATATTTTTAAAATTCACACAATTATCTTTCTAAATCTGCCTTTGTTTTGTCTGTGCGATAATTAGAAAAAAAGTTACAGGTGTTTAAAATATTATTACAGCGGTGAAATTGAAACCGGAAGAGGTGAAATCGAAACCGGAAGTTGACTGCTTCACATGCTTTTTACCCATAATTTTTGCAATTTCAATCCATTATAATTTTAAAAACAATTTCTGGGATTTTTTTAAACTATTTTATTGATAGGCAACAATTTCAATCTTTTAATTGGACTTTTGCGATTGGCAACATCTGTTTCTTCTGACCTCATATGTTTTTGTTTTGATTTGAATCTTTCGAATGTTGCTCGCAAATTTCTTCAAAAACCTGATTTTTTTTTTTTGCTTTAATTGCACAATTTTTAATTGTTAATTGTTTCTGAACATTCTGCTTTTGATATTATCAAAATTGAATCAAATTAACCTCTTGAAAACGCAACTATGCTGGTGAGACATTTACAAAAACAGTGGAAGTGTTGACTTGTAATGTTCTTGACTTGAAGTGCTCAAATTTGTGATGAATGAAAACTGGGATAAGTAAAGGTATTTTTACAGAACAAAGAATGTTTTAGTGGAACATTAAGAGGTAATAGAATATTTTATTTAAATTGGGAAGTGTGTTTTCAAGTTTGTGTTTCTCCAATTGTTTTGAGAACAATCTGTACCTGCATGAAGATTACATGTTTGGACTGACTTCTAATGTGACTTGAAAAATGGGTGAAATTGTCGAATCCGGCACTTCTCCGCCAAATTTTGAAAAATCGCCAATTTAGCGTGTTTTTGCGTGTTGTGTTTTGGAGTTACAACCCTACCACAACACGCAACGCCGGAGCGCGAAATTCAAGATGGCGGAAGGAAAATCATTAAAAAATAGCATTTTAAAGTTTAGAAACTGAAAATCGCTGCAAAAATCAGGCATTTAAAAATGGAAATAATTTCACTTACCTTAAAAAAATGCTGCTATTTCCGACATTTATGATGATGAGTTGCCTACTGAAATTATACCAGTGTGCTACTGCATATTTCTGAGAGCACGTTCTGAAACATTTTTATTTTTGCATCACTAAAAAAACGGTGCACAAATCCATATTGCTCAATTCAATCCAAAACCCTTTCTTTACACTCCTAAACACATGATGGGTATCCTTTTTCACACTGGACTGAATTTTGCAGTACCATTCATAAATAATCATTCACTTTCTTACCCGTTCTTTCTTTCCCATACTTTTTCCACATTTCGGACACACATACGATGATCCAATAAAACCTTCTTTCATGCACCATTCTAAAACAGCTTTCTTTCCAAGCACAGGCAACATAGCAAAAAACCTTTAACAATAGTAATCGTAATTTTTCATGCATTCATTCAAATTAATCCTAAGAGCATCGCTGGACATCATGGCAATCTTTTGAAATTTATGTGAAGAAAGAAATAAAGAAAAAAATTACCTGTAAAAAGTAATTCCCAAATCGAAGAAAACGAAGCCGAACAGCTGACCCAACCGGAGCGAAAGAAGTAACCGTTTGCTGTGTAACGGATTTTTTGAAGAAAAAAAAGCTTTCTGCTCATGCGCGAGAAAAACCGTTGGAGAATTAAACTGTTAAAATAAAAAAAAAACCAATTACGAATGCGCTTCGTCAAAACTGTTAAAATTAAAAACATCTACTGCGCATGCGCCGCATTTCGCCAAAAAAAGCGACTTCTCCACTGAAAAACGAATTCAGAAGGGTTACCAGATTTGGCGCATTTACCGATTTGGCGAGAAAACACTTGGCGCGATAAGTGCCGGATTCGACAAATCAACCGAAAAATGCTCCGATTAAAGTTTTATCGTCCTTTTTTCAGCTACTGAAAAGCTAAAAAAGCAAAGTGTTATTAATTTGCAACCTATTTTTAGAAGGTGAGTGATTGAAAGATGATATTTACCTGTGAAAAAGCTATGTGCTAAGCTGAACTGGCCTTGTATGACAAAAGGAGCATTTAGACATTGTGAAAGAAAGTCTTGTCTGTGCTGCTACACCAACGGCTAAAGATGCCATGAACGACACTGCTTTTTAAGCGAAAAGCATTATAAAATGTTTCAAAATGTCAGTTGAAGAATGTCGAATATCCGTTGACGGCAGAGACACATGGACATTCATCGCTAAATGTGATTTCTATAGAAACTTTATACATTGACACTGGGAAATTCTAGATTTAGAAATGTTATCAAAGTTTTTTTAGAATTCTATAAGTCCAGTCATACATGCGTGTTCCTGCAATCATCTGGGATTTACTTCAAACATAGTGCGTACAAAATCTTTGTTTTTGCACTACGAAATCTTAAAAATATGTATTTCTTTTGTGATGGTGATTCCAAGGATACCTTTCTGTTAAAGATGTGTATGGTGTCAACAATGTCATCATATGAGTGCATAAGATACTTCTAAGAAAGATTGAGTAGTCGGAAAAGAAAATTTTTAAAAAAGGCGAGAAAAACCTCGGTGAGAAGGAAAAACTTATCAATGTTATGTTTAATAAAATTCTACACTGTTTTAGCACTAACACCAATCACGCCAAAGCTATGCTAAGTGCTACAATAGCAGTATTTTTTCACTGTTGCTCCAACAGGGAGAAACCCATATATGGGCCGTGCCCGATTTGAGCTGAGAACTGGTGTGACTATCAACGAGGAAACGACACCAGAAAACAATAAACAGAAAAAATTGTATGTATTTCTGTGAAACTTTAAAATATTGTTAAACCTGTGTACACAAAGCAGAGTGATAAGCAGTTATTATAAAATTGCCTCCATGGTAAGACACAAATAAAAATGTATCATTTAACGCCTGTTTGTGGCAAATCATTTTGAAAGAAACTTTTATCGAGCTAAAACCATTTTCTTTGGGTACCCATATATTACCGTCATTATTTTTAAAAAGCTTTCATTGATGTGTTAGGTATTTTGAAAGCATTTGGCATAAATGCAGGGAATTATATACTGCGTAATGAGAGATTTGTTGACATCTTTCGAGTCGGTGACTCGAAACAACATTTTGCCTTTTATAAAATCAACCAGAAAAAAAAAAAAAAAAAAGGAGGCCCAAAGAAAGAAAAAATTTAACAAACTTCCAAAGAGTGGGAGTGTTACTTATAAATCAGGAGAGTTTTAGTAGTATACTTGTCATATTTTGTTTTGAAATTGATTTTATAAAGTTTAAATGCATTTTTCTCAAAACCATTTTTTTGTAAATTTCATGATATTTCAAACATGATATCTAAAAAACTATTAGAGATACTTGTATGAAATTTTACACAAATGTTATTATTGGTATTATCTAGAGAATGACCTACAAGCTAAGAAATTGAACAATTTTTAGTTATTTTATTGTTGTATTTCTTTCTGAAAGTTACGATAATTTGATTGAATTTCCTAGTTCGCAAGCTCGACTGGCCATAACTTTTGATTCAAAAGAAGTAATTTAACACTTGTAGGTCATTCTCTAGAAATGTGTTTTAAAAATGTATTGCAGCAATATTTTATGGAAAATATAAAATATTTTAAAAATAGAGTGTTTGAAAAATTCCAAAATTTGATTAAAATTTCTTTAAAAATTTTAATTTTTTGCAAATTTTTATGTACATATATTATTTCTAACTGTACTTTTATTATTGTGTATAAAAGTGAAACTGATAATGTAAAAATATTAGGGATTTTTTGAAAACTTAAAAAAAGTCTCCGAACGTAGTCGGATACCTTAATCAAGATAACTGTGTTTAATCAAGATAATTGTGTTTAATCGAGATAATTGTGTGTGACGAATCTTTACGGAACCTTTCCACTAATATTCTTAGGCGTCTTTGGGGATTGTAAATTCGCGTATATTTTCAATCAATTCTAAAAGGAGAAAGTGGGATGTGTAAAGTAGATAGGGTATTTAAGTAGAGCGTTGTAAGTTTGCGGAGGAGAAGGCTATTGAGCCAGCAGCAGTAATGACAAGGTTTATAGGATTCATTTGGATTACGATAGTGGAGCATTGCTGTTAGTATTCAGAGAAGGAACCTAGGGAGGTTAATATACCTGAAGAGATCATAACTACTACCAGGTGATATATTATAGTTTAATACCACTTTCCAGAAGCGTTAGTTTAATAAAATTAGTTAAAGTTAATGAAAGCTAATAATTCAAGATGCGTGTATTTCTCAGACCTTCTATTCCGGTAAACCTTTTTGATATTGCGCGTAGTTATTGATTAATTTCATATTTCATAATTTAATTTAATATTAAAGGTAAATCCCTTTTTGACGTAGACATATAGCCTAATATTTGTCATTAGAAGTTTGATATTTTGAACTAAGTGAATAAATATAATTTATTATTACACAAATGGCGTCTGGTCATTCATTCTTTGCCTCAAATTAATCTTAGTGTTCAGGGTGGAACCCAGGGGGTTCCCACAGTGGCGCCCAACGTACTAGTAATCCCGAGTTTAGAGTCGGGACTAATTTTCGAGTAATCCCTGAGCAATATTTTTCGGGGGTGGAGAATGTGTCCGAGTTTTTAGAGAATATTGATAATAATTTAACATATTACGAGATACCCACACAACTGGCTTGTGCATATTTAAAGGGTCATCTCACTGGACGGGCACTAGATTGGTTTGATGTTCTAGGTTATAAGGTTGTAGAGGACAAAGCGACAGATTACGCGCACTTAAAGCAAGCTTTGACGGAGCAATTCCCCGTGGTTAGAAATAGATCAGAGCTTGAAACACGTTTCTACGTTTAGGGTCAGTTTGTGATACATAAAGATTCTATATTCTATTTCAGATTCTATATTCTATTTCAGATTCTATATTCTATTTCAGATTCTATATTCTATTAGATGATGTTTTTATTCGAAGTTTTTTGTTAAAGTGTAATTAGTTGAATAATATGCCACGTAAGGGCATTTCAATGTAGGTTTGTTAATTTAAACTTGAAAGGAAATGCGCATATCAAGAATTAAACTCATTCTCCAAATTTCCACTCCATTCTGCATGGGAACTTTCAGACTATATTATATTCAACGTGAAATAACCTCCGTATTTATCACCATGATGATTTTTTATGGAATGAAATTTCAATTCCTTACCATTACGGTTAAAATTTATCAGTACAAACAAAATCAACCAGATTTACCCGTTTTTACTTTGAAGGCTTATACACTAGCTAAAAATAACGTATATTCTGCAAAAATATTTTACGCAAAACCTATACATAACTATATTCCATTTCAACGAGGATAAGATTAAATTGCGGCCGGAAATTATTTTAGAATGAGAAAAGGCACACTATATTTGAATAATTCGTCCGGTAGCTTCTTCAGAAGGAAAAATTAGTAGCGGACTATTTGAAGAAAAGATTCTATCTCCAGAGTGTGAAAATCGCTTCAATGCACCGACCGCGTTAAGGTATCCGACTACGTTCGGAACCGTGATTTTAAAAAAGCACATAAATGGATAATTTTCATGATACTTAGAGTCACTTAGATTAGAACACATGCATAAAATTGTTTTAAGGAGATTTTGACAAAAAAATTTATTTAAATACAATATTTCGGCAAAAAATTAATTAAAATAACCATTTTTCAAAATGTTCTCCTTTTGTGAAAAATGCTTCTATTATAATAATATTTTGCCTGTATATAGCTCCGACCTCTGTACAGAGACTCAACTATGTGATTTTTGAAAAATCCACATTATTTTCAGAATTACAACCCATTGAAATAATTATCGGCGTTTTTTTCTTAAAATTTCTCCTCTCTGTTGTCGTAAAACATGGATAAACCCACTTCTAAGATGTATTTCAAAAATTCTAGTTGAGCCTCTGTACAGAGGTCTCAGCTATATACAGGCAAAATAATATTATACACTGCTGGACAATTGCTAAGGACGGATCACAAATTGCTATGTAGCCATAACATTAAGTGAGACATGAGGCCTAGTAGGATAAAATATAGTTGCCACACTGTTCAGACATTAGAATAAAGAATATTTATTGCTCTGGAAAGTACAAAAGCTGTGAAACATATGAAAGAAAAAAAAATGTTCATTTGATCTGCGTACGGAGAAATGGAACAATGCATCTTAAAGTCAGCAGGCACCTGAAAGAAAGGTATCAGTACGGGATATGTCCACCGTGGAGTGTGATGCAACATTTCACACGTCGTACCATACTTTGCACAACATTATCCAGCAGCTGTTGTGGCAATTTATCCCATTCCTCTGTGGGTGCACAGATGAGGGTGTTCTTGTTTGTCGGAGGATAGTTTCGACCAGCAACTTGCCTCCCCAAAGCATCCCACACATTTTCAATGGGGTTTAGATCTGGAGAATGTGCTGGCCATACGAGACGTTGAATACCCTCGCTGTCTAGACAATCCTGAACAGCGAGTGTTCGATGACATGTTGCGTTGTCGTCCATAAAAACAAATTTATCACCGACAGCACCACGGAAAAGACGAACATGAGGAAGTAGAACTTCATCAATGTATCGTTGGCCCGTCATAGTCCCATTCGCAACCACATGTAGGCGCGCGCGGCCATTGATCATGATGCCGGCCCACACCATGATACTGCATGTCGGATATCGGTCCTTTTCCTGGATATTTTCTGGACGATAAGCAGTACCACTCTTGCGCCAGATCAGTTGGCGTCTACAATCCGATGACAGACTGAACCTACTCTCATCTGAGAAAAGTACGCATGCCCAGTCCTGTTCAGTCCAATTGTGATGCTCACGACACCATTGCAAACGGGCAGTATGGTGCTGTCTGGTCAATGGGACACACACAACAGGTCTGCGTGCGTATAGTCCTCCTCCCCTCAAACGTCTGGCAACAGTTTTTGGGGGAGATCTGCTTTCCTGGGGCAGCAAGAAACTGATTTGCCACCTGCTGAGCTGTGGTGCGCCTGTTCCTTTTTGCTGATAGGATGACATATCTGTCTTCTGCAGGCGTCGTACTTCTTACATGACCTCCCCCGTGCTGTCTACTACACATTCCAGTAGTTTTAAATGACTTCCACAGCCGTGAAACAACGCTGTGAGCGATGTTGAATTCCCTGGCAACATCTGTTATTTTTCGCCCTTCTTCGATCTTTCCAATAATTCGGCCACGCATAAAATCATCTATGTGATGTCGGGAAGACATGCCAAAAATTTTAAGTTCGTCTATTAAATCTTTCCTGTAAAACTTTGAATTGAAACAACAACTGTCCACACGCGTCATAACCTTTAAAGCTCTTATGAACGCTATCACGTGATGAACAGACGTGGGAAAAAAATTTGCATACTCATACTTCTTCTTAGTAATATCCCGCACTTATTCTAATTTTCCACATTTTGCTTCCTTTCATTTTGTGGTTGCTATGGATGATAGTGTTATCCGTCCTTAGCAATTGTCCAGCAGTGTAATAGAAGTATTTTTCGCAAAAGGAGAATATTTTGAAAATGGGTCATTCTATGTTGATTTTTTGTCAAAATATTGTACTTAAATAATTTTTTATTGTAATACTATTCTTAAAACAATTTTATATACATTTTCTAATCTAAGTGACACTAAATATAATAAATGTTATCCATTTATATGCTTTTGCAAAATCACGGTTCTGAACGTAGTCGGATACCTTAAGATCAAACTAATGCAGTAACTTCTTTCCTTTGTTAGAATAAAACACTCGAACACGAAGTCCTTTTAGATCACACCCTTTCGATATTTCATTCACTCTTTAAAACACTAGGCACTGAAAGAAAAATAGTTTTATTTATTCATTTCTTTACCTGCACATTCGACTGACGGGAAAGTTCTTCAGCTTACGTGTTGAATCCAACGCATTGGGTTCTGTGTTCCACGTAATGATGATTCAAGAGAAGTTGTGTCTATTTTAGGAAGTGTTAGCTATGAAAAGAAGGATTCTCAAATATCGATCGGATTTCACGCAAGGAAAATAGCTCTGATCAGGAGTATGGAATTCAGAAGCAGATAGATCTGGGAATGATGGGGGATCTTTAGATCTCACTCTTTCTGTTTTCGTAACATTCGACGCTATTCTTTGAGAACGTAGACACATTTTTGGGCTCTTAACTTTTGTCTAAGGTTAAACTGAGATAAATTAAATTTTGTAGGATATTTTTTGGTAAATTTATTATCACAGATAGATTTTTAAAAGGCCGCGCTGTTTACATTAAATTCGTAAACAATTTGAAAGAAAAAGTCGAAAAAGTAAGTTATACAGTTATTTTTAAGAGTATTTGATGAAGCAGTTTTTATATTCTCAAAAAAAAAGCGTCATAAGTTGAACTATACCTTTTAAAATATAATAAAAAGCTGCTATTCCCATTTTTTACATTTTATTTATTTCAGAACGATGGGCAATGGTTATCTATGATAGGGAATTTATTAAAAACATTTCTCTCAGTTTTACTGTTTTTTAAAGATATGAAAAAGTATTTGAAGCAATTTACGAGTCAAAAAAGAAAATTTCACTCTGGAAGAAAATTTTCTTCACGTTTTAGAATAAATATTAGGATTTAATCAATTCCTTAAAATTTTTAAGCTGTTATTAGAGTAATTTTTCCCACGAATTATTTTAATTTAAAAAATATTAAATTATATGTGAATAACTATTGTGCTGTGTGTGGTATAAATAGCGAAAAATCTGCTACATATACTAATTGCATTCAAGGTAACATTTTTGTGGATTAATCTTTAAATAAAATTACTTATAAACATATGGTGAAATCACCTCTCTCTCTAAGCACACTTTTTGTAAGAATCTTAAGATTTACTTTTACATTTGAAATATTTTTGATTCATAGGCTACAGATAAGAGGTATTTAATACGAGAAAGAAGTACAAGAATTTAGAAGTATAAAATGCATAATATGCTTGTAAATTATACAAATAAAAAATTTTTTTACTGCATTTTAAAAATTTTTTATATCATTTAAATTCCCACAGAAATTGTCAAAATGAGGTTTGCTTTCTTTTCAATGTAAATTTCAATATTTGAATATTAATATATATGTATGAAACATACCTGTATATATATATATATATATATATATATATATATACATGAAATAATATACATACATATATGAAATAATATGCATGTTATTTATATTATGTATTCATAGGAAAGTAATATATAAAAATATTCTGAAGTTTTCATGAAGTTAATTAAATTAATACTCAATCGTTTGGAACTCTCGGAAAACACATGGCATTAAAATTTTTTATCTACGCCAGTAAATATAAAAAAGTTATAATGTTTTTAAAAATTTATTCGTGCTCTTTGAGTATCCGAATAACTTCTTATAATTAAATTGTCTGAGTAATATTTTATCACTTAATATATCTTCTCTACAAATGCCGAATTTTTTTCGCATTTTATGACATTTGAAGAGTAATCCAATTGTTATTTACTTCCTCTGCAAAATTATGGATCTTTACGTACAATGCTTCCGACGTGATTATAAAATACATATGAAAGTACTGCGAGAATATATTGGAGAGAACCACAGGAACCTGCCCTCCAATGTCTAAGAAATCGACCATTACAATAGTGGACGCTTGGCGGTTTGGGCAGGCATCAGGTTGAATGGCCGCCCACACCTTTGCAAGGGGTACTGTGACTGCTGCGAGGTATAGGGATGAGGACTTGGAGCCCTATGTTCGACTTTTAGGTGTGCAGTTGGCCTTGATTTTATTTTGCTGGATGACAACCCGAGGCACATAGAGCTCATCTGATCGATGAATTTCTTTAAATGCTGAATAGATTGGCCAGGTAGATCTTCAGACCTCATTCGTATAGAGCACGGGTGTCCAACACGCGGCCTGCGGGCTGCATGTGGCCCGCCAGTACGTAAGTTGCGGCCCACCGACTCTTTTTAAAAAAAATTAAGTATCAGGTTTTTAAAGTTTTTTCATTTTGAAATTTATTTGAGGGGAAATTTATATATATATATATATATAAATCTACAATGTATTTGCCTGTTAACCGTTCTTGTTTTAAAATAAATCTTTTTTGATATAATAGAAATGTCCTTTAGATTAAAATATATATTTTATCAAACACATTTGATTTTACTATAATCCATTACTTTTTTAATAAATTCCGAATTGTATTATGCATATCCTTTACTATGGATGGTACATGATTCTCTGTGGCTTTCGCTTCTCCTCCTTTTCTGTTTGGCAAACAGCAAGGGGCAGTCAGAGATGTTTTTTTAAAGTTTAAAAAACATATTCACAGGACGGTAAAGATAAAGGGCAACGTATACTTAATGGTTTGCGAATGACAGCACTATCAAATTTCAACAGTGAGTAACGAAACATCAATTCAAAAGGAACACCGTAATTTTCAAGAAAATGACAACTGTAATATTTGAAACATTATTTGATCATTGCATTATACTGTATAATATAAACATTATTATATTATCTATGTCTGTATACATGAAATATAATGAAAACAATAATAATAATTCATTCTGCTTTAAATTTTCATTCCAATAATTTTTTTTTTCCAAATCAGATAAATTATAAAGGTGCATATTTTTATGTGCGGCCCGCGATATTATAATGTTTTTCCGAAGTGGCCCACAAGGTCATTTGGGTTGGACACCCCTGGTATAGAGCATTGGTCTTCAAACTGTGTTCGACGGAACCCAGGGGTTCCACGAGTAACAATAAAAATTCTAAACGAAAATTATAGCTGTGTATGCAAAATGGATTTACATTCTCTGTGAAGTTTATAAAACCACTAGTATATATCTGAAGCTCATCCTAGTCACTAAAACTGAAAACTTTGTTTATACATAATATAACTTTATTTTGCAATTCTTTTTAAACCTTCATTATAATAAAATAATGTTGAAACATTTTTTTATATGTATTACCTACTAGAGATTGGGGTTATTCTATTACTTACAACACCAGGCTCCACAAAATAGTTTCATACTCGTTAGTACAATGTTTTGTCAAACCAAATGGTTTTCTAATGGAAATAACACCTATTTTAAAGGAGAGGGAACAACTTATTGACGTATCAACAGATTCGATGTTAAAATCTAAATTTAAGCAAGAACAGCTTCTAAATTTTAAGATGCAAATTCATGCAAAATACACAGGATTTCTCACACTGCTATAAACATTTTAATGCCATTCGGAAAAACTAAGTTAAAAAATTAGTGCTATTTAAGTGAAAAATATTTCTCAATGTGAGGACTACAGAAACAAAATATAAAAGCAAATTGAAGCAAAATATAAAATGTGAATGCAAATAATTACAATAGTTATAGACCTCGGCAGTTTGTGTAAAAAATGCTAGCATACACCCCAGTTTCTAAATGTAATGTATGAACAGGTGAAACTTGGATCTAAAATTAATATTATTAATGAATAAATTATATTAAAATAGAATACAAATTTTATATGTAATGCAATACTTTTTCAAGTTATTTTTACATAAGAGTATATATAACGTGATAATCTACTTTAAATATTATTGTAATATATGTGTTTTCTAATTGTGGGGGAAGAAGGAATAGGGTTCCATGTAAACACTCTATAGCTCTAGAGGTTCCACGAAGACACCTTATTGTTCTAGGGGTTCTGTGAGCTGAAAAAGTTTGAAGACCACTGGAAAAGAGCATGCCTAGGGAGGGAGGGGAATTGCAACTCCCTCCGAGAACCACCCAAGGCGAAATCTCTCAAAAGGATCTCAGAATTACACAGATCCGGTTTCCATAAAAGGGTATTAAATTAGTGATAACCAGCTGGAATAGATTTTTTAATGGGATTCCTAAAGTCGTATTAAAGCATTCTTTTAAATTAAAAATCGCTACTTGGTTTAGTCTATTAATGATCTGATAAGCTTCTTTCTTCAGAGAGACACTAACACGATCTACGGAAATGCTCAACACAGAGGCGACAACAATAATGTAATATTAAGACATTAAAGCCTTATTTCGAGTAGACATTTTGTTAAAAAAGAAAGAGAAAGCTCTGTAATTAATTCTCTTTCTTTTTTTATTCTAGCAATCGTTATCGGTCGACCCTTTTCGGTATGCAGAACTTACTCTCAAAATAACATTTGTATAATGATGCCAATTATTTCGGATAATTTATTCTGAATCCGACAGAACTCAAATCTATCTCATAATTAGTCTCAGGTGAGTTATTTACCCAAATTATGCTAATATTTTACTCATAATCCGATTCACCATTTACATAGATACTTAGTTAAAAACGACGATGAAATTGATTCCAAGCCAGATTATTTACCATGACGCTTTAGAAAGAAGAATATCTAACACCAGTTCACAACAGAACGAAATTTCTAGACCATTGCAATTGTTTTTCCAGGTAATCTAATTCCATGTTTTGAAAGAAATGAAGGGGAGGGGGGACATATAATTCAGATGTATTTCAATTCTTGCGTAATGCGGTTATGAGATGTAGGTGAGTTTTTGACAAGTTTCAATGCGTAAAAATAAATTTCCATTTTTTCAGATAGATTCTAAGCACAGGAGACCCTGTAAGACGAAAAATAAACAAAAGAAATCCATTATTTCAAGTTTAATTCAAATTGCGTTTGATTTGAGGTTCGAGAAATGCAACTTCTTCAGTTAATTAAAAAAATCTGTTCATTCTAATATGCCAGTATATAAAAATTTATTCTATAAATTTTTTTTTAACTTGAAGAAATGTGTTTTTCTCTCTAACACACGCTTTCTTGTCAATTCATATTAAGGCTACATAAAAGGCTTTAAAAATTTTTTGGAAACACAATAACATTAAAAATAATTAAGGATTTTTCAAGTCTTACTATTAAATTGATTTCGAAAACATCAGTTTAGCAAGTCAATAGTTGCATTTTTTTCAAAAAAAAATTGAAATATTTTTTAACCTTTTATAAAACACTTAATTTTTAATACTTTTTAGTTATTTGAAGCAATTTATATTTCTTGAATTATCGGGAACAAAAGTTAGAATAGAATTAAAAATTTTACTCATTGTTGGATTTTAATAACTCATTCAGTTGCTAAATCCGAAAGACCTGAAAATTCTAAAAATATATGTATTTTTGACTCTTAAAAAATAACTAGAACTCTCAGATTTAAATCCATGTTAACTTTTATAGTATCTAGAACAGAAGAAAAAAAGCTTTAGGGAATAGAAAAACACTTGCATCGACAAAAGCAAGTCTTAGAAGAACGCATTTAAAGTTCGTAAAGGCATGTTTCAATAATGGTAATGTTCAGAAAACTTTAAATATCCTTAAAACTAATTGAATACCAGATCTAGAATTGGTAACCAAAATTCTCAACTGGATGCGCCATCGAAAAATCCAAACAAAAAGTATTATATCTTGGTCATTTTTGGGGTACTGTGTGTAGCCTTATATATATATAATACGTATATAATATCTTTATTTTTAAACAGGAAATATCTCTAAAACACATTAAAGTATTTTTTTCAAACTTTTAGTCATAATTTAGATTTTTTTTGTTAGCAAAAAGATCTGTTATAGAGGTTGTACGATGAAAGAAAGAAAACGACCTTGTTTGATTTCTTAGTCAACATATTTCTAAAATAAGAGAGAATTTCAAATGAAAAGAAATCAGAAATTGAGAAAGACTCCTAATCACCTTTTGGAATGTTTAATAAAGTTTAGATACTCAGAATACTTCTATACCTAACTACTAGGATGAACCGGGAATAATTGCATTCAGTTATCAAAAACATTCTGTTTAAATGTCGAGGGGAAAAACATATTTAGAAAGCCCATTTTATACTTCGTTTTATTTTTCTAAGCATCCTGTTAAAGAGAAACTTTAAAACCTATTGTAACAAATAATCTGAAGAACTATACAAAACATTAAAAGTAGTTTGTACTTTGTGGAAAAAAAAAAGCACAAAAAATGTTTGTATTATATGTTTATATTATGAACACAATAAATAGAAAAGTCAAAAAAGAAAAATGCTGCGGATTACAATGTATCATGCATGATCGAATCATTCGTGCAGTTGCGCTAAATAATTTTTTTATTTCTTCTTTTTTGTATCGAAGCAACATGTTTGGCGATGAAGAATGTCACGGTTGAGAGAGCATCTATCAAAAAGAACATAATGAGACAGGACCGTTGTTTTCAAGGCTCTAGCACAACGTTAAATCATGTAAGGGGCACCTCACTTGAGTAGCTCGGCTTTCATCGCAAATGGATTTAGGAGGAAGAGATGATTTGAATGAATTGAAAATGAGTTAGTTATACGGGGATAGAGAATTCTCGCGCTTGAAACTTGTGAAGCGTTAATGAAGCACGTCCAATCAATCCATATCTAAAAGTGTTTTTAAATGTTTATTTCTGACAGAACATTGGTACGAAACGTTTAAAAAAGACAGTGCCTTTACAATGTTAAAAAAAATAAGTTACTAATTACAGATAGTTAAGAATTTTGCAGCTATGATTTATTTAATTAAAATTCCGATCTGCGTAATAAGAAATAATTTTTCAAATTTTAATTAAAAAGTCGATTTGTAACACCAATTTTTTTAATTACATGAAAATTTAATATAAATTATTCATGTACCAATGGCTGAAGCGGTTGAATGGTCTTTACTTCTTGATATTTTTGTCCAATCGGGAATTCGAATCTCTATCCAATTGAAGGGGCATTTGTGTAAAATAATGAATACTGCTGAATATTAATTGAAACTAGTCCTGAAAAACTTCCCATGGTGTAGAAATTAGGAGTAGTATGTAGTATCAGTTCTCTGGTGTCATCCTCGTATAGTTCTAGTGCTACATTAGTAAAACTATTATGGAATGTATTTCAATTAAAAATACTAAATATTACAAAATACCTCTTTCCGTTAAGAGTTTTGCAGCAGTATTACAATGGTTTTTCAGAAGAATCTAAAAAATCTAGCTGATTCTCCTAAAATCAGGTAAATTACTCCAAATGAACAGCACAGTGATTTGTATTTTCTATGACAGGGATGTCCAACACGCCAGTACGTAAGTTGCGTCCCAACGACTCGTTTAAAACAATTCTAAATATCAGATTTTTAAAGTTTTTTCATTTTGAAATTTATTTGAGGGGAAATTTATACATACTCTCAGGAACATTGAAAATAGCGACCCAAGAAGGAAGCTAAGTACAATCGCGAAACGTTGCAAATAAGTACTGCGTAATGTGATATGCAAATGATCCAAGTTTTGTGCCAATACGCATGCTCATACACGCCGAGGTGGCGCTACATTCAGGAAGAGGGTGCTATATAAGCCCGCGCAAATTCGAAGATTCATAAACGTGACAATTACCCGCCGATTGTAGGAAGACTTTGGTAAGCGAAACATGCCAGGTAAACGTGCTAGAAGACATTTCTCACAGTTAAGCGAGTTTGAGAGAGACCTGATCATCGGGATGAAATCTGCAGGCTGGTCGACGCGCCGTGTTGCTGGCCAGGTGGATCGTTCGGAGTGTGCCGTTAGAAATTGTTGGGAGCAGTGGACACGAGAAGGTACCCACGCGCGGAAAACCGGGTCTGGAGCAACCAGGAAGACCACGAGGAGAGAGGATCGAAGGATCGTGCGGCAAGCACTTGTGGACCCCACAGTGACTCGTTCAACGGTACGAGCAGACGCAGGCGTAGCAATTGTTCCACAAACAATTTCCAGACACCTTGCAGAAGAAAATCTTAAATCCAAGCGCCCTTTCCGTGCACTCCCTTTAACACCGGAACATCGGCAACTGCGTCTACAGTGGTGCCAAGCCAAATCAATGTGGAATGTCACACATTGGCAGAAGGTTGTGTTTAGTGATGAATCCCGGTTTGTTTTGGGGACAGATGATCACCGTGTACGGGTGTGGAGGCGCCCTGGTGAGAGGTACAATTCCCCCACACTGTTCTACGTCACACTGCCCGCACAGTTAGTGTAATGGTCTGGGGGGCCATAGCCTATGATATCCGATCCACTTTAATTGTGATGCGTCGAACCTTAACGGGCCAACGTTACGTTAATGATCTTCTTCGACCCCATGTAGGTCATTTCCTAAATGGTCTCCCAGGGGCATTTTTCCAGCAAGATAATGCTCGTCCGCATACAGCAAGAGTTGCTCAAGACTTCCTACGTTATTTTCAGATTCTTCCATGGCCGGCCCGCTCCCCCGATTTGCCCCCTGTAGAGCACATGTGGGATCAGCTAAAACGGCAGATTCCATCGTGTCACTCTGTACATGATTTAGAGTTGGCTGTTCAAGATTTGTGGGCCCATCTGCCTCAGGACAACATGAGGTGTCTAATCAACTCAATGCTGGACAGTTTGGCGGCATGTATTGTAGCTGGAGGTGGTCCAACGTGCTATTGAAGTTGCCCAGTATTTGTGTCGTTGCACACCCTGTATTCGTTTAATTGTCTTCTTTTTGAGATCAAGTGAATCTCTCATCTGTGCCATTATGTGTATTGAATTTCATTTGCCGATGCTTTCTTCTTGGGTTCGCTATTTTCAATGTTCCTGAGTGTATATACAATGTATTTGCCTGCTACCTGTTCTTGTTTTAAAATAAATCTTTTTTGATATAATAGAAATGTCCTTTAGATTAAAATATATATTTTATCAAACAGTTACATTTGATTTTACTATAATCCATTACTTTTTTTAATAAATTCCGAATTGTATTATGCATATCCTTTACTATGGATGGTACATGATTCTTTGTGGCTTTCGCTTCTCCTCCTTTTCTGTTTGGCAAACAGCAAGGGGCAGTCAGAGATGTTTTTTTAAAGTTTAAAAAACATATTCACAGGACGGTAAAGATAAAGGACAGTGTATGCTTAATTGTTTGCGAATGACAGCACTATCAAATTTTAACAATGAGTAACGAAAAATGAATTCAATAGGAACACTGTAATTTTCAGAAAAATGGCAACACACACTGTAATATTTTAAACATTATTTGATCTTTGCATTATTATATTATCTATGACTGTATACATAAAAATAATGAAAACAATAATAATAATTCATTCTGTTTTAAATTTTCAATCCAATAAATGTTTTCTTGTTTCCAAATCTGATATAAAGATACATATTTTATGTGCGCCCACGTGATTATAATGTTTTTCCGAAGTGGCCCGCAAGGTTATTTGGGTTGGACACCCCTGTTCTACGACATTTGATTTGACTCAACACATCAGCAAATGCACACACATTTAGAATAAAAAATAAAAGAGCTTGAAATACACTTAATGGCGTATAAAATGGAAACATCTTTGTGATGGATGTGCTCTCCCATCCATCAGTGTTCGAGAGCTAGAATGAAGGTCAGCCATAAGCAAAACAATATAACTTATTAACAAGTCTCAACAATCCAGATTAGGAAATGCACCTATAAGTAAGTATTGGAGCAAAAGCGAGGTAGACAAGATAATTAATATTTAATTATCAATTGAATCACTTACTCTTGGAACGTCTTGGCAATACACTTTACAAATAATTGAAATTCCTTTCAAAGCTAATCTTCTTTGAGCCGACACTATTCCAATTTAAATATTTAATTGACCAAATCGTCAATTATAAATTTTAAATAATAAGTGATTAATCGCTAGTCTCTCTCGAATAGTTTTCTACTACTTTGCGTTAATCACTAACTTCTACCATCTAGCTCCTAACATCTCTCTCTCACCTAAAAGTTAATGCTTAAATATACGCCTTAATTTAGATAAGTCGCGTCTTCTTTTTCGGGAGAAAGTTTTGAAAGGAATATTATTTAAGCAGTTTTTTCCCCAAGAGGATCAGTAGGAGACTCGCGAATAGACCCATTACATCTTGAAAACGGGGAATTACCACACAAACAACACCTTCAGCTCTTTTTTTTTTTTGACAGAGAGAGAGTAGTCGTCTTCTTCACTCTACAAGATTTTAAAAACTATTTAATCCGATAAAAACTATTTAATCCAAGAAAAATCCCTGATACAAATAGGCAGTGGTACAAAAGTGTACATACATCAGCTTATTCTGAAATATTTTCATAGCAAATACATTGATTTCTTTAGTACTTTCGCATTACATAAATGGAATCATTTCAAACTTGTTTGAATAATTGATTTGAAGATTTTTCGGGAAAAAAAAACTGAGAGAATAATAATTTATAAAAGTCAAGACATTTAAAACCCCTTTCAGAGAGAAGCGTTCTTTTATAATTATTCGTATAAAACTGATGAGTACTGAATCTCAGAAATCTATAAAACAGTGGAGGATTATATATTTTGATTTCTAATTTGTAGAAACCAATAAGAGATTTATAAATCCTTTATATAAAAGGAAATTCATCTTAAAGTTTCAGATATAGTCATTTATTTTCCATTGAGCGCGAGCAATTCACTTTCCTTGATAATTTTTTTTAGCTAGAATATTAAATTTTTTTAGAATACAGAATAAATTTCTGATTTTATCATAATTCAGAATGCATCTTTTCTTGAAAAATGCATCCTTCAGGATTTTTTTCTTCAGAGTAACCGTGATAAAAGGCTTCGTATATTAAGCGTGTTTCAATTATTACGCGTGTCAGAACTAAGGAACTTCCCCTAAGGAAGAAAATATTTCTGTTGCTGTTTCTTATGCCACCTGATCTCGACTGTGTCAGACCTAGGCCCTCGAAATTCGTCATGGCAAGGGGCTAGATGTACGCCTGCCGTTGGCCGTAGCCTTGAGCACCATATAGGTGAAAGAACGTTTTAGCTCGCTTCCACCCCAGTTTAGAGGGAGAACACCATGGGCCTCCACCTCTCTTCCCCTTCCAGCAACCTCACGAGAGGACTTGCGGCTATTTAGAGTACCCCCATACCGCAAAGGTACTATACATTTACAAACATCCATGTCTTCTCCAGGATTCGAACGAAGGCCTACAGCACAGCAGTCAGCGTCGCTAACCACTAGACCGGATGGGCGACAGAAAATATTTGTTCAGCTCTCAAACTTTTGCACTTAAATACGAAAGAGCAGCAAATTTGCAATATGTCGAGGGAATTGTTCCATTTCTCCTTCGCTATTTCTTTTTTTAAGTAATAGCTATGGCTAGAATATGAAGAATCCCGATTCAGAGCTACCTCCCCTTTTCATAGGAAGAGTTTGGTTTTTGCATTTTCTTTACGTATGCTAATTTTTCTTTCCGAACTTTACAGGAAAACAAAATTGTTGTTTTACGAAACAATTCACAGCTTGTTCTTTCACCTTCAAAAATCCTTTCTTAGTTAAATGAAATAAGAACAGTGTGTGGGTGTGAGAAACATTTCAGAATTTTCCAAAGGTTTCTCCCTCTTTTTTAGTGGGTGGACTGAATGAATGAATATTAACGTTGCACTGTTCATCTACACGAGGGCTTTTGACAACGGACCTCCTAATTTTGAACCACGATCAAGTTTAGTGGGTGGAGAAAGAAAAGAAGGATCTATTTTCTATATTAATTAAAACACACAGTTGTTAAGAAATCTTATAAAGAAAAATTTCCTTCAACAGCTGCTTTCTTAACTTTTAATTGTTACTTGATGTTATTAAGGATATTTTTATATTATGCTGAATTCATAATATATATATATATATAATATATATATATATATATATATATATATATATATATATATATATATATATGTGTACTTTTATAAAGTCATTTATTTTCAATGATTTTAAACTTCGGAGTAGCCTTTGGATTTCCCATTATGTGCTGATGTTTCCCTTCATAAGTTTTTACTTAAATATGATAATGAATTAGTTTTCATCGTCTTGCATCTTTTTTTATATCTTTACTTAATATAATAAACCAAATTATAATACAAATATAATTTCTAGATAATAAGTTAAATTAGGGTTGTAGTAACTGTACTAGTAGTCATTCAATTGGTGTCCAAAATTCAAAGTATCATCAGTTTGGGTTGATTATCACCAGAAATATTGGACAGATTTTCATGAAATTATGCATGCACATCGGTCGATATAATATTTTAAGAACTGTGCAAAAATTATGATACACATGCAGGATCGTGTGTACCTCAGCGTAGAGAAAAGGCTAAAAGATTCTTTAATAACGTCTCCCTTTAAAGCTACAAGTGTGACAGATCTTGTGTGTGTGTGTGTGATTTTGAGCCTCAGATTGGTGAAAGTCTGAAAAAGAGGAGGTTACAAAGTAAAGCAAAAGAATGGGCTCATAAGGAGTTGTCCCTCTTACAGTTATGCAACCTTCCCAATGTGAATTAATGCTGGAAATGAGTCAGTTACGAATCCCCCTGGTAGTCGTTTCCACTCCTCCAGCAACTTTGTTTTCATATTCTGAATGGTTCTGTTAGAGGTTAGAGGAATTACAATTGCCCTTCAAAGAGCATCTCACATATGGTCTATAAAAATAAAACCTAAAAATATGGCTATCCAATAAATGCGACGAATATTCTCACTTTCCAAAATGTCAGATGCGTCCTATGTCCCATAAAATTAAAATCTGGGCTTCTTCATATCTGAAAAGGCAATCATAGGACTCGCATGATTTTATCTCACATGTGAGCGCCAGTCTAATATGACGTCTGCCTGAACTCCGCTCCGTGTCTTTCTGGGATAGAGAGCATGCAGTGGGTTCCAGGTGCTGAAAATCAGTGATTCGGCTGAATAAGTGATTAGGCGCGTCAATCGTTCTGAGCAAAATCTTCTACGGTAAGCGGAATGCAAACATCGTTTGGCAAATGCATCTCTTTCATGTACTTTTCTGGAAACAATAACTTTGGAAACTTCAATTCCACTGTCATTAAAATGTCACCAAAAGTGCCTGGTTGATTGATTGAACATTAACTTCGCACTCTTCATCTACACGAGGACTTTTGGCGATGGACAACGTAATTTTGAACCATATTCAAGAGACGTGGACGACACCTGAGCTGGCACCACCTCCCCTAACTACCACACCAACGGGAGGACGTTTCAGCTCTCCACAGATTTAACGTGCTTCGCTGCCCTACACGGCGGGTCTTTAGTGATACTGGGCTCGAACGCGTGACAAGGCAAGCCACGATCCGATACCTATACCACTCGGCTACCGCGGCCACCCAAAAGTGGCTGAGTATCATATTTAAGTGTCAAGCAATCTGGACTAAAGACTGCCCTCCCTCAAGTCGCGTGACCATTCCCCATCTCATTTCAGTCTCCAAATGTTGCTGTTACTATACTCACCTTAATTGTTTGCTTTTACATTTCACTAAATGTTGAAAAAAAACCCATGAAATTTGGCAAACACACATTAGCTTCTCTCTCACTTTTACTTATCGAGAAATTCTCTTAATTTTTTTAAAACCTGTTAATTATTATCGTATTGTTGTGCTCTTGAATTCTGAACATTACTACAAAGTATCATTTTTTGAAAAGTACCAAAAGTGTGCTAAAATACGATACAAATAGCTTCCATGGTAGTAATTTAGGACTCCAATGTCAGAAGCTCAGATATAAAGAATGAATTTGTCACTACAGCTTAAGGGATGCTCCCATTTAATTTTTCCTATAAATTCCGTTCTATCGTAATTTTGTAATTCATTCACCGATTCAAAACGCTTACATTCAATTATTCTATGGTGACTGAATCTGAAATGTTAATCATGTTCTTTGACAAAGTAGAGTCTTCCTAAATGAACTAGATAAAATTTTAGTGACAAGTACTATTATCTTTCAAATGTAACAGAGTTTGTGTTTCTTCTTGTTCGGACTCGCTTGTGTTCCAAGAATACAGTAATAACCAGGTTTTCATCAGTTCATTTCTTTAATGACGCAATTCATTCGCTTCTACATTCATTCTTACTATGGTGCCAGATGCACCAGTATAAATAGCGAGAGCAATACGGTTTTACCGTTGCCATACAAATTATACATACAAAATTATAAGATAGATAACAATATGCAAATTCCAGCATAACTCCCACCCATCAAGAATTTATTCTTGATGCACAGGTAATGTACATAACTTTACAATAGGTCTTTGATACAGTCCCTTTTTAGTTTTTAATGCGACAACCCCGAACTATTCCATCCTTACCTGGATGGGTAGATATGACCTTTCCAAGGGGCCACACAGATGGAGGAAGATTGTCCTCCTTAATGATTACAACGTCTCCTATTTTAATGTTTGATATGCCGCTTTTCCACTTGGTTCTCCCTTGTATAGAATTTAAGTAATCAATTTTCTATCTCTTCCAAAATTTAATTTTAATTTCTGAACTATATCCCAACGTCCCTTTAATGTAAGTTTAGATTCTTCTACTGTTTCAGGCGGACCTATAATTTCTTCACCCACTAAAAAGTGAGATGGAGTTAGAACATTTAAACTGTCTATACCATTATCAACCAGTCTAACTAACGATCTTGAATTCAATACCGCCTCTATTTGAGTTAGCAATGAAAAGAATTCCTCAAAAGTTAAGTTTATACTACCCACGACTCTCTTTAGATGGAATTTTACCGATTTAACACCGGCTTCCCAGAGTCCTCCAAAATGTGGACTCAAAGGAGGTATTGGAGGCCATTCAATTTCCTGTTGAGAAAGAAAATAGCATACCTTTTCCTCATTCGTAATTTTGGACAAATGTTTAAATAGTTCTCCTAATTTCCTTTTAGCCCCTATAAAATTAGTGCCGTTGTCCGAATGTATATGCTTAGGAGTGCTCCTTAGTGAGTGAGCAAAACCTTTTTAATGCAGCAATAAAAGTTTCAGACGTATAATCACCTACTAATTCTAAATGCAAAGCCTTAGTGGCAAAACAGACAAATATAACAATGTACCCCTTTGTTATTTTAGCTCCTCTTCCTCTGTATTTTAATACAGAAACTGGACCTGCGTAGTCAATTCCACAACAGTAAAACGGTCTCTTAAGAGTTAACTCTATCCTTAGGAAGATCTCTCATCCTTTGTGTGTGTGGACATATTACTTCTAAACCTACAACATTTTATACAATTATACACACATTTCTTAATTAACCTTTACAATCCAATACTTTCGTCGTAAGATACACATTAACAAATTACCACCTGCGTGTAAATTTAAAATATGATACCTTACTATTAGACTACTTAGTTTATGCCGATTTGGCAGTATAATTGGATGCTTTGCATCATACTGTAATTGTGCGTTTTGAAGCCTACCTCCCACCCTGATCAACCCGTCCTCATCAATAAATGGACAAAGAGCTGCTAGTGGGTTTTTTCTAGGTAATGACTTCTTTAACTTTAAGCATTTAATTTCACTATAAAAATATACATTTTGCACATATAATATAACCATATTACGCGCAACAACTATCTCCTTTGTCTCGTTAAAGGTTTAAGGGCTGCGGTAGCCCAGTGGTTAAGGTATTCAACCATGGCAGGCATGTCATGAGTTCGATCCCAGTACCACTAAAGACCCGCCGTGTAGGGCAGCGATGCACGTTAAATCTGTCGAGAGCTGAAACGTCCTCCCGTTGGTGTGGTGTGGTAGTTAGGAGAGGTGGGTGCCAGCTCAGGTGTCGTCCACGTCACTTGACCATGGTTCAAAATTACGTGGTCCGTCGCCAAAAGCCCTCGTGTAGCTGAACAGTGCGACGTTAATATTAACTCAACTCAACTCGTTAAAGGTTTCATTTTACCTCTGGAACGTTTTTTTGTTCCCACCATCCCTGCAATGCTGCATAAATCTAAGACAAAATGCTAAAATATGAATTATTTTTTGAAAATGATGAATGTTTGTCAAACAACATATCAATAATATCATTTGTACAATATACAGAAAATACAAAAGTCCTTTTAGTTTCTATTATAACAGATTTTTCGATGTCCCTTTTGTCCTTTATAGTTGGTTGCTTGGGCCAGGCTTCTTCACTACATAGCCATTGAGGTCCCTCCCACCATAGGCTGCAGTCGGGTAAGTCTTTAGGTGACATGCCTCTGGATCCAAGGTCGACTGGATTCTCTTTCGATGGAACATAACGCCATTGCTTACAAGGTATGTCTAAAATTTCAGATGTCTTATTGGCGACAAACTGCTTCCAGTTTCTTGGAGGGGATGATAGCCAAGACAAGACAACCTGTGAATCAGTCCAAGCATAAATATTAATAACATGATCTCCTTTAAACAATTACACAAAGTTTCAAAAAATCGTGCCAATAATAAAGCTCCATTCAACTCTAGTCTTGGAATACATATGGGCTTGATAGGAGCGACTTTGCTTTTTCCACCCAACATCACAACTTTGGTAGTTTCCCGATTTCTTTGCACCGCATAGACGACACAAGCGTAAGCTGCTTCCGATGCATCTGAAAATCCATGAAGAGTTACTTTCTTATTTGTGTGTAATTTGAAGCCATCTCGGAATTGATAAATGGCAAACTTGTTGAAATTCCATTTGAAACTTTTTCCATTTAAGTATAAAAGTGCTCAGGTAGAGCCTCATCCCAATTGAGTTTCAGTAACCATAACTGTTGATAGAAAATTTTAATAAATATCGTGCAGGTCGGTATAAGAAACCAGAAGTGTTCGAAAGAGGGAATTGATTGAGTGAAAGTGTGCTAATAATATTAAATACTTTTGACTTTTCAAGCGGATTCGAGCGGGTGAGATCGTTTTGAATTTTTATTTTGTATTGAAATTTAGTTCATATAATTTTTCTTCTATTTTCGGATAAGAGAGCTTTTAATTTAATTATTTACACAAGATAGTGTATTTATACAATTTTGAGTATTGGAATAGAGAAGACAAAATGGGTGACTACCCTCACCCAAATAATAATATGGAAGTGGAACACGAAAATTCAAATTTTTCATTCAATAAATATAGGTGTAATCTCACAGATATAGAATTATTGACCAAGTTTGCGGAAAGACAAAACTTAAGCACGTTGCCAAATATTACAATTTTCTTAAAATCGGAAAATGGCTTTCAGAATGGTAATCCTCTTAAACTAAAAGAAAATATAATGAAAGAGTTCACAATTAAAAAAATATTCTAAGTATAAGCAAAACAAGAAACAGTGAGATCATAATTAAAACCAATAATTGCGAGACCGCCAAAGAAGCTTTAAAAATTAAAGAAATTAATAGAGTAAAAATAAGTACAAGATTATCCTTTACTGGCCTAACCACTAGTTATATATTGCACGGAATAGACACAGAATATACAATAGACGACATTAAATCGGAATTAGAAAATTAAAATTACGCAATTTTTGATATCCAACGCTTTACCAAAAAAACGGAGTCTGGATTTAAACCGATCAAAACAGTTAAAGTTACCCAAATTGGATGCAGTATTCCCGAAAGAGTTCCTATTGGATTTGAAATGATTAAAACTACTCTTTACTATGAAAAACCTAGGCAATGCACAAACTGCTGGAAATTTGGACACCTTCAAAAATTTTGTAGAAGCGCAATAAAATGCCGAATTTGTTCACTGAACCATTCTGTAAACGAATGCAAAGAAATACAAATAAAAAAATGCAGCTCTTGTGGAGAGGGACATGAAGCTAATGATACAGATTGCAAAAGATATAAAGAAGAAATTGAAATATTAAAAATTAAAGTACAACAACAAATCTCGAGAAATGAAGCAGTTGAAAAATTCCAAAGGGAAAAAAAAACATCATACTCGGCCAAAACATATAATGATCAAACAGAGAAGATAGAAAATCTTGAAAAAAAGTTAGCGAAATTAGAAATGAAATTTGAAGAAACCAATAACATATTCGAAAAGAAATTAGAACAAATAGTACAACTCTTCACGTCAGAACTGAATACCGTGGTCGCACAAATAAATTTACGATTTTCTTCCCTAATGAATACCATGGAATCCACCCTAAAAAAAAGTTGCATCCAATATAACAATTCAAAAGATGATGATTGTATCATAAGTAGAAAACAGAATGAAAAGGCAAAAAGATTCAAGAAAATATCAGAACAGAGAGGAAACTCATTAGATCGTGTAGTAGAAAAAAATAAAGGAACTTAAATAAATAATCACATTTTCTTATATTTTCTCGCTAAAATTCACTATTAATCTACTTTTTTTTTCGAATTTTTCAACTAATTCGTAGTATCGAACCTTTTTTTCCGTTTTAAATCATGAACATAATCCAATGGAATGCACGTGGAATTAAAAACAAGAGGCCTGATATTCTTTTCGCTCCAATCTTTCAAAAAGCAAGTATTTTAATAATTCAAGAAACCTGGTTACATCCAAATGATATTTTCACAATTCCCAATAAGAATATATTCAGAATTGATAGAGAAATCAAAAGAGGAGGAGGATTAATGATAGTTTTAAATAAAGATATTAGCGCAATAAAAATATTCTCAGAAATTAGTGAAGACTTAGAAATTTTAATAGTCAGAGTTCAAATAGATTTAAATCCTATCACAATTTTTAATATATACATCCCACCGGGTAACTTTCAAGACAGCAATTTATCTAAAATAGCATCATATATTGATAATCACAATTTGATATTGGGAGATTTCAACGCGTCTCATGAGATATGGGGATCAAAAAACTCTAGTGCTTCTGGAAAAAAGATTTTTGACTGGATCATTGAAAATGACTTAATATTATTAAACGATAAAAGTCCAACTTATCTCCATTCATCGGGAATTTTTACATCTATAGATCTTTCTTTAGCATCTATAGATTTAAATTATGATTTATCCTGGTCCACGAATACTGATAATTTTGGAAGTGACCACTTCCCTATAATAATTAATTACAAAAGAGCAAACAGGTCAGTAACTACTAATTGTAAACAAAACACAAATTGGAACAAATTTATCAATATTATTCAACAAAATATAAATTTAAATGAAAACATAAATATAGATATTATAAAAGAAATTAAAAAAGCTCAAATCTTATCTCAAGGAACCGAAAAAACCTGATCAGTTCCAGAGCTCCATGGTGGACAGCAGCATGCGGGCATTTAAGAGCCAAAAAGAGAAAACTCCTTAATAAAGCAAGGAAAAACTTTAAAGAAGAAGACTGGATAAAATATAAAGCAGTAAGCGCAAAACTTAAGCGAACAATCAAAGCCTGTAAAGAAAATTTTTGGCACAAGACCTGCGAAAAATATCTTCTCCTAAAGTTCTTTTTAAAATAATCCGAATAATTAAAAATAGAACAAATTCTAACTATTCATCCTTTAATATTATTGAAAATAACGGAACCATATTAACAAACGAACAATCCCAAGCAAACTGTTTTTTACAATATTACGCAAAACGAAACAACGATAGTATTCCAAATATTTCTATTCCGGACAATAGCCAGGATATTAATAAACCTTTTTCTTTAAAAGAATTAGAAATAGCAATATCTCATCAAAAGAACAGTAGTCCAGGGCATGATAAGATTTCTCTCCAATCAATAAACCATCTCCCCATCAAAGCAATATATCTCCTTCTAAAATCATTTAATGACAGTTGGTTTTCAAGTCAAATTCCTAAAGACTGGACTCACGCACTTATCCTACCTTTCATAAAACCTCACAAAAATCCCAAGGAAGTTTCGTCATACCGTCCTATTTCTCTTACCTCAGTAATTGCCAAATTATTAGAAAGAATGATTCTACATAGAATGTTGGATTTCAGTTTTCAAAACAAAATTTTTCATGTTAATCATCATGGTTTTTACCCTCACAGAAGCAGCATTAATACATTACTTCAATTACAACATGACATCATACTGGCTAGAGAACGCAAAGAATATTTTATTTTGGTAGCGTTGGATATTAAAGCAGCATATGACTCAGTGTGGCCAAATGGCCTTATTTCTAAACTAAACAAACAAAGTTGGATACTCTGGTAGATTACTACGATGGATTCAAAACTTCTTACATCAAAGAACAATTCAAATCAAATGGAGAAACATTTTTTCAAAAATCGTTACAAACAATTATGGTGTACCCCAAGGGTCTATCTTAAGTCCTTTCCTTTTTATGATTTATATGTCAGATATTTTTGAAATTCAACACGACAGCCATCTTCTGGTTTATGCTGATGACATATTTTTATATAATAGTGGTACGAATTGGAATAAAACAATAGGCGAAATGCAAGAATCTTTAAATAAAATTTCAGTCTGGTGTAAAAAATGGAAATTATCCACCTCTCCAGAAAAAAAGCAGTCTAATCAACTTTTCCAGAAAAAGAAGCACAATACCTCCATTACTTAAAATATGTGACAAACCTATTCCCGAAGTGAAGAGTCTGAAAATCCTGGGTATCATCTTCGACCCCAATACCACCTGGAAAAATCATATTAATTACCTACGTCAAAAAGGATTCAAATATTTAAATGCAATTAAAGCCTTATCTTCTCCGAAAATAGGAACAAGATCTGATCATCTTTTAAATATTATTAATGCCACAATCCGTTCTATCTTTGACTATGGAAGTCAACTATTTTCCTTTTCTAGCAATAGCAACAGACAAAAACTAGAACCGATTTATAATGCTGCCTTACGGTTAGCCCTAGGTCTCCCAAGAAATACCCCGTTGGATTTATTAAGAGCAGAGTCTATGAATGGAAATATTAATTCTCGCCATAATTTTCTTTGCCAAAAATTTATAACCAAGCAAATAGCATTAAAAGACTGGTCACCGAACGCTAGGTTATTTTGGAATATAGATAGTAATTTTTATAAATATAGAGAAAAAGAGATCAGTATTTTTCAAAAGACGATCAACCTTCTCCAAGAATTATGCATCTCTAAAGTAGATATTCTTCAATGGATCCCTCCTCCCCCAATCTACGATAATCGCAAAATAAATATATATACTCATGAACTACCATTTCAAAACAAAGATCTTCCAGATGATATAGTACAAAATATGTTTAATGATTACATTCAGCCAAAATTTAATAACAATATCATAATAGCAACCGATGGTTCCAAAAATACTAATCAAACATCAATAGGAATTTTAATCCCTAAGAAAAAAATTCGACAAAATTTCATACTGAAAGACATGATTTCAATATTCACAGCTGAAGCTATAGCCATATGGACTGCATTAAAAAATTGGGTTTCTGAAACAGAAAACTATATAATCTTGACGGACAGCTTATCAGTCTTAAAAAGCATCCAAAATATTAATAGAAAATCCAATACGATAATATTAAATTTAAGTTCAACTTTACATCAGTGCCTCCAAATAGCTCAATCAATTACATTCATTTGGGTACCAGCTCACAAGGGAATAGAGATTAATGAAGAAGTTGACAAATTAGCTAAAGCCTCTCCAGAGCCGTGGAATATTATTTCTTGGATAACTTATGAAGATCTACACATACCTATTTTAAAAAAACAACACAAAATCAAAAGTGAAGAAATATGGAAAAAGAGCAAGAGACATACAAATTTTTTTTATATTTCTCATCTTGAAAAAAAATGGAACAGACAGGCAGCAAAAAATAGAAATACAGAAGTTTTAATCAATAAGTTGCGAGTTAAAAAGTTACCGTTAAATGATATATATTTCCTTTTAAACTAACAGATTCTCCTTTGTGTGCAGATTGTAAAGTACCCGAAACTAGTGAACATTTTATATTAAACTGTACCAAATACAAATCACAGCGTGAAATTTTGAAAAATTTTATCTCCAACCACGGCGAATGGTCTTATTCCTCAATAGCGAAGTGTAAATCAATAGAGCATGTTCAAAAAGTTGAAAAATTTCTGACATCATCCAATAGATTCTAAAATTCCAGTTACTCTATACTCTACTTTCTTCAATCTCAGTTGAAGCACAACTCGATAATTCAAATTACAGATAGACTGCAATCACGAACTGTGTGTTATATCTTGGATTAGAAACTGATCAAAATTTTATCGGAGCATAAGGCGTTAGCCAGGTCTCCACTTTTTCAGTGCTTGCACTGAACTGAACTGAACTGAAATATCGTGCAAGGCGAAAGAAAACCTAAAGGGTCAAAAAGTCTTGCTGATTGGGATAAAAATTATCTTTTGTTATCTCTCCTTCAAATTTAAAATTTATATTTTGAAAATGAACCTATCTTCTTTAGAATCCCAAATAAGACCCAATGCCTTTGAGCAATTTTCAGGATGAATTTCTACATTTGGTTCATTAAATTCTAGATTTTTAGATATATTGATTAAAACATCTCGCGAATTAGAACGCCCCTTTCTGAGGTGGAATCCTCGAGCACATCTAAAGCTTGAATTAAAGCTTTAATCAAAATTATCGCTTCCTTATTAGACGATGCTCCCGACATTAAATCGTCCACATAAAAAAAATTTGGAATTATACTAGACAGTTCAGGATTTTGAGGTCTAATGATATTTGGTGCAAACATCTAGTAGCCAAAAATGAGGCCAATGCAGTACTGTCGAAAGCTTATATTCTTTAATATTAGAATCGAACGACTTTCTCCAGACTATCCTTTGCAAGTTTTGCAATTAAAATTTGCCTATACATTTGCTTTATGTCAGCCGTAAAAGCAATTTCATTTACTCTAAATCTTACGAGAAGAGTAAAAATATCTGGTTGTAAAATTTGACCAACTCCTAAAACAGAGTTTAATGAATTAGAGTTAGGAGGCTTGCATGACCCATCAAATACAACCCTAAGTTTAGTTGTAATGCTATCCTTTCTTCGCACAGCGTGGCGAGGAAGAAAATAAGATATTCTCCCATCTAGTTCTTTATTAGGCGACATATGACCCAATTTTTCATATTCTTCCATAAAATTCTTATACTCCCACTCAAGTTCTACATCGGATTTAAATTTATTTTCCATTGCCAATAACCTGGAAATTGCCAACCCTCTTGTGTTTCCTAATTGATTAATGTCTTTATAAATAGGTAACTTAATCACGAATCTACCTTCATTATTAATTTTATAAGTTGCTTTAAAGTGATTTTCACAAAATTCTTCCTCCTCTGATAATGAAATCTTTTTAAGAGGCAATTCTTCGGTTTGCCAAAACTACTGTAATATAGAATCAACATCTTACACTCATTTTCAACACTAATTAGATGCGATTGCATGAAAGAAGATTTGCAATTTCCTTGAATTTTACCTGCTACAACCCAGCCAAACATTGTGCTTTGAGCGATAGGTTGTCCTTTAGACCCAGTAATTCTGCCATTTCGCAAAATAGAAAAGAAACAGTCGGAACCTAAAATAACACCGCATTCCGATGGTTTTGAGAGAAATCTTCATCCCTCTAAATAATCCAATTCCTTTATATTAACCCTTTCAACGGGAACTTGAGACGTAACTTTGTTTAATATATACGCTTTAATTGTTAACTGATCTTTGCAGAATCTTGACCTGCTCTTTAAACCCACCGAGCCACGCGTGTTTCCTGCTTGAATTCCACTTATTCCGCTAAGAGATAATCTATCATTACATCTCTTTAATCCCAAAATGTTAATAGCATTTTCACTAATAAAACTAGATTCGGATCCACTATCCAGTAACGCTCTAAATAAAAATGAACCACCTTCGTTATTATATAGCAAAACCTTTGTCGTAGGTAAAAACGATACACATTTTGCATTATTTACAGAAGTACTTGAGTTAAGCGTCGTATTTACTGCATCTAATTCTATACTTGATATTTCTTGCTGACCGACACTTCCTATAAGGGTATTATCAGCATCTCGTTTACAATTGGCATTGACATTTAACAAAAATGCGCTATTACGATTAGAATCTTCATGTAAAAAATAGTTGTATTTACCTTGACAAATACTGCATTTTAAATAATTATTAGGACAGTCCTTAAGCTTGTGATTGTTTAAACACAAAAAACAAAGATAATGATTCTTTACGTAATTCTTCCTAACAATTAAATCCATATTTTTAAATTTCATGCATCTAAATAACTTATGTACACCTGAACATTTTAAACAGTTCTTATCAGATCTACTTCTTGGATTATTTTTACCAGCAATAAAGTTAGACTTAGTAGGTACTTTAGTATCAGAATCATTACAAGTCATTAATTCCAGAGATGAACATCCGACATTTAAAAACTCTAAAAATTCCTTTAAAATAGGAAAATTCCTCTCGGCTGTTTTAACAGACCAGAGTCTTTTCGTTTCTGTATCTAATTTTTGCATTAATATTTGAATTAACCAAGGGTCTTTGTTTGTTGCTTCAGTTCCCAACGCCTTTAATCCTCGTAACACTTCGTCACTAGTATCCACTAAATTTCTTAAATTTGTCATATTTACTCGAGAAATACCCTTTTGATCTAAAAATGTTTTAATTAAAGCATAAACAATTTGCTTCTTTTTATCGTATCTATCAATCAATTCCCCCAAGCTTCTTCATACGATTCATTAGACAATGGTATATGCTTTATTAGAGACGCGGGTTCATCTGAAAGCAAACCTTTTAAATACTGGAACTTCTGAATGTTACCAAGTGAAGTTTGAGAATGAACTGCAGTTACAAATAAGTCTAAAATTTATCCAGTCTTCAAATTTACCCGAGAATACTGGTATGTTTAGTTTCGGTAATCGAAAATTAGCATTAGATTGCTCTGTTGGTATAGCAATAGAAATATATTTTGCCCACTAACATTAATCGAACGAAATGCATCAATCACATCGATTTTATCTTGAAATTTCAATTTTAAATCAAAATATCTTTGTTCAAATTCCATTATTTCCGATTCTTCTGCACTTAATTCCGAATCTAACCTTTCAAAGTCTACAATTAACTCTTCTAATCTTTGCAGTCGAATATATATATATATATATATATACTAGCTGGTATACCCGTTCTTCGCACGGGTGAACTGAAAAGTTAAACAACACAGATTGAAGGATAAAGAAGTTTTCAATGAGTTAATTTTAAGTGAATTGCAAATTAAACAAAAAAGCTTTTCCCATATCTCAGCTGAAGAAAAAAAAGAAAGAAAAATACCTTTGTTAAATTTTAAATCTGTAGATCTAATAGCTGATAAAAAGGATTTTTTTTATATTTATAACTCCCCGTAAAACTCTTGAGGGTAGATTTTTGAAAATACCTCCCTAAGCTGATCTCTGCTCAGCAAAAGTAACACATTGTTAAAAGTTTTCTGACGCTTAAAATATTATAAATAATTTATAACTGAAAGTGTCATACATTAATATAAGTTTCTGTTGAATTTATTTTATGTTAAAATTGTAATACTCGCAAGCAACGCCGTTTCCTAAATAACAATGGCGATTCAATGGAAAAAATAGCGAAATGTTGACAATAGAGTCAAGTTGGCAAATGTCTAGCTACTTTCATAGCTCAAACTTTATTAGAGCTTTGTAAGACCCGCCGTGTAGGGGAGCGATGCACGTTAATGCTTTATCTACCGCATTATGATCTACAGAAATTTTTTTTCGTGCAATATTTTTTTAGGTCACTACATTGAAAATTAAGGGACATACATAAACAAAATACTCCACTTAGGGAAATTTATTCGGTTAGAGCTAATAAATTAATTAAATATATTCCACTGTAAAATTAATTATATACACCATTCACTTATAATAAATAGTCAAATCGTTTTCTAAGGTCTCCATAGACACTTAAATTTTGACATTAACTATTTTTGGGGCACAAAAATGATAATCTTTGCAATCTTCTGAAAACGCTGGCAGCTGAAAATGTAATATCTGCTACAAAACTATTTGCCTTCCCCGCTAAAATACTCATCATAGAACCCGTGCCATCATATATCTTGGAAGAGTGGATTTCAAAGAATATTCCAGCTAAGTATTGGTAGAATATTCCTGCTAAATTGGTGTGGCGTGGTAGTTAGGAGAAGCGGGTGCCAACTCAGGTGTCGTCCACGTCACTTGACAATGGTTCAAAATTACGTGGTCCGTCTCCAAAAGCCCTCGTGTACCTGAACAGTGCGACGTTATTATTCACTCACTCCAAAAAATACAGTACAGTAGTTATAATTATTTTTATACTTAAAAATGCAATATCTGTCAATTCAATTAAAATTACAGCATTATAATTAATTACTAACCACACAAACAAATTTTGAAAATTTATCCAAATGATGTAGTGTGAAAGAGAAAGTTTATTCAGACAGACAACAAATGCGTCTTATATGCATATAGATTTGTTTGAATTCTTGTGTATTATTACTTTTGTAAGCTTCATGACATACTTTATGGTGTACCAGTATTTTAAAGCTGACTGAGCAACAGCAACATTTAGCTGGGTATAGCTAGTTATAACATAAAATTAAATCTTAAAAAGATATCAAAAATAAAAGACGACTCAATATTTTGAATAAATCAGTATAAACATTTTCATACAAACACAATATATATATATATTGTAAAATATTTATTTTGCTATTTGCATTTCAGACAGACATCAAACAAAATTTTAAAAATTGTCAAAAACAGATAAAAAAAACATATTTAAGAAAAATACCACTGATTAATTTTGCCAAAGACATCGCAATGTGCAAAAAAATATTTGGGTAAATTCCTACTTTCACCCCCCCTTGGCGACGAATTTTTTGATCCGCGCCAAAATGGCGCCAAAGCGCGATTTTCAAACTCGTACCGACGACGTTCAAAGAACGGAAAATGTCGATAACCATAAAAAAATAAAAACAACTGAAATTGAACAGTTCAGCGAAGCAAACTAAAATTGAAAAAATTGGTAAAACTTACGTGCTTACGAAGGAACGTCTTTCTCCATGGGAGGGTACAATGTGGTGATCGCACGGAGAAATTCTCGAAAAACATCATCATCCAACGAATGCCCTCTCCGGCGTCGCCACATGTATTCGGCTAAATAGTGGTCGAATTCGCCCTCCACATGCGCCGCATGGTTCCGTAACGATCTTTTAATCGCCGACCACGTGCCTTCGATTGAATTGGTGTGAGCACTGGTTTCAGGGTCCTTAAAAGTCAGACTGTGGTTGACCCGCAAATGCTGATAACCTTCATGCGAAAGGCAATCACATTAAATTTTCACGCATACACCATTGAAGCAAATTCATTTGTCCCCTTTCTTCCAAAACAGCAAAAAAAGAAATAGTTAAATGTTCCATTCGGCTACTCATTCTGAAAAACCGGTACTCACACGAATTCTAAAAAGATCGTTCGAACCAGATTGTTCAACCGTGCAAAAGAAGGAAATGGTTAAATTTTTCTGTATATATTGGTTTTAGGGTTGCCATAGTTAACGTAACTAACGTTAATTTTGAACCTATTGGTCAATGGAATTTTAATGAAAAGGAAGGGTAGATAGCTTGGCGAACTTATCACCCTGCTTGGCGACAAAAAAAAGTTCAAAAACCGGGGGTGGGTTAAAATAGGAGCAGTACATAATAACCAAAAAAAATGTAAGTACTAAAATATTAAAAAAAAACAAAAATTATATATTGAATTAATTAAGGATTACTGGAGGGAAAGATAAAACAGGCTAAGATAATACTCATAATATTAATTTCATATTGGTTGGCTACTCATTTTTGGCATGATTTTGAAATCACGCCAAATTGGTATGTTGCGGCCAGTCTAATGTTATAGTAATGCACAGAATTAAAGGTACTTACGTATTATTGCAACCTATTGGTGACATTATACAAAATGAAGCACATGATTACCAATTCAACGCATACAAAGTTGGGATTGCCAAAGTGGCGAGTTTTTTTTTTTGCGGCAACGTTGGCGACTGTGCAAAAATACGCAAGTACTAAAAAATTATCAAAGTATATATATATCCCGAGCATAAAAATAAATTGAAAAAATGAAGTACAATACTAACATTAACCGACATAAAAAGAACTGAACTAACTTAATCAATGCAAAAGCATAATTTGAAAAAATAAGGTACTTACATATAACCGCAACTTATTGGCGATATATGAAACGAAGCACGACTCAAAATTCAACATATATATATGACATGTAAAATCGGGGTTGCCAACTTGGCAAGTTATTTTGAATGTTGGCGATTGCCAGGATAGTACATAAGTTCCAAAAATAATTTATCTTATGACCACCTGCTTCCTCAACAGGTATTTAAGCCATTTGTGTCTGTTTTGCTCATTCTCTGATGCCTATTCCAGTTTGATATGTAATTACTACCAACACTGCTTTTGCTTGGGCAGTATGATTTTCTGCATGGCAATTTTATGCACTGAAGCCAATAGTTTACCCTTAAAGGTTAAAATAAAGACACATGAAATTGCAAAGAACCATATTATTGGATCAAGTGTAGTATAGGGGGGCTACTTGGCGCAGTCCTTTATTTTTTTTAATAAAAGTGGTCGTCAAGGTACTTTTTTCGGTATTATTTATTTTAGAATGAATTCGATATCTCACCATGACATTTAGATAAAAATCCGAAGAAATTCGCCAAATCCAAAGTGCCCCCTATACTACATTTGAACCGAACTGAAATATAACCCTTATCAATGAGAAGTTTCAGTTTGTCAAAATTATAATCTTCGCATTCTAAAGAAATAAATAAGTTGTAATTTGCAAGCAAAATCACACACATAAACATCCCGCGATATAACCTAAATGTTGCCAAAACAACAAAACAAAGTTTTAGTTGTTGAAAGAATTATCCTTAAAAAAATTATTTATTCGAAAAATAATCCTAATTAAATATCAAAGAATAGAAAAATTGAATAAATATTCCAACCGATAAGCAAAGCTACAGTAAAAATATGTAATAATCTTGAAAAACTGCATGTAAAGTATAAATTGTCCACTTAGTGAGAAACGTGACTACATATGACGTCATAACACTGGAAAATCACTTAAAAATTAAAATTTAAAAAATTTGGAAGGAATTATGAACGCCAAACCTATTTAAGAACCTTTCTGGTGTAATTTTGTGTACGTGTACCAAGTTTCACGTTATTTGGGTGTCTGGATCTCGAGTTATGAGGGAACAGACAAACAGACAACAATTGCGTCTTATATATATATAGATATATTCATATATAAGAATTTCATTCTTTAAATTTAAATCCTCAGCTCCATTTTCTAACTTAGTTAAAGAACCTTTAACTCTCCCCCTTGCTACCTTTATCGACTCTTTTTTTTTTTCTCTTCACACATTCTGATAAAGTAACAATTAACGTATTGGAAGAACTAATTCAATGAGAGATTTGACTCGCAAGTCAAAATCTTAATTTCACAATACAATTTTAGATCAGATGTTCTTCGCTTTTTAATCTATACAAGAGAATAAAATTTGACTTATCTGCTTTCTTTGAAGTATCTCGTCGGTGCCTCCAAAATAATTGTTTCTTCTTGTTCGGACTTGTTTGTGTTCCAAGAATACAGTAATAACCAGGTTTTCATCAGTTCTTTTCTTTTCTTTTTTCTTTTCTTTTTCTTTTTCTTTTATGACGCAATTCATTCGCTTCTACATTCATTCTTACTGTGGTGCCAGATGCACCAGTATAAATAGCGAGAGCAATACGGTTTTACCGTTGCCATACAAATTATACATACAAAATTATAAGATAGATAACAATATGCAAATTCCAACAGTTTGTTACTATATTTAGCAAAATTATTTATCAATTTAGACTTTAAAAAGGCAGAACTTAATTAATATTTTTCATTTTCACATAAATTACTTTTTTTTTTTATGCAAATTCCAAACATTTCTTCTTTGAATCCTAAGCATCATTGTAACTAATTCTCTCTACCAAGTAAACAAAATTCAGTTACACACATCTATTTTTTTTATTAAATCCATAACATATATATTATCATGTTATATTTTCTGGAATCTAGATGATGACTATACGTAATTTTTTTTCTTTCTTCAATCGAAGTTTTATCGAGTGCATTGATTTTTACCTCATACAAATGATTTTTTGGGTCATCATTGATTACGAAAAATAAAGAAACTCATTTGAGAAAAACAAGTAATATAAGGAACTTTGAAATAAAAACCACTTTTATTTCTAAAAAAGTTCCAAATAAGTTTCCTAAAGATCTAATATGACATGATTTGAGTAGAAAATCTAGAGTATGAATCTGTATTTGTGTGTGAACAAAAATATTATTATATCATTTACTTAACTGAAAATGATTTGTTTAAATTAAAGAAACGCAGTAAATATAGAACAAGACACATTTTTAAATTCAATTTCTTCTTTTTAATTTTTGCTTTATTTTAAGAAAACTTTATTGCATAGAATTATTTCAATATGTGAAAAATATTTAGTCCGCACTTCAAATGGTATATTTAATGTAAACTAAAAATATTTTGTCGAAAATAATGAATGTACTAAGCGTTTTGAGGCGCTGATATTAAAATCCAAATTCATTTTTTAAAACAGTTTTTGAATCTTGATAAGAGAATCGTAGTTAGTATATCATTTGAATGAATTACATTTTCACAACAGTCATGAAAAATATTTAAACATCCTAAAATTAATTATTAGAAATTTGTAGGTAAATTATAACATACACTCTAACTTAATAATTAACTGTTAGTTGCAATAATTATCCTCAAAATTTGGAATATTTTATAGTGAAGGTATGTTTAAAAAAAGTGAAAACACATCATAACACTTTTATAAATTCCTTAATGCATTCCAGTTCTTGATTTTAGCCAATTGTTATGTACATGAAAACGTGATCTTGAGAATACAAGGATTTAATACCTATCCTGGTAATGTAAGATTTTTGACTTTATCAACACTTTTTTTGTTGCTATTTATTAATTGATATCTGTTTTAGCCTTATTGACAAAGTAAAAGTATAACTGATTACTGTGCTAGAGGATATCTTGTTTGAGAAGTTCAGACCAGTGGTTGGTAATCTCTATAATATGTGTCATTCAGTGACAATTTTACTGGTGACACTCCAAGAAAATTATGATTAAATTAAACTCTTTCGATATTTTATGCTCTACTTACTAGTAAATCTTATTCATGAGTTTGCAAAAAAACTTATTAGATTATTGTTTTTATATAGGAACAAATTGAAACATTAAAATGTGACTGTATTTTTCCTTCTCTTTTAGATTCGGAAATAACTCATTAATTAAAAATCATGAATATATCACGATTAATAATTCAATGTATCTTCTAGTATAAGTGAGCACACAGTCTTATTTTTTAAATATAGATAATGATTTTCCTGCATTGCGCATGATAATAATTAAAAATGTTCGGTTGGATTTTTCATAAAACTCTATACATTTTCATCGTTCTTAGTCCGATGTTCATCATTAGGAATTAGTTGCTCATGAGATCCTTCTCTGATTCATTGCATTATCGTTCGTTACAAAAAGGAACTGCTAAGGAACAAGTGATTTATGACAAATTGCGTCTCAGACAGCTGAGCAATGAAAGTAAATTCGAGTTCAGAGGGCGTGGTAGACCAGGACTCGTTATCTGTATAAAACACAGTGTATACAAGCTCATGATTCATACGAAAATTCATGCAGTTTAATGTTTGAAGAAAATAATGCTGGATGTTCTAAAAGTTTCTTCTCTGAAATTCTGTTTGGTTCTTTCAATAATTCGTAGAAAAATGTAAGCAAGACATCATTTGAGAGACTACAATCGTGGACGAGCAGGGACGACTGGAAGAAGGTCAAAGTGTTACCACGGTAGCTGCTGCAATGGGTGTATCAAATAGTGTCATCTCGCGATTAAAGAAGGCCGCTGAAGGTGGAAATGCTTTGCAAAAGTATGTCCCGGGGTCAGGGTAGGAACACCACACCTTTAGAGGATCGCTAAGTAGACCTCGTGGCAAAAAGGAACAGAAATTTCACTCCAAGCCGGATAGCAGCGAACCTTGCAACTACTACTGGTACGCATGTTTCAACAAGAATCATCTCACTGCGGCCTGTTCGTTGCATACCACTTCAACCACGCCATCATCGAGAGAGATTAAGCTGGTGTTATTTGGGATCATCAAAATTTGTCTAGAGCAGAGGTACGCAACGTTTTTTTCGCCGGGCCAACTACATATGACAACTATTTAACGCGGGCCGCAACATGAAGATTAATGGAGGGAGGGGGAATGCTACAAGATTAGGAACTTTTAAAAAGCGGAAAATTGATCAAAACATTAAAACTCATAATTTCGGATTTCGTCTTAAAACTATATTAAGGTATCCGACTACGTTCAGAACCGTGATTTTTTAAAAAAGCGCATAAATGGACAATTTTCATGATATTTAATGTCACTTAGATTAGAATACATGATAAAAATTGTTTTAAGGACATTTTGACAATATATATATATATATATATATATATATATATATATATATATATATATATATATTGAAATACAATATTTTGGCACAAAATTAACTTAGAATGACCTTTTCTCAAAAAATGTTCTCCTTTTATAAAAAATACTTCTAAAATAATAATATTTTGCTTACATAAAGTAAAGACTTCTCCAGAGAGTCTGAACTATGATTTTTGAAAAATTCACATTATTTTCAGAGTTACGACTAATTGAAATAATTATTGGTGTTTTTTTCTTAAAATTTCTCCCCTCTGTTGTCGTTAAACATGGATAAACCCACTTCTAAGTTATATATTTCAAAAATTCTAGTTGAGCCTCTGTACAGAGGTCTGAGCTATATACAGGTAAAATATTATTATAATAGAAGTATTTTTCACAAAAGGAGAATATTTTGAAAATGGGTCATTCAATGTTCATTTTTTGTCAAAATATTGTACTTGAATAATTTTTTATTGTAATACTATTCTTAAAACAATTTTATATACATTTTCTAATCTAAGTGACACTAAATATCATAAATATTATCCATTTATACGCGTTTGCAAAATCACGGTTTCGAACGTAGTCGGATACCTTAAAGCAGTGCTTCTCAAACTTTCAATACTGGTGCCCCCCTTTTCAATCACAATTTTTATCGCGCCCCCCTTATACATTAATAATGTACTGAATGCAATAATAATGCATTTTGACGCTAAAGCAACAATCTTTATTATAAACCGTACAAATTCATGACATAAGTATTAAATTTTGTATATGTTACTTTTAAGCAAAAAAAATTAAGTAATAAGATAATTATAATGTTATTTGTCCTTTCTCTAATTTTTAAATTGGAACATATTGCAAAATGCGGTGATTGCTTAGAAGACAAAATATAGATATCAGCTAAATGTAGAAAAAGAACTCAGAGGGTCAATTTCTAACCATTAGCATTCCTTTGGAAACTTTGCTCTGTAAGACAAGCCCGAGGAAGTCGCTAATACTTATTAAACTTGTTCTTAATTTAGTATTAATTAATTAGTTATAAAATACTCTGTGCAGCACTGATACATTCAAAGTATACCGGCTGAAGTACCCGCTCTTTGCGCAAGTTCATTTATAAGAAAATAAAACATTATTGATATAATCGCTTAATTGTAAGGAGAGTAAAGTCAAATGTGCGACAATGTTTACAAAAATGTAAAATGATTTTTTAAAATGATATTGCTCAAATTATAATTAGTTTTAAGCGGACTGTAATTTTAAGCCTCAAAGAATTAGCATTTAGAATTGATGTTGAATAACGAACAATAAAAAAAATTCTTATGAAGAATAATTGTATTATTTTTAATATTTAAAGCGAATAGACTTCAACATGTTTTAACCCTGGAGCAGGCGCGCACTCGGTACTAATGGTCGAGCGGAGTTATTGCGAGTCACCCCAATCCTTTTTTTATAATTATTTTTATAGTACACAATAAAAATCGTAATTCCAGTGAATAATTTAATTAAGAGAAAATATACTCACCTACTTTCAAGGACACAGAAAATATTTCGGAAAAAAGGTATCACACCGGGAACTCAGACAAAACAAGTACCTTAAGATCGTAAAAAAACGTCTGTCACTCCCAAAAAAGATGGAGATATGTGACAAATATATTTTAGTTCACGTTAAGATTGTCAAACAGGAGGATAGTGTCAGGGCCATTGGTAACAATTAAACAGTTTTGCCAGAATTACCGATTTCGTGCACTCTGTGCTCGGTGTGACCGCTCCCGGATTAATTACAATATGAATGTTCTAAAAAAAATTATGTAAAACGTTTTTCATTATGCTTGGCTTAGTAATCCTTCAAAATTCCCTACGTGAAAAAACAAATACATAAGAGCAGGGACGTAACTAACCGTACAAGTAAAATCGAAGGTCAAACCGCAGCAAATACATTCTGCTGCCTACAGCTGATGACAATAATATATAACAGTGATGAGCTTTTTATATTCCTAAAATTTTTTTTGATTATGGGTCTGGGTTTTGTCTTTCCTCTTAAAGAGTAGCATTTCCGCTTTGAAAAGAAAACGAAATAAAAAAATATTTCATCATGGGATTACAGCAAATCTAATAAAACGTTTTTTATTTGGTTATAGTATCAAAGATAGCCAAAAAATGAGGTTTTGAAGTAGAAGCTTTCATTTTTGATGATGTAAAATCGCAGATAATATATATATATATATATATATATATATATATATATATATATATATGTATATATATATATATATATATATATATTATTTCCGTGTAAATGTGTATATTTTTTATTATGTCAGAAAGTATTTTGTTTTACTTCATTCTAGTAAATAAATTTTTAAAAATCTTTTTTTTGATATGCTCGCGCCCCCCTTGTAGGTTTATCGCGCCCCCCAGGGGGGTGCGCCCCACAGTTTGAGAAACACTGCCTTAAAGGAAAGCAGCGATGGAAATTCTCATGGTAGAGCTCTTCCATGGATGTCTAATTTTCTAAATCACAGAAACTTTTGCGTAAACTTTCAAAATAAACTATCTGGCTTTTTACAAATTGCATCAATGCATTCTCCCGGGCTCAGTTTTAAGCCCCACACTATTTTCCATTTTTATAGCGGGAATTGAAGAAAGAGTATCCCCTTGCCAAATCGGAATTTTCACGGATGACACAGTTCTGTGGTCCAGTGGTGCTGAGATGGAAAAATTGTAATTTTTTCTAAACAGGACTTTAGAGGCTATTCATGAATTATCGAACTCTCACAGGCTCAACTTGAACGCTTCAAAGTCGACCAGCTGTTTCTTATGCAAGAATAGTCACAGGGCTCAGAAACCAAGTGAAGTGGTTTTATGCGAAGCTGACATCATACCTTTGACAACAACATTTAAGATAAACTCTTTTAGATAATAAACTGACGTATGTTACTGGTATGATGCGGTGAAGGAAGGGTCATATTCGGATTCAGGAGGTTATACACTGCTGGCCACCGTAAATGCAACAACAAGAAAGACAAGAGATAACACAACAAAATTTATTTTGTAGATAACATGTTAACCAAGTATCAAATGATTAAATTTATAGACTTCTGTGAAGTGTGGTTCCTGCCAGAGTCAGTAGCCAGAGTAGCTGCCATTGTTGGAGATTACCGCTGCCACACGCCTCGGCACTAATTCAAAGAGACTTTGGATGCATTCTTGGGGTACAGCAGACCAAGCAGCTTCCACACGTTGACAAAGTTGATCTGGTGTGGCAGCTGGGGGTGTAATCTTGGTCAATCGTTGAGCAACCATAGACCACATGTTTTCTATCGGTGAAAGATCCGCAGAGCGAGCCAGCCAGGGAAGCAATTCAATCTGGTGATTGACGAAGAACCTTTGGACAATGCGTGCCACGTGTGGTTGCGCATTATCCTGTTGAAATATGGCTGTGGCCAAGCCCTGAAGGTAAGGAAGGACAACTGGCTCCAACCAACTCCTCGATGATGTAGCGCTGGCTGTTTAAAGTACCGACAATGCGCACTAGAGGAGTGCGAGAGTGATATCCAATACCGCCCCATACCATAATACCCAGTGCAGAACCAATGTGGCGGTGCATAACGCAGCTGTTCATCATCCTCTCTCCACGGTGTCTCCAGACTCGAATCCGACCATTGTGGTGTTGCAGACAGATGCGTAACTCGTCAGTAAAGACAACTTCATTCCATTCTGCCACCCACATCCTTTTTCATCGCACCATAGGCGGCGGAGACGTCTGTGGTTCTGCGTCAAGGGTAGACCAAGCAATGGACGTCTTGCGGACAGACCACTCTGCTGTAAACGGCGTTGAATGGTACGCGCAAACACTGAATGATGCGTTACAGACTCAATGTGATATGCTACGGTTCGTGATGTGACTGAGCGATCCGTCACTGCCATGCGCACAATTTGCCTGTCCTCACGTGAAGTGGTGCACTGAGGTGGATGCGATCGACCACGTCGGTCCGTCGTATCCTCCTGCATCCAACGGTCACATATCCGCATTACAGTTGTTTGGCTTCGTCCAACACGACTACCTATTTCCCTGAAAGATAATCTACAATCTCGGTAGGCCACTATCCTTCCTCTGTCGAACTCGGATACTTGATCAAAAGGTGATCGTTGTTTTCTACGAGACATAACTGATCGTTTTTTGAAAAAACCACAAGTAAAACACAATTGCCGAACATGAAATCGTCGAAATCCCCAAGCCTTAAATAGCACTTTGAGGTGGCGCTACAGGCGCGCGTGATGTGTGTCTGTGCTGAAATTCTAATCATTTGCACACATATTTCACCTCCGCTAATGCAGGTTGTAAATTTCATGTTATTTGCATGCTTCCTTCAGGGTGTTGCATTTACGGTGGCCAGCAGTGTAATATATAAGAATTTGCAGGAATGCTTTAGAGGGAGATTTTCATACAGATAAGTAATATTTACGGATTTTTTTCTTGCATTACACAATTATAATTATAATAATATATAGCGACGCTGAATGCGGTATCGTAGGGACTGGGTTCGAATGCCAGAGAAGACATAGATGTTTGTAAATGTATAGTGCCTTTGCGGCATGGGGGTACTCTAAATAGCCGTCGAGCCGCAAGTCCTCTCGTGTCGTTGGTGGAAGGGGTAGAGAGGTGGGAGGCCCCTGACCATCCCCAGGTGTTCTCCCTCAAAATTGGGATGGAAGAGAGCCAAATCGTACTATCACCTGTATGGTGCTCAAAGCTACGGCTAACGACAGGCGTCACTTAGCCCTTTGCCATGATGAATTTCGTGGGCCTCGTTCTGGCCTTTGCCGATCAGGTGGCATCAGTAATAACAACATAATAATATATATAATAGTAGACTTTTAAACTCCAAATAAATTACTCTTTCTTTAAAATTAAAAAAATTAGAATTCGGTAAAACGCCCTTTTAATTTTTATTCTATTCCTTCCTATACAATTACATTCTTATTCGTTTTGTTTATTCAGACATTTCGAATTGAATTTTTCTGAAAAAAAAAATGGATATATTAGAAATCCAGTTCGTGTTCTTAAAATTTTGTTTCCTTCTTTTATTTGAATTATAAGAAATACACACACATTTTTTTCTTGATCGCTTAGAACACAATCATTCAAATAACATTGAACAGTTACAACACTTATAAATTTTCAGATGTGTTCGCAATTTTTAAAGTCGCAATATATGGGTCTTTTATTTTTTTAAAAAAAAAGAACTAAAAGATGAACACTTTAAGGGTGCAATCTTTACTCTTAAAGAAGAAGTACTTCCATCTGGAATCCGATTTGTGTATTAAATATTCCGAAAGCATATAATTTCCTTAGTGCTATTCATTCCTTGTTCTTCATTTTGCTCTTATTTATACACTTATTTGACTTTAGAGCTCTTTTGAAATCAGAATTAGAATCAATCTTTTATTTCAAGAAGTGAACTCTTTGAAGGGTTTTCAAATACTACTTCGACTGACAGAAGCATCACGAGTTTGAACTTTATGCATTTCTTATCTTTAGATAATGATAATTTGATACATGCCTCTTTCACCTAGTTTGAGAAAGCGTTAGTTTTTTAAAGAAAGAAACTTTTTTTATAAGTTTTACTACGCCTAAAATGTTTTAATCAAGAAGTTTTCTCCTTAGTAGACAGTAATTTTATGGATTTGAAAAATGTCTGATATTCTGTAAGTAGAGCTTATATATCGAGCATACAATGTATGTTTTAAGGAACTTTTTATTCTGCTTGTTTTTGTCAGCTTTTTGAAAACTTTCGAACTCAAACGCTTTCATTTGATTCAAATTTTCATTTCAAGACTGGATTGTTATTCCTGAATTCAAGTATACGAATTTATGTTCTTTCGAATGCAATTAGATGTAATGTGGTAATATGAGCTATTTCCAATTGAAATTAGTCATAATTTTAAATAGTATAATTTTGTCCTTAGAGAGAGTTAAAAGCCTTAATTTCAAATACAATGAGCTTCATATATTCATTTAGGACTCATTTAAAAAAAAAAAAAAAAAACTTAGAATAAACTGAATGCATAAATTTTAGTATTATCTGTTCCGAAATTGATCGGAAAGAAAAGTGTTTTGCCTTTTAGAAGAAGAAATTGTAAAATTTTGTTATTATTCAAAATTTTTGCATAATAACATACCATTCGCAGGTCTCAGACATCCATTCTAATTTGTTATGCTTTTGTCTCTGATATTTTCCTATTTAGTTGAATATTATTATTTATTAAAACATTTGATTTAGTTTTATTACAATGAGTTGCAAAAATGCATATATACAGATGGGTGACAAAATAATACGAACACCCGTGAAAAAGGCATGGCCCATTTCAAAGACGCACAACGCGCATGTCAGTTAGCGTTGCAGTCCGCCGCCTAGCGGATTCGAAAGGTAAAGTATCAGTCGCTCGACAGCTGCGATAGGTGTTGCACGCGTCAATTGTAATTTCTGAAAAACGCAATAATGACGGACCTGTCAGAGTTCGAAAAAGGTATGATTGTGGAATGAGGTGCACTGGTTGCTCGGTGACGGAAACAGCCATTTATATATATATTTGGGGCGTGCAAGGAGTACTGTATCTGCCGTTATGACAGCATACAAGAAATGCGGGAATGTGACGTCTGGCAAGCACAACAGTGGACGGAAAAGAAAGCTTACCGACAGGGATAAAAGAGTCTTAACCCGCATAGTGGCCTGAAAGCGCAAGCAATCGCTAACCCAGATAACATCTGAGGTGAATAGTCATCTTCGTAACCCTATTTCAGCAAGAACCGTCCAAAGGGAACTTCATGCTTCGAACTTGTATGGAAGAGTTGGAATTCGTAAACCATTGGTAACAGCACGTCATGCTTTACAGCGACGCCAGTGGTGTAGAACACACAGACAGTGGACCCCACAACAGTGGCAACAAGTCATCTGGTTGGATGAATCGACGTTCACCCTATTCCAAACCACCGGACGCGCTTTTGTGTGGAGAACGCCCGAAGAAGCATTTGCTCCAGAATGCATCGTGCCGACTGTTAAGCATGGAGGTGGGTCCCTTATGGTATGGGGGGCGATATCTTGGCGTGGTCTTGGGGCCACTTGTTACTCTGCATGGCAAGGTTAAAGCTGCCCACTATGTCAATATCCTGGGGATCAGGTGCATCCATTTGTCCAGACTTCATTTCCCGGAGAAAGCCCACTTTATCAAGACGACAACGCTCCTATCCACACTGCTAAAATCGTACAAGAATGGTTTGCAGAGCATGAGGTGGAAGTAGGTCATCTTTATTGGCCCCCTCAGTCACCTGATTTAAATATTATTGAACATTTGTGGGGATATTTGGAGTCAAAACTACGTGCTCGATTCCCTCCACCATCTACGATTTCGGCATTAGAGACCGCTCTCCACGAAGAATGACTTCATATTCCATTACAAGTTGTTCATGACCTCTATGCGTCCATCCCACGTCGCATACAGTCTGTAATTCAGTCAAAGGGGGGTCCAACTTCCTATTAATAAAGCTTTTCTCCTCTTTCACAGGTGTTCGTATTATTTTGTCACCCATCTGTATATATATATATATAGCTCTGAATCTGTGTTTTGCTGCTGAATGTATGATAAAAATTATTTATAAGACTGCCATTATATAATTTAATCAACTACAGTTTCCTGCTTCACATGCATATTTGGGTCAAACTTTTCCATAAATGGTGAAATCTTTCATTTTCTCTTTCTCATTTTATTTTAGGATGCATTTTAATGTACAGATTAATTTTTTAATCACTGTATTTTTGAGTTTTAAAGAAATTATATGGTGAACTTTATGATATATATATGCATAACGCTTTTTTTTCTCTCTTTTACACAAAAAATCTTTTAATGTCGCCTATTTTAATGTTAAAATCAGACAAGAAACAATATTTTTTAAACAATTCCATCTAGCTTTATGAAATACCCCTAAAATTACGCAAATTAATTCATTATCTTAATAACAAAATGATAAATCATCATTGATAATCGTTTACTATCAGAATATAATTTTTTAAAACTCATCTGTGGTCAGATAAAAACGATTTATTCTGAAACGACGATTATTTATATGGTCATCTTAAGTTCGTGAAAATGAACTTGACTAAAATTTATTTTAAGTTATATTAAATTGTTTAAATATAATTCTTCTCTGTGAATGATATATCTTCAATTTTAAAATTTTGATTAAAAAAAAACATTGATGTTCTCCTTTCTCAATTTTAACTTCGAAAAGTAAATAAGTAGTATTTCCCGTATTTTTCAAACATTATAGATGTTTCTAGAAATAATTATAACACATATTTAAAATTTATGATACAAAGAATAATTTAAGTATAGTTTTAGAAACAAAGAAGAGGTTAATTTAAGGTATTCGGCTACGTTCAGAACCGTGATTTTGCAAAAGCGTATAAATGGATAATATTTATGATATTTAGTGTCACTTAGATTAGAAAATGTATATAAAGTTGTTTTAAGAATAGTTTTACAATAAAAATATTTTAAGTACAATATTTTGACAAAAATAAAAAAGAACATAGAATGACCAATTTTCAAAATATTCTCTTTTTGCGAAAAATGCTTCTATTATAATAATATTTTGCCTGTATATAGCTCAGACCTCTGTACAGAGGCTCAACTAGAATTTTTGAAATATATAACTTAGAAGTGGGTTTATCGATGCTTTACGACAACAGAAGGGAGAAATTTTAAGAAAAAAACGCCGATACTATTTCAAATGGTTGTAACTGAAAATAATGTGAATTTTTTTTTTAAAAAAAACAAACTCTCTGGAGAAGTCTTTACTTTATATAAGCAAAATATTATTATTTTAGAAGCCTTTTTTTATAAAAAGGAGAACATTTTGAAAAAAGGTTATTCTAAGTTAATTTTTTGCCGAAATATTGTATTTAAATAACTTTTTTTGTCAAAATTTTCTTAAAACAATTTTATACATGCGTTCTAATCTAAGTGACACTGAATATCATGAAAATTATACAATTATTGCTCTTTTTTAAAATCACGGTTCCGAACGTAGTCGGATACCTTAAGCAAAATATAACTCTGAAGTGACATATTATAAATAAAACTGAATCTTCAGAGCATTATGAAACGACGGAGGTTTCATGGAAAAGTGTGCTTTTTCTCAATGAACTATTCTGAAGGAAATGGACCCTTTTTCGGAAAGAAGTAATTCCGAGAGTATGTACCAGATTTCAAGATGACTTCTTTCCAGAAAACTCTACTAATGATGTTGCCCCAACGGAAACATTTTTCACGAAGACGCATTTTTCCATCCAAGCAATCTTTTGATTGCTTTTCTTAATGTAACGGGAATGATATAAATTCTATTGAGAACATATGTGGGATAAATTTTTTTGAATTATGAGTTCCTTTTTACACACAAGCTTTTATTTAACTTGCAATGTAAAATGTTCGGGTGGAATCTTGCAACTCAATTTTGAAGCTGATGTCTTCAACCGACTGAGCTGAAATTTTGTATACACGTTAAGGTTGGATGACAATGTATGTTTTGAACATTTATATCCTGATATCTCAATTAGTTAAAAAGATATTAATTAAAGTAAAATGTTCGGGTGGAATCTTGCAACTCAGTTTTGAAGTTGATGTCTTCAACCGATTGAGCTGAAATTTTGTAAACACGTTTAGTTTGGATGACAATGCATGTTTTGTACATTTATATTCCGATATCACAATTAGTTAAAAATATATTAATTAAAATAATTTGTTCCGGTGGAATCTTGCAGCTCAATTTTGAAGCTGATGTCTTCAAACGAGTGAGCTGAAATTTTGTATACACGTTTATTTTGGATGACAATGCATGTTTTGTACATATATACTCCAAGATCGCAATTAGTTAAAAAGATATTAATTAAAAAACTCTTACCCACATGTTAGAAGCTTACTTTACCTCTTTCCACTAGCCCTCGTGCCCTAGAAGTTAGAGAAGCTGACTTCAAAGGAATTACCCAGGGTTCGATTCCCGCGATCTCGCAATTTTTAAATTTACTTTAAATCACTTTAATTTTCACTCGAAAATTATTTCTCTTGAACAAATTTAAATTTCCGCGTCCTTTCCTATTTGTTTACAAGCTTTTTTTTTCACTTTCAATGTAAAATGTTCGTGTGGATTGATTGATTGATTGAATATTAACGTCGCACTGTTCAGCTACACGAGGGCTTTTGGCGACGGACCACGTAATTTTGAACCATGGTCAAGTGACGTGGACGACACCTGAGCTGGCACCCCCTCTCCTAACTACCACACCACACCAACGGGAGGACGTTTCAGCTCTCGACAGATTTAACGTGCATCGCTGCCCTACACGGCGGGTCTTTAGTGGTACAGGGTTCGAACCCGTGACAAAGCAAGCCACGGTCCGATACCTATACCACTCGGCTACCGCGGCCACATGTTCGTGTGGAATCTTGCTACTCAATTTTGAAGCTGATGTCTTCAACCGATTGAGCTGAAATTTTGTATACACGTTTAGTTTGGATGACAATGCATGTTTTGACGATTTATATTCCGATATTGACCTAGTTACTGTAACAATCTTATGTTAAGGCGAGCATGTTTACAATAACACAGGTGTCGACAAAAGCAAAGCTCAGATGATAGAGCACTTGCTTAGCTTGCGAGAGGTTCGAGGATCGATACCCCACGCCTCCTATTGTTACTTTTTCGTATAAAATATGTTTGAAATTCGTTTAATTTGGTACAACGAGATATATTTTACAATACTTCCACTCTGCATACGTACAAAGAATGTTATATTTTTACTGTTCTACAGGGAACACTAAGAGAAAGACAGATCTTATAAAACTATTTACTTTGAAACATTCCAAGATATTTATTTACTCGATTCTTGTTTCTCCCTTAACACTTATAATTGACCTAGTTACTGTAACGATCTTGTTCAGGTGTTAAGATGAGCATGTTTACAATATAACACAGGTGTCGACCAGGAGCGTAGTTCAGATGGTAGAGCGCTCGCTTAGCAGGGATAGATAGATACCTTGCGCCTCCAATTATAACTTTTTCGTTTCGTGTAAAATATTTGATTTGTACTACGAGATATTTTATAATACTTCTACTTTGTACACGTACAAAGTATGTTATATTTTACAAGCTTTTATTTAACTTGCTATGTAAATTCGGTGTCTTCAACTGATTGAGCTGAAATTGTGTATACACGTTTAGTTTGATTGGCAATGCATGTTTTGACCATTTATATATTCCGATATCCCATTTAGTTAAAAAGGTTAGCTGCATGGCCCGGCATTGCACTGGCTTTCTCTACTTTTATAAATTTTCCCTTTTCTTCACAAAATCAGCACTTCTCTCTCTCTCTAATAATCTTTTTCAAAATGAATTCCAACACCCCTCCTCCAATTCGGCCGATATTGCTCGAGCTTCTACCTAGTGTACAACTTAAAATTTCCTGTTTCGAAATTTTTTTCCTCTTTTTTTTCTTTGTCAGACAGGTTTACTCCCCCCGGCGTTGTACGAACATTTTTAAATGCATAACATATTGTCATGGAAATTCCCCTTCCCCTGTCGCTATCAGAGCTCTCGAGAAAGTGAGCACTCAACAATTCTTAAACAGCTTGACAGGTGCAGCACTCTAGTGGCACGCCGAATTATTGCACAAAAAAAATTCGTAAAAAAAGTTTTCGACATTTTATTTTTAAATCACTAACTGTTAAAAGCAAAAAAAGTATGAGTTTTTTAAAAATCAATTCATATAAACGCATCGATAGAGATTCATTTTAGAAAAAGTAATATGAAAAGTATCGTTGTTTTGACAAAAAAAGAAAAGAAAAACATACTATATCGTGACGAAATAAGTCTTCTTTCCAATTACAAAATTACTGGCGAAGTTATTAAATGCACGAATAAAATTTTGAGTATTTTTTTTAAAAAATCATAAAAACTATATAAGCGATGGTGTTGTTTATAACCAGGGGACAAAAGTTAATAATCCAGCGTTCTAAGCGTTCATTCCACGAAACCTTCGGAAAAAAAGAAATAAAAGATCTATAAAATAAAAGGAAGAGATATTCAATTTCGCATAGCGTTATTTGTTAAAATTTAAATTTTGGGGGGCTTCATTTTTAATTTAACGCCTTCGAACTTCATATATCGATTGTAAACAACGGTAATTTTTAAATAAAAAAATGTGACAAAAATAATGCTTTAATATTTCTCGCAAAAAGGGAATAAAAAACGAAAAACACAATTTTTTAAAACTATAATTTTTAAGCAATATTTTCAAACTTTGTGCATATTACGGATAGTCATGAGTGTCATGAGATTATTGGGCCGCGGTAGCCGAGTGGTATAGGTATCGGATCGTGGCTTGCTTGGTCACGAGTTCGATCACAATACCACTAAAGACCCGCCGTGTAGGGCAGCAATGCACGTTAAATCTGTCGAGAGCTGAAACGTCCTCCAGTTGGTGTGGTAGTTAGGAGAGAGTGTGCCAGCTCAGGTGTCGTCCACGTCACTTGACCATGGTTCAAAATTACGTGGTCCGTCGCCAAAAGCCCTCGTGTAGCTGAACAGTGCGACGTTAATATTCAATCAAGTCATGAGATTATTTTTATAAATAAAGAAATTATTAAGTATTTAAATAAAATTTTGTGTATTTTTTAAAAATCGTAAAAAAAATTGTCATTTTATTTTTTAAATGACTGATTCTGAACGAGAAAAGCATGAATTTTCTTAGTGTAGAATATCATTTCATTAAATTGAAAGGTAATTCAATCGGAGTGATTTAGAAATCATTTTCATAAAAACGTATAGATTTTGACTCATTTTAGAAAATTTCGTAAAAAAAAAAATATATCGTTTTTTTTGTAAAATAATTTATAACGTATCTCGTGGCGAAATAAATGATCTTTCCGATTCTGTAATTGTTTTTGTTTGAGTCTCATAAAAAATTAGATCGTGTCTTACAAACGTCTGGAATAAAAAAAAAAGTTCGGGAATTTGGAACTTCGGCACCTGGGGGGAAAAAAATGGCAATAATTATGCGTTTTAAGGTTTTTAATTAATATCTTTTTAACTAATTGCACTAATGAAATATAAGTGTTCAATACGGACTTCTCGGATTAGTTCCGATCTTTTGGTACCTTTGGCGAGTGTCTGCATCGTGCGGTTCGTGAGAAGATACACCTAGTCGTATAGTTGCATACGTTTGTTTACCTTCAAGTTTTAATAGTGCAGATATTAATTAAAGTAATTTTTTCGGGCTGAATCTTGCAGCTGAATTTTGAAGCTGTTGTCTTCGACCGATTGAGCTGAAATTTTGTATACATGTTTAGTTTAGATGACAATGCATGTTTTGATGATTTATATTCTGATATCGCAATTAGTTAAAAATATATTAATTGAAAACCTTTTACTCCTGTTAGCTTTTTATTCTGCCTGGCAGCTTATTGGATAGAGCTTAAAGAAGTTCCGATTCTCTCTCTCTCTCTTCGACCTTTCTTAAAAAAAACCATCTTATTCTTTCTCTGAAACGGAGACAAAAAATAATAGCCTAATCGGAAAGATCACTTATTTCGCTACGATACGGTATAATTTGTTAAAAAAATAATGATATTTCTATTTTTTACAATTTTTTTCTAAAATGAGTTAAAATCGATGCGTTTTCATGAAAATGATTTCTAAATCGTTCCGTATGATTTTTTGCGTGTTAATGAATCGATGTTCTGCACTAAGAAAGTTCAGGCTTTTTTTCTTTTAGAATCAGTCATTTAAAATTAAAAGGCCCCAAACTTTTTCTTTTGCGATTTTTCAAAAAATACTCAAATTTTGAATAAAACATTTAAAAACTTCGTCATTTTTAAATATAGTCGCACGAAAATATTTTCTCGTTTGTAGAATAGTATTATCCAAATTTTGCACAAAAATTGAAAAAATTGGTTTAAAATTACGGATTTACAAAAAAAAAAAAATGTGTTTTTCGTTTTTAATATAATGTTATAGTAAAAAAAAAGAAAAAAAAGAGAGAATAAATTGTAATACTTTAATTAATTTTTCTTCGTCCAATGTTGTTTTGATCTAACAGTGTTTATCCCCCTTCCCATTGTCCTCTTGTTGCGGCCCGAGTGACATATCTATCATATGTATGTAGTCTGGCGGAAAAAAATTTTGAGTACCTCTTAGCTGGACTGTTCAAAATTAACCGGCAAACGACCTTTTAACGATGATGCGTTGAATGAGATTAACAGACTGAGAAACCTCTGTCTAGCGATAGCTAAAAGTAAAATATAAATTAAAGTAAAAAAAAAAAAAAAAAAACTTTTTAAAAACAAGTTTTTATTTAAATGCTCTAAAAGGAATAATATAAACTTTTCTTTTAAAACTTTTTTTGCTATCAACTTATAAAGTCGTTATACAATTTATGATATAAAAGATAGTCGCGAGATTTACCTGTGTACATAAACAAGCAAATTAAATAACTTGATCTGATTGATTTTAATTTTTAAAATTTTCAGACGAAGTAAATATGAGTACTTAAATCTCGCGACAAGCTTTTATATCATAAATTGTGTAACGACTTTATAAGTTGATAGCAAAAAAAAAGTTTTAAAATAAAAGTTTATTTTATTCCTTTTAGAGCATTTAAATAAAAAAGCTTGTTTTTTAAAAAAAGTTTTTTTTTTTACTTTTAATTTATTATCTCTTAATCCCGTCAAAAAATGTCCAAGTTAATGAAAAAGAAAAATATTGTATAATGAAGTGAAATATTGTATAGTATCTTAGAAAAAATTATTCTGGGAAATAGAACATGAATTGAAAACAGAATACATTACTGAAATTAAAATTAACTTGTGAATGTTTAATGAAAAACAATTCTTTGTCGATATATAGACAACGAGCAAGAGAGAATCGCGTCCTTAAAAAATTTATCTTCATAACACTATGCCTATTCCCAATACAAAGCTTTTTCCTTTACAAATGGCACAATTTTTTTATTATTATTTTATTTTTTTTTGCGTTTCTTGGAGCATACTCATTTTAAACTTAGCTGTGAAGTAGCCATGTTCTTATCTCAATTCTCAAAAAACTCCTGAGTTAGCAAAAATCCAGGGAAATTAAGCAAAAACATAGTGAAACAGCTCATTACAAAGTAAAATAGCCAAGGTAACATCTTAGACTTATGAGGCTAAGCGTGCCTTTTATTTGATTATATCACTGTGAATTTATGTATACATGCGTGTGTAAAATTTTCGTAAAGTGTATTGAAACCATTTTATAACTCTTTTACGACATAATAGATAATTTATTAACATCGGCGGAGAAGAAAGGAATTTAATACAAATAACTAAAAAATTGTGTTCACCATATTATATTTACAAATTCTTTGTGTATTTTCGCAAATGTTTTTGTTTATTTCGATTTCTGTGGGGCAATGCATAATGAAAATAATCATGATAGGTGCGATCTCAAACATAATGTCAAAAACTCAGTTGTATTGTTTTATTAACAGTATTGTTTTCGTAAAAAAAATATTATTTTTACTTTTCTGTCTATTTTATAAAGGGAATGAATATAAATTAATGAGAAGTAAACAAAAGCTGTCTAAGATGATAACCACTAATGCGCAAATTTTTGTAAAATAAACAGTTAATGAGATTTAATTTTTCCATCTTTCAAATTTGCAAAATTCTTTTACACACTACGTTATTTCCCCATACATGCTTTTAATTTCACTAAAAAGTCGGATGAAACTGCCATTAACAAAAACTAAATGCATTTAAAAGAGTAGATTTAAAATAATTAAAAACAAAGGTAATTTGTTTTCATTGAAGAAGGACACTGAAATGGTATAAATAACTTTTTCATAATATTTTTTTTTTTTGGAATGAGTTCTAGGAATCTATATTTTTCAGAGTTGTTTTGTCGAAAAAGTTGAATTTCTTACTGATTGCTTGCAGCTAATGAAGGAGAATGCCAGTAAAATATTTCGCAATCTGTTAATTATTTATTTTTTGCAACAACAGTTGAAAATAAATTATCTTCTCTTACCGACTTGAAAGATATACAGAATCGTGTTTTATTTTATTAATTTAAAATGCCTTGTGTTGTGCGATTCATTTCAATAAAAACAAACTTGATTAAAAAAAAAAAATTACATATTACGAAATGTTAATGAGATTAAAAAACACGAAAAAAGAGTTAATAGAAAGAACGTAAGAGATTTTTTTTTTACTTATTTCCATCAGTAAAAAGATTAACTGAGTCACAAAATTTCAATGGAAATGCGTAACTTCGACAGGGATTGTATTAACCGCATATCTTTATCTCCCCCTTGAGAGATTAAATTTTACTATGCACCAATGATTTTTATAAGACTTAAAATTCGAACTAAGTATTTCTTCCACTTTCCTTTAGCCCTTCACGTTCCATTTCGACTAAAAATTTGTTCGACTTCCCTACGAATTAAAAAAAAAGAATGAAATCCAAAGAATCGAACGGTTTTCCGAAAACCAGCTGTTTTGAAGAAAGGAGGAAAGAAAAGCTAAAAGCGCTAATCTGTACTCGATCTCGCCCACCTTGACGAATATTGGCGAGATGATCAAGAAATTTGGCAACCCTGTTTCTTTCCCTGCGGTGGTAGTAAACCGATGACGATTGTCTCCTGCATTTGAATCTGCTCGGACGGTAGTCCGCCTGAAGTGCAGGTGTTATCGCAGGTTGTGAAAATTCGTTGTATTGCGATATAGAAGGACAGCCCACTTTTTGCGGGCTCTTTTTTAACTTCATTGCTTGAAACATTCATTCAATTTTCAAATTGAGGAACTCGAAATAAATTTATATGTAAGGTCATGAATTTTTTTAAATAATGAAAACGAATGAAACTGCCCAGTTTTGAGAGGAGCTTTTGAAAAAAAAACCACGTGAAATACTATAGTGAAAATTTTCAATTTAATGTCAATTCTACGTGAAGAAATTGTTGTGTTTTGAAATATATATACAGTACTTCATTTTAGAAATCTATTTCTGCATCTTGGATATTCCTATAATGTTTTATTAGGGTAAGTTTATTTTTTATCTTTTATATATATATATAAATATTTAATATGCTGTGTATGTGTGTGGCTATTTGTTTGTTTTATTCTGGAAGCAATTCGTAAATTATTGCTTAATGTTTAGATTTTTTTCTCGGAGATATCATAAAGGAAAATTTTACGTAAACATTTCATATAAAGTATAATATTACCTTGCTCTTTTGGTGTAAGAGAAAATTTCAATTAGTACATTGCTGTGTGCTGTGTATTTTGAGAAACGAAGATCTAGTTTTGTTGGAAAATACGTTTTTTCCCTTTTGATAAATTGTAATAAAACTTGGTTTTATAACAATAATCCGAATTAGAGTTGTTTCTTCCTGATACGATCTATTGTGTATAAACGAACATGACAGGTGTGAAATGATGCATGTTTTTCTACTTTTTCTTCCTATAGTTGAGTACTAAAGGAAAACATTTTAGGGACCTATAATTTCACAAATGCTATGAGAAATAGTGATTACTTTTGCTCATTGTTACAAAAAGATGAAACGAGCATTTCTTATAATTGGGGTACATGATTCTTGATGAAAGGCATTTTCAAGTTGCTGTCAGTTTTTTAAAACAGTTTTTATTTATTTTAAATTCAAGTTTCTTTAATCTGTATTTTTGATACAAATCAAGTGCAACATATAAACTATTCACCTTATAGAAATTATTTATAGTTATTGATATTTTTAGCCTTTTTGATATTTCTGCTAATTTGCCACAGTACTAATTATTATTGATGATTAATAATTTTAATTTGCATTTTTTGTAAATATAAATAAGGATAAAAACTGTGAGATAAAATATTCTGTAATAAGTAGTTCAATATAAAAATATTTTCAGGCTTAATTACATAAATTCATGCACTTATGAGTTTACAATTAGTCCTTAGTATGCATTTATGTACTCAAGCTGTAGGCATTTTACTGTTAATTTTGTATACATATCTAGAGGAAAATTAAAAAAAAAATTAACTTAGATTAAACCTAGATTAAAATTTAACCTTTCTAAATTCAGGTTGTGGGAGATCTGTGGTTTGAGTTTAGATTCGGATTATTGGGAAATTATGAATCAAAAGTAGAAGATTGTAGAATAAAGATAAAATAGAATGATAAAATTTGACAAAAAAAAAATTAATAAAATAAAAATAAATAAAAAAAAATTGAAGAAAAATAATATTTATAGACAAGAAGTTCATCAAATACATCTTCTTTTCCTCTAACCAGAGTATTAGCATTGTCTTATACTGAAATATTGTATTACTCTGGCTGTAATTTAGTGAGGTTATTGTACTTTCTGATGAAGTTTGATGAAGCAACAATAAAAAAATTGAAACAAATACCTGGGCAGTATGTTTAAAAGATGTTCTTAGGTTTTATTATGTATCAAATTTTTCAACTCTAATTAACCTTAGATAGTGAAAGAACTTGTCTGGTGTGGATAGTTTGAGTACCCTTGAATCATATTGGAGCTATAGTACAAGCATGAAAAATATCTTATAAAAAAAAAAAAAATGTTGGCATATCAATATGCACTTCAGTTTTGTCAAATTTTAAATTATGTAGAAATAAAATATTTTATTCACATTTCACAAATATATTAATGGAATTATAAAATGATTTTCAGTTTTAATTTTAAATTAATTCAAAAGACAATGTTTGATAGCTGAAAAAGCCACTTTCAAGGCCATACATTTTTCTCACTGGGCCTAAGATTTTAGAAAAGAGAATATATTATATCCCATTTCAAAGCGTGAAAGTCTAAATTTTGTTGTGTAGCATGTGCTTGTTTCAATGGTTTTGCTGAAAATCCATAGTTTGGGATGATATACGAGAAAAAATTTCAATTTTGGTAGTTGAGTGAATTTTATTGCTTGTTTCTCTCTCTCAAGATTACTTAATATCAAGTTACAACTTGCATCTAACTATTTTGCTGATAAACTTTTGCTCATTTTTACATGCATCATTTATGTTTTAAAACTACTAGTTCCTTTTCTGTAAGATTTCTGTTCTCCCCCTTAATTATTTGTTAAGAATGTGTTTTCTTAGTGAATTTTTGAATTGTGCAAGTTTAAAATGCAAATAATCTTTATAATTCGTATTGTGAGCTTTGTGACTTGAATATTGACCTTTCTCAAGTATTTGTATTTTAATTAAAATATAATTTTAATTATATACAAAAAAGGTTTAAGTTGTGTAGAATTATACTCTTAGTGCAATGTGAAACCCCCCATTTTATTGATTGTTTATTACCAGAAGTTTTATAAGATAATCTTTATTAAAATCTTTAATAGTTTTAATTTTTACAAAGATAATTTTTGTATAAAAGTATTCATGTAAAAAAGAAATTTTCTTTTCATTCTTTTTTAAAATCATGCTTGAGTAACTGAATTAGTCTGAAAATTAGATTAACTTAAAATCAAAATATGCAATATTGAACATGGTTGTTGTGCTCTTTTAAACTAAGTTTTTCTTCATTATGAGAATGTTTTATCTCTTTTCTCTTGAACAGTTCAAAATAACTTATTCTATGTCTTACAAATAATTTTTTGTTAAAGTTTCATCAGTTATTTTTTGCATGCTGTCTGAAGGGCTGTGTTGTTATTAATATGAATCCCCAGTTGAGAAAGACATTTTTATGATAATTGTAAGGAAAACTGAAATGAAAAGAGATATCAATACTTATAAATGAAGTGAAATGATCTAATACCCTATTTTACTTGATAAAAATATTGTTTTAAATTGATGAAAATTTTTTTAAACAGTGTTAAAAATGGAAATATATAATTCTATAGTATAAAGGGAAATATTTTCTTCATTCCACTTTAGTGGTTTTATTTAGTGGATACAAATATAATTTATAAGCTATTTATTCAAGTAATTGCTTAGGTATAGAGGCTTGAATTTCTTTTTTTAAGTATGGGGGTTTCTATTCATTTAATTTTATACGAGTTATTTCTGATTATCCTTTAGTGGGTCGATAAATAAGTATCAAGCATGCTTGAGAACTAAACATCGAGGGTTTTGCCTCAAATGGGGCACATCAGTGACCACACACGCAAGGTCGCGAAAACTGAAATGGGCACAGTAGGTTTTTGTCTGCCATGGACTGTTGCACCACTGAGTTTAGTTTATTTCTAATTATGAAATTTATTTTTTCACATGTTTAAACTTTAAAGCTTTAAATAACAAGTAAAAATTTTGCATAGAGCAAAATTCATTGAAAAAATCTTAGTTTTACTAATTACTAAAATCTATAATAAATTTTCATATTCTTTTTCAAAGTATGTGATGGATAAATATTCATATTTAAACGACCTAGTTAAACCATTCACTGTGTCTCTTCTATATTCACTATATTATACTTTCTTTACATAAAACTCTCTAAATGGGTCCTACCTCTGAGCAGACATTAACTATTTTCTACCTTTATCTAATCAAAATCTAAACCAATTTTTCTCAATTTACATGAAAGATCTTGAAGTTTTTCGAGATCTTTAACAAGATTGAAAGTTCCTGAACATTCCACTCTTGATAATTTCTTTAACTATTTTTTATTTATAACCCACTGATTTAAAAACAACAACTTAGTTTTAGAATAATTCACATTTTTGTGTTTTATATAATATCATAATGGTTTCATATATACATAAAATTTAACGGTTGATTTCATATATGTTTAATTTTCTTTTCCTAAAAAGAGAATCTCATAGAGAAATACTTTTACAGAAGAATTATATATAACCTCTATTGATCAACACAGAATGTTATATTAAATTTTTTATTCTCCTATTTGTGTTAATTTAGTTTTCTCATTACCTTTATTTATAAAGTCTTGATATTTTACTACAATACTTTTAAGAATTTTAGGAAAATTGATTTTTCAATGCTTTGGTAGATATCACATAACCAATTATATAGTGTACTGGCCGTTACCCACCAGCTTCACTGGGTATTTCACGATGTTGTATATATGTATACTGTTTACATATATATTAATTATTGATATCTAGCATTAAGAATTCGATTGTATGGAAAAATATATTTATAACTGTTACACTCTCGCCCCTTGATATAAAAAGAACATAAATTATAATATCTAATTTCTATTTATATCTAAAATAGAAGGAGAAATATTTTTTTCGCTCTCTTAACCTAATAATCAAGTGGATTTCCAACGAAGCAACTTTCAGTGAATCTATAGTCCATAAAATAAACATGCGTGCTAAATTTCAAGTCTAAATCTAACAGCAAAAACGGAATTTTTATCATCGATACATCGTTGAGAGCACTCTTAGCGGATTCCAATTCAACAAAAGAAGCATGCAAACCAAATTTTATTATTGTAGTCTTAGCAGTTAGAGAACGGGAATTTTGTCTATCAATACGCCCCAATAACTCTCCCCGCTTCCCCCTGGAGTTGATTTCCGTAAAATCCATTCTTAGTGGAACTCTATTCAACTAAAGAAAAGTGCTCAACAAATTTCAAGTAAATGAGTTAAATTCAAAAACAGGAATTTTTCTATAACATGCCTTAATCCCTCGCAACCTCACTCCTTTGGGGGTCCGTTTTCGCAAAAATCTCTGTAAAAGGAACTTTATTCCATGAACGGAACATACCTTCTAATTTCCAAGCAGGTGTTTCTATTAGTTGAAAAGCGGAAATATTTATCTATTAATATTTAAGCGCAGATATTTATCGCCCCTTAATCCCCCCTCAGTGACCCTTGGGGATCAATTTTTCCCAAAACTATTTTGTAGCGGATCTCTACACCATGAAAGGAATTCGCTTACCAAATTTTAAGACTGTATGTCTAATAGTTTAAAAAGGGAAATAATTATCTATAACACCCTTAAGCCCCCGCAACGCCACTTAGGAAACGATTTTTACAAAGCCCATTTTATGACAGATCTCTACTCAGTGAATGGAATCTGCATACTCAATTTTAAGATTTAAAAAGTCTAATAGTTTAAAAAAAGGAGTTAATTGCCTATAACGCCACTTAATTCTTCACAACGCCACTTGGGGTCGATTTTCACAAAACCCATTCTGCAGCGGATCTGTACTCTATGAAAGGAATCCGCTTACCAAATTTCAAGACTACGTCTAATAGTTTAAAAATGGAAATAATTATCTATAACGCCCCTTAAGCCCTCGCAACGCCACTTAGGAAACGATTTTCACAAAACTCATCTTATAGCGGATCTCTACTCAATGAATGGAATCAGCTTACTAAATTTCGAGATTTTACGTCTAATAGTTTAAAAAAGGAGTTAATTGCCTATAACGCCACTTAATTCTCTACAACGCCACTTGGGAGTCGATTTTCACAAAACCCATTCTGTAGGGGATCTGTACTCTATGAAAGGAATCCGCTTACCAAATTTCAAGACTGTACGTGTAATAGGTTAAAAATGGAAATAATTATGTATAACGCCCCTTAAGCGTCTCAATGTCCCTTATAAGTCGATTTTCGTAAAAACCATAATGTAGGGAATCTCTACTTTATGAAAGAAATCTGTGTACCAAGTTTCACGACTGTACATCTAATAGTTTAGTAATGGAAATAATTATGTATAAGCCCCTTAAACCCCCGTAACGCCCCTTGGGGTTCGAACTTTGCAAAATCCGTTCTTAGCTGACGTCTACTCCATGAAGGGAACCTACCTATCAAATTTCAAGTCTGTAGGGGGCCGCGGTAGCCGAGTGGTATGGGTATCGGACCGTGGCTTGCTTTGTCACGGGTTCGAGCCCAGTACCATTAAAGACCCGCCGTGTAGGGCAGCGATGCACGTTAAATCTGTCGAGAGCTGAAACGTCCTCCCGTTGGTGTGGTGTGGTAGTTAGGAGAGGGGGGTGCCAGCTCAGGTGTCGTCCACGTCACTTGACCATGGTTCAAAATTACGTGGTCCGTCGCCAAAAGCCCTCGTGTTGCTGAACAGTGCGACGTTAATATTAAATCAATCAATCAATCAATCAAGTCTGTTGGTTTAATAGTTCCGGAGATATCATGATTAGTCAGTGAGTTAGTGAGTCGCTTTTCTCTCTATATATAAAGGGTGTTTTTTTAGAAGTATAGAACTTTAAATTGCAATAAAACAACGATGTATTATTCGATTGACATGAATTTTTTTTATTCGAAAGATAATCTTGTGGCATTACATTTTAAATATGATTTCTGGCATAGGACTCGGATGTAGTCCAATCTGGACGTCCAATTTTCGATGACTTTTTCCAACATTTGTGGCCGTATATCGGCAATAACACGGCGAATGTTGTCTTCCAAATGGTCAAGCATTTCTGGCTTATCCGCATAGACCAATGACTTTACATAGCACCACAGAAAATAGTCTAGTGGTGTTAAATCACAAGATCTTGGAGGCCAATTCACAGGTCCAAAACGTGAAATTAGGCGGTCACCAAACGTGTCTTTGAATAAATCGATTGTGGCACGAGCTGTGTGACATGTTGCGCCGTCTTGTTCGAACCACAGCTCCTGGACATCATGATTGTTCAATTCAGGAATGAAAAAGTTAGTAATCATGGCTCTATACCGATCACCATTGACTGTGTGACAAATCTATACGGAACTTTATTAGTAACCTTCTGAGACGTCTTTTTTAGGGAAATTTAATTCCCTACCTATTTCCAATCGACTCCAAAAAGAGGACAGGGATTCCTTATTATGCAGATTAGATAAAGTATTTAAGTCAATCGGAATAGTAAAGTGGGGGGCAGTAGGAGAGCGAGATTGAAGCAGGAAGTTATAATAGTGAAGTTAGATTTATTATTGAAGATTTCTAGGTGGATAAATTAGGCACATGAAAATCTGAGATTCAGTGTGGTAAATATTGATTTATAATTAAAGTCTCATTAAAGTTTTATATTAGGAGTGAGATTAAAGTTAAATGTTCAATAGGAACGTTATTGAATAAAATTCTGGGATCTCTTATTACGGTAATGTCTGCGTGATCGATGTTCTAATTGTTAATTAATTGGATCATTAAATATTTAAGTTAATATAAAGGAAAGTCCCTTTTAAACCTCTTAAAGCTATTTTGATTTATTTGTTATTAAAAGTCTTTGATTCTATTTGGGAAAGATAACCAAATAAAGAAAGTTATTTATAAAAATGGCTACTGGTTCTTCTTTAACTCAAAATTATTCTCGTTTTCAAAGTGAGATCCAAGGGAATCTTCACAACTGTAACGTTGTGGCCTTCATCGTTTTTGAAGAAGTACGGACCAATGATTCGACCAGCCCATAAAGCGCACCAAACAGTCAGTTTTTCTGGATGTAACTGTGTTTCGACATACACTTGTGGATTAGCTTCACTCCAAATGCGGCAGTTCTGTTGACGTAGCCATTCAACCAGAAGTGCGCTTCATCGTTAAACAAAATTCGCTTATGAAAATCGGGAACAACGGCAATCTCGTTTTGGGCCCATTCGACGAATCTACGCCTTGCTTGATGATCGTTTTGATGAATTGCCAAACCAAACTGAGAATAAATCACTTGACAGCTGTTAAATCGGTCGCCATCTTGGAAAGTAATGCCAACTTAAACTTCTATACCTGGAAAAAAAAACACTTTTTATATAATATATATATATAATATATATATTATATATATATATTATATATATTATATATATTATATATATATATAATATATATTATATATATTATATATATATATATATATATAATATATATTATATATAATATATTATATATAATATATTATATATAATATATATATATTATATATTATATATATATAATATATATTATATATAATATATTATATATATTATATATATATAATATATATATATATATAATATATTATATATATTATATATATATAATATATATTATATATAATATATTATATATAATATATATATATCATATATAATATATATAATATAATATATATAATATAATATATATATATATATATATAATATATAATATATATTATATATTATATATATTATATATAATATATATACACTGGTGTGCAAAAATTAAGGACGAAGTCAAAAAATTAGCATATCAGCTGAACGAAGAGGCAGAGGGGACAGAAAGTCCAATCAGGAGATTAAGTAAGGTGATGTACGGTAGCACATGCGCAGATATGCAGGTAGACGTAATGGGGGAGTGTCTGTGTAGTATAAAGCATATTGTCGGTGTAAGATCAGTGTTTCTGGCAAAGAGATTGCACGCCATATAGCAGTTAAAATCACACCGAGTTACTGCCTCAGCGAGAAATGGCGAATAATCAATCTGTTAGACGACATCTGGATGCTTTTACCCGAGGTCGAATCATTGGGAAGTTGGAGGAAGGCCGCAGTGTGACAAGTGTGGCTGCAGAGTTCGGAATTGCTCACAGCATCGTTTCACAACTTTGGAGACAATTTCAAACTGCAGGATCAGCTATCCGGGGGTTCAGTAGTGGTCGTCCACGAGGAACCACACCCTCAGATGACCGGTACATTGTCTTACAGGCCAGAAGAAACAGGCGGCAGACAACGGGAGAAATCGCTAGACACACGACACAGGCGACTGGACGACCGTTATCGCGTTTTACCGTGGCCAGAAGACTGCACGGTGGTGGTCTGTCTGCACGACGCCCTGTACGGTGTGTACCTTTAACGCCTGCCCATCGGAGAAGGCGTTCTCTGTGGAACACCAGAATTGGAGAGACAATGAATGGGGACGAGTACTCTTTACAGATGAGAGCTGATTCAGTTTGAGTAGCGATTCTCATCGCATACTCATCTGGAGAGAGCGGGGAAGCCGCAATCATCCCTCGAACATCATTGAAAGGGACAGGTATGGAGGTCGCGGTGTTCTCGTTTGGGGAGGCATCATGCTTGGTAGTCGTACAGACCTTCACATCTTCGACGCAGGTTCAGTCAACGGGACCCGTTATTGTAACGAGATTCTTCTTCCATATGTGCGTCTTTTTAGAGGCGCTATGGGTCTGCAGTTCCTTTTCATGGACGACAATGCAAAATGTCATCGCACAGTAGCTGCCGAACAGCTCTTAGAAAGTGAGGATATTGAACGTGTTTTTTTTGGATTGGCCGGCACGATCTCCGGATCTCAATCCCATCGAGCATGTATGGGATTTTCTAGGCAGACGCTTGGCAGCTCGTACCTTACCACCAGTAACGATTCGGGAGCTTCGATTGGCGCTGCAAGACGAATGGGCAGCAATGCCTCAACAACTCATTGACACCCTCATTCTCAGCATGGGCAGACGCTGTGAAACCTGCCTAGCAGTCAGGGGAGATCATATATATATATATATATATATATATATATATATATATATATATATATATATATATATATATATATATATATATATATATATATATTATACTAGCTGTACCCTGCCACGCGTTGCTGTGGCTCAGTCTTGTTTAACAGAAAGGACATATTTTCAGTATGTTAAATAATTTGCATTGCACATATGATCTTTTTTAAAAAAAAGTGTATAAATATATATACGAAAAACTTCCCAAAACTGATATTTATAATTTGTTAACCAAATGTTTGAAGTTATTACAGCTTATTTTTGCCCTTATGTCATGTTTTGAACCTAAATTTATTTACATTGTCTTTAAAGTGGCGACCTCAAGTTTGAAGATAAATTTTAAATGGCTCCACTCTGGATTCATTGAGGGAATTGGGTTGGTTTTACAATGCTTATGGATATTTTTATTAAATCAGAGGTGTCACATTTATCCAAACAATGTCACTTGGAAACATGAATTGTATTTCCTGATGTCTTATAGGAAATGTTTTGATTCCGCAGTATATCCTGCAAGCAAAATTTGTAATGGCTCTGTTCTTTGAGTTGAGGCAGTTTAATTTTTTCAGTGGTACAAAACATTCCTTTGGTTTCTCCCTTAAATTCCAGAACATTGCAATAAGGATACACTTCCATCTTTGTGTAAATGAGAACATCTACTGGGAATCTACTACTGAGAACATCTACTATCCTAGAATCTTCTACTGGGTTGTACCGGAATGCAAGTTGACTGTTATTGTGTGATTGCTCACCACAAAGTCACGTTTGACGCAGATGTGCTGTTTTTGGTTAACATCTTTCTGATGTTGTAAAACACGAATGATGTGCTCGCAAATGACCTTCCTCAAGTCTGGCTTCATGTTGCTTTGCTGCGCCCTCAGCCTGTGTTTGTGACGTTCTTTGTCTGCTTTCCTCGTTTGCTGATATCCATTCTTTCTCAGTTTGATGTGCAATTACACTCATTGTAGTACTTTTGCCTTGCAAGTATGACAACCTAAGTTTGATTTCCCGCAAGGCATTATTTTTATCTAGTGAAGCCAATTGACTGCTCTTAAAAAGAAAAAAAATTCAAACAAAGCACATAAAATTTCTTAAAAACTTAAAACTACACTTAAAAAGAAAAGAAAATTAAAACAAAAACATAAAATTTCAAAACATGAAAAAAAAAAAAAAAAAAAGAAAAATCAGAAAAAAAAAAAAAAAATGCTAATGAAATATTTAACTTTAAACGTGCATCAATTGACACAGCTGAAATTCAACGCAATGAGAGGCTGAAGGTATTTTTAATCGAATACGCCAGGAAAATTCCAATATAAACACGGATTTTGCAGCAGAAAACTACGACAAAGTGTTGATAATGATGGGTGTATTTTTGCAATTCACAATTCGATTAGTATTAGCAATTGTTATCAACAAAGTTAAGGGCCTATCTTAAAAACAGAGTGGCTTATATCTAGACACAGACAGCTTTTCACATGGACAATTATTTGTTATCTGTGTGTTATTAATTATTTGTTATCTATACTTAAATATTAGCATCACCACAGCCAAATTACCGCCATGCAAATCGCAACATTTTCCCTCCATTTCTTTTTTCATAAAAAAAATGTTAGAATCTTTATTGTTTAGATATTAAGGTACAATATACATGGCACCAATTTTGTTACAGTGATGTTAATACATAATTACTGATGTGTGTTACGGAGCAGCAGTCACCAATTGGTGATGTGTGAAAAATTTTGGATGGTATGCCGAAAAATTGGGAAATTATTTATACTTTTATGAAGATTCAGTTTAAAAAAAGATGAACAACAGAACAACATATTACGGAACACGAATTATTCTTTACTAAAAGATTTTAGTTACTGAAATAACTAAACAAAAAAACACAATTCCTGAGGTTAGCGATTTTTGGTATCCTCAACCATTTTTTGGAAAATTGTAGGCAAAACACTTCAGTTTGTTGATTGTTGCTTTTCATGAAGCTTATTTGGTTCACTCCTAGAAGAGCCCACACCCTTGGCGCGAATTACTTTGGTTGGCGATAATTGTGCCATCTTGGTAACCCTACTTTTAAACACTACATACGACAACCCTAACTATTTCTAGCATTTTCGTATTTTGTGGCCGCGCATTTCGAATTTCATTTTGTTGTTGGTCTCCGGGCTGGTTGCGTGTGTGAGGGAATTTACTTTAAAATTTTTTATTTTGTTGAATGCAAAAGGTAAGAAAGAATTGATTGAATGGTGTATGAAGGAAGGATTGAATGCTTCGAGTTATGAATGTCCTAAATGTAATGATCAGCATGATGTAACATGGTGGGCAATAAAATGCTTTCTTCGAAATCGTGCCAGCCACGCCGAATGTATGTCCGACTATTACCTCGCAGAATAAATATGGCGGCGTTCACACGATCATTCGCTTAGCGATGAGACCTTTAAGACTTTTTTAAAATCTGTTACGCTGTTCCCTCCACTCGGAAAAGATCAGCAGTAAATGCTGTTTTTATATTTTTGATCTCAAAGGTTTAATTTCTGTATTGCTTACATATATTTTCATTATGCATACACCTTATCCCGCTATATTTCCTTGCCACCATTGTCGCTTTCGCTTGGCACCATCTCGTTCTGGCTTGGCGCCTTTTTTGGTTTGTCGCCAAGGGTGTGGGCTCTCCTAGGATTTTACCGCTTATTTTCAGGGCATAGAAGATTAAATAAAGACGTAAATATAGCTATAGTGCTCCACCACATAGAGGTCAATACTATTATTGAAACGCTAATTATAAAGTTATACATTAAGTGGTTCATGAAGTGTTGAAAAAAATGGCAACTACTGCTCTAAAGCAGGCACGGCAGACAATTTCTGTATATATACAGACAATGAAGCAACAAAAAATGTCTACTCATAAACATTGTAAAATTAACCCTTTCACCTCAAGAAGAGTCATTTAATTTGTTTTCAAACTTGGCACCTCTTCTATGGAGACAATGCAAATAATTTTAGATTCATACCATGACAAAAAAAACCCCATAATAACTTGGGAGTATTCTGTTAACAAATTACAAATGAAATAAATCGGTTTAGAAAAGTTTTGTTAATGTATATTTCCATGTTTTTTTATAAAAAATATCATACCTCAAGTGCAAGCAGTTAAAGATATTAGAAATGTGTGCTTTCTCTTTTCTTTCTTTTTAACCAGACTGAGCCACAGGAAAACATGATTGGGTACACCTAGCTAGCTATAATAAACTTAAACGATAAAAAGCTATCAAAAACCAATTATTAACAACAAATTATCATTTTGATAAAATTACCATAAAAAGTTGCAAACAAAGGTTCTTGGGTACTGTTGCAACTATATCAACCCCGATTTTGTTCGCATCATACACAGTGAATTGGCAATTAAGTGCTAATGTTGCCAATATGATTGCGATAATACATAAATATCAAAACAAACACAAAATATACATCAGAAAATCTTAATTTTTCCATTTATATTTCACAGTAACACCAAATAAAATTTTGAAATTACATCAAATAGATATTTCGTGAGTCTAATGTTATTGCCCCAACTATTAAAAACTACAATAACTATTTCGTGGAAAAATTCACTACGAAGTGCAAAAAAGTATTATTATTGTGCACAAACAGGCATAGAATGTTCTTCCCTTATTGAATGCATATTGCAGTATTTGGCGATGTCTTTTGATTTTAGGTAAATGGCCGACTAAAGAAAAAATATCAGTACCATAAAAATTATGTATTAATTTAATTTAGATTCATTGGAGAAAGATAATATATATATATATATATATATATATATATATATATACCAAGTCCGGCACATAACGCACACCCATACTTTCAAGCTGCAATTTTTAAATTTTAGGTATATTCGCTATATAATGTGCACCCCTTTTTACGAAGAAACCTGAAATGTACAAATGCAATGCTGTTATGTTTAGAAGCGATTTATTCAAGGTGTTTATCTAAGCAATTGCAAAAATAGTATACTTTTAGAACTACCACCTTTTAAGTTCAATAAGAATGTCATGTCTTTTAAATAAATAGTATTTCGAAATATTTAGAAGTTAAACATTTTTATGCTCAATTTTTTTTAATTTTTAAAGCCCTCATTTTTATACCCAGCGTATAACTCACACCTGTAAATTTCGATCTTATTTTTTGTGTTCAAAGTGTGCATTATACGCCGGATTTTACGGTAGGTGGAAGATTTTAAACGGTATGCTACTCGCTAAACACATACATAGTGTACAGAATTAAATTTAGTATTTTATATATAAAAATTATCCAAAGTAAATATTCTGTGCTTAAACATAAATTGAAAAATGATATACAATACGAACAGTAATTGACATAAAAAGAGCTGTACTATCTTTATCAACGCGAAAGTAAAATTTGAAAAAATAATTACAATCTTATGACAACCTGCTTCCTCAACATGTACTTGAGCCCTCTGTCTGTTTTGCTCATTCACTGATGCTTACTCTAATTTGATCAGCATTTATCCCTCGCACTGCGTTTGCTTGGCCAGTATGATGACCTAAGTTCGAGTTTCTGCAATACAATTTTATGTACTCAAGCCGATTGACTGCATTTAAAGTGAAGGTTTAAAGAAAAACATATGAAATTACTAAAGAGCTCTGAGTGGGCCTTGTATCCGAATTCCTTTGTGGCCCTTTTTCAGATATGAGCACCATTTAAGTGGAATTGTAATAACATTCGTTGGGGCTCCTGCATCATTGATACAGCGGTAGCTCTACGTCCCTGACAAAAACAAACCATAATAACTTCCAGTAGTTTTTTTAACAAATTACTAATGGAATCTGTTTAAGAAGGTAATAATCTTATAAAGCAATGAAAAACAAAATAAGGTGCAATATTTTGATGACTCAAAATCAGAAAATCTTAGTTTTAACATTTGTATTTCAATACTAAAATCAAATGAAAGGTACTTATACATATTATCGCAACCTATTAGCGATATTGTATAAAACGAAGCACGATTGCCAATTCCGCGCGTACAACATCTGCGAAAATGGAATGGCCAACTTTGCGAAGTATCATTAAAGTTGACGCTTGTTACGATAATACGTAAGAATCAAATGAAGTTTAAAAAGTTGTCTAAAAAAGAAAAAAAAAAAAAAAAAACATTCCTATTAAAAACTCCGTCCATTAATTTCGTCACATTAAAATATCTCCAAATGGGAAAAAAAATATTGTTTCCAAACATTGAATGTTATATCGCGGCATTCGGCTACGTCTGTTTATTTCAGGTAAATGGTTGACGGAAACTATTTGGTAGAAAAATAAGTAGCGTACAGAAGTCAATTATGTTAGTTTCATTTTCGCTTAATAAAGAGAAATAAATTTAGCTTAAAATTACAGAAAAAACACGATGTAGAATTTAATCAAAGTCGTAAACATCCCGCGATAATGCTATCCAACTGTTGCCAAACCTACAATACAAAATTTGAGTTCTTGAAAGAATAATTTTTAAAAAAAGATTTATTCGAAAAATAATCCCAATTACGTATCAAAGGACAATAAATAGATAAATATGACAACGCATAAACATAACCATAGAATAGTTATACAATAATTTGGAAAAATCTAAGCGTAAAGTTTAAATTTTCGCATTCAGAGCGAATCGTGACGTCATAACACCAAAAAATCACTTAAAAATTAAATTTAAAAAAATTTAGAGAGAATTTCGAAATAAAAAGTGCATAAGATCCTGACCAGAGACAAATGCAACGTTGTGTCAATATTTCAGATTAATCCATGCAGAACTTTTTGAGTTATGCGCGCATACACAAACCAACACAACATTTATATATATATATATATATATATATATATATATATATTACTAGCCGTTTTTTTTTTTTTTTACTCACCCGCCTTCACTGGGTATTTCACGATTTTGTATAAATGTATACTGTTTCCATATAGTATATGAATTATTGATATCTATCATTAAAAATTAGATTGTATTGAAAAATATATTTATAGCTGTAACTCTCGCCTCTTGATATAAAAAAGGACATAAATTAAAATATCTAATTTCTATTTATAAGTAAAATAGAAGTAGAAAGATTTTTTGCGCTCGCTTAACCTAATAATCAAGTAGATTTTCACCAAAGCAACTTTCTGTGGATCTCTACTCCATAAAATAAATATGCATGCTACATTTCAAGTCTAAATCTAACAGAGCAAAAACGGAATATTTATCATCAATACCTCTCTCTCGTTGAGAGTATTCTTAGCGGATTCCGATTCAACAAACGAAGCATGCAAACCAAATTTTATTATTATAGTCTTAGCAGTTCGAAAACGGGAATTTTGTCTATCAATACGAACCAATAACTCTCCCGCTTCCCTGTGGAGTTGATTTCCGTAAAATCCATTCTCAGAGGAAATCTATTCAACTAAAGAAATGGGCTCAACAAATTTGAAGTAAATGGGTTAAATTCAAAAACAGGAATTTTTCTATAACATGCCTTAATCTCTCGCAACCCCACTCCTTTGGGGGCTCGTTTTCGCAAAACTCTTTGTAAAAGGAACTCTATTCCATGAACGGAACATACCCTCTTATTTTCAAACAGGTAGGCCTATTCGTTAAAAAGCGAAAATATTCATCTATTACGCCCCTTAATCCCCCTCAGTGACCCTTGGGGATTAATTTTCCCCAAAACTATTTTTTAGCGGATCTTTACGCCATGAAAGGAATTCGCTTACCAAATTTTAAGACTGTACGTCTAATAGTTTAAAAAAGGAGATAATTGCCTGTAACGCCTCTTAATTCTCCACAACGTCCCTGGGGGGTCGATTTTTAAAAAACCCATTTTGTAGCGGATTTGTACTCTGTGAAAGGAATCCGCATCTCAAACTTCAAGACTGTTCTTCTAATAGTTTAAAAATGGAAATAATTATCTGTAACGCCACTTAAGCCTCCGCAACGTCACTTAGAAAACGATTTTCACAAACACATCTTATAGCGGATATCTGCTGAATGAATGGAATCTGCTTACTCAATTTCGAGATATATATATATATATATATATATAATATATATATACATATATATTATATATATATATATATATACACATATATTATGTATATATATACACTCAGGAACATTGAAAATAGCGATTCAAGAAGAAAGCATCGGATTGAAATGAAATATAATACACAAAATGACACAGATGAGAGATTCACTTGATCTAAAAAATAAGACAATTAAACGAGAATACAGGGTGTACAATGACTCAAATACTGGGCAACTTCAATAGCGTATTGGACCACCTCCAGCTGCAATACATGCCGCCACACGGTCCGGCATTGAGTTGATTAGACACCTTATGTTGCCCTGAGGTAGATTTCCCCACAAATCTTGAACAGCCAACTCTAAATCATGTACAGAGTTACATGATGGCATCTGCCGTTTTAGCTGATCCCACACGTGCTCTACAGGGGACAAATTGGAGGAGCGGGCCGGCCATGGAAGAGTCTGAAAATGACGTAGGAAGTCTTGAGCAACTCTTGCTGTATGAGGACGAGCATTATCTTGCTGGAAAATTGCCCCTGGGAGACCATTTAGGAAAAATCCTACATGGGGTCGAAGAAGATCATCAACGTAACGTTGGCCCGTTACGGTTCCACGCATCACAATTAAAGTGGATCGGCTATCATAGGCTATGGCCCCCAGACCATTACACCAGCTGTGCGGGCAGTGTGACGTAGAACAGTGTGGGGGGAATTGTACCGCTCACCAGGGTGCCTTCACACCCGTACACGGTTATCATCTGTCCCCAAAACAAACCGGAATTTATCACTTTGCCAATCTGTGACATTCCAAATTGATCTGGCTTGGCATCACTATAGACACCATTGCCGATGTTCCGATGTTAAAGGGAGTGCACGGAAAGTGCGCTTGAATTTAAGTTTTGCTTTTGCTAGGTGTCTGGAAATTGTTTGTGGAACAATTGTTACTCCTACGTCTGCTCGTATCGTTGAACGAATCACTGTGGGGTCCACAAGTGCTTGCCGCACGATCCTTCGATCCTCTCTGCTCGTGGTCTTCCTGGTCGCTCCAGACCCGGTTTTCCGCGCGTGGGTACCTACTCGAGTCCACTGCTTCCAACAATTTCTAACGGCACACTCCGAACGATCCACCTGGCCAGCAACACGGCGCTTCGACCAGCCTGCAGTTTTCATCCCGATGATCAGGCCTCTCTCAAACTCGCTTAACTGTTAGAAATATCTTCTAGCACGTTTACCTGGCATGTTTCGCTTACCAAAGTCTTCCTACAATCGGTGGGTAATTGTCACGTTTAAGAATCTTCGAATTTGCGCGGGCTTATATAGCACCCTCTTCCTGAATGTAGCGCCACCTCGGCGTGTATGAGCATGCGTATTGGCACAAAACTTGGATCATTTGCATATCACATTACGCAGTACTTATTTGCAACGTTGCGCGTTTACTTAGCTTCCTTATTGAGTCGCTATTTTCAATGTTTCTGAGTGTATATATATAATATATATATATAAAATATATACACAGATAGCTATAGAACCTAAGATAACTATACTAAATAGGAGGAAATAGGCATAGTAGTACAATAACAAACTCCTGGCCTTAGGAACCAGGATTGCAGGTTTAAACAAGTTTTAGGGCTAGCCAACTATCACCTGTAGTTTGTTATACTACGTACCAAGAGGAAAGGAAAGAATAACATTAGGAGAAATTTAAATATTATAATTAAAATCACTAAACTAATAAAATATAATTATAAAATTATAGCCTCTCTCTCTGCTAATATTCACAGTATAGATTTAAATTCGATGCAAGATGTAGATAGTAAGACTTACTTCGGGAGTGTAACAACTGGTTATGTTTCGCGCCAAATACAAGAGAGGAAAAACAGTTCTGAATAAAGTTAAAATAATGATAGAATAGTATAAAGTTTATATATATACATATATGTACTTTTAAAAAATCATAAATATATATTGATAATAAATATTAGTGGAGAATAAATGAATGCTAGAAATATATATATATATATATATATATATATATATATATATATATATATATATATATATATATATATATATATATATATATATATATATATATATATATAAATATTATTAATGTATTAAACATGTGGCGCCATCTATTTATTAATTGTATAATTAGTTAAAATTATCAGTTATAAAACACAATGTCAATAAGTTATTAATATAAATTGTGTATAGCATTGAGAACTATTAGAAATATAATTGTAAAGAAAGTTAGCAGGATAACCGTGTTCAATACATTGTTTAATAAAGTTATTAATACTTAAATAAATATTAGCTTTATCACTAACTAAAACATTATTACGATAAATATAGTTAAAAATAATATTTCTCTATATATAGATATTGATAAATTTGAATTCCAGTAAGGCACTTTAAGAATGTTAAAATTAAAGGCATCTCTTTTATCATAAATATTACTATGTAATTTCAAATTATTAATATACAATGTTACATGTAAGTAATTAGTTTTAATTGGATTATTATTAATTTTAACTAATTTTAAGTAAGCCGAATATATATATATATATATATGCATATATATATATTCATGGATTATGAAACATGAATTACAATAGTTAATTTAATCAAAGAAGCAATTGAAACATTTGCGTTAAACACATAATTGCACGTTTGATTAGTGATTGACAATCGTGTCTTTAAAATACAGGTTGGTGGTGGTGGGGGGAGAAGAATAAAATAAAGGAATACCATCGATTTTTCATTTATCGATTTTAGCATAGAATTGATTAATTTTATTTTTTCTATACTAATGATTTATTGATTGTTAGATATTATTTAAGTGAATGATGAGTATTTAAAATTTTTTTGGTAGAAGTATTAATGCGGTTGCAAATGGAGCAATTGCAAATACGAAGTCGATTTTAAAAGCTTTTTTCCCTTCCGTATCGTTTAAATTGAATTACATTCTATTTTAGAATGAATAAAATAAATAATTTAATAAATAAAAAAGAAAAAAAAAAACACCAGTTTTCCAAAAATGTTCTTCAATCTGCATTTACTATTACTCTGATGTGATTGTATGCGGTAAAGAAACATGTTAACGATAGTTTTTTGAGAGTTACTATTGTAGTGGTTATCCTTCAAATATCTGCTGAATGGAGGATTTACTCTTCGTGCCGAAATTGCGATTTCTTGCGGGAAAGATCTTTTTTCTTCTTAGAAAGAACTGCCCATTCTTTCTGAGGCAAAGAAAAGATTTCCCTTATGGTTAGATTCGGAAAAATGTATGAAAAGTGTAAGTTCTGCGTGAGAAGCGGGTTTTTTTTATGTCTAGCGTCTCTGGAAAGGATTCTGAAGGGGATAGAATCGCCATTTTGCGGGAAAAGATAGGGTGAAGAAAAAAAAGTCTATTGTGTGTGTGTGTGTACGTTCGTGTAGAAAACGAAGATTTCTGGCTTGTAAGAAACCAGACTGGACCTTGTTTTCTTTTGATCGTGCACGTTTTAATATTTGATAACACTTACTAGAGAAATTTTCAAAAAGAGCAACATTTGTTTTCTACTTTCCAGAAATCTGTTTCTTTGTTACATCTTTGTTCTAGTGTTTGGGATTTAAAGAAAGGAACTTGAGTTTTTTCGAAGTAAAGTTTGTAATTTCATCTTTAAAAATCATTAACTTTATTATAGTAACAGTATAAGCAATCGGTGTCTTGTTAGTTGCTTTGTAATTGAATATATTCTTGAAATGCCATTTATGCAAAATATGTTAGATCCCTTTTGGAATTAAACTTCATCGTCATAGGATGCAAATTCGAGATTCAATTTTATTAAAGAGTGCATAATTTACATTAGAATCTTTATATTATAATTATATGAAATTTGACTTTTAACACAATTATAGTTTTGTGCTCATTTTAAATATTCAAAATAAAATTTAAAAATGAAATCGTTTTGAAATCGCGTTATATTTGCATTTCGGAACAAAAGAGCGAGAGAAAGAAAAAAAAATTAAAACATGTTTCTTTCATGTTGTAAGGAATTGTTTGTTTCCCCCCCTTTCCTTATCCATCTGGTTTTCGAGAGTTGTACTTCCCTAATCCCCAGCCTTCCCACTCTGTCTCGTTCACCTTCTCTAGAGGAGAGACCACCTCAGAATTTTTCTGTTAATGCGTACTTTTCAGTCGTTAGCTTTGAACACCATGATGAGTTTCAAAATGTCGTACTTACGTCTGCGATTGATACTGAGACCAGTTTTAATGTGCTTGACTAGTGCAAAAACGTCAATTTTGATGAAAATGACGAAATTTTTTTATTTTAAATTGTATATAGTTGAATTTTCTGCTTTCTAAAAATACCTTACTTTTGTTTGTACTTCAATTTTTTACGAAGTTATAACAGTTTTTTTTGTCAAGAGAGAGCAGCAAAAACGAACCGGAAGTTAGATATCGAAACCGGAAGTGTTTGCATTTTAATACTTTTTTTACCCTTTTTTAGTGTTTATCAATTATATTAAAAAAATTATCAACTTAGGTAAAGTAATGACGAGACATAATTTATTAGTTTTAAGTGAAATTTGGCAAATAAATTCGTAAAGTTTTTGTCATTTTTCGATTTTCTTGTGCCTTTGCTTTTTGATATTTTGTTTTATATTTAACTTTTTTTATATATATTTGATAGAAAACTCTGTTCTTAAAGACAAACTATTAATTAATTATGCCTAAAGCAAGGTCCTGGGGGGTCTAAGGAATTTGCTTCATCATTGGTGCTAGCAGTAAGGTGAATGTTGACACAGAGCTTATCCCAGTAATACTTAGTCAGCTGGTGACAAAAAGGTGAAATCTATTCATAAATGTTTCGAAATTTACTCAGAAAGTCTTTTTCAGTAACATTTTATGGAGTATTTTACTTAAAGATACAATTATTATATATATATATAAACTTGAAACCTTTCGCTTAAGTGCATTATTAACGTTAATTTCTTTTAAACTGTGATATGCGGGTTTATTATCATTATATATACATACATATAATTAGAAATGCAAATACTTCCCTTCCTAAGATCTGTTTTTCTTTGTGATAAATGCAAAATTTTTGAAAAATTTTCCTTTTGTGCACTTTTTGACCCCTAATTTTGTGATAAATTGAAATTATTCAAAGATGATAGAGCAAAACATAGGTAAACGCTTTCTGAATAAAATTCAAAGAGCTTACCTTATGCATTAGAATTTTTTTTTACAGTGTTTGCCGCGATGTGCAAAAAATGCCTAATTTTAACCTAAAATTGTCCATTTTCTTACAAAAATATGTTGAATTTTTTTTTCTTTGTTATTTTTATAAGTTTTCAGTTATAATCAAACAAAAAATGAGTTTAAAAATGAACTTTCAGCATTATTTCAAAAAATGTTACCGCAACTAGTCAGGCACCTTAAGGTTGTTTTCGGCTGATGTTAAATAATAGGACCCAATTTCGGGGAATATTTTTTCATACGTAAAAAGTACTCAAACATTATTATTATATTCTGGCTACACTATCCTGTAAAAATCGCTTATTTTATCATACTACTCATTTTTATACGAGCTGACACATTTTTTTTTTTATAAAATGTGTTTCGCATTTTTCTCCCATACCGTAATGCTAAATGAGCTCTCCCTTTCCATGTTAAAAGGAAAAACTAATTATTTATAAAATATTTCGAAATTTTAAAAACATTATCTTATAAACAAATGCATGAGTTACAATGTCACACATTTTTATAAACATTAAGGTATTTTTTTCTGTTCGAAAATGTGCTCCGCGTTAAGTTCACGCTCTTGGAAATATGGCGAAAACAGCCTTTAAGGTCTACTTAACCTATCGTTGATGCTAATATTCATCTTTTGTCTACTTTGCAATCTTTTCCTGAATATTTGTTTCCTGAGCCAGAGGAAACTAATAAAATAACATGATGAAAACGTTGAACTTGTAATGTAAAATAGCGTAACATTTCGAAGGGAAACAAGCTGACATTTTCTCAAAAAAGGAAATGTGTAAGGTTAAACAACGTTAATGAAATCGCCCTTTTTGAAAATTATTGCTATTCATAAAGTGTTAAGAGTGCTGTAAAAAAAGTATGGATTTAATTTAACCTAAATGCGAAGAATTAAAATGCAACAAAGTTTTTTAAAATTGTGAAGCTAACATTTTTTAGATGTATTTTAAGATGTTGATATTTATTTGGGGTAAAATTATGCTACTCTAGTTAATACGTTCAACTGATGTTTACCTTTAACTTACTATCTCATTTGTTATATTTTAAATTTGTTGAATTTACCAGATGATATATTGTGCAAATTGGGAAGTCCGTCTTGTTTTTTCTAAATTAAGTTTTGATTGCATCCGAAGTATGAAAAGCGTGAATTTTGCAGAATCAGTAAGGTTAAATTTCACAAAATTTCTGGAACCGAAAAAAAATCTTTATATGGGAGCTCCAGCATGGGTAATATGAATAATTATTACATTATCCCCCCCCTACTTTGAAGATTTACCATAGCCGTTTTCACTTATTCATTTACAAATATATATTTCTCTTTTTTGTGTATCACATTTTTTTTCGAATTAGTAAGACTACAAGTCAAGCTATTTCAATAATCTAGAATTTTGAAAGATGGCTGTTGAAAGTTGAAGGTTACTCGCTGTTTTCTCATTACAATTACAACAAGCACTTGAATTCAAACTCGTATAATTGCTAGCACTAATCTACATTTTTAAAAAGTTTCAAATTTTATTCTTGTATGGCAGTATATATCATAATGCTTCGAGACCTTTCTCTTGCCAATGTATGTTGTCCGTGAGACAGCCGCAGAAGCCCAGACTTGTTTTGTAGAAAGTAAGATGATCGAAATGTTGTTAATTCTACTGGTCTAATTATTGTAGCTATGAGCCGGAAGAACCCCCACCCCTTCGCTAGTATTTCAGCGATATCTCGGATGTGTTTCGACTTACATCCAAGATAAAATGTTTTAAGATTTTGATTCGTTTTGTGGTCGGTTGTATAACTCTGCTGAAAATTTTTGGGTTAATGAATTTAGGCATACTTTTGTCGGTTCGAAATGATTTTAGCTAAACTTTTTATTTGAATCACAGAAATTGGCAATGACAAATAACATACTAATTTCCGGGCAATGTTCTTGAGTTCTACGCCATAGTAAATGTTTTTGCTAGCAGTGCAATGTTTCTTTTCATCAGCTATACAAATCTGTGTATAAAAGACAGTTATAAATATTTTATATTCAATCAACATAAATATTTTTTCAGTATAATTTTTGCTTAACGACAGTAGCAAAACTTACCTTACTGTTTATAGCTTTTCAATATGTATAAGATTTATTCTTTATTGCGTATGTAATTATGAGGAAAATACTGTCGCATATATTTAATTTTGAATAATGTTTGTGAATTTTTGAAATGCTATTTTCTGAAATTGAGAAACTTATTAAACAGAATTAAGAGTTACATTTGCGTTTTTATTTAGAGTAGCATATTTAAATTCAAAATTTATAACTTTCTTGTGATTTACTTCCCTTAATATGAGAGGAGAGTCGCTATAATTCCTTCACATTCTTTTCACCAGAACAGAATTTTTTCAATTCTTCTTTTAGTTTCTTTTTTTTTTCTTTCGGAGGAGGGTCTATAATTGCCCAAAATTTATATATATAACTATTTCTACCAAATTATCCAATTTATTCTCGCGCAAAGGAAAAAGTTTTTTTTATATAATGGCGTTTTCTAGAAAAACGCTTTTTAATTTCACTTAAGCACATTCTTCCTCTCACACTTAAGTTTGGGTTCATATATATTATAACTTGTTTAAAATGCTTATTATAACTTTTTCTCTCACTATTTTCTTGAAATGCAAACGGGGTTTCTTTTTCTCCTTTTCTTCGAATTAAAATTCTTGCATTTTCTCTTTCAAGCAGAATATTCTTTTATAGACCTCTGATAATGGGTTTTCGATTGAAATATAATCACTCCGAGACAATGAAATTGGAATGCGAAATGGTATTGTCTATCCTTCAGTTTTCTTTTACTATACAAGTTTTGTTAGATGAAAGTTTTCAGAATTTCTTTTTCCGGTATTTCAATTATCTTGCGGATGCTCTTTTGTCGTAATTGACTGTCATTTTTATTTCGAATAATCTCTGCAAAAGATTAAGGATTCAATCAGAATTTATTTCCTATTTCTTTTCTTCATGCTCCAAATCCTTAAAAGTCGTAACTTTTCCTTTTATTATTGAGAACGGCGGCGAATCCTTTTAGAATACTCATCGAATTATTCTGTTGATTTAAATTAAGATTACATTTCATGTCTATAGTTTTCTTTAAAACTTACATTTTTTAGTTGAATCTTTTTAATTAAAGTTTTTTTTCTTAATTTTTGTTTTGTTTAGTTTTCTGAATGGCGTCCGAAGCCTTTTTAAAGCTTGTTTTTCTATTTTTAAGGTGACTTATTATGTTTTTAACCTGTATGCAAATGCATATCTTGTTAGTTTAAAAAGTTCTGTTGCATCAAGGTGTGGGTTTGCAATTCTGTTTTACCAAAAACCATTACAAGAAATAATTTGATGGTGCTAGATGATTTATTTAATTGTAATAGATGTTAAATATGAAAAGGCATGTAAAGCGTGATTTGAAACTTTAGTGAATGAAGTGGCACCATTATCTCACTGCAATTCACAATTATATGTCATGAATAATCTCGTTGTTATAGATATAGTGCATAGATTCCTAATTTAAGAGTTTGGACACTTGGGAAGTCCTTGAACGTATTTCATATACGAGTAATCCGTAAACTTTGGCCATAGGAAAAACAACCTATGAATGGGTTAAGAAAAATAACTACGAGATCTTCGTATTAAGAATAAAATTGAATTTAAAATTTCGCATATTGTTATGCATATATGAGGTGGTGTATGTAAGAGGAAGGGTCCATTTGAGAAGGGATCTATTAAACAAATATGGTTAAGAAGCTGTATCGCGTGAATGAAATAGAATGAATTAAGGTCAATGTGTGTGTGAGCATTGAAGACGTTAGTTGTAAGCATAGTTGACGAAAGGTAAATTTTACCTTAGAGTTCTAAACGAAGTTTTTATTAACTTGATTTAAGATGTTTCCATTTATTTATATTTCCAATTCGTACGCGCACGTATCCCAAACGAATGCAAACATGTGTTACGTGTCTTTTTACAGGCGTGCGTGTGCGCGCGAATTTATACACAACGGACATCATTTAAAATAACTACACACTGGCTGTGATAGTGCATAGAAATTCTATATTATTTTAGGTAATGTATGTACAGTTACTTCAAATAGAAGGTATTTAATTTTGCAACCAAGTTTGGGTTAATGTTGATTTTACGTATTGTTCGCTTTTTTAACTCTTGATTTTTTTTTAAACAACGGGTTCATGCAATAGAGGGTTTTTTTTTAAAATTTGTTTTTCATTTCGTAAGAGAATTTGAAGGGTGCAATGCATAAATCATTTTAAGCAATTCGTTTTTAAATATTTGCAAAATATCGTAAAATCCCATATTTTCAAGCTGCATTTTTGAATTTTTAAGGTTTTCACGAAGGAACTTGAAATGTACGTGAGCAATACTATTATGTTTTCAAGTCATTTCTTCGTGGTATTATCCAAGGAGTTTCTAAGGGGAAAAAAGTATATTTCTAGAACCTTTTGAGTTCATTTTAGGTACGTCATTTCTTTTAAATTAACACTATTACGATCTATGTAGAAGTCGAATTTTTTTTTTATGTTCGTCTTTTTTTTTTTTTTTTTTTTTTTTTTTTTTATTTTTGAAGCTATCATTTTTATACCCAGGATACAATGCACACCCGTAAATATCAATCTTATATTTTGTTTTCAAAGTGCGCGTTATTCGCCGGATTTTACGGTAATCTCATACTTTTTCCATTGTATAAATGATTTGGAATTGCATGTTTTCCCCACTTCAAAATATATACCTTTTTATCAGTTTTTATCAGTTGGAATCAAACGCAGTTGTTTCTCCAAAGTTTTAGTTTGTAATTTGCCATAGGCTATATTACGCGAAGACGTAAATTTCTGTTTGATATCCTTCCTGCTGTGCTAAAACTTAGAATGTTTCTTCTTTTTTTCCTTTTTTGATATTAATAGAATTGTTCTTCAATCTAACGAACTTACAGCGACTGTCATTCTTTTAAAATATTTTAACCATCTTTTTTTCCAGTCTTTATATTAAAGTTTCAATTCTAGATTAGATATTCAAATGAATTCGTACTTCATTTTCTTTAAATTTTAATTTTTTCTTTAATTTTTAATATTTAACAATATTTTGACATTAAATCATAAATGAATTTAAAAAAAAATCTTTTGATATTTATTATTATTATTTTTACAAATGGGGCTGCGTATTGGTATTTAACCTTTGCAGACCTGGTACATTCCCCAGAGGAGCTGGCATCACTTTTTTAGCGCGGCACCCTCTTGGCGATACCAATTACCGCAAGTCATTTTGACGCCCAGTTTCCTCCCCAGAGGGTGCACCAGGATTTTAATTTTGCCGAGAACATCCAAGCCAAACAGACGCTCTAGGGATCTTTAACATGCTGTATAATAATAGGACATGGCCGCTGTTGATTTTCTGCATCATGAAAATCCACCGACTTGGGCCAGGGTCGAACCCGCAACCTTAGGTGTAGAAGGCCAGCGACAACCACACGACCTATTCGATCCAATATTTATTATTATTTCAATTAGAAAAATTATTTAAAGTATTTTTACCGTGGTAACTGAGTGAAACGAGAGAAGTAAACACGTGATGGATATTATTTCTATCGAGTCGTTAGAGTTCGAGTGTTGGTAACATTAAAGACTTACCGTGTAGAGGGGATGATATACGTTACGTTTCTCGTTACAGAAAGTCCTCTCTTTGATATAATATGAAAGTTTGGAGCAGGGTGCTCAGGCGTCATCCTCGTCATTTTACCGAAATTCAAAATAACGTAAATAAACAATCGACGAATACAGATACATTATTTATAGTTAAACTTATATTTTTAGACATTTTTTTCTTCTGTGCATGAAATATCTACAAACTTAACGTAAATATCCGTTTCGGTTTTGAGCCGTGATTTCTTTACAAGATAGTAAAATAATAAATTGACTTCAATCTTTAAAGTTTTATAATCTGAGTTTCATAGTAAAGTCAGTATTCAGTGACACATTGGGTATTTTTCTTAAATAAATCCTAGTGTTTGGTTTCTTTGTTCCAATATTTGCTGTGGGGAATCTCGTCCTCGCCGTAATAAATCGAGCCAATTGACAGGCCACTTTACGGCAGTCAGAGGAGGCGATTTCCTGCTTTTTTTTAATAAAAAGATTAAGAGTTCAAAAGAAAGAGTATTATCACTAATAAAGAGGCGAGAATAATTCACACACACACATAATTGTGTGTGAAAAGTCTTGAGAAATAAGACTTTTTTTTTTGTTGAGTTTGTGTGTGTGTGTGTCTTGACTTTTTTAAAATTTTTAAAGCGCATTGAATATTATCCTACACTTCATGTATTCCATATGAACGTTAAATAATTGTGGTAGTCTTATTAAATAGAATTGATATCATTGAAAATTTTTGTTGTTGTTGAATTAAGATTAATTTTGGAATCACACTGAAGTGTATAGAAAAAACTTCTTGGTGTTGCCAAATGTGAAATGAGCTCTCAACAAGTTAAGTCATGTATATTATTAGGAAGGAGTCAACCAAATATTTGTAATTTTATTCATGTTTTTTTTAATGTTCATATAAGTATATACAGGATGGACAAAAAGTCCGTAAAAATTTTAAAAATTCATAAAATCCGGAGAAATGAACGAAAAAAAAAACTGTTTACAGGATCAGCATTAGTATGTCACGGGATTTTTTTTTAAGCTAGAAAAAAAAATAATTTGAAAATCATCCGGTAGGTGGCGCTGATGTACGCAAATCAAAGAAACAATGCATAAATAATGAAAAGAAAACTTTCACAACTTTATTACACCAGAATATGTTCCACATGACCACCACCACAGGGGAGAAAACATTCCAGACGAGTGACAAATCCAGCAACGGCAGAGTGCAACATGTCCGGATGTATGGAGGATACTTCTCTGCGGATCGCATCTTTCAGTTCCGACAGACTTGATGGACCGGATAGATACACGCGAGATTTCAAATATCCCCACAACCAGAAGTCTGCCGGTGTTAAATCTGGAGACCGAGGAGCCATGGGTACCTGCAGCACCTGCTAACGATTCTGTCTTCCCCGAACGTCTGTATCAGGAATGCCTTAACCGGGTTAGCAGTGTGACTGGTTGCTCCATCCTGCATGAACGTGACATTCGAAATCTGACCTTGTTGAATTAAACATGGCACGACAGTCTCCTGAAGAAGCGTTAGATAACGCTGAGCATTTACCGTTTCCGTTATCCATCCATTTACTGGGCACTGCGTTTCAAAGAAGGGTCCTATGATAAATGAACCCGTGAAACCACACCATGCTGTCACTTTTGGGGAATGCAATGGCTTCTGTGTGTACTCACGTGGATTAGAGGTCACCCAAATGCGACAGTTATGGTTGTTAACGTCACCATGAAGCGAGAAATGAGCTTCATCTGTCCACAAGATGTTAAAAACCCAGGTGGGATCCTGTTCCATTTTAGAGAAGGCCCACTTCGCAAATGCTTCCCTCTGTGCGGTATTTGCTGGCAAAAGTTCATGGCACGATTGCAATTTGTACGGGTACAGCTGGAGAATTCGACGAAGAATATTGCGGACAGATGATGGTGGTAAGCCCAATCGTCTGGCAGCTTCACGAGCACTGCTGGCCGCGGTAGCCGAGTGGTATAGGTATCGGACTGTGGCTTGCTTTGTCACAGGTTCGAGCCCAGTACCACTAAAGACCCGCCGTGTAGGGCAGCGATGCACGTTAAATCTGTCGAGAGCTGAAACGTCCTCCCGTTGGTGTGGTGTGGTAGTTAGGAGAGGGGGGTGCCAGCTCAGGTGTCGTCCACGTCACTTGACCATGGTTCAAAATTACGTGGTCCGTCGCCAAAAGCCCTCGTGTAGCTGAACAGTGCGACGTTAATATTCAATCAATCAATCAATCACGAGCACTGCTGATCCCTGAAGCTGCTTCGGACGCAATTGCTTCCATTTCGACAGCAATGCAGGGTGCACGTTCTTCTTTCAAGCATGGTCGTCCGGCTCGTGCTCGATCCTCCAGCTTTCCAGTTTCCTCAAAACGTTTAACAAGCTTTAAGAGACCTGCAGGTGTTAAAGGGCCTTTTCCACTCTTCACATTTTTCTGAACTCGGAATTTACGCAAGGCAATGGTCGCTGATTCCTCGTTCATGTAAAATAACTTCACCAACAAAGCTTTATCCGGCGCACTGAGCATCCTTGTTCACATTCACTGTTTGTAATGGTGAAATGAATGTGGATTCATTGAGAGCAAAGGTTTTTTATAGCCGTCTAATTTGCATATTTCCACCACAAACGCTTGTAACGGCACCACCTACCGGATGATTTTCGAATTTTTTTTTCTAGCTTAAAAAAAATCCCGTGACATACTAATGCTGATCCTGCAAACAGTTTTTTTTTCGTTCATTTCTCCGGATTTTATGAATTTTTAAAGTTTTTACGGACTTTTTGCCCACCCGGTATTTTTAATTTTTATGATAAGTTATTTATGTTACCTTATTAGTTCTGTTTCACTTGTAACATTACAGATCACGAAGGAAATGCAAATATTCAAGTTCCACTTTAGATGCAGGGTTATTTTTTTAGTTTTTAGTATATTTTTCATCTTCATATAAGTTTGGCTGGAACTACTGTTGGGGCTTTATAATCCACTGTCCATCAAGTTATGATTTCAACATGAAAGGGATGGGTTTAAGCTAAATGGGAACAAGCAGCGTGGAAGCAATATCTAATTCATGGAGTTGAGTCATTTCATTTATGTGGAGAATAGGAATATTCCCTTGATGAAAAATTCAAGACTTGTTGATGAATATTTTTTTGCAATATGAGCATAATATTCTTCTGTAATCATTGATCCTGTTGGAAAGTAACCAATCACCAAGATCTTTATAACAACTTAGAAAATTGAGATCTTTCCAGTAGATTTGACAGGTTTTCTTTGACAATGGAAAATCACAATGTTCATTTTGCTTTGCATGTATTTAAATTTTATATCTGGTACGTGATAATACACCTTTGTGTTAGCATTGGTCACGAACTGACTGTAAATTATAGGGTGTCCAAATGAAAGTTAATCGAAAATAAAAGGAAACATATTGTATCAATCATTGACTCGACTCTTAATATCGTACAACTGCTTCAGAATTCGTTTTTTTTTTTGCCATAATTCTTTGAATTAAATGCAAATATGGAATAAACCGATGGTTAAATCTGTATCTAGTCTATATTCGACGTGATTTTTCCCTTGAACGTTGTTTGAGGTATCTTTGTCTCGTTTTGTTGGAAGTATTCGTGCAGTTTTTGGGTACTACAGGTTATTGACTTTAATTTTATACGCAACACACAAATTTTGGAAGTTCAAGAGAATAAAAACAAGTTGTGAATTGAACCTAATAGTTTGTGATGTATGTTATGTTTCTTGAGAATATTCTTTCAGGCCAGACGTTGTTAAAGGAAATTGTAAACAGAAAGGTAAAATGTATTAACTGTAGATATTTTTTAAATTATTTACTTTACGCTTATAATTACAAAAATGATATATTTTAAAATTAAAATTTTTAATCCAGTTTGAATCGCAAATTGCAATAATCTTCTTGTTGCATTTTATGATTTTTTTGAAGTCCTTCATCTTTATTTCAGACTGATAACGTGTAAGACAGGGACGGTGAACCCCTGGCACGCGTGCCATTCATGGCACGTGATACAATATTTTGGGCACGTCAGCGGTCGAAATGATTTGCATTTTATTTCAAAATAACAAAGTTCACTATGAAATATTATGAACAAACGCGAGTGATCGGTCACTGTGGGAGCACACTCGTTTGTTATTGTCTTGCCTTAGTTACGTCGTGGACTACAATTGCTTATGAGGCAAAAGTTTGTCTACATATAACATAATCAATTTCATTGCCTCAACTGTATTTTAAAGTTTATTTGTGTTATACTTACGATTTTTAAGAGTTATTTAACATGGCTAGTTCAGCAAAGGAATAAAAAGGGCAAGATAGTTAGTGTAAAAGAGAATTTCAAATTTGGTGAATCTAGAAATATGGCATTATTAGTAAAGGCAACAAAAAGCGGTGTGTGTTTTATGATCTGGAATAGAGGTATGCAGAACCATCGTCTGTAAAACGGCATTTTGAAACAAATATCAAATCCTCTGTCAAAAAAAGTGAGCTACAGCTGTTCGAGCATGCGCAGTGGGTGCCGCGCGGTGGTGATCAAGTGTATTAAGCGAAACGAGAATTAAGAGTTTTCAGAGTGTGTGTGGGAGATCAGACGAGCGACAGCGCGGAATTACGATGCCCATCTAAGTGTTCCGACATACTCCCCGAGCAACCGAGTGTGGAAATTAAAGGTGTTTTGTCAGCATCCTCGTCTGGTTTCTTGAGAGCAAACACATAAGGACCACTCCCCAACATGGTCCGTTCAGCCGAGCCGGAGAAGTGAGCTATTCAAGGTGACGTGAGTAGTGGTCTCTTTTATGTGTTTTTATTTTTATAAATTGAGGACTAAATTAATTTTAGAAAAATGTTTAAGAACTGCCGTAAGGAAGATCTTCAGATCGTAGCTCTTGAACTTGGTGAGACTGTTGCTGAAAAAGTAACTATCGTTGAGTTAACTGAAATTATCAAAGAAAACAAATACAGTCGACTCTCGATAATTCGAAGTTGGAGGGGACCAATGAAAAACTTCGAATTATCAAGAGGGTAGGAAAAAACTCTCAAAATACACGAAGAGAAGTTTTTTTCTAACACATTTAAATTTAAAACTGTGTAATAAAGCAACAATATTGTACGTAATTATTTTAAAGTACATCTTATACAGTATAAAAAATAAAACAGAAGTTTAAAAGTCCTATATTAAAAGAATGCACTTATGTCTTCAAAACAACTAATAAAAGAATATACATACTATATATAATTAATCCTTTTTTGTCGAAAAAATCTGTTATCTTTTGTTTTTAAGGTATTCAATTTAACTTAGTCAATAGATTTTTCTAGAACAAATGAAGCCTGTAAAATGTCTGCATCAACATGATTTTGAAGGAAAAAGCGTAGTTTGTTTAGCGACACTTTAGCTTCTGACAGAGTTACCGGAGTCAACTCCTCCGAATCGTCTTCATCACTTTCTGTATCATTGTGGTCCAAAGCCACAATTTCAGCGTCAGATAGAGCTCCCCATACAGCAATGTCCGTGTCAACCAACACGTAGTCATCAAACGTCAAATCTTGTTCTGGAAGAGCTTCCCAAAGGGATGGTTCAGCATTAAATTCAGTGAGTGTATCGTCCACATCAACCAGATTCGGCGAGGGGGAAAGCCTTACTTTTTAAGACAGCAGTAAATTATCAAAGGCGTAACAGCTCTCCAAGCCTTGTCTATCATGATCAAAGCTGTTAAAATAGAAATAGTAGTTACATTCTGCTGATTTTCGAGGTTATCCAAAACACTTTTAACGACTTCACGCCGTTAAAAAGTTTTAAAATTATGTATGATGCCCTGGTCGAGTGGCTGAAGTTTTGAGGTTGAGTTTGGAGGGGAAAATTGAAGTTTCACATTTGATAAAAGTGGCGCGTTATTGTGCACAGTACAGTTGTCTAAAAATAAGAGAATCTGTCGTTTCTCTCTTTTCATATCCGAGTTCAGTGAGACCAACCCATTCATTAAAGAGTTCGTTGGTAATCCATGCCTTCTTGTTTGAGCGGTATTTGGTAGGGAACGAGTTTATGCCCTTGAAACACCGAGGTTTTGCAGATTTTCTTATGACGAGAGGAGTAATCTTTTTTCTGAGCCATCCATGTTTACAGCCAGTAAAATAGTGAACCTCCCCTTGCTATGTTTTCCTCCATGGCATTTTTCTTTTTTGAATGTAAATGCGTTTTCTGGCAAACACTTGAAAAAGAGTCCGGTTTCATCCGTGTTGAAAATGTTACGTGGTTCGTACTCCTTTATTAGATCCTAAAGCGAGTTCTGCCACTTAGAATAAACGTTAATGTCGACACTTGAGCTTTCCCCGCACATTTTTTTGAAGACTATCCCATTCCTTTTCTTAAAATTTGTAAGCCATCTCTCGCTAGCCGAAAACTCGATTCCTAATTCTTTGGCGAATGCTTTAGCCTTTTCCTTCAATAAAGAGCCACCCATCGGGATATTCTGTCCTCGACACTGTCTCATCCATGAAACTAAACACTGTTCAAGACGTGGAAAATTACCTTTACTAACGCGTTTTCTCACTCTACTCGAAAATGCACTAAAGATTTTCTCTTTATTTTTCAGAATAGTGGAGAGTGAGCTCAGTGGGATTTCAAATGCTTTGGCTACATCGACCTTCCTCTCACCTTCTTCAACTGATTCTATCACCTTTTGCTTTTCAGAAATTGTTAAGCACTTGTACTTTTTAAAAGAAGACATGTCGTTCCTTTCGCGTGATAAGTTGACACTGAGGTAAGGTGTAAAGTAGTGGCCCAAGGTTTATCGAAATTAACTGGTAGGAAACGTAAATCATCACAACTTAAGTAAAATAATATTTTTAATTTATAAAATTTGGAATCTCTAAAATGAACACAAGGCGTATTCACAGTTCATACTCAGCTACGGGGTATACTTAATAGCAGGGGTCGACAACTATGGCACGTGGAGCGATTCTTAGTGGCACATTACCGCTCTTTCTTTTTAAAAAAATAATAGAATAAAGTTAAATCCCTGTCTCTCCTGTCTTTGCCTCGTACATTTTTATATAAAGGTTTTATTTCTCGCTTTCAATTCTCTGCCATAAAACAATTCTGCTGAATTATCTTGGATGTAGTTTGAGTGCTTTATTTTAAAAAAAAACATCTTTTTAAATGTGATTCATTATTAGTAATAAATACTCAACGCAAATCAAAATTATTGTGTAATACTTGTAAAAGAAGCATCACTCATTACTGCACAGTGAATAAAAAAGAAAGCAGTTTTTCCTTTATCCATCTAAAGCTTGTGGGTATGAACGGAAAAAGAAAAAAAAAACAGATGGCTTAGGAATAAATCAAAATTCTGCTTAGCAATTACCGGAAATATAATAAACAAAGTAGTTATTCTATCAACATGCACAATTTGAACTGAAAATAAGTTCAGTAAAAAAACCGCTCGTGGGATGATTAGGTACAGGAAGTGAATCTAACTTCATAATATTGAAGGTTCGAATTATCGAGAGTTTTATAAGATTGTTTCGAATTATCGCGTGTTGTAGTCTGGCCAACCACAAATTTTACTTCGAAATATTGAGAGTACCAAAACGTATGGTTTTAGTTCGAAATATCAAGAGTTTTTCTAGGGGCTGAGCATATACTTCGAATTAGCGAGAGGTTCGTATTATCGAAAGTTCGAATTATCGAGAGTCGACTGTATTTTAAAGAGGATGTAGAATTTGTTAAAGAATTATTTCAATATACGATCGAGGACCGTAAAGGGTCAAGTACACGGGGCGAGTTTACAAGCTACAAGCCGGCTTTTTTACAAGCAGCTCGTAAACTAGCCCAGTGTACTCACCGCACTCGCTTAAAAGCTGCTTTTAAAAAGCTCTTGAAAAGTTGACTCTGCCGGCGACTTTACACGCCACTCGCCGGCTTTTGAACGATTTAGATTGTAAACTAGCCAAGTGTACTTGACAGTAGCTTGTGGATTGTCCAGAAGCAACGAGTAGAACGGTCTTGAAAATGTATATTTCCACGTGCCAGCTACTTGGCTACTGAGCGAGTGGAATGTTTATGTGCACTTGACAACTAGCGCACTCGCCAACTCGCCGGCTTCTTACTCGCCGGCTTGTAGCTTGTAAACTCGCCCCGTGTACTTGACCCTTAAGCGAGTAGAGGAAGACCGTAAAAAAGCAGAAAATAGGTTACGAGAAAAGGAGCTTGAGCTTGAACTTGCACGTTTAAATGTTAGAGTTAATTCAGATAACGAGAGAACAGGTGAGGGCTGTAACTCACTGGACGCGTTGGTGAAAAGTGTTCGAATCCTAACGGTGAAGGTGCCTAATTGACCTGAAGGTTGAGCATTCTTTTTCGGTTCGTTAGAAGGAGCCTTTGTATAAAAAAATGTGCCCGAGAAATTCAAGTCGGAGATTTTATTAAATTTGTTGGGAGAAAAAGCTTCAAATGTGTTAACATATGTTAAAGATGAGCTTAACAATTATGAATAACTAAAATCAATAATACTAAGAGAATACGAGCCAAGTGCAAATCGATTCCTTGAACAATTTAAAGAAGCTACACGTCATCCAAATGAAACATATATTCAATATACTTCTCGCTTAATTACAAATTGGCAGTATTATTTAAAATTAAGGAAGGTCTCTGATTTTGACAACTTAAACGATCTTATTGTGTCCGACAAAATTTTCAGTTCGCTTGAAAAAGAGGTAGCGTCACACATTTCCGTTCGAGCAGGAAATGATTGGTTTCGCCCACTAGAGCTTACCAAAGAGATAGACTTGTATAACACTTCTCGGAGAAAGAGCTTAAAACCTTTGCCGAGTGTTTTTACTAGAAATAATCCAGTGAAAAACGCGTCAAGGGTATTTTTGAGTGAGATTAAAGATTCTGAATGTGTTTGTTGTGCTGAATCGCATCCATTATGAGTGTGCAGTGTATTTAAAACTTCCCATAAATAAGAGAATTGATCTGATTAAAACTAATAACCTTTGCTTTGCCTTTCTACATATCATAGAGCGAAAGACTGTAAATCGAGATTTGTTTGTTCTGAGTGTCAAAAGAGACATCATAAAACGATACATTATACAGAGCGAGCCCAAAACCAGGAAGTAATGAACTCCACTTCTGAACCTCTAAACGCATCAGCGCCAGTCTTCGAGCCGCGAGTAGAGACTCAAAACAACTTACTAACCGCAACGAGTATAAACAGAAAAAAATGTGTTTTGCTAAGCTCAGCAATTTGTTACATTAAAAGTGAAAATGGTTTATTCCCAGTCAAAGCAATTTTAGACAGCGGATCTACATCTAACTTTTTAACGAGGAGCTTATGCGATTTAATTGGATTGAAAAAATACAAAACTAATGTTTCGGTTTCGGGGCTAAACAAATCAGTAATTCCAATAGACTCGCGCGTTTCAGTATCTATTAGCAATAAAGAAGGGAGTTGCATTAAAACATTAGACTTTTTTGGTACCAACAATAACGGAAGATCTTGTTCCAACAACGAAAATCGATTTTAATCTGAATAATATTCCCAATCTTAAATTAGCTGACAAAAATTTCAATATTCCAGAGCGCGTGCAAATGCTATTAGGTGCAGAAGTATTTTATGAAGTAATGTTACCCGGACAGTTCAAGATGGAGGGTTCAAATGTTATTTTTCAAAACACTGTTTTCGGATTTATCGTTTCCGGATCTACTTCTTCAGATGCGAAGGGAAAAGAACATTGTGGGTTTATTAAGGCTGTTGATAATCTAGAGCTTTCAATTAAGAAGTTTTGGGAAGTCGAAAATGTAGAAATAGATTCTGTTAAAACCTGTGAATTAGATATTTGCGAAGACCATTTTAAAAACACTCATTCGCGAGAGATGACCAGGGAAGATATACGGTGGCGATGCCATTAAAAGAAGATCCTTCATGTCTTGGTGAATCCAGACAAACCGCATTTCAGAGATTAAATTCCTTGTGGAAACGACTAAGTAGAGATAAAGAATATTTGTCCCTGTATGAGAAATTTTTACAGGAATATGAGGATTTGGGCCACATGAGGGAAATCAAGGTGGATGGATTTGGAGTTTCATTTTACATGCCACACCATGGTGTTTACCGCCCCGAAAAGTCTGCAACTAAACTGAGAACTGTTTTTAATGCATCAAGTCCTTCAACGAGTGGGAAATCTCTAAATTCAATTATTCAATATAATGGCGGACTGGTCCAAGAAGACCTCTTTTCCATTATGGTTCGCTTCCGAAAGCACAAGCATGCCTTTACTACGGATATAGAGAAAATGCTTCGTATGATAAACATACACCCGGAGCAAACGTGTTTGCAAAGAAATCTGTGGAAGAAAGGCATAGGAGAACCAATAAAAACGTACGAGTTAACTACAGTCACCTACGGCACAGTTAGCGCACCTTATATAGCCACGAAAACTTTGAAGCAGTTAGTGATGGATGAAGCTAATAATTTTCCTTTCGCAGCTCCAGTGGTGATGAGTGACTGCTACATGGATGACATACTTTCAGGATCCGAGAGTATAGAAGAGGTAATCGAATTGCAGCATCAATTAATAGAAATGTTCAAGACCGCAGGGATGCATCTTCATAAGTGGTGTGGAAATTTACCCGAGATAACTTCCAATCTACAGGAGTATGCTTTCTTGGAGTCTGATGAGACTAAAGTGCTAGGAATAATTTGGAATCCTAAGTTAGACTGTTTCCTTTTCAGAATAGAGCAACAAATGTTAACTTCATTCACCAAAAGAATGGTTTTGTCTACTATTGCAAGAATCTTTGACCCTTTGGGTCTCCTCGGACCGATCATAACTTGGGCAAAGATATTTATGCAAATATTGTGGTTGCTGGAATTGGGATGGAGTGATGAACTTCCTTTTAAAGAAGAAAAGGAGTGGCGTCGATTTATCGACTCTTTGGAAGCCGTGAATAACATCTCTATTGACAGATCTATTGTGATTCACAGAGCGGAGAGCATTGAGTTACATGCATTTAGCGACGCATCGGAAAAGGCGTATGGTTCATCCATTTAGCTCAAGTCTATATCTGCCCTTGGAGAAGTCAAAGTGTGTCTCGTAACGAGTAAAAGCCGAGTGTCGCCTCTGAAGCAGATTTCCATTCCAAGACTTGAACTGTGTGGGGCAGTTCTTGCCACTAAATTGATGAAGGTGAAGGAGGCATTGAATCTTCATATTACAGCTGTGCATTTTTGGTCGGATTCGACTATTGTGATTTCATGGATACATCGAGAATCAAGAGAATTGAAGACGTTCGTGGCTAATCGAGTGTCTAAGATTCATCAACTAAGTTCCCGTGACCAGTAGCATCACATTGCATCAAAACAGAATCCTGAAATGTGTTATCTAGAGGACTACTTCCTGAGGAGCTTCGTGACGACTCCTCTATGGTGGCATGGTCCTGAGCTTCTTCTACAGAGTACTTATTCAACTACTGTCATTTCAGAACCAACCCAGAGAGATGAGTTTGACTGCGAACTAAGGGTGTCTGAGAGAACTCTGGAGACTTCATTGCTGAGTTCCAAGAACTTTGGCTTTTTCAACCATCTTATGGACCTTTCTAATAATTATTTTAAAATAATACATATTGTTTCCTATATTTATAGATTTATTGAAAATTGCAGATCCAAGGTGAAAAAGAGGGGACCTTTAACTACAAGTGAGGTAAATGATGCAGAAACCTGTCTTATTAAACAGGACCAGAGTGGCATTAACTTAAGTGACCCATCAGGTAATCTTAAATCTTTGAACATATTCCAGGATGATAAAGGAGTCCTGAGAGTTGGTGGAAGGCTAGAAAAAGCTTCCATACCCTACAGCCAAAAGCATCTAGCTATACTGGCTATTCTAAATTGAGTAAAATATATTTCATAACTTTGCATAAGAAATTATTTCACGTTGGTCTACAAGGACTGCTGAATGCAGTAAGATTGAGATTTTGGGCTTTAGGAGGTAGAAACCTAGCTAGGAAAACGGTTCATACTTGTGTAGTGTGTTTCAAGTGTAAACCAATTCCCTCTTCTCAAATAATGGGCAATCTTCCATATGAAAGAGTAAATATGACCCCTCCATTCAGTATAACTGGACTAGATTTGGGAGGTCCATATTTTGTAACTTACAAAAACCAGAGAAAGGGCGTTCTGAATAAAATTTATGTTTGTGTTTGCATTTGCTTTGTGACTCGTGCCATCCACCTAGAAATTCTTTCCGATTTGACTTCGGATGCAATAATTGCGACCCTTAAGAGATTCATGTCTAGGCGAGGAAAATGTTCCAAAATTTTTACGGATAATGCAACAAATTTTGTTGGTGCGAATTCTCAACTAAAGGCATTTTATAAGTCCCTTAACTTTCAAGATCAAAATCTGGTGACATATTTCACTGAGGAAGGTATTGAATGGAATTTTATTCTACCAAGGGCCCTACATATGGGAGGTCTTTGGGAGGCGGGCATAAAGTCAGTGAAATATCACCTCAAGCAAGCACTGGGAAGATCCCGACTCACATACGAGGAGTTTGAAACAGTGATTATCCAGGCGGAAGGAATTTTAAATTCCAGGCCCCTTACACAAATATCCAATGATTTTGATAACTTTGAGGTATTAACGCCTGCACATTTCTTGATTGGTAGATCAATTAATTCTATTCTTGAGCCCCCTAGTAATTAATATTAGTGACAATAGATTAAGCTGTTGGCAGAAAACAACAAAGGTAATTCAGGTAGTTTGGAAAAAATGGAGTACCGATTATCTGAATACTCTCCAACAGAGAGGAAAGTGGATGATCGAGAAGGACAATGTAATGTGTGGTACAATGGTAATTGTAAAGGAGGATTTTACACCAGTTTGCAGCTGGCTTTTAGGGCGCGTCGTTGAGGTCTATCATGGTTCTGATGGTAAAGTGAGAACAGTCAGAATTAAAACAAAGACAGGAGAATGTAAGAGGCCCATAACTAAGATTTGTATTCTACCTATAGATGTAAATAGTTAAAGTCAATTTCCATTTAAGAAATTATGTGTTTATCTTTAAATTGTGCTATTGTGTAAATTTAACTTTTTTTTACGGAAAATTTATAGTACCTTATATATATATAATAATTTTTAAAACAATTGTGTAATTTTTGTGAAACTTGTTGTGAATTGTGAAACTGTATTGTGCTATTGTTGAATATTAATATTGCAAGGCCGAGGGGGGTATGTTCGAGCATGCGCAGTGGGTGCCGCGCGGCGGTGATTAAGTGTATTAAGCGAAACGAGAATTAAGAGTTTTCAGAGTGTGTGTGGGAGATCAGACGAGCGAGAGCGCGGAATTACGGTGCCCATCGTAAGTGTTCTGACGTACTCCCCGAGCAATATGGCGGAATATTTCTCCTGGGGACTTCCGACCTTTTATTGCGTCAATGTCACATCGAATTGTTGCACTTGCTGGACAAATGGAGGTAATGCAAGATAATAGGAAATATTTCATGACTTATAGCACTTCACTGTATGTATATGTATATACACGATTTTCTTAAGCAGATCTATAATATCTGTAAATCGAGTGCAAAACTTAAAACACATGTGTGAATTATGAATTATATTGATTCTTGTAAAGTAACTTTCATGCAATAAAATTCGTTTCCTTGGTTAATTAACATTATAAATTGGTTACTAACTTTACTCCGCCATGGAAAAAACAAATACTGTTTAATAATAAATTATGTTGCAACTTGCGTAATGTAAGACAGGATATATCTTTCTTACAGATTTCCATTTTTCTTATCAACAGAAATATGTAAACAATTCTTCCCATGCCTTTATCACTGGGAAAAATATTAATGTATCGTCTCTCTCTTTACACTCGGATTTCTGTTTTATTTCTTCATACGATACGTATTGTATGCTTTCATGTTATATGGCGAACATAATCCTCAGAAAAGTATATTGCTGTTTTCATGACAGAAATTCGAATCTCTCTTCAGCAACCATTATGTTTTTTTACTCTGCTGTCTATTTTCTTTACTTTGTTGATGTGAGCAATTTCTTTCGATTCTGTTTTTTCGATATTCTTTTTGAATGAAATATGTTAGTGCGTCGCCCCCCTTTTTTTTACTTTTATTAATGCAACATATTTTTCATTTATTTTCAATATCGAATATATGGGTTCAATATGAAATTTTAGGGAGTTTTAGGGAAAAATGATTTTGTAAAATATATCCGATTGTTTTATTGTACATTGAAATCCAATTCAACAGACGTTTTTCCTTGGGAAGTTTATTGTGAATTCAGATGTTTTCTATGCGCAATATATTAAAATGTCTTGGACTTGTTTATTTCAATGGGATTGTAATAAATATTAAATTGCCTTTTTTAGGTATTGAACATTTATTTTAGCAGTCGGAATTCTGATATTTTATTGCGAAGGAATGTCTGTCTGCTTGTTCTTTGTTTCTAAGTATGCTCGACGTGAAGAGAATTGAATAAGTAAAAACAACTATTAAAAAAATAGCTTCTTTGTCTGACATTATTTAAGATAAAGAATAAGTTTTTTTCAAAATAAATCGATTGAGTGGTTGTATTTTATTTTGTATATCTATTTTGTACTTTTAATGTAGTTTTGCTTCAAAACTTGTGTTCTTATGTTATAAATTAAATTATTATTTCTTAAAAATTTGCCTTATCAATCAATCTAAGCAGTACTTTATATTTAACGAGGAAAAAAAATAGGAGGCTGATTATTATTATTTCTTTAAATAGATCCTGATGAAGCTGAGTGGTTAGTTTATCGCGCGCGCTTCCCACACCACAGGTCCGAGGTTCAAACCCACCTCGGGATGGGCAAGGTTGACTCAGCCTTTCATCCCTTCAGTGGGTCGATAAATGAGTACCACGCCTACTTGGGAACTTAACACTGGGGTTTTTCGCGTCAGACTGACCACCTGACCGGAGTATCTACTCATGCACCTCAGGGCCTAAGGTCGCGTATACTGAGTTGGGCTCAGTAGGCCTTGGCCCTCATGGGCTGTCGCGCCACTGAGTTAAGTTAAATAGATCCTAATATATATTCTTTAATTTGTAAATGTAGACCCTATACAATTTTTTTTCCAACTTGAGAACTTTCTTCACATGCGTTTTTGTTACAGGCCAGAAACAGTTATGAGTTTGCAACATGTTTAAAGTTCATGTACATTAATAATGAAACTTTGTCTAGACTTGCTTTAGTGTGTATGGATGTATGTCATAAATATACCTACTTATGCAATTTAAACGAAGTTATTTTCTTGGGTTTGGCATATTAGTTACTCCCAGATTTAAAAATAATACCAAAGTGTATTGCGAATCTAGGAATTTTATGGGGAGACGTGCGACTGATTACATACTTACGTAAAAAATGTATTGGAAGGCATTTCAATTCGATCTTTTTTTAAAAAATAATTTGTACCTTGTATTCTGAGTAGATGGTACACATTTTCCCATTTTTTTTTTCTTTACTTCCAAGAGCGGATTACAAGACAACTGAAAATAAAATGAGAAACAGAGAATATTGACAAAAAAACAAAAATTAACAAAAAGAAAAAAAAAATGTATAAAAAATAAGAGAAGTCCCCAGTATAGTCTATGTATCACACTTTTTGTGTCTGGCCGCACAATATCTGCTCCCCATGGATCCGGAGCCAAATGAATGGGGTCCATTTTCCTATTAGAGCAGCGTAATAAAATGAAGAGGTTAATATCATCAAGAAATTAGTTTGAAGATTCTTAATTTTTTTGATTAAAAAGTCGTTTCTAATGGATCATGAAAATCATTTTAGAAGTTTATATCAATCCTTGATAAAGTTATAAAAATGGTTATGCTTCATCTCTTATATATTATCCTTATAATTTTAATGATGTTTTGATCTTGCATTATTTTTTTGATAAACTTCAATTTATCCTCTTCTATTTAACATTTTTTGCAAGTAGAATTTAAACTTGTGTCATCTGCCCACTTTTAAACGAAAATTTAGAGCGCAGTAGGTTGTTCCATTCATCTAAAACGTTCTTGAAAAGGCTTCTTCTCCAAAGAATCCTTTCGTTGGAACTCCTTTTCTCGAGAAACACAATTCTTTATTTTTCGCTCTATACAAATAATCCATTAGCTATTACTGAGGAGACTATTTTTAGAAAGTGGTCCCCTCCCCCTTTTTGTATACATTGTAATAACAGTAATTTTGTTGAGCAGACTAAAAAAAATAACAGAAATGCAACACGTTTAAATAATCTTCATTCGAGCCTAGCCGGAAGTTTTTTGTGTGCCTAATGATACGGAAAGGTTTCTCCTTGAATGGACCTATTTTTAAAAGAACAACTCCCGATGGAAATTTCAATTAAACCAATCCGTCTTTAGGGAAAGGTATTTTTTTTTCTTTTTGTCTGTCAGCAATGGTGGATACGGCCATCGATCAGCAAACGTTCGACTTGTGGTTTGGAATGTTTCAAGAGTGGATCCGTAAAAGTAACTGCGATAACAACCAAGGAAAGATCTCGATTGATTCGAGTAAATACAAATAAATTGAAATCTTTCCATCGTTAAGTTTTCAAGTAGAATGGTTTTTCATTCAGTTAGTGGATTCTAAGTGCATTTTGAAAGAATGAGAGCGAAGCTTTAGGTGACGTTAACTGTCCAATGATCATTATTACTGATAGTTGAATCAAAATGAAAACATTGTGCGTGACATTGGACTCAAACAAAGGAAATACTCTTTTGGTTTGTTTATTATATAATGCATTTTTAATAACATATTAATTGACTTATTACATTTGTACTCATTTAATATTTCAATATTGACAGTTGTTTTAAAAATTCGATTGAATTGAAAATTTGTCAACACTTTGAAAGTTCTCAGATATAGAAATATGGATGGAAAATAATCTGTATTAAAACATCATTGATTGGGCAATTGTCTGCTGTCAAATAGATGGTGAAACAGATGTATTGCTTTAACTACTTATTGTATCAATACATGCAGTCAGTCAAAAAAGTATTGGGACACACTGCCAGTTCATAGATTTTTATCGTAATATTTTACTTAAACATACAAATGAAACAACAAAAAGAGTAAACGTTATTTTGTTAAATACAAATAATAATTTGAACAAAACTCACACACATTGATGCAATTATGGTTAAAATAAAAGAAATCGAGTTATAAAACGTGCTCAAAAAAGTATTGGGACACTTCCCAATAAATTAAGAGAAAAAATTTAAACTTAGAAATTAATACCTTGTTGGGCCCTCCTTGCGTTTTATGACCTCTCCAAGTCTATTTGGCATGGATTGGATCAATTTTTTTGCAAAACGATCGATCGATTTTGGTCCACTCTTTGACCAAATATGTTCTTAAATCCTGCTTGATAGAAATTCGGTGCTCATATAGTTTTTGCTGCAAATAATCCCACTCGTGTTCAATGGGATTAAGGTCGTGAATTTGTGCAGAAGTTTTAATAAATCTAGGACAGTGGTAGAGGACCCATTACTTGCAAATATCTGCAGTATGTCACGGGTCATTATCTTGGTACAATTTAAAATATCCTGAGATTCCCAGCTTGCTCACACTTTGCTTTAAATTTCTCTTGAGAAGTTCAAGATAGACATATTTATTCATTATACCATCAATAAAATGTAAGTTCACAAAACCAGAGCTTTCTATGCAGCCCCAGACGGTTTGGTTGCCTCTTCCATATTTGACAGTGGTCGCGGTAGCTGAGTGGTATAGGTATCGGATCGTGGCTTGCCTTGTCACGAGTTCGAGCCCAGTACCACTAAAGACCCACCGTGTAGGGCAGCGATGCACGTTAAATCTGTCGAGAACTGAAACGTCCTCCCATTGGTGTGGTGTGGTAGTTAGGAGAGGGGGTGCCAGCTCAGGTGTCGTCCACGTCACTTGACCATGGTTCAAAATTACGTGGTCCGTCGCCAAAAGCCCTCGTGTAGCTGAACAGTGCGACGTTAATATTCAATCAATCAATGAATCCATATTTGACATGCATTGCTGTATTTGATTTCCACCAAACTTTTTGCTTACCATCCGATCCGAAAATGTTATATTTGCTTTCATCAACAAAAATTATACTTTCCCAATATTCTGTTGGCTGCCTTACATACATTTTAGAAAATGCCAACCTAGCTTGTTTATTTGCTGTGCTGATGTAGGGCTTTCTTTGAGGTACTCTGACATGATACTTATGTTTTCTTTAAAACATTTCTGACAGTTTCAAGATTTACTGATTTTCCGAACCCACTTTTACATTGCAAAGTCATTTTTGAAGCACTAGTTCTTGGATTAATGTGTACTTGTCGCACACAATCCACCTCTCTTCACGTTCATTAAATATCCTTGCACGCCCTGATCTTTGCTTGTTTTCAACACTGTTTGTTTTCTTGAACCTGTTAATGATAAAAACAGTAGACTTAATTTCAATATTTTTCCTATACAGTGAATTGATTTCCCCTCTTTCCAATGACTTTTTTCGAGATTTCGCACATCAACCGATATATCTTTGTTTCTCGCCATTTTTTCTATAAATAATCTTACTGTTGAAACATTTGTTTAAACTTTTAGTCTAAAAAGGTAATGTGAAATTAAATTCTTTTGATGCAATGTATATTTGTTAAATTTCTCATTTCAAAAGTGTCCCAATACTTTTTTGACTCCAGTGTGCCTTTGAATTATATTTGAAAAGCTAGATCAAATTATAATTCTATAATACTAATAAAATTTTCCTTATATGCTGTACACCAAATATTAAAATATCACTTAATTCATTTTGTTTTTGTTTTAATGTGATAAATATTTTTTTTATAAATGGCTTTACAGTTACACATGTCAAGTGTCCCAATACTTTTTTGAGTGACTGTATATATTATAGTTTCAGTTTCTTCAAATGTGACCGAAGAAGTCCATTATTCTATTGAAATAAAGTGGGACACACATTTATTTTTATTGTAGCGAAGTTGAGTTATTTCAAAGTTATATAAACGTGTGTGTATTGACCATTGCATCAAAACGTATAACTTATATTTCCGTGTTTAGCAGAGACTTTTTTGTAACTTTTTGAAGTTATACTTATTGCGCGTTTGGAAAAAAGGATGAGGGTAAATTTTTACGATATACGCGCACAACGTCACGGATGCGCGCACATACCGTCAAGGTACCGATGCGCGCGCACACCCATGTCTAATTTTGTCAGGTAGAAAAAAGGAGCAAGGCAATGTTACCCAATACAAGGTTTATTTTGTCGTAGTATCTTACACGGGCGGCACCACAACTGAAGACTTATCCAGCTGCAGTCCTTTTATATCCACACCTGGTCGAGTGTACTAGAATGACCACCAGGGGAAGAATAATATAAATTTATATAATTTGCAAATGTCCATAATAATAATTAACGAAAGTCATAATAAAATTTAACAAACAAGTATCTGGGAGGCTCGAACCCGAACCGTCTGCATTGATAGAGCCGTTCTCTATCTCTAACCGTTCGACCGCTCAGACCTTATCAGTTTGTGACTATATTTTAACATGCCACTTTTTTTGGTGCTAGGGGACTGATATTTGGGGGATCGTAATAACTGTTTTAAACCATATCTGTTGGGACGCATCCCCTCTCCGGTGCATTCCCCCTCTACAGCTTTTTGGCCAATATCTCGGCACCCGAGCCTGGCAGTACATTCGGACCTAGTTCATTCGATCTCTTTCTGTCTGCTCTTCAGCTATTATAATTTCATGCTCATAGTGCTATTTCTTCCATAGTTTTTGTTTTAAACTTTATAAATTTATTTAAATTCACAATATCTTGACTCCTGTTCGAGTCTTCGACTTGAGATTTGAGCCAACTATTCCACTCGTCGAGACCCACATCCAGTCATCTACTTCATTCCCATTGTGTAGGCATGAGGGGAGGGCTTAAGGACTAAAATGTCGTGCTCCCATGTTAATCCTATGGGGACTGGAGAAAATTTCACCCCCCCCCTAAGGAATTGACCTTGAGATTTGATTTTTGGAGGTCCGCCATATTTTCGTATTAGCGCGAGCTTTACGTGGAATTGGTCCCCTCCGGTGCTTCCCGCCTACAGGGCTTCCCCAGTAATAACTCGAATCCTATGCCACCTTGGTCGACCGCACCGGCTGGATTCGATTGTTCTCCCTATGTGCATCATAGATATATTTTTTCAGGACCATAGCCTCATTTCTTCATCCATATTTAATATTTTAAAATTATTTTAAATTTTAAAATTTGTTTAAATCCCGCATAGAGGTCCACGGATTTTTGAGCTTCGTTAATGAAACTCGGACCATAGGTTCTCGTTGAGCTCTTTCATCTGTTATGATTCGTGTGTAGATAGTGGGTCTAGGGGGGGGCGTTATGACTAAAATTAGAATCCCCATGTTATTCCTATGGGATCCGATCTTTTGATGACGTCACGATATTACAGAGATAGAAGGATGAAACTTTGGGATCACCTACTACTCTATGTATCGTTGGGATGTACGTGATCATTTTCGTCACATTTGCCCCCCCCGGGGGAGTTAGTTTCGTTTTCCTTTCCCAAGCTAGCGCCGACCCATTTGCGACTACATACTCCGAACCGGTTCGAATGGATTCCTCTTGTTTCCTCACAACCAAGCCGAGTTTCGAGTCGCTGGGTGCCTTGCTTCTATTTTATTTAATTGTTTTAAATGTTTTAATTATAAGTGACCCGAATTATAAACCAAATTTTAATTTATGGCCCGAACATCCCATAACTCGGGGGCTCTTCGGGCGGATGTCTTAATTTTCTCAGGAATGATTCTTCCCGCCGAGACATTCAATATGAGATCTCAGGTGTCACATTCGGTTCACCTCATCTCCAGATACAGTCTGCCGAAAATCCCCATGTTATTGGTCGTATTGTTCCTGTGCTGAGGTGTTTAAATTTATTTAAATCGTGATTAGCTCGGGTATGGCTGATCCGATTGACTTAAGGTTAGTATCCTTCAACTCTGCTCGTGACCGCCTTTCGTCCTTGGGCCAGCTTCCCCTGCTCAAGATTTTTAGAAAGGTTTTAATCTTGTTACGCCAAAGAAGTATAACTTACGTGCGTACATAAGTACACACACCCTTTTTTTTTTAATGTGAAAGAGAGTCGGTTGGCTTTTGGAATCGCTAATGTCAGGAAAGTAGTTGAAAATCAGTTTATTTAACATTTTCATTTGCAAGCGATTTTAATATTAAAACTTTTGGGTGCTTCGAGTGAGACTTTTGTTCTAAAAGAAAGGAAAAAAGTCATATAAATCCTTTAAATACAGTGTCAGAATCTGAGTATTTAGATATAATTCAAATATATTTATTGGTATGTCCAAGTGCATATGATCAACGTGCAATCAGGTTTTCCTCCAGAAAATGAAACGTAGATAGATAATCACGTGTCATACACAAATTTTTCTTCCCGCAATTTTTTTTTAAAAAAAAGCTCTGCAAGTATAACTACAGATATTGTACAAGATGATAAAAAATGAATGGAAAAAAATGTGTCAACACTTCAAGTATGATTACCAGGTATAAAACTATTGTCGTTGGCATTTTACTTAGCAACAGTTTGATTGGAAATAATTCCACCCGTTCCACCTGCTTAGTAATATTTCCGCATTTCTGGTGACTTTATGAGGTCGATTGATGGATGGTGCATATGGTTTACGAGGAACAGTGAAATAGATAATCTCAGTCGCGACTGACATTTGTCCCAAAAGAACCAATGAAGGTTGGGATCAACAGAGTATGCCGGGTGCAGAATCAGAAATTATTGGGAGCGTAACAGAGGCCCACCCAGGGGGTTTAAAGAGTCGGCGCGTAAGATGATTTGGCTCTTCTTCGGCAATACAAGCGAAAGAGGTTGGAGGGGGTAGCCGCACCCACGAGACTATCATCGGGAGATAAGTGAACTGGGTTTGATATTTTTTATTCAGCGAAAGAGATGCTGTGCAGCCGGACTCTGTAGGTGGCCTTCTTGAATTTTAGTTTGACTACTTGGACGGAGTGACAGCATTACGATACAGTTGCATACCCGTGAGAACATGCTAAACGGTCCACAATGCCCAATTAATGACTTGCAAAGATCTAACTTACAAGAAATTTCTCATTATCTCTTTGAAAATAATTTATTTTTTTTTTACTAAAGCCGTGTGGTCCCTCTCGCTTCCCAGGAATTAAACTAACTTAATCTTCGTTGCTTTTGATTATCTTATTTCCATTCTAGTTGAGATTGTTAAAAAAAAAACATTGCAAGAACCATCTTCTCATCATACTAGGAAGAAGGATTTATTAGTCTTTGGTTAGGTTGTGCATGACTCTAATTATATGCAAGATGATTATTAAACTGGCACACTCATTTGGAAATGATACACCGGAAGAAGTAAAATATATTCTCGTGGAATGTGTTGAAGAAGCAGCATTTTTCTCAGACATTGCATGCTGAGAATAATTTAATTCTATTGATACCTTAATCATGAAGATGTGTCGTTTATTTTTAACTTGTTTGTGTGATTGACTTTTTAAACCATTGAATATTGACAAATTCTGATATATACTATTCTTTTAGTACTCTAATTCAATCCCTTTATCATTCATGAAATGGCGCATCATTTATATGGACTTATTTCCTTCAAATAAATGTGTAAACAATTTAGAAAATCTGTTTGAGAAAGAATGAAAAAGAATTAAATAAGAATGGTTTAGAGCGAAAAAAAATCTCACTTGTCTCCTTTGTCTCTTCTTAATTGTCTAGTTTGACGTACTTTGTGTGAATATTTAAGCTTTTTTTAAATCTATGCGCTTTTTTTTTGTCATCCGATGATTGATTTCAAATTTCATAAATGATTTCATTTAGGTTCTTCTCAAAAGGCCTCATCAAAAAGGATGTTCAACTGTAATAACTTCAGGATTTTCAGTTATCATGATGAGGATCTGTCATTTTCATTCAATTTTTGTTTAATTGATATTTAATCAGTGTAATGCTAATCTATACCTTTTCTGTATATTAATAGATGTATATAAATGTTCAAAGTTTTAAAAAAGGTCGACAACTTTTTGTTACTTGAGACGTAATAAAAATTTTAAGTACCATCTTACCACCAAAAATATCGCAACCATTTTTTTATTAAAAAAAATCAAATAACTTTTTTAATTTTCCAATTATAATCTTGTAATAAATGAACAAAATAATTGTTTTTTGAAATATGTATTTTTTTACAAACTATATAGGATTATGTATACGTGCGATAACTAAAAAAATGATAGTTCAAAATACGGTAGTAAAATAACACAATCAAATTAAATAAACTTGCACATAATTTTTTAATAGTATGCATAAATTTAATTCAGAAATTTGATATCTGTTAATTTACTACAATATTTAAAATGACTAGCTTTTATGTAGCTATTTGAATCGGGATATGTAATAAAAAGTTATATTAGTATTCTATAGATATATAAAAGCAATTTTAGTATTTGATTAATTTTTCAGCGATAATTACAGTTAATCAGTTATTAAAAGCAAATTGTAAAATTACAATTGAAACTAAAAGAATGTCTCATTAATTGGAAAATCAGATTTATTAATATAGGAATTGTTTCCATTTGTGTATAATTGAATTTCCATCCCTGACTTTAAATTTTTGAATAAAATAACAATTCTCTATCGCACAAAGATTATTTTCATTTTCAAGGAACTGAATCCGTATCAAAAATCGAAGTGTAAAGCTTATTGTTGATATTAGTAATTTTTGTGTATTGCATTGCTTTTATACACTCAGGAACATTGAAAATAGAGGCCCACGAAGAAAGCATCGGATTGAAATGAAATTTTATACACATAATGACACAGATGAGAGATTCACTTGATCTCAAAAACAAGACAATTAAACGAATACAGGGTGTGCAACGACACAAATACTGGGCAACTTCAATAGCGCGTTGGACCACCTCCAGCTGCAATACATGCCGCCACACGGTCCGGCATTGAGTTGATTAGACACCTTATGTTGCCCTGCGGCAGATGGGCCCACAAATCTTGAACAGTCAACTCTAAATCATGTACAGAGTGACACGATGGCATGGTCCTACATGGGGTCGAATAATATCATCAACGCAACGTTGGCCTGTTAAGGTTCCACGCATCGCAATTAAAGTGGACCATCTATCATAGGCTATGGCCCCTAGACCATTACACCAGCTGTGTGGGCAGTGTGACGTAGAACAGTGTGGGGGGAATTGTACCGCTCACCAGGACGCCTCCACACCCGTACACGGTGATCATCTGTCCCCAAAACAAACCGGGATTCATCACTAAACACAACCTTTTGCCAATCTGTGACATTCCACATTGATCTGGCTTGGCACCACTGTAGACGCAGTTGCCGATGTTCCGGTGTTAAAGGGAGTGCACGGAAAGGGCGCTTGGATTTAAGATTTGCTTCTGCAAGGTGTCTGGAAATAGTTTGTGGAACAATTGCTACGCCTACGTCTGCTCGTATCGTTGAACGAGTCACTGTGGGGTCCACAAGTGCTTGCCGCACAATCCTTCGATCCTCTCTCCTCGTATGGTCACTCCAGACCCGGTTTTCTGCACGTGGGTCCCTTCTCGTGTCCACTGCTCCCAACAATTTCTAACGGCACACTCCGAACGATCCACCTGGCCAGCAACACGGCGCGTCGACCAGCCTGCAGTTTTCATCCCGATGATCAGGCCTCTCTCAAACTCGCTTAACTGTGAGAAATGTCTTCTAGCACGTTTACCTGGCGTGTTTCGCTTACCCAAGTGTTCCTACAATCGGCGGGTAATCGTCACGTTTATGAATCTTCGAATTTGCGCTGGCTTATATAGCACCCTCTTCCTGATTATAGCACCACCTCGGCGTGTATGAGCATGCGTATTGGCACAAAACTTGGATCATTTGCATATCACATTACGCTGTACTTATTTGCAAAGTTTCGCGATTGTACTTAGCTTCCTTCTTGGGTCGCTATTTTCAATGTTCCTGAGTTTATTGTAATACCAATTCATGAATTTGTTTTTTATACTCGTGATTGCGATTTTATAAACTTTATTCGTCATCCAAAGTAATTGTATTTGTTGTTTCCAATTCGATAAACGGAAACTTTCCAAGTTTATTTAATTTACGCATGTAAAACTAGTGATTTCAGAGTATTTTCTCCACTAACGATTTCTTTCTTACAGTTTTTGCTTAAGTAAAATTTACGCAGAAAACTTAACCATGGGGGATAGGAATAAAAAAATTGAATAGTTTTTTTTTTTTTTTTTTGAAATGACAGGGGAATTTTTTCTACTGGATTTTTGTTAAGTCAGTAGCGCTAATGGATTCGTCATATTTTTCAGATGCAGATTTTAGGTTGCTGTTTGGTTCCACTTAGGAATGTTATTAGTATGCTGAATAAATCGTGTTGGAAAAATCCCTTTTTGTGTAGAGATTGCGTTCGTCTTATTTGTGTTATCTTGTGCTTTAGGACATAAATTCTTTGATATATTATCATATCTTTCGTATTGTTTACTAACTATATTTTCCCTTGTAGGTTATCTGTTTTCTAAAGTCAATATTATTTGTTTATCTCTTTCTCCCTTTTCTTAACTGGACTCAAATCAATGGTTGTTTTCGAGGTATTTTAATTTTTGTTTATTAGAATTTTTCAACAAATGAGTTGTCAAATGCAAATATTCTTGGTTTCATTTGCCTTATTTAACGGCTTCAGAAAATTTTTCAATAAACCTGATGACTGTTTTGGTGAGATTTTGTTACGTTTTGGCTCATATTTTTAAAGCTTTTTTTGCTATTACTTTGTTTAGTATCTTATTTTGTTAAGTATAACTCTTAATTAAAAGCATTTCATTTTTTTAAATCCCACCTTTTCTTTCTTCAAAGGCTTTTTAAATATCGATGAATTAAAAGAAGGATGTTGTTTTCTTTGTTTATACATACAATGCTTAATATACAGACTTTAGGGTACTGATGTTTCCCTTATGCTTTTTGCGATCTTTTGTGAAATGTCATCTGAAAAATGTAGTTAATAAAGCCTTAGGCTTATCATAACTCAAAAAAAAATATTTGATGATTATTTTCTGGCATGCTGTTAATCTTTGGAGATAAAATCGCTGGAGTGGTATTTGTTCATAAATACCGATTTTAGTGCTTAAAATTGTGACGACTTACGCGTCTTTTCTTTAACAAGTCCTTTGGATTCTTTGGGCCAGAATTAATAGCAACTCTTTTCCAACCAAATCCAAGAAACGAGAAGTGAAGAGATGCAAATAATATAGGATAAATATAGGATCTTAGAGTAAGCGTGATGGCAATGTAATGGTAGTGTAAAGGAATGTTCGACAATTAACGTGCGTTGTGGTATTGGATGATTATTGAAGTTCGCTGTTCAAAGATTCAAGTTCTACGTGTTTTGGATAAACATATTGGTGTGCGGTTAAAAGTAAAGCTACTTACCACTATAGATAAAGACAAGTTTATTACAGAATAGTATAAGGTAGGATTGATTACTTATTATTATTATATTTGAAGATTAGGCGGTCCACACACACACACAATTATTGAGATAGGTCTGAATTATATTGTGTGTTGCGTATTGCGTCATAGTAGATTCTCTCATTCATTAATAAGATTATATTTGTTCAAAGTTTAAGTTGAATATCTTAATAAAGTCATATTAAGATAATGTTTGATTCTAGTTCTTGCGTTAATCCTACACCTCTAGCTCACGCTGATACTTCGAGGGATGTACTTCCAAGGGGAGGTACATCACAAAATGTACTACTTTTCTTTTTGGGAATTTATGTTTTTTGAACAGAGGAATGCTACAATTCATATTTTGATTGCTGCTGATATTATTTGGATATTTGTTTATGAATTAAACATGGATAAGGCAAAATGCAAAACGTATATGTCGCTTGTAAAATTTGGCAATTAAATTCTTCATGAGAGCTATACATTTCCTTTCGTTCTGTAGAAACGTATGATGTTTAGGTATATGTGTAGAGGGATTTCTTTTGTAATAGTTTCTAATATTTAAATGATTTATATTGAATACGGAGTTTTTAATTTTTTCTATCACATAGTGGAGATGACTTCTTTTAAAAAACAACTCTCAATATTTACTATTCCAAAAAAATGTAGAACCCTGACCGTTTCTTAGCAATTTTTCCTTGGGGGTTCTTGAATAATAATAGTAAAAAAACCCCGATAAGTTATTTCTCCTTTGCCACCGAATTGAGAATCAAGGTCAAGCATCGAGAATTCATAGTTCTTGGGTGTGCAAAATCTAGAAATCGGTTACTTACGGATTTATTATCGAATAAGGGAAATGCTTTTGCTACTTTTATTGAGTCATTAAAATAATCTCATGATTTGTGTTCGCTCACTAAAAAATAATTTGCCGTCTAAATCTTTTTCAGAAAAACAAGCATTCAAGTTTGTTTTTGTGTACTTTTTTTGTTATTGACTGTTGAGAAAATGTTATTTACAGAAGTTTGGTGAATGAACTTGATGAAATAGTTGGAAGTAATTTCCTTGTAAGGGAACAAACAAGATTGCCTTAATTGCTTTAAGTACTTTATGAATTAGATCATGCAGCAAATCCTGTTGTTATCATTAGGTTGGAAATTGTATCCTCTGTTAAGAAATGGAAAGGAGTTATCGAACATATAAATACAATACAAATTGCCATAATTCGACATCTCATCTTTTGGTGGGATTGGTGAAATGAATCACCTTTTTTTCTGTGAAACCACTTAAATGTTGTTATAGTATTTGCATTTCTGTCTCTGCGCAAAAGGTTTTAAAAGCTGTGCTGGAGGAGGGGAGGGGGAATAGTCTAAGGTAGATAACTTTCATTGGATAGACTGGGACTTCGCAGTTTAAATTTCCAATTGTTTTCTTTTAAAATATAGCTTGAATTGTATTCATGGAATTTTACGATATTTCCCCCCGTGCAATAATGATTTCTTCCCTTTTCCTAGTTATGAACTACAGAGAATTACCACAAGATTGGCAGACAATCCAGTGTGCTATTCGTATGTTTTTCCTTGACTTTTTTTCTTCTTTCAGGCACAACGAGCTATGACTAACCCCGGTTGCCTCCTTTTGCAATCATCAATTCTTTGAAAACTACCCCTCTTTGTAATAGTTTTATTTTTTATGTTTGTTTTTTAGGGAAAGGAATTTATATATATATATATATATATAATCAGCTGTGCATCAAATATGAATAGAGCTTTCCGAGTTTGGGGTTTTAACTCCTGTAGGAGTATATTTTGTTAACTTCGTTTTCATTTGGCGTATTAATGTTTGATCTCTAAGTAGAAGGCATTGATTTGTGAAATCTTATTCAGTATACGATAAGTTCAGTAAATATTTGATGTATTTAGTTGCCTTTTTGGAAATTTGTGCTGAAACTTTAAATTTCTTATTCAAATTTGAATTTGAAAGTTTAAATTTTAGTATTGTTTGGTAAACATTTAAAAAATAAAAATGTTTCAATGTATTGCAGGTTACATGTGTGTGCTTTTTTCTCGTTCTTAAAATATCTTGCGAACAAGTTGTTAGTCTTGTTGTACGATGTATAATTTTAATTGCTATTTAATAGATTATATGAATAAAGAATATGTGTTATGCAAGAAACATTACTGGAGCAATGGGACTGCATTGGGGGTATTTCTCCGCCTCTTTTCATAGAAACTCTTTTACTGTGGTTCGCATACATGTACCTTTCTTGTATGCTGTCTGACAGCTGGACTGTTTCAATTGATTGATTATTAACGTCGCACTGTTCAGCTACACGAGGGCTTTTGGCGATGGACCACGTAATTTTGAACCATGGTCAAGTGACGTGGACGACACCTGAGCTGGCACCCCTTCTCCTAACTACCACCCCACCCCACGGGAGGACGTTTCAGCTCTCGACAGATTTAACATGCATCGCTGCCCTACACGGCAGGTCTTTAGTGGTACTGGGCTCGAACTCGTGACAAAGCAAGCCACGGTCCGATACCTATACTACTCGGCTACCGCGGCTCCCTGGATGTAAGGATATAGTCCAGAATGTAAGGATATAGTATATCCGTCTTAAAAGTTTTTCACGTTAGCGACACTAGCTCTGAGTAATTGTTAATAAATTCATCAAAACCTTGTGCGTGTTAAGGTAGCCAGAAGTGTGTTGTAATATTTTTATTTTAGTTCTTGGTTTTATTGCTAAGAAATTATTTTTACGTAAATGTTACTATCTTCCCCTCCAATTTTTTTTCAAAGTTGAGCAAAATTCTGCTAATTGTGAGAATTATTCGTTAGAATCTACGGTAATGCAGTTTTAGCTTTGGGCTAAAATGGAATTTTTAAAAGTTTCTTTCAATGCTTGTGAATACATTATTTATAGAATTTTACGTTTTTTATACAATTTGCGAAAAATAAATTATTGAAAAGATAACTTCTATTGGCGCGATTTGCTAGAGAGTAAAATTTTCTGAACCTCACGCTCGGGAATGTAACGCTCATTCGGCTTTTTTCGCCTTCAGTCGGACAGACACACCCCTAAAATGGAAAGGAGGACGTTCCCCCCCCGCCACTCTGAAACGGGGTTGTTTGTCCCCCCACCAATACGCCGCAAAAGTAAAGTTCCTACCTTCGATCTAAGTGCTCCCCCCCGCGACCTCTTCCTACAAGACATGAATGCTGGATACTTCTAATCCTAGTTGAAGCATGAAAATGAAACGTAATATTTTTAAAAAATAAGTTTAGAGAGAAAGAAGAATCCTATACTAAAATTAAACATAAAATGAAGAAAAAGAACATATTTTTATAGAACTAAGTAAATAGTATTTTTATCATTAGCAATATTGCAGTGATCTTAAGAATAAAAATCTATTTTTGTAAGCGAATCGGAATAGCAGTGAACAAATAGTTCTATTAATCACATTACTTAAATATACTTTAAATCTAAAAAAGAAAATTAAAACAGTTAAAAATTTAAAATAACAAAATTAAGTATGCAGGTATTAAGAAAAAGTTACATTAAATAATTTAAAAACAAGAAAATAAAATATAATTAAGAAGACTTACCTTGCAGCAGCACCTGATATATTCGTACAAAACTGCATACAAGGACAAAAGAGCTAACTTAAGCCAGAGATTATGTGATATATAAATCTTCTGATTAAATCTTCTGATTAAATCCTTTTTTAAAGGTTTTAACCAAGATTCCTCTCTTCCCAATCAACTACCTGTCTTACTACCCCTTTGCTTAAATTAATTCATGGATAGAATTGAATATTGTTAAATTACAACGAAATTCACAAAGCCGGATCAGGTCTTATGAACAAATTACCTATGATTTTATGTGGGAATTTTAAAGTAGATTTTTCAAAAGACAAATCAAAACCTTAGTTGATTTTTTAAAATCAAATTTCAATTTAATTATGTCAAATGATCCAAAGGAAAGCACGAGGAAGTACGGAACAACGCTTGACGGAGTTTTTTTTATAGATATTTAAATAAAATTTTTTGAATCTCTCTAAAGAATTTATAACCTATTTCAGCTACCATAAACCTATTGTTTCCTTCTTAGAATACAATTAACACCCAAATATATTCCCAATTAATTCCCAAAATATTTCGCACAAAAATATTACTTTATAAGTACAGACATATGAATAAATTATTTTATAGGACAATACTAATATCCCCTTGTTTTTTATTCGCCTAACTAATTCCTGAAATAACATTACAAAATTTGAAGTTATCACTTCTATCGTGTGGTCATAAGCACACACACTTTTTTTTTTTATAAAGATCAAGGTTTTTTTTCTTTTTAAAATTTTTTTTGATTCAATTATTTGTTAATACATAATATGTTCTTCGTTGTATAAAAAAACCATCTGTTCACTTTGCGTGATCTATTCCATAAATTGTATTACATTGAGTGGTTACATTCTTACGACCACCCCTTCTGTGTGGGCCATCTCTCATATGTTATTGTTTGTCTTTTGTAGCCTTAATTCTTAGCATGGACTCAACGAGATATTGATAAGTCGTTTCTGTGAATTTTGAGCCCAAGCTGGCACAATAGCCCTTTCCAATAGTGTCAACTTTACCCCATCAATATTGTAAGGATTGAGTAAAATTTGCATCATGTTCCTGTACAGTACCAGCGCTATGATTGTTCTGTTGAAGCATTACTTAATTAGTAAATATGTCTTATTTAGACATCCATGCATACAAAATGCCAAGAAAGCATTCCTCCGAAACAACACAACCAGTTGGATGCGTTATAACGATACATTTAGGGTCTGCTTTCTTGCTGCTTCCTCCCAACTGCAATTTGCTTTACTCGTACCAATCTGTTTCCTTTCAAAATTCTAAAGGTACTCCGTTCCACCTGTCCATCCACCACTCGGTGGCGATTACTATTTCCTATTTAGACTCATTTTTTTTTATTTTGCTTGCTGTGTGTTCCAATCTTAATACTTTCACAACAGCTGCTTGTAAACATTTCGCAAATACGGCGTTTTTACTAAAACTTTCTCCATGCTTTCAAACTATCATCTGTCAAATGACACGATGTGGAAGTTTGGAGAATGCGGTGCCAGATCAGGTGCCGTCCTCGTCACTTGACCGATGTTCAGAAAAACGAAGTCCTTTACCATTAGCTCTCGTGTTGTTTTAGACCAGTGATTCCCGAAGTGGTCTAGTGGTCCGTCGCCAAAAGCCCTCGTGTAGCTGAACAATGCGACGTTAATATTCAATCAATCAATCAACCCGAAGTGGTCTATATGGACCCCCAGGGGTTGACGACGACTCACAAGGGGTCTACGCTAGCGAAAAAATAAATTGGAGGTCCATGAAGGGTAAATAGGGTGTATGAGACAAAATCTTCAGGATTTTTTTTTTTTTTTTTTTTATTTGCATGCACATTGAAATATTTCTGGTTTACGTGTTTACACTTTTTTTGTAACTTTCTCCCATTCCAAGAATAGGGTCGCAATGGACATCACAGGTCCATATAACTAACTAAAAAGGGACGGGGGAAGTAGAGATGTTTTGCTTTACTTAAGACAAACGGTTGCGATTTCTAGAATCTCATTTTCAAAGAAATAAGTACACACAATTTAATCTTTTACAATTTACTCGCTAGAAATTACGACATATAGTTTTGCTTTTAATTTTTAATTATTTTTTATTTTTTAATAGTAGCATTTTAAGATTTCAAAGATAAATTTGTGTTTCTATTTAAATAAATCAAATATATTGTGTGATGACCTGATAAATCAGAATAACTTCGAAAGGGGAAAGAAAACAGAGACAAATAAGTGCAACACAATCCGTTCGACTCTTCAGATAATAAAGCGATTGTACCTTGTGGTGGAACGCTTTTTCTTTCGATTTACATGAGAAATGGAAATGCCGGCTAAAGCTCACGCAATACATAGGCTTTCAAGAAAACCTGTACAACTAATTATTTTCAATAAATTTCTGTAAATATAAAATCCAATTCATTATTTCAAACATGCGATAATTAAACTTTTTCAACTAAGAATTTTCATTTTACATAGCTTCAAATTTAAAAAAAAATACTTGTGTGACTAAGGTACTTACTTATATATAATTTATTTAAAGTCTGATGCAGCTTGAATTTCTAATTAAATTACATTTTTCAGTATTAAAAGACAAAAAATTTGTTACACTTATTGGTAAACTAATTTAAATTTTGTAAAGCTAGCAGTGAAATTTATGTGTCGAGGAGGCATGAAGACGAAAAACAGTTTCTTAAAATTGGCCTTTAATAATCAATCATAAAGTCACTCTGCTCGTTACTGGAGCGATAAAAACAATAAGTTCAAAAAGTCAACATTACCAGAGACATCCGATTCGAACCGTCTTCTAATATTGTAAAAATTAATTTCTAATCTAAAATGGTGACGCAACCTGCAGTTGCATTGCCAACCAGTTGTTCTCTCCCTCTAAGAGTTAAACCACTCACACACTTCTTATATTTCCGTTTCTCCTTCCTTTTTTAAAAACTAACATGAGCCGAGTTTAAATACTAGCTCGATTTGCATGGCAGTTGCTGCCAACCTCAAATCACGAAACTCAAAAAGATCGGGTTCGAATCGGTGTGCTTACTTTCATTGAGATCATGGAACGGGATTGGAAAAACAACACAAGGAGATCATAAAAATTTGGATCCGACTTTTTAAATGTCTAACAATCGGCCCCCTTTTTCCAATCTCGCACCATTATCTCTTACAAATCAGTAAATTAATTTTAATCTATAATCACATGTTATACAATTTAACACAAAAAATACATATTATTCACAATCTTTATTGTAATAAACAAACTAATATTTTAATCTTATAAAGAAACAAAGTCTCTCTCTCTCATTCTCTAAAAAGAAATAATTTTCTACAAAATTCTAACAATTTTTCCTTTACCATGGGTTTGGTAAAAATGTCCGCCAAATTATTTTTGGTACCTATATATTTAATTTGGAAAACCTTGTCGTATATCAAATTCCTTAGAAAATGATAACGAACATCGATATGTTTTGTTCTATAATTTTCTACCGGTGACTTTGAAATCTTATAGCAGCTTGATTATCACAAAACATTACATTTTCACTTAATTCCAAATTTAAACTTTTATTATCAATTACATTCTTTAGCCAAATGAATTCCTTAGCTGCTTCTGTTAAACTAACATACTCAGCTTCCATGGTCGACAGACTAACGGATTTTTTTTTTTTTTTGCTTGAAAGTTCGCGATGAAATTAGTGTTTCGTCTATAAAAGTTATGAACCCTCCCATTGACACTCGATCATCCCTATTTGTAGCAAAATCCGAGTCTGAATAACATCTTAGTTTTAATGATTTAACTTTTGAAAGTTCTAATTTGTATTCTTGAAATACCTCGTCAAATGACTCGCCTCGTAATTGTGTGTTACCTCGCGCAACTAAGCGGGCCTTGTATCTAACAATTTTATTATTTTCATCATATTTAATGGTATAAACCCAACGGTTTTCTAAAATTTTTATATTATCCGGATGATCAACTAAATCCCAAACTTTACGTTCCATCATTACGTTAATTTCTTTATCCATTGCATCACGCCATTTAGATGCGTCTCTGGATCTTATCGCCTGTTTGTAACAGTTAGGAATAGTTACTTCAACCATAAGAGCTTGTTGCTCTGACAAATCTGAAAATCCCTGGGATTCGGCATTATTTTTTTCTAAAATTAAATAAACTAGGATCATACTCAATATTATGCCTCTTACAGTATCTCTCTATTTCGTTAAAAGATTTCAATCGGGTTGCTTCCCCTTCTATACTATAGTATACGTTAGATCCAGTTACTTTCCTACCTATATTTCGAATCCACTTAACCTCTGTACATGGGATCAAGCTATGATTATCGGAAGATACATCTGGTTTTTCAGATGTTGAGGGCATTTCCGTACTTGTCTTTGAAACTAAACGACTCGTTAATGAATCTTTTGCTCTATCGGAATCATCCTCATCATCATAATAATCAGGAAGGTTTAAATTATATCCAAGGTTACTATTAACTTTTTGTCTAAAATTAATTCCCCTCTTATTTTCATCGAATCTTACATTAATAGTCTCGACTAATTTATTTTCATCTATCAACCATATTCTATAACCCTTAGTACGTTGTGCGTATCCCATCATAATTCCTATTTTCGCACGCATATCGAATTTTTTTCTAATTTGTTTTGGCACACCAGCATATGCCAAACATCCAAAAGGTTTTAGATGCAATACCGATGGTTTTTTACCTGAATATTTTTCGAAAGGCGTTTTGTTACTGTCTTTGTGACAAATTCGATTCCACGCATAAGTGAAACAAAGTAATGCTTCTCCCCAAAACTTATGGGGAACTTCACTAGACTTAAGCAATGTTTTGATGCCATCTAGAGCGGTTAAATTGAATCTCTCCGCGACCCCATTCATTTCTGGCGTATATGAATTTGTTACCTCATGCTTTATACCCAGTTCTGTCAAGAAATTATCCATATCTTTATTACAAAATTCTAGTCCGCCATCAGTTCTAACTGCTATTACCTTTTACTTAGAAAACGTTCTGCTCGTTTCTGAAATCTTATAAACGTATGAAATACGTCAGATTTATTTCGGATGGGAAATACAGTCACCTTTCTTGAATAATCGTCAATTATACTCAAGAAATATTTATTACCGCCTTGGCTTTCAGTTGGCATTGGACCACAGAGGTCCATATGCAACAATTCCAATGGACGTTTTGATCTTACGGCCCCCGTCTTTTTGAATGAAACTCTCTTGGACTTTGCTAATTTACACGGTATACAATGAGTCTTACCATTATCATTTAAGCGTGGGAGACCTTTTACACTATCATTTTTACTAGTTTTTACCAAGTAATCGTTATTAACATGACAAAAGCGTTGATGCCATATTTCTATTGATCCGTTTTTTGTTTTAGCGGTTACATCACTAAAAACTAATTTCTTTACTCTTTGGTATAATATAATGATCTGGCTTAAAAAAATACAAATTTTCATGGCGTGTCGCCGAGAACAATTTTATCCAGTCTTTATTAAAAACATTAATTTTACCTTTAGTACCCACAAAATGCGCACCTTTACTTTCTAATCTGGAACCGGATAATAAATTTCTCCTCAACTTAGGATTAAATAATACATCAGTCAAAGTTATTTCATGAAAACTCCCCTTATATTTTACCCGAAATCTAAGTGTACCGATTCCTTCTACGGGACAACTTTTATCCTCCGTTGCTAACGACATTTTCATGTTAGTTATCGGTTTAAGATCTAGAAATAAACTCTTGTCATTACAAAAATGACTCGTGGCAGCAGTATCTATTACCCAAACACCTTTATCAGAGTTTTCCTCAAATAAGATACAACTAGTTACGAGTTGTTTATCTAGTTCTAAAAGACTACATTCAGCTTCACAAAATCTTAAATTTATATTAAACTCTGTGTTAAAAGTTTCATTTACAGTTGAAGGAGATTTTTGTAGAGACTTTTTTCTCTTTACAGTTTACTTTAAGATGTCCGTACTTATTACATACATAACACGGACCTATAGTCTTAATAGATTGTTTAACATTTTTAATAGTTTTACAGTTAAATACCTTACCACTTTTCTTTTGGTAATCATTCTTGCCATTTGGATCTCCATGAGCTGCAGCCGTAGCACCAGGTAACGTCTTCGACTTCTTCGAGGTGAAACTGCTCAAGTAAGCATTCTCCGCTTTCTCCAAATCTTGTTTCATCAACTGAAGACGATTGGCTTCTAATATCAGCTCTGCTTCAATTTTGACAACTCTGAAGTCCTCTTCTTTCCATCTGTAGATTTGTTGCACGGTAGACTGAATTCTGAGGAAGCCACCTTATTAATTGAAATCCTATGTACAGGTCGTCCAATTTATGACCCGCTTCTTGTAGTCTGGTTGCCGCTGTCTTTACACGAGATATGAAGATTCCAACATCTTCCCCTGGTTGGTATTTTGTTCCAAAAATTGATCTAATAGTTGAATTACTCTTGCTCTTGTGACTGGTTCGAAGTGATCTTTTAATATCTTCCATGCCGCTACTCCGTCAGTTGTTTCCGTTATCAGATTTTTCAAATCTGAACTGATGTTAGTATAGATCAACGTATAACATCTATCCTTACGAAGTTGTAGATCTAATTTTTCCTTGTATGTTGCCTCTTCATCAGGTTGCTCTGGCTTGGTCTGTATTATAAACTGCCAGCAACCATAATGCATTAATAGTACTTGCATATCATGCTTCCACGTGTTCCAGTTATTTGGAGTCAACACTGATATCTGGTTGTTAAACTCCATATCTGTTACTCGATTTAGCGTACTAGCAACAGAGTTCATAAAAATAGTTCTAGACTGGAACAGTATTTAAATAGACAAAGTTCATGGCCTGGTTCAACCGTTTAGCCTGCCTCGACACAGTACATGGACTGGGCCCATAACCAAATTTGTTACACTTATTGGTAAACTAATTTAAATTTTGTAAAGCTAGCAGTGAAATTTATGTGTCGAGGAGGCATGAAGATGAAAAACAGTTTCTTAAAATTGGCCTTTAATAATCAATCATAAAGTCACTCTGCTCGTTACTGGAGCGATAAAAACAATAAGTTCAAAAAGTCAACATTACCAGAGACATCCGATTCGAACCGTCTTCTAATATTGTAAAATTAATTTCTAATCTAAAATGGTGACGCAACCTGCAGTTGCATTGCCAACCAGTTGTTCTCTCCCTCTAAGAGTTAAACCACTCACACACTTCTTATATTTCCGTTTCTCCTTCCTTTTTTAAAAACTAACATGAGCCGAGTTTAAATACTAGCTCGATTTGCATGGCAGTTGCTGCCAACCTCAAATCACGAAACTCAAAAAGATCGGGTTCGAATCGGTGTGCTTACTTTCATTGAGATCATGTAACGGGATTGGAAAAACAACACAAGGAGATCATAAAAATTTGGATCCGACTTTTTAAATGTCTAACAATATGCAATGTCTGATCTGGTGGTGGTTCTTCATTAGGTTGGTTAGGTTAAATTTCTGGCACTAGGATATACTGTGTCAAACATTAAGTCCCTTATTTGTGGGGGGTACTACTTTATTTTTACCATATTAAGATAAATGTGAGGGAATATCTTATTGTATTTGCTTTTATGAAAAAAATCAATCTATGAAAATAAAATACTTTATATATGTATGGGATTTCATTAAACAAAATGTAATAAATTCAGATAAATGAATAAAACGGCGATACTGAGTTAAATGAAAACTAGGCTGTTTCATTGTCAATGAAATCATTTTGCATATATGTATCAAGCTATACTTAACAGTATATGGATAGTAAATTCTTTTTTTTGGATTTAATTGAAATAATATTGTTGACACGCGCGCACGCGAATCCTTTCTTGTAAGATAACTTTTATTTTCGGTACGAGACCTTGCACAACCATCATTACTGTTTTTAGTATTAAAAAAATTGCAGTTCCTTTGTCTGTTGCTTATAGTAAATTTCGGTTTTTTCCCCCCTGAATCATCAAATGTGAAATCAACATAAAATATGAATTTGCAGATTTTTTTTTTTTCTCATTTTTATGCATCAAGTGAAAAATTTTCTAATCATTTTGTTGTTATTAGTACATTTTTACAAGTCATTGTGTTATCGTTGATTAAAGTATCCGAAAGGCATTTTTTAAAATTCTTTCTGAATATTCAAAATTTGAATTAGATCAGTAATTAATGTGTTATTTCAATTTCTTTTTTTTCTTTTTACTTTAAAGAGGGATAAATTTAGTAATATGATTTTGTTATTATCTCAAAAATATTTTTTAATGATTGCCTGTGTTATAATAAATTTCGATTTAAGTATTAAAAATATTTCAAAATGACATATTTTTTTAGGAAGCTAAAAAACAGGGACTGATAAATATAATGCATTTATTATTATTATTATTATTTAAGTATCGCAGTCTACTTTTTGAATATTTTTTATTAGTGCTAGTTTTTTTAAGATTGATTACTATGGTCATATTAATTTCTAGTGCTATATTAATGAGATTTGAGAAAGTATTTTTTCTTTGTGGGAGTTGTAGAAGTAAAAAAAAAAAAATCTTTTTAAATTCAAATTCAGGTTAATCCATGCAATCTTTTGTGCACGCTGTATACAGATTTATATGTGGGTTTGCCGGAAAAAAAGTTAAATGTTATATTCTCAGATGGCATAATTTTTGTTTGAAAAATCTACTTTGTTAGAATGTATTGCCATGTAATTACCATTTCCAAATATATTAAGTATACGTAAATGCAGTGTTTCAATGAAAGTAAAAAACACGGGCTCCTTATTCTTTGTTTTAAATTTACGATAGGATTTTGTAAAATCTCATCAAATTTTTTAAAAATCGTAACGATTTTTTAAGGATCTTTTGATCTTTTAAATTTGTTTTATTGTGTATGCTTTAGTTTTTAATATATATATATATATATATATATATAGAGAGAGAGAGAGAGAGAGAGAGAGATTAAATATATTATATATATTATATTGTCATGCTTCCTATTCGTGCGAGCTATTAAGATTTTGTAGGTGTGTATCTATCTGTGTGTGTGTGTGTGAACAATTTATCTTTTTTAATATTTTTATTTTTATTTTTTGAGAGGAGGGGTGGCGTTATGCATTTTTGTCGCAGGTTGAAAAACTTCTCGAGTCGACCCTGTTATATGTTTAAATGCAAAATAAAGTTATACAACCAGAATATTTTTTTTTTTTTTTTTTTTTTTTTTTTTTTTTTTTTTGCCATGTCTAATTTAAGTAACTGAATTTTTTCCCAGGTAACTAATTCTAAACATGACCGAATCTAAAAAGAAATGTACAGTGTTGATTATTTGGTTTTATTGAGTCTGTGTGTGACAAAACGATTGCCTTTTATGTAACAGTCTTAAGTAATGACGCTATGAAACCATCTAAGTTGGAGGATCATTTGAGAAGATGTCATCCTGTTAATAGAAGTAAAGTCCATATTTAACGTTTTGAGCGAAGGAATATTTCAAAGAAAATTATCAAATATATAATATCAGTAGCAAGAGATGGAGCACCTGCTATGGTCGGGCACTATCGTGAATTTATAGGCGATTTTAAAAAAAATGTACTGGGGGTGTTAGCAATACACTGCATCATCAGTCGACAGCATTTAGTTGCGTAAAATCTGAATGGCAGATTACATGAGTCTCTTCAATTTATCATAAATACGATAAACCGAATCCGAAGCAACGCGTTCAATACACGTTTATTTGCGCAGTTATGTGAAGAAAATGACGAGAGAGAGAGAGAGCATTTTCATCAATTACTCCTTCACACGGAAGTCTGCTGGCTGTCGAAAGGCTTGTGTTTCACAAGATTTTTTGCCAAAATTAATTAAGCCAAAATTTGCTAAAGAATCGGTATCTATATATATATCAATGGAAACATCAACGATCATGAAAAAAATCTCATTTTAAATTTCGCCTAAGCCGAAAAATTGATAGTTTTAGTACCATAAGTTTTTATTTTACTGATATTTGCGGCGAAAGGCTCAAGTGAAGGATTTGGTATTACTTTTTTTAAAAAAAAATTTAGGTGGGGAAATGCAGGAAGCATCGCTACCTGTATATCACAATTAGAAATTTCATATTAGTAGCTGCATCGTGTAAGTGTAAACAATTTGATGTTTTAGCTGCTACACCATTTTCAGCGATTTGATTTGGTATTGCAGCAAACTCCTGTTTTTTCAATTAAACGTACGTGGTGCAACGCATTTAGTAGCCTTCTCTCTAAATCGATTGGATAGAAACAATAAGAGGGGAAGCTCAATGGTGACTAATCAATTGGAAGCTTTATACTCTAGTGAAATATGGAAATTTATTTTAAGTGTGCGTATTATCCATGGTATACTGAAATTCAATTTATATTTTCAAGACCGTTCGATGTTTTTGAAAGTACATTTTTTTCATTGCCGTTCTGAATTGTATCAAAAAAGCTTCTCGAATGGTTTTTCAAGTTCGAATTATAGTGATAGTATTTATCATCAGTAACATGTTCTAAAAGCTCAATTTCTTTCGGAAAGAAACAAAAATTATGAAATAGTTTTATATTTAATGTGGAATTAAATTCGTTATAAGCTGACCCAAAATAAAGTTATTCAATGGAACCTGTGAAATTTCCCCCCTACAAGATTCGTTTTGTTCTCGTTTTAGTTTAATTTGCAACAACGAGTCTCCTTGTGTCTCGTGCGTTAACCTTCCTTGTAATCCTCATTTAGAATACGGCTCAACGTAATTACACGCTGTAGTCTAGAAGATTTCCTTGTTTCACAATGAGGCTGTGAGAAATTCTGTGGGGTACCTGACACAATAGTAGAGAGGTCGCTGCTACTTCACTCTACACAGCGACTGCAAAAATAATTAACTCTCAATTATCCATAGAACATTTTTACTCAGTAGATTAGGTTAAAAGTAGTGAAACTTTGTGTGTTGAATTGGATTTCCCCATAGCCTAAGGCACTTTCTTTTCCTTTTGCAACACATTGGGTCGGCCATTAAAAAATCACGCGATCTCTCTCTAAGATTTCTGATAATCCATTCAGTTTTAGGTTAAAAACTTTTTGGAATGTATAGCGAAGTTGGAGAATAGATTGGAAATTACTTGGCTGAACAACAAAATATCTTTCACATGAAATTCTGCCGTGTAAAGAAATATTTGTACCTTTTTCTAGTTCTTTAGCTTAATTATTTGAAATTTAAGGTTAAAAAAGCGAGTTTTATTCTCTCGGAAATATATATACTAGCTGGTATACCTGTTCTTCGCACGGGTGAATTTAAAAAATTAAACAATACAGACTGAAGGATAAAGAAGTTTTTCATGAGTTAGTTTTACGTGAATTGTAAATTAAACAATAACAAAAAAAAAAAAATAGCTTTTTGGATATCTCAGCTAAACAAAAAAAAAAAAAAAAAAAAAAAAAAAACATGTTCGCTAAATTTTAAGTCTTTAGATATAATATAGCTGAATTTCATTATTATTATTATTATTTATGACGCCCCGTAACTTTCTTGTGGGTCGATTTTTTAAAACACTACCTGCTCAGCAAAAGTAACACATTGTTACAAATTTTGTGTAATAAACGCTTTAAATAGTGTAAATAATTTGTATCTGGATGTGTAATACGCGCGCGTTAATATTACTTTCTGATGCATTTATTTTATGTTGAATAGCTGTTACCCGCGACTTCGTCCACGTGGAATTTGACAAAAAAGTGTTTATTCACTTCGCAGAGTTAACGAAAACTTAATTATGTATTCCACGTAAAGAAATACCTATGCTATAATTATAATGTCATTCTTCTACTTTGTGAATCTATGTTTCTTTTTTGTTTTATTTTTTTTCTCCTTCGTTTTTTGTTAAGCAAGGGGTGAAAGGGACGCATGACCTTTGACACTGTCGATGGGGTGTGTGAGCACTTTAAATCATTGGGATCAAAATAGGCCTAAGTAGCAGTAGGGTGAAACGCGAACATAAACGAAGCCGCAAGGAAGGGGGTGAAAGGGACGCATGACCTTTGACAATGCAGTTAAGGACTGTAAAATCATTAGGATCAAATGACATTACAGGAAATGTCGCGAGTGGCAGCAACCTAATCAAACAGAAAAGTTTGAAATAACTGCTAGAAATCGTTGAGACAGAAGGCTCGCGAAATAAAATAGTTTCTGTTGAATAAAAATAATCCCTATTGAAATAAATAATCCCTATTTGAATCGGATATTGCTCGCTATTTCATTGGTTTTAAATTTATTTTCTCGGAACCCTAATTTTTTTTTCATAAATAGAAGTAGCCCAAGTTACTTCTTATAACATTAGCTATCTGCCAGTGAAAGTTCCGTCAAAATTGGTCCAGCCGTTTCAGAGATTAGCCGAAACAAACAAATCGACAGACAGAAAGACAAAATTTTTAAAAACTGATTTTTTCTTATAAGTACTGTATATACTTTTAAATGTATTTAGTAAAAAGCTGTTAATTTCAAATTACAAACAGACGCTTCATTTTTTATTTATATGTATAGATATAATGATTTATTATAATTCATGCAGATTAATGTTCCGTTTTGGACTGAATGGAAATAAAGTTTTTCTTTATATGTTAATTTTGCTGATTTCGTATAAATTAACAGAATAGGTTTTCTTCTCCTTTTCATCCTTCCTCCCTTTTTCTCCTTAGCCTGAATTTACACGAAATTTATTTTAAGTTGCAGGGGTGTCTAAAGGATCGGTAATAAGTAATCGTTTTCCAATTACATTATTGTTGAAATAGAAATATATATATATATATAGTGCAATTAATTTGTTACTTTGCGCATTTTGACAATTCTATATTTTTTCTCAGATATTGTGTTTAATCTTGGATAAGTAACATTTTTTGATGTTTATATATATATGTATATATATATGTATATATATATATGTATATATATAATATATATATATATATAATGCATTACGCCGAGAAAAGTTTTGCAGGATTGTTAACTATTATGTTTATGATGTCGTGGCATACTTGAGGTTTGGTATTTTTGAATACGTGAACACGGGAGCTGTTATGTGAAGCGGCAACCGGAAGTTTCAAAATTCACATGACTTCTGTAGAGAGAGAGATCTGAAGGGTCAGGATCATTACTAAATTAAAGGGAATTATCACACACACTTTTATCATTCAGTAGATAAATATGCAATCGCACCCCGTTTTAACGAATTCTTAGGTACGGAACGTTTTATTTGTTGACTCGAGGTTATTCGTAAAATCGGGTTCCAAAAAAAAGTATACAGTTTTTGCTGTTAACTTTTGTAAATTCTATAGTAAGAAACTACAGGGAAAATGTCCACAGAAATTGTACACTTTTTACTCAGCAGCTAAAAGTACTATTAGCGAATCATAACACACGTATCAGTTAATTGGAAATTTTAAAATACTTTCTAATAAATGTTTGGCAATCTTTTTGATTCCTGACTCGAATGAGTTCTTTTTTTGAATTTATACAGGGAAGATAGCGCGTCATTTACATCTTGCTATAAGAGGTATGTTTTCAGTTTCCAAACAATGTAAAGCCTTAGAAAATGTAACAGTTTTGATAGGAGTTTCGTTATTAATTTCTACATCAGAATCACTATTCATTGACTTGAACAAATCATCTATTTCATCAACTTAAGTTGTACAGATAGACAATCCGTCATCAAATGTAACTTAATCGTTGAAATCTATCCCAAGAGTGACTTCCTTCCATATCCCCTTGATCAGGGCTTAAATTCTACTTTCTGAACTGTATTTCACTAATCTTTACAATTTTTAAAAGCAAAATTTTCTGCTAAACCGTACGTGTAATAAAACCTCACTTATATTTAAGTAAATCTCTTAATATATTCCCGGCTTTGCGGAGTGGGATGAGACAAGAGAAAGGAATTTCCTGATTCCGCGATTGATTACACTCATAACTGTAAAATCCAATAACGGGTGTCTAATAAAGGAAATTTGGAGTCTTTCGGAGAAAAGGATTTGTCATTTGTGAAGAAATCCAATTTTTTCTAATCCAACCTAATAAAAAAATATATTAGATGTTCAAATAATTTGTTATTTCGCGGTTTATTATTCGTTAAATAGGGGGTTTTGCTTTCATTTTAATCAGTGAAATTCGTTAAATGGGAGCTCGTTAAATCGGTGTCTGACTGTATATATGTATATATTCACAATATATTTAAACTTATTTTGCAAAGAAAGTATTACATGAAGAAAATATTGATTATTTCTGTTTGTAAATTTGATTGTGATGTGTCCATAGACTCAGATATATTTATTGAAATAGTATATATTATTATTAAACAAGCTAAAATTTTGGCTATAGTTATTAAAAACTGATCTTGATTCATGAAAATACTTTGATTCTTTAGTGTGACCTAGGTATTCTTACTGAGTCTTCCAAACTAAAATATTTTCACTACATGTTATTTTAGGCAGTTTTCATCGTTAGTTAATCGTGTCATTTAATGTATTTATTTATTTTTTCATAATCAGTTTCGTGGCTGAACTGTATTATGTATCAGTGCAAGATTCGACCTCCGTAATCTTCTAATTGGCTTCTGACTGAACTGGCCACGCTCATTTTCAACAATTTATTCTGCGATACGATATTCTATAGGTCGACACGATAAGTACAGAATACGTTTGATTTAATCTTGACTCTTTTTCTCTTCCCCCATCTCTTTAATAACCATAATTTTTTTCGTGTCTTTTACTAGTATATCGAAAATAGAAAGAAAGGGGCAGTTTGAGTAATTTGTAAGAAGTTTCATGATTTTTTTTTACTCGGTTAGTGAACAAAATTCTGCGTTATTTTAAATATTAGTTGACATCAAGAGACGATTTGATTTGAAGAACTTTCCAAAGAGATTTCTTTGACAAGGCTAAAGCTGTTGCGAATTATGCCAGTGTCTTTTTGCGAAAAGCATTCCAACACAACCTGATCCATGACTAGACATAGCTTGTTTATTTCAGCGGACCGCGAAAAGTAAAACTTATGAGGGGAGTTTTTTGACTGGAAGGAGAGTGTCTTCTGTCGAAAGACTATTTTGTCCTTCAGTGGCTCTTTGTCAGATAACTTCCTAGATGGGACAATTAATCGTGACATGACTCAAACGCTAGAATGCAAAAATATCTTGCAGTAACGCTTTGAATTGATATTTATTCTCGTTTTATGAACTTAACCTGTAATTGTCGAAAAGGATTTACTTTTCCTTCCGTTTCTTTGGTCGATCAGAGAATATCTTTATCGTATGTTTGATTCACATGGCAAGTCTTATCGTGAAGCGTAAGTTTTACCTTTTTGTAACTGTCCATTAAAAATATTTTTAATGACTTATTGCATATTATGTTTAATAGAAATCCTTTGACAATATATAAATATTTTGTCGGTATCTGGTATTCTGATTTTGAATCGTTGAGAGAGAAAAATAATAATTAATACTATGAGTCCGATTGGTTTAAATATATTTATGCTCAAATCTGTATTATATTTCCTGTAAAAGAAGTTAACTGTCCGTAGGAAATTTGTCCGTACCAGCAACGACCAATTTGAGCTATCACGAAAGCTATGGTGTTATACGTTTGTTTTAATTTTTTTGAAATCCTCAAGCAGAGTGTAAAAGTGAAACATGTTCTTTTTTTTCTGAATAGAACAAATTAAGGGAGACGAGGTTTATATTATATAGTTTATTATTATTATCTAAATTCATTTATAGGTTTTTTTTATCACTCCGGCAATAATAAAACGAAAACAAATATTTAAAATACTAAGTTGTATATAATGCATAATATTTAATTTTATTATAACTTAAAAGAATATGAAATGTACTGTTTCACTTGAAAGTGATTTTAGATTGTTAATGCATTTTTAAAAGAAAAATGAGCGATTAATTCATAATTTCCATAACATGAATAAACATGATCGGTTTCTGAACATTTCGAGGAGCTAATTATGTGAACTTTTCTTAATGTGGATTATTTTAAAAAATAATGAAATCAGAAACTATATGCGTAGCAATGCATTGCTTTTAAACCTTTACTCTAGGACAGGTATGTCAAACACGTGGCCCGCGGGCCGCATGTTGCCCCTCGTTTGCGGCCCACTTTGACCTTTAAAATTTTTTTTAAATTTCGGGCTCTTAAGTATTTTTATTTTGAAATTTATTTCATTATTCTTTTTTAAATTCACAACATATATTCACCTCTTGTCTATTCTTTTTTTTAAAAAAAATCATATTTGATATCAGAAATAGCCTTTAGATTAAAAATTATTTTTCGCATTTTAAAATTTTTCGTTTAATTTTACTTTGAAATTCACTATTGATGGCATTACGATTGATCATAGGTGATCCCTTCCTAATCCTTTCTTTGGAGCAGCAAACAGCTTTTTTTTAAAGTTTACTGCAATATTTTTAAATTATAAAAACGAAAACACAAGAATAAAACTTTGTACCTGATATGTAAACTTTATTTCAGTTGCTAAGGAAAATAATCTTAAAACGCACTGTGATCAATACGTTTCAAAATCTTCGTGAAGACAAACTATCGAAACTGAAATGAATTCTTCAAAAGCAACAGTGTATATTTATTAAATTTCCTCAAGACAATACCGCTGCTGTAAAAGTTTATTATGCATACGTTTAATAGAAAGATCGAAACCCTTTACTGAAAGGATATTTATTAATAAATGCTTATTTAACGCAGTCAAAAAAATCCTTATGTTCAGCAACAGTAAAAAAAATAAATTAAAGTTTAAGTGGAAATACTGTAGCTGGCACATTTGATGAAATAGCCGAGAATTTGAGAAATTATCATAATTCAAAAATATTAGCACCAAGTCTATTCTATTGCTATTGATAAAAGTGCAGATAATCAAAATATCGCTCGCCTGGCCGTTTACAATCGCGGATGCAATACTAATTTAAAAATAATGGACTTTCGAGAATCATTCCTTTGCATATACAACCACTGGAGATGATGCACTTCTGCAAGTTACCATTTGAAAACAAGGTTTGTCTTACAACTGATGATGCACCTACCAGGAGTTAACGTAAGATTAAAAAAAAAACTTGATGGTGATAATAATTTTGAACATTTTAACTATATTACTCGCCACCAAGTACTTACCATTCGAATGAATTCAAATCCAATGCGATTCTTTGATGAAACAAAGATTATTAAAGTTGGAATTATAGAGTTTTACACACACATTTATCTGTAGCTTAAATGTTATCGTTTGTTACGCGTATATGCCTATGTTCAGAAGCACTTATTTATGTGAGCAACAATTTTTTTAATGAAAAATATCAAAAATTTTGGAAAAATCTAGATGAATCGAATAACATTTATCATCAAGTTTAAAAATTGCATCAATTCGATGTAGTTTTTTTAAACTTGATGATAAATTTTGATGGCTTCCTTTCTGAAAAAAAAAAAACGATGTCAAATATTTTTTAGTATGAATTTTTTTCATAAAAAAATATAAATATTCATAGTAATATAATTAATAAATATTAATTATAAACATTAAATATAATAAACATTAAATATAACTTGAAAGATAAAATAGCTATTGTAACGTTTGAAAGAATAACGGTAGCGTATTCTTGGTTAATTTAAATATGGAATTTATTTACGTCACAACTATTGAATATTATTTACAGAATGATACATTACAGTTATTAAAGTTAATTATAGATTGTTAGAGTCCACTATTTTGTGAGAGGAGGATTCGTTGGTTACCGCTCCCGTGCAAGTTCAAAGCATCTCTCCCCTCATCTTCCGGTCGACGCGCTAGATTCCTCGGGGGTCAAAAAGGGGTTGCGTGCAAGATGCACGTGTGGGTGTCGGGTCCACAAAGAAACCGACTAGATGTTGATGTTCGGAGAAGCGACGTTACACTATGTATTTAGGAGCGAGTCTAATGAATACATTACACATAATATATCAATTCTAAAACTCGTATTTTATTGATTTTTTGAAAACATGCAGCCACCTAATTAATATAAAACAGATCATGTGACCCGTAATATTATGAGTTAGACATGCCTGCTCTAGGAGGAACAACAAGTTGAAAATTTCGAATGAGAACTAAAATGAGAAGAATTGGAAGAGATAATTGAAAGTTTGTAATTTCAAAACTGAATCTTTGTTATCCAGTGACACTTTGAGATAGGTTGGAGTTGATAAATTCATATAGTCTATGTACTTATACGACTATTACATAAGTATTTTTGAAGTGAAACTTTTTGTGCTCGAGAGTGAATGAGAAAATTGCCCAGTTTTGCGTAAAAGTGAAAAAGCGAACGGAAGTAGTCTTCCTCCAATCCCCCCGAATCGTCGCCATGGTAAGGAGAGAGCGAGAGGAGGAAAAGGGGGAGCGGGGACACCGCGTGACTTGCGTATCGGTGAAAAAGTTGTATAATGGACTAAATTCATGTGACGCCACGATCACGTGATTCCGTCAACCGGTGAATATGGTGTCGTTTGTTTACTATTGCGTACGATTATTTTGTTCTTAAAGATTTACATTTTACTTTCTAAAATGTCTTATTTTGCTGAAATGGTTGCTTGTTCAGTTATAGAAAGGATAATTAGAAAGAAAAAATAATTTTTTAATATCATAACAAATCTAAGTGATTTGATAGCATGATGAAGCGCGAGGATTATATACCATCTCCCCAGTGTTTATGTGTTTGACCACTTTTTGAATAATGTTTTCAAAACCGTAAGACAAATGAAACTACTACAAAAAGGACTTTGGATAGATGTAGACTTACTTCTACAAGAATGTAAATATTTAAAAGCAAATATTTGTTTATTTTATATCAAGTTATATTGAGAACATATTATGTTTAGTTAACTTAAATTTTACTTATTTTACACATCTTCAGAGTAGTTAACAGAGGTACTTCAGCATTTAATTATCTAAAATTAGAACACAAGAATCTGATATGTAACCATACATATATCAAAAAGAAGTATATATATCTATAAAACTTATTTTACTTAGTAATTTTACAATATTACAGGGAAAAAGAAAAAAATAGAGAAATGGAAAAATATCTTACTTTATTACAGCTCTGTTAATGTTTATACTAGTTGATGAAATAAGAACCACTTTCAAACATTAGAAATCAAAATTATCATTTACCATTTGTAAAATTACACATAAAAGAATTGTGCTACATTTTAAAAATCTTTATTCGCTGCACTACTTAAGGTAAAATATGATTTATCAAGAATTGAATTCCAAATATGGTAATAAATTAAGGCACTCCTACATGACCAAAATAAAAAAAGTCATTTTTGAATTCATAATTCTTTTAGAAAAAAATAAAAATTGTAATATATTTGCGTGGTATCAACATATGTTTTTCAGAGTTTAACTGTGTGGTATAAAAACCTTGTCTCTCATATACAAATTTTTTTACTACATATGTGTATAACAAATATGCATTTATTGGTATTTGCACAATTTGTAGATTTATCATTATAGAGATTAGATTTATTTTATACTTTTGCAAAAATAAATCTCATGATATAAGTCCTGAATAAATTAGTAGCATTGAGTTTGTTGCAAATATTGACCTAAGAAGAGTATTTTGATCAATTTTATGATATTTATCGAAGGGAAATACAGAGAATCTTTTTTCAAAATTATTAAGAGGTTAATTGGTCAAAATCACTGCTATTTTTGTGTGACATATGTTTCGAAGACAAATTTTGGGCTCTTGTGTATTATAATGATCAATTTCTTTTTTTGAAAGTATAATTATATATAAAAGGACACTTTAGATACATATTAGTGATAACAAAATAAAATGCCAATACATTTCTCCAAGTTAAGTTTTAAGTTTGCATGAAATGGAACTCAAGTGTTTAACACTAAACATAAATATCTGGTCAAGAGACATAACTAGTAGAAATTGTATTAAATTGTTTTATCTTATTTTGCAATTCATTGTGTTATAAAAATAAGATTCATTTTCATCAAAGGATAAATATTTATTGTTAATCAAAAACTTTCATATTAACTATCTAATATGAGATAAACAATAGCTTAAAGAAGTATGCAATTCAATAAGAAATTAAATTGAATTTTTTTTTGTGAAAATTATAGCATTTTTTCTGATGAAATATTCCTTAATATTATACAATTATTTAAAACAAGTTGTTCAACATGTTATAAGCACTTTATACAAAGGCAATTAAAAAAACTATTGAATTTGTAATGTAAATTTTTAATGTAGTTCATACTCGCATTAATAATTTGAATTTGTGATCCAAGTGTGGCATATCCATGTATAATATTAAGTAGCCGAGATATAAAGGTGAAGTTCATATTACATTGAATATTTCTTAAAAATTATATATTAATATCATTCATTTCTTTAACGTAAGAGTGAAATAGTATTTTCTTTTATTACTTTATACAATCATTTCTAAAAAAATTTCCAAACATTTTTAAAGGATAATTACTAGGTAAATCAGACAGTCAAAGATAGGAATGTTATTTTATTAGAAACATTTTCAAATATCTTTAAATGTGCTTCATAATATTGTACAAAATATATATGAAGTATTTATACGCAATACATTGTGTAAACAAAAAAATTCATTTTAAACAAATAACTTCCACAGTGAAATAAAATATTTGAATTTTAAGTGTAGGTAGGTAAACTCGAGTAAATATAATATATTTTTTAGAAAATTGTTATTTACCATTTCTAAATAATGAAGTACTGGAGGGGAAGAGAAATTTCATGCATAACATTATTTATATATATAAATTCACACCTGTGTGAAGAACAGGTTTATCAGCTAGTAGCATATAAGTACAAAGGAAAAGAAATTAAAAACTTCCAATAGTATTGATAAATCAAACCAAAATTACAGGATTATTTCAAATGTCTGACACTTATAATGCTTCACATAGAGTGTTTAATTTCCCCATTGGTAAGCCATACTATTATAAAATTTGCAATTCATGAAGTTGTAAAAAAAATTGAATTTTCACCACAGGAGACATATATATGAATAATATACTCACATCCTTAATTACCTTTACATGCATAATACTGAGTTTTCAGGAATTAAACTATTTTAAAGATTTGTGCAAAAAAGGAAAATAGTTAAATCATAGATAAACAAATACTTCTTCTTAAGTAGCCACTGAGATTTCAAAAAAAAAAAAAAAAAAAAGACGGGGGAAAAAACCCACTTTTACCAAAAGATAATTCTCTTCATTTATCTAAAACTTTCATATTAACTAATGTTCTATGTACACAGGCTTCAAGAAATAAATTTTTTTGCAAGTTTGATATGTACTTCAAAAAAATAAGATAACACATCAAATTAAATGTAATCATTTCTAAAAATTGTTACCCCTTTTGTAATGGTTTCATTCCCCTTAAGAATATTGTATTTTAGTTTAAAGAAAGAAATGACATATATATTAAATTTTAACAGCAAAGAATAATTATAAATAATTTAGAAATCGATAATTTGTGTGTGGAAAGTAAAAATCAAAGAAACATTTCTTTAATTTTTGTAAACATTCCTCCCACAAATCATCATCAAATTGAAAAAATTCGGAATAAATGTTTTCTCCTGACTTTGAATTATTAATTAAAATTACAAACATACATTTTTTTATATTATTCACACCTAACTGACACTGTGTTGTATAATAATAGGTTTGAGCTCTTTTTAAAGAAATGATATCAATGTTATTCGATAATCATACAATTTTTAAAAAGTAGTTTTAATTCTATACTGTCAACCATTCTTGCGCAAAACTATATAATAAATAACTACTAATTAAGAACTACTACTTAATTAAGAACTAAAATAACTAAGAGCCGTATCTAAGTGTACCATGAACTATAAATAAATGCTAGGATCCAACCGAACTAGGATAAATAAATATGCCAGCTAACACTAGTCGGAAGTAGACAATTACCTAATTAGATATATAATTTTTGTTTTATTCTAATTTATTTAAGAGTTGTTAAGATTATTTCCTAACAAGTATATATTCTAAAATAATACAAAAAATACAATATCATATGTTTTTAATTAGATAAAATTAAGATACAAGAACGACGTCAACAAACATATAGGAAAACCAACGGTTTGAATTCACACGTGTATTTACTGACGTTGGAATCACGTGATTACTTACTGTCGTCAGTCTGTCCATGAAGTTACTCCATTGCCCACGTCTCCCACCGGTCAACTTGCCCACCTTCCGATTAGGGGTCAATTTTCCCCCAGACCCGGAAACATTATCAACGGTCCTATCAGTTGCAGTGTGAGCATTACGGTGTAGACAAAATAGTTTTCGCAGCAAAAGCGTGCCTTTTTGAAATTTTCTTTAGATTGTTGGCTACATGACGATGTGTTCGGTGGCTAATTTATTTCTTTAATTTTTATTTGCGTTGAATTACTATTAATTCTAGTCAGAATGCCTAAATCAAATGCACAAAGAGGAAAAGAGTTTCGAGAAAGAAAACAAAGAAAAACCAGTCGAAAAAGAGACAAAAAAAACCCAGAAAAATAGTACAAATTCATCAAGTGCTACTACCAAATCTCCAGCAGAATACACATGAGAGAATATTGAGCATGGAAAAAACATTGCAAAATACTCTCTTAATGCCGAGTTTAAGGGATGGAAATGCTATTAAGACTCTTCTTATGATTAATACGGACTCTGTGAACCGTCAACTACAGAACCCTCCCTCAACAAGTCTAATGCGTGTTGGAACGGATGCATGTGAATCGATAGTAAATTCTATCTTACGTTACAAAGACTATGATTTCCATAAAAATGCGATCAAAGTATCAGATTGTAGCTGTTGTGTCATGAGTTCGAGCTGAATACCACTTAAGAAGCGATGCACGTTAAATCTGTTGAGAGCTCAAACGTCCTCCCTTGGTGTGGTGTGGTAGTTAGGAGAAGGAGTTCTAACTCAGGTGACGTCCTCGTCACTTGACCAGAGTTCAAAATGACGAAATCCGTCGCCAAAATCCCTCGTGTAGCTGAACAATTGCGCCGTTAATATTCACTCACCCATAAAAATGCTCACAAAGATTTTCAAAAGCTATTCGTTGATAATCCTTTCGGTGTTCGATTTGTGATAGATTATGGTTTAGAGATGATTTAACGCCTGTTGCTGAACAGAAAAATATTTTACCAGAAATTAATTTAGAAGACATTAAAGAATGTTACAATTGCCGACTAAGTTTAAGTAGGAAAAGTATACCAAATTTATCAAAATAGAATAGTTCCAGAAATTCCAGCATATCTTTCTACTTTGGTATGAGAAAGACTCAATTCGCCACGAATACTTTTCATGCAAATTAGGTGATTGAGACATGTCAGTTTGGAATATTAGAGCAAGTAATCAATGTTTCACTTCTATCGCCATTTTTTTTGCTATTGTGTATCTGTGTATTTATTGTGTATGGAGACTTCTAAGGCAAAAAGGTTTATTTTTCTGTTTAATCTTCTCTTATTTTTGAGCTTAACGTTCTTTTGAGTTACACAGGGCGAAGGACCTCATTATGTTAAACTTTGGTCAAATGTGTATAATTTTTTAGAATATGTATTGGGATCTTCTGAAATACTTTTAAACCTATGCAATTTCTTTAAAATTGGTAAATTCATCAGAGGGAAAAATAATTCTATAGTTAAATTCTACTGATATATCTATTTACAAAGAAATATTTTCAACGTATTAACTATTTTAAACAAATTTGCTTTCGGTGTATTTGAAACTTCGCATTTAAGTTGTTAAGAGTCAGGGTGATTACTCTGTGTTCATTTTTTTTGTAAAGGTGAAACATTACCTTTCAAGGTCGTTCCAGTGGTTGACCTTCTGACGTGTGAGTGTACAGAAAGGACGATTTTATTATACATAATATAATACTAGGTGACGTCACACTCTGAATATTCGGGAAGTACTTAAGACTCTCGCCTTTTCTTTGTTTTGGGGAGTAATGCTTCGGGTGGGAGTAAAAACGATGTGGGTGGTCTGTTATGTTAAATCTTTGTTCTTTGTATGGGATGAATCGGTTAGATGTGGGACTCTTTTACTGTGGATAATCATCAACAGGCTGAATTATTCTTTTTATACCTTGGGATTGAGATAAGAAGGCGTGTGTTCAATTATATATCCATGTAATAAGTAACGAAATTTCTGAGAAATATCAATTGCTTACAGAAAAACAAATATTCCAAAAGGGTCAGCATTTTTATGTAGAAGTTCAACCACATCACTTTTTTTTACATCTGAGAATCGAATACGTCAGTTTTTTCCCTAAATGTAGCTGCAAGGTTTCCTTATCTAAATCCTTTTTATCTCTCAAATATTTTGTGAATCGTGATAAATTGGAAGAAATTAATTTAAAAAAAAGGATTAGGGAGATATCTACTTCTTACCCCAAGAACTTTTTCCAGTTTTATAACATAAATCATTATACGCATTTTGGAGGTCTCGTATTGCATATTGAAAGTTCCTATTCCAGTGGGTTTAACGAATGCATATTTCTTTGCTTTTGTTCGATTATAGGTGGCGCCGCTCTAGTACACAGTTTTTTAATATTTAAAATTTATAACCATATATAAATGGAATTAAATTGGAAAAAAAATCTTTCTAACGATCTATTGACTACACGTGTGTCTCTTTTGCTTAAGATATCCCCCCAAGGCATCACTTTTGCCTTTCAGCAGATAACAGAGAGGTTATTGAACTGCCTCCAGAAGATGTGTCTGAAGAAGGAACAATGTATAGTAAAGAAAAGGCCAGGCTTTCACACAGCTATTTTAAAAAAAGAAATGTCAAGAAAATATCTTTAAAACAATCGGTGAGATAGATCTTTATTCTTAAAGCACACAAATTTATGAAAACTTTTTCACAGCTTACGCAAATAAAATGCACATTCATTTCTTTTCTCATGGAGCTTCGAGTGTAAAAAATGTCACTTCTTTATTATCTATTCATAAAGCTGAAAAAAATCATAAAGTTTTTGTTTTTTCATCTTTGAAAAGGGATGCTGCCGATCCATTTTAAAAATGCAGCACGTTTTTCTACCACTAAATAAAATTTAAGACACGCTTCATAAAGGCACATCTGTTTTTGGAAATTGTTACCAAAGAATATCACACGTCTTTTTTTAACTACAAAAACTATTCAAATGCTGGCTGTAATTAAATATTTAAACCAAATTTACCTTTGGAAATTTAATCGTATTAAAATAAGAAGCAAATTAAGAGATAACATGTTTTTATTTTGATAAGTATCTAATGAGAATATAAGCGATAATATGTAACGAATATAATTTTCAGACAAAAATTGTAGAAAAGGATTTTAGAAGAGAATATTAAAAATTTCAATTCAGATTTTTTTAAAAAAAGGCGAGGAGAGATTTTTTGAAGGGAATTGTATTTTGGAGATGTTTAAGCTGTCACTCGTTGCAAAACATAAAACTAAAAAGAAAAAAGTTGTTGAAACCATTTCTCTGTACCTAAAAACCTGAAGTAGAAAATATTTCTAATCTTTTGCATTATTCTAGCAGAAGCCAATTGCTATAAATAACTAAAACATTAAATGTCATTGCGTATAAAGTAAGTACAGTAAATGATTTCCATATTAAAAGGAACAACACTAAAATTGAACTTAAAAACATTATATTGAAACAATATGTATACTAGAAAGTAATAGCGTTTACAATGAATACGAAGCTTAATTATATGACCAAGAATTTGTTTTCGTAATTTTAAATAAAATTTTGCTAGCTATCCGAATTGAAAGCGTACCAAATTTGCTCTATATGTGATCAATGCGGTGAACCTGCATAGTACATTTTCAATAGCTTAAAGTGGAACTTGTCGTGTTTGTTTAAAAAGTATATTTACTTAAGTATCGAAAACGCAATTTTCCGATGTCTTTTTTTAATTAGTAAAGAACGTTGATTCTAAAAGGAATGCAAACAATTCTTTACAAAATACGTATGAATTCCACGAGTTAAATCCTTTTTTAAAGATTAGTTAATTAATTGATTGATTGTTTATTAATGCTATGAGTGACCAACATCGTAATTTTAAACCTCGGTCAAAAAGAGGGCGAAACTTGGCTCACTCACCACACCAACATGAGGACTTTGAGGCATTGTAAATTTAACGTGCCCCAACTCCGCTACACAGATGGTTTTTAATGACTCTACAATGAGTTTATTTCCTAAAAACAGAGCATCTTTAATATTTATTCCTCATTGTTTATTGTTGAAACTGATACAATAAGATAAGATAAAATAAAGAAAAAGTTGACACATACATGCGAACACTTTTCCAACTTGGAAAGGGAGAAAAGGTTGGAGTATATAATAAGCAGCATGTTAAACAAATACGTTTTGCGCCATTTTATGTATGCATAATAAAGACATACATAAGCATAAAGTGGCTTGAAATAAGTCGTTAGTTTCGTATTGGTAAAATGCGTTGATCAAACATTGGAATACGAACAAATTGCATATTTGCTGAAATTAAGACTAAAAATTTTAATAACTTGACCATAACATCAACCTACTTAAATAGTTGAAAGAATGGTACCGGGAGTGTAATTTAAGAAATTACAAACGAAAAATCAATGAAACAAACTGTCGAGGGTATATTATGAACATGCGATTTGTTATTTAATTGTAACGAATATGTGAAACAATTTACAGATAACCCCATGCCATTGGCGAAATATTAACAAATGTTTAGAAATTGTCTTGAAGATAGTAACAAACAGGTTGTCGTAACTCGTAAAATCTGACGATTCATCTCTGATGCGCAATTAATCTATCGATAAATTGTTGGCATTAGGTACCATTTTAAAAATTTAAACTCCTTTTTTTAGGCAAATCGTTTTTAAGTTTTTATTCGAGTTCGTTAAAGATGCTTATTTTAAACATATATGTGTATTCTTTTTGGACCCATTCAATTCAATTGAGGATCAAATGAAACATGCACTAGTAATTAGCCATTAATTTGATTTGATTTTAGTTTATGTCGCACTCAGAAGCAACACTTTTGCAAAGAACTCATCATTTCTAACTTCTCCAAACTTTCAAACGGACATATTTAAGGTGCCTCAGCCCCTCCACCTTGTAATGTACCTCCTCTCTCGAAGTATCAGCGCGAGCTAGAGGTGTAGGGTTATCGTAAGAACTAGAATCAAACATTATCTTAATATGACTTGATTAAGATATTCAACTTAAACTTTGAACAAATATATAAATTAATGAATGAGAGAATCTACGATGACGTAATACGCAACACCCAATGCAATTCAGACCTATCTCAATAATTGAACCGCCTCATCTTCAAATATAATTATAGTAAGTAATCAATCCTACCTTATATTATTCTGTAATAAACTTGTCTTTATCTACAGTGGTATGTAGCTGTACATTTAACTTCTAATCGATCACCAATATGTTCATCCACGACACGTAGAACTTGGATCTTTGAACGAGAACTTCAATAATCATCCAATACCACAACGCACGTTAATTGTCGAACATTCCTTTACACTACCATTACATTGCCATCACGCTTACTCTAAGATCCTATATTTATCCTATATTATTTGCATCTCTTCACTTCTCGTTTCTTGTATTTGGTTGGAAAAGAGTTGCCATTAATTCTGGCCCAAAGGACTTGTTAAAGAAAAGACGCGTAAGTCGTCACAACCTATCTGATCTTCAGTGGTACAAGGACTTGAACCAATGTCTTTCAGGAGTTCGCGACCACAACCACTCGGCTTTCGTTGGCCAGCACCTATTTTTATTCATTTACACATTACTGTACTGAGCCTTTTTCAGTAGCCATAAATGTATATTTTAATTCACTTTCCAAGAAAATAGAAATAATTCGTCTCTTAATGTTTACAATAACTTATGCAGACATTTTCATTTTATGACTATCATCGCCTTATCCACATTCGCAACTCTTCAGAATAGAAAAAAAAAATGATGCAGTAATTAATATAGCCTCTCTCTACCACGATTTTAATATATATACTTTCATTTATTTTTTTTAGAAACTTACAAATATTCAATAAATATATGTAGTTTTTCTCTTTAACGGATAGTCAAAACTTATTTTGGCATCAGTGTGTGTGTAAGAGACGAAACAGACAAGTATTTTAGATCTGTAATAAGTACAAGAATGCCTGTGAGTTAATCAGTTTCCCTGATTTTTTCCTAAACATTTTTTGATTCTTTTTTAATACTTTCAGTAATTTTTTTTTAAAAAAATATCTTTTTTAACAATTGTTTTTTTGAACATGTAACTCAAAAAGTAAAAGTTTTAACTCGTTTGTTAAAAACTATTAGAAATAATTTAATAGGATGAAAAAAAAAGAAGAGTTAACGTGTAAAAAAAATGGGTATTTATATTGATAACATAGCGCAGAATTAAAAACATTTGCATATGACTGTATATCATGATTGGATTGAGAATCATCAAAAAGAGATCAACAAGAACTACTTGCATATTTATGCCGAAAAGACGTTTGATAATGACACAAATCTTAGTTTTTTAAGAATAAAGACAGATATTTTGAAAATTTTAAACAGTATATGTATTTTTAAAAATGCATACATCTTTGAAATAATTTTGAAAATTTATTCATTGGTCATAAGATAGAGTGTAATATTAAAATGTGAAATTTCGCATTTCGATTATATTTTTTACCTTCATAATATTGACATTTAATCTATACAAAATTTCAAGGTTAAAGAAAAGAAGGAATACTTAAGTTTTCTTAAAATATCTTCTGGAGAATTCTCATGAATTCCGATTAATGTCCGTTGCTAGAAACTCCATTTTGTGATGGCTTTCATACAAAGTATAAATCAAATTCTATCTCTCATCCTTTATTATATTTTTGTAACATTTCAAAGTATTTCGAAATGTGTGTGAGTATTTTTTCAACTTAATATAAATGGGATATAATTAGATTTTTGTACTTCAAGTAGTTCTTTGACTTGCGAAATGCTTATTTCGTTTTGTCATATTGTAGAAATTATTTGATACCTACTAGTTATTATACAACATTCTTTGAGAACTGATTATACAACCTAGTTTGATCTAGATATTCATTGTAAGTCACAAAACGTGATTAAAAATTTGAACTCCAGCTAGTTATTGAGACGAGTGCGCAAGAGAATAGGACAGCTACTGTGTGTGATATCTTTTTCCTCAGTAAATCCACTTTTCTCTCGTTGAATTTCAAAAGTACCACTTATGTGTAGACGGAATGAGTGCATTCCAAATGTATCGAGCGAATCGGTTGGAAGCGATAGAAAGCTGTCGTATTTTATGAACCGTTACGCATTTCGAAATCAGTTACTGCGTTCGCACTGAATTAGCCATTTCAAACGGGTTTTTTTCATTCCTTAGAAAAGTATCGGAAAATGACTAACATTGTGCCCAGATAATGTGTTGTTTGATGTCATTTTGTTTTTGTTCCTATTTTGACTGCAAATAAAACGAGCATCGAATTAGATTTGGATGTTATTGGCGAAAATTCCGTTTAGATTGTGAAGATTTCGCGGACTTGTGATTTTCATAAATGGAATAATTTTAGTTTGCTTTCTCTTTCTATGATTCTTTTTTTTTTTATTATTTGAGGGAGACTGCTTGCATAACTTTAAGCATGGATTCTAGATTAAAATTTTTATATTGTCTGGGATTTTATCGTTTTAAGAGTCATTGAATGAAATTCAGAATTTCTGGGTTAATTTGAAGATATCAATATCTTTAAAAAATATATTAAACGTGTTTTTTTTTTTATTCTACAATGGCATAATTTTGCATACACTTTGATGTTTTTGTATAATTTTTTTCGCTTACAATTTTTTTTTACTTTGTTAGTGTTTTTTTTTTACTTTGTTGGTGATACTTGGATAATATTTCAAAATCGTTAATTGAAAATAAACAATCTTCGACGAAATAAATAATTCTTAAGAATATGCACTTCGAGATTTCTCCGAAATTTGCTTAGTCAGCCATACAGTAACGTTAGATCATAACGGGGCTTAAAATACTTGGCAGATTTCGTTGATACACTAGTCTCGCTTAAAAATTTTTTATGGGTAGTTAGTTATATAGGCAATTCCTTTTGTTAATGAAGTGCGTTTCCTTTTGTATAACTAAATTTCACAATTTTCTACCGAAAGTGATTCTGTAAAATGTTTTTTTAATATTTTTTTCTTTTTTTAATGAAGAAAATGCTTTGCTATTTTAATAAAATAATGTTGCTATTTTTTTAATGTATGGATGAGATAAAGTACGTAGTGGTGTTCATGTAATTATACGTTTTTCTTATATCTGATGGTTTATTTTTGTTTCAGAATCTTTATTGTTTGCTGTGATGAAACGTGTATTAGATGAAGAAATTTTATATTTATGAAATGAATTATGTCAGCTAATTTTGTTTGATACCTAACTAGCTGCATGGCCCGGCGTTGCGCGGGTTTTCTCTACTTTTATAAATTTTCCCTTCACAAAAAAATCAGCACATCCCTTATTCTTTTTCGAAATTACTTTGACTTTTTTTTGTTTCTTTCCCCTCTGCTTAGCCCGGCATTGCACGGGCTTTTACCGATTTGTATAACTTAATTTCCACGTTAATTTCCTCTTTCCTTCATGACGCCAGCACCTTTGAGCGGAAGTGTACGCGTACGATGTGTGATTGCAATAATGATGTCATTAAAATTCCCTTTTTCGAAATTTTTCAACTTCTTTTCATTGTCAGACATGTTTCTTTCCCCTTATCTAGATATGTATTATAAATGCAAAAGGTTTGTGAGGATGTTTCTGCGTTTTTCACGCAAAAACAACTGAATGGATATTAATGAAACTTTACAGTAATATAGCTTATACAACAAAATAACACATAGGCTATAATTTATAGCATAGACTATAATTTATAAAGATATTGTGAGAAGTGTCCAAAATATAACGATATTTGTCAAGTAAGTAGGAAAAAATTCTGCCATCTGCAAGCAATTCTGGCGTGCGCTGCAAAATAGCCCACGTCAGCATATATCTATCTTTTGTTTGTGAAAGAATCTTTTTTGTTTTCGCTACGCAAGGCGCTCGCTTTTAATTAATTCCTGTGATCAGCATAATCCCTGATTTTTTTTATTTCAGAATAAAACTAAGTTTTGAAGGGAGAGGTGTTATAAATATCTCTTTATTTGAATGGTTTTTTTTTAATGATTTTACTATGCACATTTGGTAGTAAGAAATTGATCTTTTTCAAAATAAATACTTTTGTTGCTTTTGCTACTTACAGTAGCTATACTTTGTCTTTCACACTACATCATTTGGACATAATTGCATAGTTTGTTTGTGGTTAGTAGTTAATTATAACGCTATGATTTTAATTGAATAGGCGGGTATTGCATTTTTAAGTATAAAAATAATTATAACTACTGTACTGTATTTTTTTGGAGTGAGTGAATATTAAAGTGGCGCTGTTCAGCTACACGAGGGCTTTTGGCGACGGACCACGTACTTTTGAACCATGGTCAAGTGACGTGGACGACAACTGAGCTGGAACCCCCTTATCCTAACTACCACACCAACTTACAAGGAATGTTCTACCAATACTTAGCAAGAATATTTTTTGAAATCCACTCTTCAAGATATATGGCAGCACGGATTCTTTGATGAGTATTTTAGCGGGGAAGGCGAACAGTTTTGCAGCAGATATGCGTTTTCAGCGAAATGCTAAGATTATTAATTTTGTCCGAAAAAATAGTTTATGTCAAAATTTAAGTGTCTTATGTTTTGTATGTTAATGAAGATCTTAGAAAACGATTTGACTGTTTATTTTAAGTGAACGGTGTACATAATTAATTTTACAGTGGAATATCTTTAATTAATTTATTATCTCTAACGGATTAAATTTCCCAAAGTGGAGTATTTCGTTTATGTATATGCCTTAATTTTGAATGTAGAGATAAAAAAATATTGCATGAAAAAAACTTTAGTAAATCATAATGTGGTAGATAAAGCATTAACGTGCATCACGCCCCTACACGGCGGGTCTTACAAAGCTCGAGCTATGAATGTAGCTAGACATTTGCCAACTTGACTCTATCGTTATCATTTCGCTGTGTTTTTCATTGAACCGCCATTATAATTTAAGAAACGGCATTGCTTGCGAATATTACAATTTTAACATAAAATAAATACAACAGAAAGTAATATTAATGTATTACATTTTCAGATATAAATTATTTACACTATTTTAAGCGTTCATTACGCAAAACTTTTAACAATGTGTTACTTTTGCTAAGCAGAGATAAGCTTAGGGAGGTATTTTAAAAAATCGACCCTAAAGAGTGTTACGGGGAATTATCAATTAAAAAAAATCCTTTTTATCAGGTATTAGATCTACATACTTAAAATTTAACAAAGGTGTTTTTTTCTTTTTTTTTGTTTAGATGAGATATGCAAAAAGCTTTTTTTGTTTAATTTGCAATTCACGTAAAATTAACTCATTAAAAACTTCTTTATCCTTCAATCTGTGTTTAATTTTTCAGTTCACCCGTGTGAAGAACGGGTATACCAGCTAGTATATATATTTATATATATATTATATATGGGGAAAAGCCTATGTATATGTTTACATTCTCTAAAAAAACATTAAAAACAAAAGAATATTGTCTGATAAAAATGTTTTAGTACTTTATTATAATTTTATAGTTTTTCATTCCTCTGTATTTAGTAAATCATTTAACCTTGTATCTGACGAAAAAAGTATATTATACAAAACTAACAAATTCACTATTTTAACAATTATTTCCTTAGAGCTTAAAATAATAAAAGGGGTTTGGTATTTTCATTTACTCAATCAATCGTTACATAACAATTTCCTTCTTAGGTTTTGAAATAAAAAAAATCGATTAAAAATGTTCATTGAGCAATTAGTTGACATACCATTTGCATAAAAAAAAGTGGCAGTAAAAGAAAAAAATATAGTTTATTGATAGAAACTTATTAAATATTTAAAAAAAATTGTAAAATAATTCAATATATAAGATATATATTATTCTTATTATATTAATTATAAAATATTTTTTTCTATAAATAATTATAATAGTATATTTTATGTATTATATACCAGCTGAATTGCCCTTTCTTCGTACGGGTTAATTTTCAAAAACATAAAATTCCCCTATTATAGCAATTGTAATATTTTTTTAGAGTGGGTAAAATCCTGTGTAAAGTAGTATAACCAAAATTAAAAATATTTTTAATTAATGTTTAAATTATAAATATTTTAAACTGAGTACAATTTGTGGCCTCAAATTAAATAATAATTCAACAAAAACAAATATTTCACTGTAAGAGAAAATTAGCATGCTATAAAGTAAACAGAAATGAATGTGAATGTAAATAGAAATAAAAATTATACCAGAAAATAATAGCAGTTGTAAGTTTTTGCTATTGAACTATGGGTGAAATAACTTGAAATAGATAAACTGAAAGAAAAAATTAATGATAATAAACTGATTAACAAAATAATATAAGTAAGAAATATTAGGAGGCCATCAACAGAAAAGAAAAATTAAATTAGTAATTACATGAGGAGCAGTGTAATACTGTAATTGTAATTCAATAGATGTAATTAAATACTAAAAAAATTAAATTAGTATGATCTAAAATAAAACATCTATCTAAAATAGGTATCTATCTAAAATAATCTAAAATCAACAACAGTTACTGAATGATACAAACAAAACATGTTGCTAAAAAATTAATTATTCAAACAATACTTTTTCGCAATATTTCTATTAGCAATTCTAATTCTATTACAAAAAGCAAACAAATGAGTACATACAATCATAAATAACTATAGTAATAATTGAAATATATGTATATATATTATATGGGCAGTATGATAATATATAAAATATGTATATGACCAAAAAATTACATAAGGAACATATTATCATAAGCAACATTGAGCCATCAAATGTAAAAACACGTCAATACTGAATTTTAAAGAAATCCCAAAGGAAATATGAGAAAAAATTTTCAAGGTGCGTATTTTTTCTGCAAGCACTTTTTTGATCACAAATGATATATTTATACACTCAGGAACATTGAAAATAGCGACCCAAGAAGGAAGCTAAGTAGAGTCGCGAAACTTTGCAAATAAGTACAGCGTAATGTCATCTGCAAATGATCCAAGTTTTGTGCCAATACGCATGCTCATACACGCCTAGATGGCGCTACAATCAGGAAGAGGGTGCTATATAAGCCCGCGCAAATTCGAAGATTCATAAACGTGACGATTACCCGCCGATTGTAGGAAGACATTGGTAAGCGAAACATGCCAGGTAAACGTGCTAGAAGACATTTCTCACAGTTTAGCGAGTTTGAGAGAGGCCTGATCATCGGGATGAAAACTGCAGGCTGGTCGACGCGCCGTGTTGCTGGCCAGGTGGATCGTTCGGAGTGTGCCGTTAGAAATTGTTGGGAGCAGTGGACACGAGAAGGTACCCACGCGCGGAAAACCGGGTTTGGAGCGACCAGGAAGACCACGAGGAGAGAGGATCGAAGGATCGTGCGGCAAGCACTTGCGGTCCCCACAGTGACTCGTTCAACGATACGAACGGACGTAGGCGTAGCAATTGTTCCACAAACTATTTCCAGATACCTTGCAGAAGCAAATCTTAAATCCAAGCGCCCTTTCCGTGCACTCCCTTTAACACCGGAACATCGGCAACTGCGTCTAAAGTGGTGCCAAGCCAGATCAATGTGGAATGTCACAGATTGGCAAAAGTTTGTGTTTAGTGATGAATCCCGATTTGTTTTGGGGACAGATGATAACCGTGTACGGGTGTGGAGGCGCCCTGGTGAGCGGTACAATTCCCCCCAAACTGTTGTACGTCACACTGCCCGCACAGCTGGTGTAATGGTCTGGGGGGGCATAGCCTATGATAGGTCCATTTTAATTGTGATGCGTGGAACCTTAACGGGCCAACGTTACGTTAATGATATTCTTCGACCCCATGTAGGACCTTTCCTAAATGGTCTCCATGGCGCAATTTTCCAGCAAGATAATGCTCGTCCGCATGCAGCAAGAGTTGCTCAAGACTTCCTACGTCATTTTCAGACTCTTCCATGGCCGGCCCGCTCCCCCGATTTGTCCCCTGGAGAGCACGTGTGGGATCAGCTAAAACGGCAGATGACACCGTGTCACTCTGTGCATGATTTAGAGTTGACTTTTCAAGATTTGTGGGCCCATCTGCCTCAGGACAAAAGGTGTCTAATGAACTCATTGCCGGACCGTGTGGCGGCATGTATTGCAGCTGGAGGTGGTCCAACGCGCTATTAAAGTTTCCCAGTATTTGTGTCGTTGCACACCCTGTATTCGTTTAACTATCTTGTTTTGGAGATCAAGTGAATCTCGCATCTGTGTCATTATGTGTATTAAATTTCATTTCAATCCGATGCTCTCTTCTTGGGTCGCTATTTTCAATGTTCCTGAGTGTATATTGCAAGATTGTCAGAAGCAAAAGTTAAGTTATGACAAAAAAATCGGGGCAACATTGAATTTATTGAAAATATGAGAATATTGTTTCAAGGTCCACCTCATCATTGTTCAGCAAATAGCATTTTGTTAAAATAGATTTCCGATTTTTTTCATTTAAAACAAATATGAGATCTTATCCTCCATAGAGATCATAAGGCCGAAAACAGTGACGTACAAAAAAACAGGGTTCACAATATTTCCAATCTGTTTGGTAAGTTTGAATTTAGTCTCATTTTCTTTCTGTTAAACTTCAAGCAATATTTTTCTACAATGAAGAAAACATTGAATTTGCGGATGAAAGAAGAATAGCAAAAAATCCAATGACAGGAAATATTATAGCAATGCATTTATATGTAAAAAGGTTATGTACAATGGAAGGTGCAAAGCATATGTTCATGTACAATTAGCTAAAAACTACATGAATTTTTGTCGGAAGGAATGTTAAACAATGAAGCTACAAACAGTTTTGAACAACAAAAATAAATAAATAAATAAAAATAACAGAACATCTTACATGCCGTAAAATCCGGCGTACAACGCCCACTTTGAGCACAAAAAATTAAATCGAAATTTACGGGTTAAAGAGCTTTAAATATAAAAAAGAGATGAGTATAGAAAAAAATTAAGACTTCTACAAATATCAAATACTCTTTATTTAAAAGAAACGACACTCCTTATGAACTTAAAGGGTTGTAATTCTATATAGAAGTATATTTTTTTCTATACCTTGGAATAATACATTGAATAAATGACTTCAAAACATGAGAAAATTGCATATGCACATTTCAGGTTTCTTCGTAAAAAAAGAGGGTGTGTATTATACAGCGAACATAACAAACATTAAAAATGCAGCTCAAAAGTATAGGGGAGCATTATATGCTGGATTTTATGGTAATCTGATATTTTCTTTATATTGTTTTTTTAGCATCAAATTGTCAACAAATTGTTCGATATCATCCATTTTTTTATTCATTTCACCATTGGAATGCGAGTCTAAATAACTGCGCATATTTTTCATGACGTTCAGTATTGAACAGCATCTGCTGATGAAGGAAGAAAAGCAATCTTTTTTTTTTCCAATCAAAGAAAATGTCATAGAAATGTACGTGCATAAAATCTTTAAAAATCTATATGAAGAACAGATTGTAAGAAGGAAAGTTAAACCATAATGCCACACGACAAAAATTGCATTAACTCTGAATAAGTGCAAAAGAAAATTAGATGTAATTCAACACTAAAAAAATTAATTAATTTGAACTAAAACCAAAATCTACCTAAAACGGATAAAACAGGTCCCCGTTGAAATAGTCCAAAACCAATAACAGTACTAAATGAAACAAATAATAAACTGTGTTGCTCAAAAATTAATTATTGAGACAATACTTTTTTGCAATATTCGTATTAAAAATTATAATTTTATTGCAAACAGCAAACGAATGAGTACATACAATGATAAATAACTATAATGATAAGTGAATATATATATACACTGGTGTGCAAAAATTAAGGACGAAGTCGAAAAATTAGCATATCAGCTGAACGAAGAGGCAGAGCGGACAGAAAGACCAATCAGGAGATTAAGTAAGGTGATGTACGGTAGCACATGCGCAGATATGCAGGTAGACGTAATGGGGGAGTGTCTGAGTAGTATAAAGCATGTTGTTGGTGTAAGATCAGTATTTCTGGCAAAGAGATTGCACGCCGTATAGCAGTTAAAATCACACCGAGTTGCTGCCTCAGCGAGAAATGGCGAATAATCAATCTGTTAGACGACATCTGGATGCTTTTACCCGAGGTCGAATCATTGGGAAGTTGGAGGAAGGCCGCAGTGTGACAAGTGTGGCTGCAGAGTTCGGAATTGCTCACAGTATCGTTTCACGACTTTGGAGACAATTTCAAACTACAGGAACAGCTATCCGGGGTTCAGTAGTGGTCGTCCACGAGGAACCACACCCGCAGATGACCGGTACATTGTCTTACAGGCCAGAAGAAACAGGCGGCAGACAGCGGGAGAAATCGCTAGACACACGACACAGGCGACTGGACGACCGATATCGCGTTTTACCGTGGCCAGAAGACTGCACGGTGGTGGTCTGTTTGCACGACGCCCTGTACGGTGTGTAACTTTAACGCCTGCCCATCGGAGAAGGCGTTCTCTGTGGAACACCGGAATTGGAGAGACAATGAATGGGGACGAGTACTCTTTACAGATGAGAGCAGATTCAGTTTGAGTAGCGATTCTCATCGCATACTCATCTGGAGAGAGCGGGGAAGCCGCAATCATCCCTCGAACATCATTGAAAGGGACAGGTATGGAGATCGCGGTGTTCTCGTTTGGGGAGGCATCATGCTTGGTAGTCGTACAGACCTTCACATCTTCGACGCAGGTTCAGTCAACGGGGCCCGTTATTGTAACGAGATTCTTCTTCCATATGTGCGTCTTTTTAGAGGCGCTATGGGTCTGCAGTTCCTTTTCATGGACGACAATGCACCATGTCATCGCACAGTAGCTGCCGAACAGCTCTTAGAGAGTGAGGATATTGAACGTATGGATTGGCCGGCATGATCTCCGGATCTCAATCCCATCGAGCATGTATGGGATTTTCTAGGCAGACGCTTGGCAGCTCGTACCTTACAACCAGTAACGATTCGGGAGCTTCGATTGGCGCTGCAAGACGAATGGGCAGCAATGCCTCAACAACTCATTGACACCCTCATTCTCAGCATGGGCAGACGCTGTGAAACCTGCCTAGCAGTCAGGGGAGATCATATGCCCTACTAAAGACCGGATGTTTCTTGCTGGACACCCTTCACAGGGATGTTTCGGCCTTCAGTCGCATTGCGCTCAATGCTACTTTTTCAATACAGCTTCTTTTTATCCCTCTGATTTCTCTTTTAGTAAGTGTTGCTTACATATTACACATGTCCATACGTATTGGGGATCTTACGGTATTAAATGTGTTGATTTGGAAAGCTTTTGTACAAAGTTATATTGAAAAAACCGTCTCGTCCTTAATTTTTGCACACCAGTGTATATTATATATGGACAGTATAACGTAAAATATGCATATGATCTCCAAGAAACTATGTGAGGAACAGATTATCAGAAGCAACATTAAACCATGATGGCATGAGACGCTTAAAATCACTTCAACGCTGAATTTTAAACAAATCCAGGGGGAAATAAGAGAAAATCTTTTCAAAGCGCATCTCTTTTCTGTGCAAACATTTTTCTGATCACCATGCAATGCTGGGTCATACAGCTAGTTGTAATAATTTAAATTAAAAGGTTATCTAAAACAGAAAAAGTAAGCCCTATTTTCGATAAAATTGCCATAAACAGTTTTGAACAACATAAAAAAAAAAAAAAAAAACTTATAACCAAAAATCTTCAGTATTTAAAATTGAAAAAGAAATAAAATAAATATAAAAGTAACCTTACACACATACAGTAAATATTATAACATTAATTCAAACCAAACAGATACATTAAATAGATAAATTAAGGTCTGATTTTAGTGAAACTACCATAAGCAGCTCAGAAGGAAAAGTAAAGAAATCTTATATGTAAATAGAAATTCTAGCTTAAATCACAGCATTGACAGTCTGTTAATCGCAATTAGTTTGAATTGAGTGTCATTTTCTTTATACATTTTCCTACTTTTTTATTACTATGGAAAAACATGGAATTTGACAATAAAGGAAAAGGGTACTTACGTATTGGCATCACCGCAGCAAAATTTGCACCTTGATAACAAAACAGATTCTTGTGTATTTTCTATGAGAAAAAAAAGAACAATTACATTTCGGTGAAATAAGTGCCACTTTGGTTGTGGTTACTCTTATACGTAAGTGCTGGAAAAGCAGTTGCCTTTTTCTTTTTTAATGAAAGGAAATATTGTTACTTACATGTTATTGCACCAATGCCAACATTCAAAATAACTCACCAACTCTGATATCGCATGTGTTGTGTGCGCTAAATTGTGGCAATCACATGCTTTTTCATATATCGCCAATTGGTTGCGATAATATGCAAGAAGCACAATGTCATAGAAATATTATTTGGTACTTGTGTATTATTGCAACAACTGCCAAACTGTATTAATAACTCGTCAAGTTGGCAAACACGATTTCATTTTATGCTATACTTATTAATGGGCTGGGTTTTGTGTGATATCAACTTCAGGTGGATTGTTGTCTAAGTACAACTGTAGATTGTGATAGTACCACTATTATATTCAATTTCTAAGAACCAAACACCAGAGTTCCTTAGAACTGATAAGCACCAAAATATGTACAAATTTTTTGCAAAGTCGACACTTTAAAAGTCAACATATAGTTGGTAACCAACATGGAGAAAGCAAACATTTTTCAGATGCAGCCTAAAGGTTAAAAGAGTGCACTCAGGCCTTTTTGATGCTAATAGCAAAGCTATGACGCATCATGAACATAAAATGAAATAGGATATCGTATGGGGAAGGAAGCATGAAAATATCTTTAAAAGTAGCCAGTACAGTAATTACGTTAGGCCTTGCAAGAAGGGTGTAATGCTCCATTACGCAATCAACGTGTAGTATAAAAAACGTAAAAATATATAAGAAATAACCATTCACACACACACAAATGCAACAGATACATGAATTTAATGAGCATTAAAATATAAGACGGCCTTGCAGAAAACAGATTTTATTATTATCTAAAATCACAGCTACGTTTAAACACAAAATATACGATACCCGAACACACATATAAAAAAATAAAGCAAACTTTGGCATCGCCCACCACATTAGTGGAGTGCATAGTGGCAAAAACTTATAACATTTTCATTTGTAACAGTCAATTAGCATTAATGAATAAAACAAAGTTTCATCACTTTCGTTTGAAATTCTGGAAGAGGATAAAATGTGTGCTTAAATAAGAAAACACGATTCACACACACACACACTTCGTTCGACATCGCGTATCAACTGTAAACAAAAGCGTGTTGCCAATCCAACTAACTAAAAACCAAGTTGTTGAAAAAAAAATGGAAAAAAATCGTTTAAAAATTTAATTTAAAAAAATCTTAAGGGAATTTTTCGAAAAAAACTCTTCGTAGTGCACATCATCAGGACCTAGAATAATTATGTGCCTAGTTTCATACTTCTGGGTTGCTTAGTTTGGGCTGTAGAGGTGAAACACACACGCTTAAATTGTGTTTTATTAATATAGATGAGGAATCCGTTAGTCCTACAATTTATTTTTGTCCCTATTCTTGTGGTCATGACCGTGAATGGATTATTTTTGTCGAGTCCTGGTCCCGCTAAAAAACCTCTGCGTACAGGGGCCGATGCATATTTAATCTTTCGAAAGTCCTCGCATTGGCGGGATGTTGGAGTCATTTGAGCGAGGTTGAAAAGGGCCATCACCAATAGCTCCCGCGTTGCTTCAAAGCTTTAGGTTCGAAGAAGGAATGAACTGTATTGATAATCTTAAGTCAATTTCAAATGAAATTGTGATTATTTTATCTGAATAATTTCTTATAAACTTATAATGAAATAAACGGGAAACATTTTTCGTTGAGGACATTTGTTCATTAAAGGTAACGTGTTTGAGGAACACCTTCACACACACACACACCGCACGCACGCACACACGCACACACACACACACACACACACACACACACACACACACACACCTGTTACAGCTCACAAACATATCTTAATACATTGTTAATATTTTTAAATGGAAGAGAGAAAAAACGTGAGATGAAGTTTATATGTACTTCACTGGCGTAGCTAGACGTGAATAGGCCCTGTATCAAACTATCTTGGACGCTCTTTTTTGGTTCCCCTTAAAATGTTACGATTGTTTTGCTTACATGTGGTGGGGTCCCTGTTGCTTGGGGGTCCCGTATCATTGATGCAGTGGTAGCTACGCCACTGATGTACTTATAGATGTTTAATTTTCCCCGTAAACATCTGTTCAGGTATTTCAACTCGTCGTAATAAATAATGTAACACTATCTCATCTGTAATAATTGTATTTTGTTGCCCAACTCATATATTTTCTACAGAATATGATTCCCTAAAAATGTTTTCATGCATTTAAATAATCAACCTTGAATTTCCGTGATTTTTAACTCAAAATTTACAAAACAATGTGCTTTGCTTCAAAATGTCACATAAAGAGAGAATTGTTTTGAGATAAAATAATTTCGCATCAAAAGACTCTTTTCTTTTCCAGCATATTGTTTTCTTACATTGTAGTAACATAAATTTATACATTAATTGTTAGGCCACGATACGTATGCTTGGCCAAGTAGGTTTTTCTTAATCCTATTCTTTGTGTTTATCTTTAATGCAACGTAAGGTTTTTTTGGGTGTGATTTTCAGTTTTTTCCCTCTTTCTGTTCGTGTCTTAATACGACATTTGGTTTCTGGTCTGTTTTAAATGAAACTTTTGTTTGACTTTAATTAAGTCCCGTTAGAAGTCGTTCGTGTGTTAAGGTCGAAAACAGTGAATACGAATCTCGTGTGTTGGTTAAAATGGGTCTGAAAAATAAAATTTTTATTTCAGATTGACGAAATGTTTTGTTCTGAAATAGAAAATGGAATGTTACCCACAATAAGTTCGTATTTTGATAAAAACATTTTGTTGTAGCAGGAAAAGATTGTCATTTTTTTTGTACAATGAGGAAATAAAATAAAAATATTTACAGTAGATTTGAATTTTTGCTTATTTGTATTCATTTATGCATTAATATAAAGTGTTGCTCAGACGTGAACTGATTCAATTCTTAACCATAAATTCTTTTTATTTTCCCGATTTTTTATGAAATTTTTTATTTAAAAATTTATTTTAATTTCAGATTCATGAATTATAAATAAACCTTCAATTGTCTGAAAAATATGAAGACTGTGTAGATTTTTTTTTTTTCTGAATTACTATTTTATCATGTGTTATCTTAATGTGATTTATCATTAAAAAGTAAACGAGTAAATCTGATACTAACTCAATATGTACGGCTATAAACACAAAACACATAAAAATACAAATATACACTTTAACTAAATTTCATTTACGTTGTCCTTTATTTTTAATGAAAAAAGGACCAGAGGAATCTACTCCTGAACAATTAAATGGATAATCAGTAATAAGTCTCTCTTTTGGCAAATTACCCATAATTTGAGTTGACACAATTGGTTTCGCTTTAAAACATACAATACATTTATATACAATTTTTCTGCAAATTGTCCTACCATTCAACGGCCAAAATTTTTCCCGAATATGATTCAGTAAAGATACAGTTTTCACATGTAAATATTTCTTATGAAAATATTCTATTATTATTGAAGTTAATTTATTATTTTTTGGTAAAATTATCTGGTGCTTTTTATTAAAACTTAACTCTAAATTACACAATCGTCCTCCTACTCTTAAGACACCGTTGTCATCTAAAAAGGGATTCAATGTCTTTAACTTACTGTTTGGTAGCACACTTCCCTTACTTTTAAGATGGTTAATATCACTGGAAAATTCTTGCTCTTGCACTTTTTTTACTAGAAAGGTTTCAGCTTTCTCAAATTCTTTTGTTGTGAGTGGACCAGCTACTCTATTTATATCTTTTAAATTTTCCACGAACCTGAAAATAAAACTTAATACACGTAAAATAGTTATATAATTATTGTTTAGATTAAGAAGGTCGTTTAAAAAATCATTAACATGAATATTAAGCACCGATTGAAAGTTTTCAATTTGTTCATTAACACAGTTTTTCAGTTCTGAATTATATTCATCTAGTTTCTCTCTACAGTTTATAGTTCTATTGGGATAGTCATCACCTGAAAGAAATGTTGGTCCATTAAACCATAAGTTTTGTTGCAAAAGTTTATCAGGATCGACTCCTCGGGAGACTTAAGTCTGCGGGATTTTGATCAGATGGTACGTTTCTCCGTAACTGATTAGGATAGAGTTCTTGTATCTTGGCAACCCTATTTTGAACAAAGGTCTTTAAGTCCATCGGTTCCTTTCGAAGCCACGCCAAGACGATCATCGAATCCGACCAAAGATATAATTCAGCAGTTTCTAGTTGTAAAGCAGCTACAACTCTTTTCACAAGTTTTGCCAATAGCACTGCAGCACACAATTCAAGTCTGGGAATTGTCAGGCTTTTAATAGGCGCTACTCTCGATTTGCTTGTGATTAACCGAACTAAAGTTTCACTCTTCAAATTTTTAGATTTGCAGTAAACTGCTGCACCGTAGCACCGCTCTGAGGTATCAGCAAAGCCATGGATCTCAATAACTTCTGGAAAAGCGACAAGAATACGCCTTGGTATCTCTATATTGTTGATATTCTCTAAGGATACTAGGAATTGTTGCCATTCTTGATATTCTTCAGCTGGCAGAAGGTCATTCCATTCCAATTTGCTTCTCCACAAACGCTGGAGGAAAATCTTTGCTTTGGAAATTACTGGTGCCATCAGTCCAACAGGATCAAAGATCTTGGCAATAGTAGACAAGACGTCTCTTTTTGTATAAGAACTGTCCAAACTGACTTTCACTTTAATCAAGAAGCAATCTAGGTTCGGCTTCCACGACACTCCTAACGTTTTCGTCTCTGTTAAAGTTGCAAAATTGTAATTTTGTTCGGGATCTGGTGACAATTTCTCGGGATTGGCGCAAAGTTTATGCAACTCCATTCCAGCACTTTTCAAAATTCCTTTTAATTGTTGTCTGAGAACAATTGCCTCCTCTCTAAAGTTGCAGCACCACAAAGGACATAGTCCATATATAAGTTATTCCGTAAAACGGAAGCTGCTATAGGGAAGTTAGCCTCTTCATCCATCGACAATTGGGTTAAAGTTCTCTGTGCTAAGTAGGGAGCACTTACAGTGCCATAGGTAACAGTTGAAAGTTCGTAAATTTTGGATGATTTATGTTCACTTTCACACCAAACGATTCTCTGCAGATTACGCTGTTTAGGTTTAATTAATATAGTTCGATACATCATTTTAATATCTGCTGTAAATGCATACGTGTAAGTTCTGAACCTGAGCATTTGCGCCATATAAGTCCTCTTGTATCACTCCTTCATTATATTGAATGTCATTTAAAGATATTCCATTATCAGTTAACGAAGAACAGTTAAAGACAACTCTAAGTTTTGTTGTGGACTTTTCTGGACGATAAATTCCATGATGGGTAGCGTAATATGTGATTTCGGGTTCAGTTTCGTTAGTCACTTCCTTCATGTGACCCAGTCTTTCATAATCTCTTAAAAATTCACGATATAAATTTGAGTAATTTTCATCTCTAGCTAAGCGATTCCACAGCGATCCAAGTCGTTTGAGGGCTATGTCTTTCGAATTACTCAAACATGAGGGTTCCTTTTTTAAGAGCATATATACTACATATTTACCTTATTTAGTTCTAAAATGAGTATTCGCGTAATGTTCCTCACAAATTAGCCTTTCTTTATTTTTAACTATTGGTTCCTCTACCTCTACTTTCCAAAATTTTTCTAAAGTTTTATTCAAATCCTCATCACGAATCAAACCGCAGTGAACCTTAGTTTCATTTATTGAATCTAAATTACCCGTTACTATATAACCAAATACGCTGTTGACTAACAGTAATTGCGAATCTTTTATTTTAATTCTTTCCGGTTTCAATAACTCATAAAATATATTTGCACCTAACAATAAATCAATTTTGCCGGGAACATTAAAATTAGAATCCCCTAATTCCACAAAATTAGAAAAATCAGAATTTATCTCTAACGCTTTCTGCGGAATGAAATCAGTGATTTTTTTAACTACGAGCATATCCAACTCCCTTTCGAAAGATTTATTTTGATTAGAAATCGCCACTTTAACACACCCATTGACAACCATAGAGGCATCATTTAAACACCAGATTAATGTATTTATTCTTTCGGTGTTAAGTCGTAATTTATTCGCGCACTCATTTGAAATTAGACATGTTTCACTTCCCGAGTCGTAACAAGGCCCTAAATGTCTGCCATTCTGAATATTTATCTTTCACAAGAATTAAAGCAGTACTCAAAAAGCATTTGTTTTTAAAACATGCCGTTGCCACGATTTGTGTTTTGTCTACTTTCGGAACGAAAGATTCAGCTTTTACACTCAAGGAGAATTGTGGTTCATCCTGGTTAACCTCTGTCGTCGTCTCCAGGGTGAAGAAAGAATTATTTTTCATTTCTCTGGGATAATGTAATAATTTCTAATGCGGTTTAGAGCAGAAACAATTTTTTGATCGACATCTTCTAACGCTGCATTGAGGTGAAAAACATTTAAAACAAAGTCTATTATTTTTAACAAAATCTACTCTTTCATTTACAGAAAACATTTTAAATTGTGGACAAAATTGTAAAGCATGAACATTATTTTTACACAATACACATTTATCATTTTTTAACTCGGAAAAAATTACATTCGATGCATCTCGCGGTATTTTAGCATTAAATTTGGTTTGTTTATTATAACTAAAACGCTTAGCTTTTTCACAAAAGGGCTTAGAAAATATCTCATTTTTAATTTTGACTTTCGATGACTAATATATATCGCACTCACGCCCTAACTCATGTGGTTTAAAATATTTCTCTCCCTGTTTTATACTCATGTGAGACATTAATTCTCTATTGAGTGTGTTCATTATTTTATCCGATACAATTAACTCACACAATGATTTAAAATCATTCACATTGCGCAACTGACAATAATACTCAAATGTCGCGCATAATCGTGATGCAAATTGTACATAACTCTCAGAACTTATTTTTTGCGCTTTCTGAAATCTATTATAGCATTCTTGCGGTGTGGGAGAAAATTCTTTCAATACTACATCTTTAAGCTTACTATAATTATTTAATTCTTCTTCGGAAACAGAACTAATACATTATTAACTCTTTCACCTAGAATATTTAAAAGAATTTCGCCTTTAAATTGTTCGGGAACCTCTTTTATTTTGAATGCTTTTTCGAACGACTGGAAAAATAAATTATATGACTCCACTCTTGAAGATACGGGTATTTTTAAAGTTTTCACCGACTTAAACAAAGTCTCAATATTAATATTGGCGGCAGTTTCAAAAACACTCTGATTTCGAAGTAAATTCTTTTGGATATTTGCAAGCTCTAATTGTTTTTGCAATTGCGCTAATTTAATTCGTTCAAATTCTAATTTAGTTTCACTATCCAATCTCTTATTTTTAATTTCCGCCAAAGCATAATCGATTGCAGATTGAACTAACTCTTTATCCTTTTTGTAAACGTCACTATTTACAATTACACTTTTTAAGCCAGCGATTTTTGCTCCTTCTGGTACAGTTAAATTTAACTCTTCCGCAACGATTTTTAACTCGTATTTCCTTAATTTATTTAAAGACATATTTATGAATTAAGGCCCCTAATAGAAGGATCAATTAATTGCACCTACCTCCTCAGATCGCTGTTTCACGCCGCTCGCTAGAGTTTCGGTTTCGCAATCGGTCTCTATTCACACTTCGGCCATCACTTTTTTTTCACTGTGAATTTTGATAATTTTGTTGTTTCACAAATACACATATCCATAAGATCGCTTTCCTTTGGCTCGTACTGACCATGTTTTGTCTCAACACAATAAACAACACTAGTAGTGGACTGTGATCTCTTTTAATTTCTCTACTCCGTACGCTATCTCTCGGAGTTATTGTTACACACACACTGACGTTTTTTTTACAAGCAGCTAGAGGGCGCTGTTGATTAACAGAACTAACACCATCTATTTTTCAAGCAGGTGGTTCTATTAGTTGAAAAGCGGAAATATTTATCTATTACGTCCCTTAATCCCGGTCAGTGACCCTTGAGGATCAATTTCCCCCAAAACTGTTTTGTAGCGGAGCTCAACACCATGAAAAGAATTCGCTTACTAAATTTTAAGACTGTACGTGTAATAGTTTAAAAATGGAAATAATTATCTATAACGCCACTTAGGAAACGATTTTCACAAAACCCATCTTATAGCAGATCTTTACTTAAAGAATGGAATCAGAGAGCTTACTAAATTTCGAGATTTTACGTCTAATAGTTTAAAAAAGGAGTTAATTGCCTATAACGCCACTTAATATTCTACAACGCCACTTAGGAGTCGATTTTGACAAAACTCATTTTGCAGCGGATCTGTAATCTATGAAAAGAATCCGCTTACCAAATTTCAAGACTGTACGTCTAACAGTTTAAAAATGGAAATAATTATCTATAACGCCCCTTAAACCCCCGCAACGCCACTTAGGAAACGATTTTCACAAAGACCATCTTATGACAGATCTCTACTCAGTGAATGGAATCTGCTTACTCAATTTCAAGATCTTAAGTCTAATAGTTTAAAAAAGGAGTTAATTTCCTATAACGCCACTTAATTCTCTACAACGCCACTTGGGAGTCGAATTTCACAAAACCCATTCTGTAGGGGATCTGTACTCTATAAAAGGAATCCGCATACCAAATTTCAAGACTGTACGTCTAATAGGTTGAAAATGGAAATAATTATGTATAACGCCCCTTAAGCGCCCTCAACGCCCCTTGGAGGTCGATTTTCGTAAAAATCGTTATGTAGGGAATCTGTATTTCATGAAAGAAATGTGTGTACCAAGTTTCACGACTGTACATCTAATAGTTTAGTAATGGAAATAATTATCTATAACGCCCCTTGAGGTTCGAACTTTGCAAAATCCGTTCTTAGCTGACGTCTACTCTATGAAGGGAACCTACCTACCAAATTTCAAGTCTGTAGGTTTAATAGTTCTGGAGATATCGTGATTAGTCAGCGAGTCAGTCAGTGAGTGAGTGAGTCGCTTTTCTCCTTTATATATATAGATATCTAAAAAAGTAACAAGATTCATAACTAATGCTTTCATTTTCAGAAAAATGCAAGCAAATATTAGCTAAGGAGGTGTTGGACACAAAGAGGACCAGCAGCAGTTGCTAGCTGGTCCTTCTTGTGGTAAACCTTTAATTTGCAGATAATAAGCGTTATTATGGAAAATATAAGTTTCTTTTGATGCTAATTCAATAATAGAAATATATTTATCATATTTTATTATCTTATTCAAAAAATATTTGCTATATGCTAATTTGCTGTTTGCTAAATTAAATCCACAACATTAAACACACACACACATATAATGTTTTGGATTCACTTTTTCGAAATAAAAATTCTTAAACTGCTGAAAACCTTTCGCCATTTACAACGTAATTGAAATGTAGATGTCGTTAAAACGATTTTTGTTTTGTTTTAATACAACTTTGCTTTATACAAAAATAGTAAATTATAAAGACATAAAATTCACTTCTAATGTTTCGATTTCTGGAAAACTTAAGCTCTACATTTTTCTTAGTATAACTAATCTTGCAATAGAAAAGTAAAACGACATGGAATGCGTGACAAAAGATATGACTCATGACTGACAGAGAACACCTTGAAACTCAGACATTTCACCTTCGCATTATCGTTTTGTTTATTTTAGTAGCGTTCTCTGCAGGTAAGAATTGTTAGCGCTGAATGAAGTTCAAAATGTTACCGTACTGCTTTGTGCATTGTAATATCTTCCAAAGACAGTTGATAATTTCGTTTCAAGATAGTCGCCAGTCGTAGATATTATGTTCTAGCAACAAATAAAAGGAATTCATTAGGCATTGAAGTGACAACGTTACATCGGAAGGAATTAGCAAAGTGTTAGCGTGTTTTTTTAAACATAGTATTAATATTTGATGAGTTTAATTATAACTCATAATTTCACTTTAAAAAAAAAATGTCTGAACACGGAAGTATTTGTCGTGTTACCTGAATTTACCATTTTCCGGATGTGAGTGACAGAGCACAATGCTTAAATTATAATAATAAAGAAACATTGAAAGTCGCTTATGCATGTTTTGAACGAAGATATTTGATATATCTTTTTACTTTTGAATAACCAATTTTAATAAATAAACAACAGACTCTTTTGGCCAAGAAGCTCAATCTCCACACAAAAAAAAAAGAGGACAAATATTTATTCTGGAAAGTGGTCGAATAGAACTCGTTGCCGACATTATTTCTCTAGGTGTGAGTCCTGGTGCCACTAAAGATCTATCATGTATAGAGGCTGGTGTAAAATCTGTTGAGACTCACCCGTTGGCGTGGAGTGGTAGTTTGGAGAGGGGGGTCCAACTCAGGTATCATCCTCATGTTTTGACTGTGATTCAAAATTACCAAGTATCTCAAAGTGCGATGTTTCTAGGTACAGTAAATAAAATTTGCATAATTTTAATTCTCATTGACTGCTGTAGAGTTATAGTTTTTCAAAGAATCTTTAATTTGAATGGGTAAATTTCTTGTTTTATTTTGATGACCTCCTTCAACTTGAAATGTCTTTTGGTTTCAATTTGAGCTGTTGAACCAAAAGTTCATTAATCATTTAAGATGTAAATTGAATGAAACGTTATATGGAAGATTCGGCTTCAAACTTGAGACAACATATGAAGCGTAGTTTTGGAATTGTTAAAATAAAAAAAATCCTAAAGTAAAATAGATAATTAAAAGTTGCATTGTAAATTTACGATCAAGGTTTTGTGTCGAGTGGAGTCATTTTGTTCTTTCAGAGGTCACAAAGAATTGCCACCCTAGGAGGACTTCAAAACAGGTTGTTTCTTTTAAAGAAACTGAATGTCCTCGTCTCGTGTTGAAAATAGGCAACGGTTGCCTTGTTTTATTCTAAACAATATACATGGAACATTTTTTATGCGTGTTATCAGCAACGATCGAGTTCAAGTTTTATCTAGAAAGATTTGCATGCATGGAATAGTAGCTGTTGCATCTTGTGGTTTTAATGACGTTGGCTTTTTAGTATGAGCACATTTTAAGGACAGTTCTGTATTCGTGGTGGCTATCTACAAAATCGCAAAATTGTTCCCATCTCCATAAGCCTTGTAAGAAGTAACTACTTTTAGTTTGTCCAATGAATATAACGAAAATTATGTTATAACATTAATGTTTATATATTCCATTCTCTGTGTAATTTGTTTTCTATTAAGATGTTAGGGAATCATGTTTATTTCCCCCGTTGAAACAGGAATTGGTAATTATTTTGTTTTGCATTACTAAAGGGTTTTTGTTAAAAAAGATGCTAAAAAATTTTGACGCATCGAAATGATTTTAAAATTTAATTTTTATTGCATTTTCTCAAAGTGTAGGCTTATATTTATGAATTACAATATAATTGCGCGTAATGTAGTTAACTATGCATTAGTATCTAGTTATACTCATTGCCATAAAAATTTGCACACCAAGAAAAGTCGTCAAAATGAAACGAAATTTTACATATGTAAGTACTACTTTGATATAAGTAAGGGGTTAGAAAATCGAAGAAAAAGGATAATTTATTGCTGGAAAAAGTACAAATGAGACCGGAAGTTTTAGTACTCTGTTGGACCCCTTCTAGCTCGAATGCACGATGCGATACGGTTGGGCATTTAAAGCATACAAGTTCCGTATGATGTCCTGAGAAATTTCGCTCCACAGTTGCTGTCGAAGCATCTCTAGTTCGACCAAACTCGTAGGCTGTCCAACTTACCGTCCCAAAATGATCCCAGATATGCTAGATTAGTGACAAATCTGGGGATCGAGCAGGCTAGGGAAGGATTATAATGAAGCGGAAGCAGTCTTATGATATCCTTTCTGTGCTTGGCCAGCATTATCTTGTTGAAAAATGGCTCCTAAGAGCCCTGCCATGAGTGACAACAAATGTGACTGAAGAATGTCATGGACGTACCGCTTGGCTGTCATTGTGCCATAGAACAATATTAGGAGTGACCGTGTATCGTAAGCAATGGCATCCCATACCATCACACCAGCTGTGAGAGCGGCGTGTCGCTGTAAAGCGAAGGCAGAATTGAGGCATTCATCACAAGGCCTCCACATACGAACACGATTGGCATCAATGCTCAAATTGAACCTATAATCGTTGCGGAAGACGACCTTGTTCCATTCCGTTGCAGTCCAATCCCGTCGTGCAGGACAGCACTCCAAACGGAGGCACCGGGGTGGGTGTCATTGGCAGCACACGTAATGGGCACCGCGATACCAAATGTCCTGCAGCCATTCGCCTTGCGAAGCTTCGGGAAGGCACAAGGACCTGTAGTGAAGGTGCTGCTGGTGTCTGGACAGCGGCCAATGAGGCAGTTGGCTCTACGCATGCTTGTCGTATGATGTGACGGTCTTCTCGACGACTGGTCTGTCGAGGACGTACTGAGCCTGGTCGTCGTGTAAATGCCGTCTATTTTATCTACTGGTCCCAGCACCTCCTCACAATCAAATCAGAATGACCTACTTGACGAGCTACTCGCCGAACTGACTACCCACAGCTTCCATCATCCCGATGATTCTTCCTCTCTCGAACTCTGGCATCTGCTCATATTGTCTTCGATGGCGGCGTAACGACATGTCTGCCTCACTGTTTCCTTTGCAAAAGATTAAATACACTCAAACAAACTGCTTACTTGTTTTATACTCCAAGGAGAGCGAAGTTTAACCCCCTGTAGGGGCATTACACAATGCGCAATTGCGCTGCATTTCTAATAATTTGCATATCTACCCAACATGTATCTTCATGCCAAGTTTCTTGACGATTCCACAATTATTTCTTGGTGCGCGAATTTTTATGGAAATGAGTATGTGACAAACCTATACGGAACTTTATCACTAACCTTCTGAGTCGTCTCTTTTAGGGAAATTTAATTCCCCTACCTATTTCCAATCAGCTCCAAAAAGAGGACAGGATTCCTTGTTATATATGCAGATTAGATAAAGTATTTAAGTCAAACGGAATAGTAAAGCAAAAAGCAGTAGGAGAGAGATTGAAGCAGGAAGGTATAACGGTGAAGTTAGATTTCTAGGTGGATAAATCTCAGGAAGAGCTGAGCTGCAGTGTGGTAAATATTGATTTATATTTAAAGTCTCGTTAAAGTTTTATATTAGAGTGAGAATTAAAGTTAAATGTTCAATAGGAACATTATTGAATATAAATCTGGGATCTCTTATCGCGGTAATCTCTGCGTGATCGATATTCTAATTGTTAATTAATTGGATCATTAAATATTTAAGTTTATTTAAAGGAAAGTCCCTTTTAAACCTCATAAAACTATTTAGATACATTTGTTAGTAAGTCTTTGATTCTATTTGGAAAAGATAACCAAATAAAGAAAGTTATTTATAAAAATGGCTACTGGCTCTTATCTGACTACAAATTATTCTCGTTCTCAAAGTGAGATCCAAGGGGAGATCTTCACAAGTATGTCAGCTGGTTTTAAAAATACACTGACGATTGTTCAATTATACATCTTTCAGTGATTTTTATTTCGTGAATTTTTTTAAAGAAAACTAATCCATCGACTGACAACTTTGTTTCGTGAAGAAATGTGTAATTTTTAATATTTTTGTACGAGTCAATTTGTCATTCAGTTTGAATGCAAGAGGTAAGTATCAATTTCGGAGCAATTGTGACATATTTTTTTCATTACGTAATTTGTAATTACGTGTTGGAATTGTATTTTTATCCTTATTTCTGTTCCCTCCAGAGAGAGTCCAACGGTTTTTCCTCTCTGTGAATGACATCTGCCCGTATTATAGGACCCAAACGAAAGAAAATAATTGTTGTCTACCTGCATTATTGCGAATGACTAGCAACACCTGCGCGCAATTTACGACATCATTTCAGTCGTTTCCCCATGGTTATGTACTTACCATCTCAGGGAATGGTACTTAACGCTATTTATAGCAAATCATGTATGGGGAACCGTGGGAAAAAAAGGAAAAATGACCATTATGGACTGTGTGGTGTTTGGTCTATTTACATTATGGGTGTATTTGTAGGTTTTAATAACGAAAAAAGATTATGTGGGTAAATATATTGTTTTTGTGTTGCTTCATGACAATAACTCGTTAGACTTCATGTAGTTGGTACCCCTAGACCGACAATGTTAAATTGAGCCATTTTAGGAACCTGTTTCTCAGAAATTGTTAAATGTGTAAAAACTTCAAATTTTGGCTGTAGAATAATTAGGCTTTTTTTTATTTAAATAAAGGTAAAATGTTTCAAATATATTGTTTACTTTTTCAAAAAAAATTCTTCGTAAAAGTATCGCTTTGAAATTTGTGAAAACTGTCATTTTTTTTACGATAACTGCTTCTGAGCAAAATATTTTGGGAAAATCTCCAAGAAAGTAGCTCCATTATATAAAGTTACATATTATTTATGTGCAGTAAAAATTGCTAGTAGTTTCATTCAGTATTTTCTGTGAGAAAGGTACACGCACTTTAAAACAATCATTTTGAGAAAAAATTGCATTTTTTTAAGTGTAAAAAGGCACTTTATCACAAAAAAAAAATGAATTACAACATGTATTTGCCCTATTTTATTAAACATTAGTATCTTAATTTTTTAAGCATAAAATAGGAAACAAAAAAACCTTAAAATGTTCAGAAAATACATATTTAGTAATTTTCAGTTTTTGTTCAACAAGATTTTTTCTTTAGTCAATTTTCACAAATTATGTTACAATCCGTGAAGAATTTTTAACTTCGATGCATTATAAATAGCAAATTTGACCTTATAACATCATAAATATAATGTAAACATGTATCAATATGTAAAAGTTATGATTTGGGAATGTGTGATTTTACGACGTTAGAAAAATTTAATTATGGATTTGTATGTTCCCATGCAAACACAATTTCTAAAAGTTTCAAAATTCAAAGTTTTCTCTAAACTGTACCAAAGATTTCTAAAAAAAAGTCAAAAATAAAACTTTTTTTATTTTTTTATATGTGAACTTGGTGTATTTTTATGCATGTAACAAGCTTCTCGCAACGACAAAAAGCATTACACATCTGAGTTGTTACTTACCTGTTATTGAAAAACTTTTGAATATTAAAGCTTAAAAACTTGTCTGAACAATAAACATTAATATTTGCAATTAAGTGAAATATTTAAAATATATTGTTTAGTTTTCTCAAAACCATGTAACATAAAAATATCACTATGAATTTTTAAAAAAATTGACATTTTTTGTCACGATATATGGACTCCAGTCAAATATTTTGGGAAAATCCCCAAAAAACTCTGAATATACATAGTTACATATCAGTAATATGAGGGGAAAAAATTCATTACATTCATACATTATATTCTGAGAAAAACATGAATATAGTTTTAAAAACATCATTTTTGAGAAAATTGAATTTTCACTATAAAGTGCCACTTAATCACAAATGAGTTACAACACATGTATTTGTCCCATTTTATTGAACATTAGCATCTTTGCAATTTATTTTGCATAAAACAGTAAGCAAAACAAGTCTTAAATTGCCCAGAATAGCATTTTTCAGTTTTTTTTAACGAGATAATTTCTAGTATTACATCAATTTTCTCAATTCTGTATCAATTTTTGAAGAATTAGTTGCTTTCATGCCTTACAGATATCAAATTTGAACATAAAGCAACATAAATATAATGTGAAAATGTATCAATATGGTTTTTGTATGAATTTGAGATGGTATTTAAGAATACCTGATTATACGACATTTTGAAAGTTTTCGCTGGGATTTTGTAAAGTGTTATCATTAGGTTTTGTTGTTGCAGACAGTTTCTAAGTTTTAAACTTCAAAAATTAGTCTAAACTGGAGAAATGATTTCTAAAACAGCCAAAATAAAACTATTTTTATGTTTTTAAACATGAAATTTATGTATTTTTATGTATGTAACAAGCTTCTCGCAAAGACAACAAACATCACATTTAATGTGTCATCTCATACCTTTTTCTCAGAAACTATTAAGCATAAAGACTCACACAAGATTTTGATTTTACATTAATTAGATATTTATATTCATACTGAAGTGAATTTTTTAAAAATATATTAATTAGTTTTTTCAAAGACAAACTGTTGGTTCATCGAGCATTAATATTATGAATTTATTGAAAATTATTATTTTTTGTTATATCAGCTTTCTATTTGGATGTTTTAAGAATACTTCAGAAATGTCATTTCAGTATATACAATTGCATTAAAAAACATAAGAGTATATGCACACACACATACAGTACATTTACACATTTATAAAAATATAAATTTTAGAGAACAGAATTTTTTATAAAAAAATCTTACCTCATCAAAAAGAAAAAAAGTTGTATCCTATAATTTTGTTATGCAAGGTAATGAAGGATAAGAATCTTGGTTCCCCTTCAATTTCTATTGATTTAATGAATGGTTTGAAATGTTTTTTACTATTGTTTAGATGAAAAGCAGGTGTTTTACATATGCAATATTTTAACAACTATTGCCTGTTCAGTATGTATATTGTTTGCACTAAAGACATTCTCATTTCTGCCTTAATCTCCTTTTTAAGCTATTGAAATAATTTTATTATTATCATTTTTTCAAAAAGCGTGTTTCCAACGGAATTATCACAAACAAGTTAAGTATTTAGAAATATAAAAATTTCGAAAGGAGAAATTTCATTATTTGTTTCTATTTACACTACAAAAATTTTTTTTGTACAGGAACTAAATTTCAAATTAAAAGTAAATATTTTCATCATTTTTACAAACTTGGCTCCAAAAGGACGTAAACAAACTAACAGTTGAAATTGCAGCTAAGTTTCATTTAATCTACAGTTAATTGGGTATGATTAAATGAAATTTTGTGGAGACTTTGCAAGTTCTCATATTTAAAAAGTCAATATTTACACTTAATCTGTGAAAGTGGGCGTGGCCGGGGCAGCTGATTATTTTTTAAAATTCATTTTAAAATACTTCTAATTCATATAATGGCTTGTATGTTACATCATTGGAAAGGTAATGATTTGGAGATTTTAGAAATATCAAAAACTCAAAATCGATTTTCAAAGAGTTTTTACCCTACTGACTGCTCTTAAACTCACATATGGTATTCGAAGTCTCTTAAATAGTTCTTAAAATTATAATTTATTTTGAAATTTTACTTGATCTTCTCTTTTTCTTAATTGAATCGTCAACTGTTTTTTTCAAATATTCATTTATATTGAATTTTTTTAAAATAAAGTACTATGTTTATGAAGAAAATAAGTGATTCTCTTGTAAAGACCTTGATTTATAATCAAGCGTTCTGAAAATGATAATTTTTAAATATATTTTGTAAAAAAAATTAGAACTAATTTTTTTAAAGAATTCCGTATAAAAATCTTTTGTACGGGATTGTCACGAGCATTTCTTTAACTAACCTTTTGACTAATTTATGACATTGTTTTACATGATAACCTTGCTTTCTGAAGAAACCTTCATATATGCTTTGCAATAAAACCGAAACTGTAGTGAATAGGAGGTTGGATGATCCAGCGGATGTCGCGAGATGATAGGCATCAGCTACGAGGATGTTACGAAAGCAGTAAGTTGTTGAACGATGACAGCGGAGCACCTGATCTCCGAAGAGGTCTTTATCTCCTGTCGAACACTTGGGGAGTAGCATTGAAAATCTAACTTGCCCTTGTTAAAAATTAAGTATAAAAAGATAGTACTGGATTGCTGAACTGGCTCAGGGTCGCAATTGCGCCCGAGAATCTGATCTCGATACCAATGGTTTTACCCGACCGGTGGGCGGAGCGAGCTATATTTGAAAAAAGTGAATCATTGAGTTAGTAAATCTTTGGAAATTAAAAGAGCTAGAAAATTAAGCCTTTCGACTTTTAACTAGGTTTTGGTAGAAGATATCTAAACGTTCCTCGTCTTTAGCGTAGCTAAATTGCCTTTTCTAAGAGAAAGGGGTAGTCGAAAAAATCTTCTCAGTTCGCGAATTGCGTCTTTGAAGCCAAAATCATTATCGTTATTATTTTCTTTAGGTGAAGGGGTTTCTTCATTGGCGGCCGGGGTTCCGGGGTAGAATTTTTTGTTTCGCAGTGCCCGAGACGGCAGCTGCGAAGGAGATTTGACCTTTTTTGAGGTTTTATTTGATTCAGTGGAATTTCCGTTTTTTTCTGGGTTTTTTCTAATTCCTCACATTGGCTCCAATTTGCCATGTGTCCCGTCTTGTTGCAATTTATGCAAACTGGATTTTGAATCTTTTCTTTTATGGGGCAGTTTTTGTGCGGTGAGATTCACCGCACTTTAGGCATCTGGTGTGCATGAAGCAGTTTTTGATGAGTGGTTAAACAGGTTACAGTTGTAACACTGTGAAACCCCCGGTCGTCTGTTGAACGCGTCTACTTGCACCGCAAGGTAGCAGCATTTTTTGAGTTTAAAAATATCTGGGGAGTTTGGTTTCTTTTCTAGCTCGACCATGAAGATGGGGAGCGGGGCTTTGTTTTAGATCGGGTGAGCTGGGCCACCTTTTCTACGTTGAATCCTTGGGAAGTTAAATCATCTTGATCTCGTGGATTTCAGCGGAGACCTGATGACAACTTTTAGGGGCGGGAGTCTGGTGGGTCGATGACGTAAAATTGTTCTTTTATTTCCCTGAGGTGATCAGTCACGACGCGGTGTTCGTCGGAAGTTTTTTTGCAGAAAATTTTTAGATACTTCCCTGCCAGCTTGGCTTCGCAGTCAGGGAAATCGTCATTTAAGTTTTTAATAATTTCTCTATAATTCGCCTTTTTTGTATTTGAATGTCTGTGTGAGAATCTTGTATTCTGTTTGTTAGATATCCTGACTGGTTTTAACTAGCCATCAACCGACACGAAAGCAGTAAGTGATGGTTCTGAAACTACTATGTGAGTGAAATCGGAGGGAACACAGCTCTGTAGAAAGATTCTTGAATGAGCCCATTGAATGTTCACTCATGTCCAAAATTAAGGTCACAAACATAAAATCTGTGGAAAGTGATGAGCTATTCTCTGTGTTGCCACGAAATTCGGCACATATACATATTACAATGTGAGATAGAATATAGCAACATAACAATATGGAAACAATTTTATTTTTGAATTAAGGTACAGGATTAAAAAGTGTGAAATCATGGATCAGAGATAAAGCATTTACCTTGGGAGAAGTCTGTCTTCTATGGAGTGTGACCACTGTTTACTGCTCTACAAGCCTCACAGCGAGCTGCCATACTGTTTATTAGGATGTTAATAAGTATTTGTGTCAACAAAGCCCATTCTTCCGAAAGCGAGATTTCTCGGAGGGGGGCTACATGGAGAAATATCTTTTCCTAGACCATCCCAAACATATGCAATAAAATTGGGATCCGGAGACCTCTTCAATTTCTCACAGACAATGTACGTGGAAGGATGACGTTTAAAATCCCATCTATTCAGGTTTTGAAACTAGGTTTGAAATTGCTTTGACTATGGTAATATCACAGTGGGCAATCAATCCATATGGGTCACGGGGGGGGATGTCATGTTATAAGAGGAAGTAGTTGGAATAGGCATAGGCTCTTACGAAGATTTAATATATATAAGTCAGTAATTCTGACCTTAAGAAGACGCCTGTTACTTATTTCGAACTATGGAATGTCAAAAAAGTTTGTAATTGTTTTCCCAGTGAAAAGAAGTTTCAGCGTGATTTCCAATCTACCTTACAAAAAAGAAAAAAAAAAAAAAGACTGGACACTACTAACCGAGGAGATTTGGGGTTAAACTTGACGAAATTCGTGCCAAATGTTGAAGCATCTGATTCATCACTCCCTTTAAAAGCAGTTATTTTATGTGACCAGGTACTAAAACTTTACTTTGATTTTAATTAATAAATGTTTAAAATTAGCATTTCTTCAATTGTTCACATTACACTTCACTACAGTTAGAAATTTTAATCTTTTAAAGTAGGTAGCACGTATATATACTCGTTATCAAAAACACTTGCAACTTAATATATTTGTAAAAATTCATTATTAAACAAGCAGGGTGTTCTACCCCAAACCAGAAAACATGCCTTTGGTCTATGAGACAAAAAAGTTTTGGAACTTCTGATCTAAACGATTATGAGAAGTCATTCTCACTGAAAACAGGCTGGCATGTTTTTTGAATAGTAATATTCACAAAACTGCAGGCAAACGTGGCATATGCCTAAACAGTCTCAATCTAGTAGATGTGTAAAAACTAACGCGAAGCACACAACTTCTCTCTTAAACCGAAGGTTGATATTTTACCACCCATTCTTCAAAATATATAAAGTACAAATTCTATCAGTTTTACTAAGGTAAATTTAGAATTATGTCGAAAAAAAAAAAACATGTTTGTGACCTTAATTTTGGACATGAGTGTGCTAGAGAATCACATTTTGAAGTGTAGCTGAGGGAAGACTTGAGTTTTAGATCACAAAATAAATAACATTGTTAAATTTTTTTATATATTTTGTCAGGTTTCGATTAGAAAAAAACAATCTAAGCATATAGTTATTTTTGATGCTTTATTCGAATTGAATATAAAGTATATTAAAAGTATTACCATGTGTTTCTGTAGTTATTTCGGATCTCACGGTGTCTGAGTCCTCTTCCGCCACATTAATTTCTAAAATGGCGAACACCTAAACGTTGAGAGATAAATTTGATCTATTCAAATTATTGTAATTTGTTTGAAAATTATATTTTGTAATGAAGCGGTATTCGTCGTTTTGGATTCCATTCTGCTCATTCATTGACTTTCCGAGTATCGATTTCAATTAGATTCAATATCTCTGGTTATATTTATTAAATAATTTGGATTGAAAATGCTAAGTTTCAAGATGAGTTGTTTTGCAAGCAATCCAATTATAAATACATCGCTGTTACGCTTGCTGTACTTGGAACAAAATGATAAAAGATAATTAGATATTAATAAATAAAATGAGAAGAAAATGAAATATTGCTTAAAGAAAGTGAAATTTTAAAGATGTAATTACATAAAAGGATTAATATTAATGAGATCTTTTGATGACTCATTCGTTGCTGTAATGTTATAAGAAAAACACACGGTTTTTCTTCTGAATAATTCAGTTTTTCCATTTTTTGGCTGGATTCTTAAACTTAAGTAGTTTTTTTTGTAAAAAAAATGTAATCAATGTTTCTATTATTTTATGAAGAGTAATAGCAGATAAAAATGTTTATAAAATTAAATTTATATATAGGAATTGAAAGAGAGAGAGAGAGATAATTTACGGGAAATAAATGAACGAAATTTTATTTTTACTGTAATCGGCTTCAGATTATTGTGACACATATTTACAGGGTGAGGGGTGAAACCTCACATGTCCCCCACACCTTTCCCATTCGAACATTGTTGAAATTCCTTCAGACGTTGTCACCGATCAGCGCGGGGTTCCCGTGATTCGGACAGTATTTTTGGATCTTCGTGCCTGAAGTTTCCATTTCATTTCAGTGTGCTTTGAAAAGTTACATACCATGCATTCTGTTGAAATGCCGTTAGTTTAGTTCAAATAGATGAAAAATTGACAAAAAAATTTCGTTTTATTTCAAATGTCATTCAATTTGGATCAAATTGGAGCAACTTTCGTTTTCTAAACGAGGATTTAATTTCCTGATCAAGTGAAGGAATAATTTATCAAATGCGCGAATGATCTTTGCGTTTTCAGTATCTCTTGAGAGCTATTTTAATTTCAAGTGATTTAATTCCGTCTGACAAGTATACATTTTTTGTCGGTAAAAAGATGAGCATGAATTGACATATTGTAATAAAGTAACGGATTACACTTATGGGAATTGCATATTGTGTAAAATGTGTTTTTTTAAAGTTTATAATCTGTGTGAATGATGTAATTTTTAATGATAAGTGCTCTTTCGTGATGTTATTAATCAGTCAATCAATCATATTACCCTTTCATAATGAGATTTAAAGTTCTGTAAATTGTTAAGAAGATAATTTTATTTGCTTTTAATTGTTATCTGGTTCTATATATATCCTTGATTGCTGCCAGTTGATTAATTTGTACTTAACTCATGTAACGATCAAATTGAATGAGTCTAGATGCCGATTTTATCTTGTATGCTAATGTTTAAGTTCCGCATTCTATTTAGCATTTATAATATCAGAAAGCCATTTCTATTTTTTTATCACATAAATGTTTCTTTTGTGATTTTTCTCTTTTTTTAACAAATGAATACACGAAAAAGTATTTCTCTCTCCTTTTTTGTGCGAGTTTATTATTATTTTTTTTGCAGGTTGTAGAGATATGTGTGCTTTGTTTATTCTTTATATATATAATATATAACCTGTTAAACTAATTTAAATTTTCACTTAACTCTAATACTATAACGAATATTTCATATCTTTTAATTATATTTCCCTTTCAATTATCTCTTTCGATGCCGTTTTTTTCCGCTTTAAACAAGGAAGAAAATGTTTCGTGTTCGTTCCGAATTTTCTTTTTCATTATTACTGAACAAATACTTATAATTCTAATCCCTCTTAATTACTTTTCTGCGACCGAAATAAATACTATAAATACATCGGAAGTATAGTAATGAACATTTAATTCTATCTGGAATAAGTTTCTTCCATGTGAGTGTTGATATATTTCTATTTTAAAAAAAATGCAATATCTTTTGTAAAACAATTAGATTTGGGAAGAAATTTACAAAGGTTCCTTTCCATTTCATTTCGCCGTTTGAATACCAGTGAATTGATTACAACAGATTAGTAGCTTTCTGCTCCCCCGCCAACTAATAAAGCGTCTTGTACAAAAAATTGACTGAATTGTCGTGGTAGTGCTAGAATCACGAATGAAAAAGCTTTCTGTTCACTTAATTAAACTGATTACGTATCAACTTGTGACACATTTAATTACAAACATTTTGTTATCGTGTGCTTTAACACTGCTTAACTGATATTTGTAGATACATATATTAATATGGAGCAATACACCACACGAAAAAGGACGATTATTTTTTTAAACATCCCATTAAACATTTTCTATTTCATTTTCAAGTGACGTTTAAGTGTTTTAAGAATATCGAATTTCTCGTTTTAAGCATTTTTCAGTTGAACATGCACTTATTTTCTATTGTAAGAAAATTCATTTACATCGAGATTGATTTTTCTGCTTGTGATACTTTCAAATAAATATGTATCTTAATTTACGATATTTCATTTATTGAAAAAGTTAGTGTGTTCACTGCAATTGAATACATTTTTGAATGTGCAAACTTGTTGCTATTATAGAATCCCTAGTGTGCCATCTAAGACTTGGAACATTTTCCGGTCAACAGAAAGACTTCAAATCAAGTCAAAGAAATGTCCTGTTAGAATTCTAGACGTTGTTGCATCCGTGATAAAAACAGACATCGCAGTGATTTAAATATTACATTTCTACACAACTGGAACAAACTATCAAGCTAATTCTACTTATGGAGCAGTTTCGTAACTGAACTTTTATTAACTAAATGTTATAATATTTATTTTCGGCTAGCTAACTAAAATCTTCTGACCTCGGATCCTTTCGGGTTCACTTGAGTTGTTTCCGTGAGTTCTCTCCTCTGTGTAATCCGCTTCTTTAATATCCACCTTCCCTATTCACACACTACAATTCTGCTTCTACTCATATCAAACAACGTCATAGAGTAGATCAAAAGATTAATGTGAGAAAACTCGCTACAGGTTTAACACAATTAATTCCCTACCGGTTATGACATTACATTTTTTGAATCTCGCCCACATATTCAGTGCACTATCGGTTGATTTTACACGCCTATGGATTTTGAATATTTATTTTATATTCCATTTCTAATCCTTTGTTTTGTATTGTTTATGCTGAGTTTTGTCAAGTGAAAATTTACGTTATGGGGACTTAGAAAGTGAATTGAATCTCCAACGAAAACAGTGACAGTAGGAAGTGCTTTTAATTTTATATTGATTTGTAAGAAAGGCTCATGGGTACATGTCAAACATTCGTTAGTGGCTAGCAATTGAATTTTTAATTGCTTAGTGTTAGTCATTCCAGTATGTGTTTCAATCACAAAGAGTTCCCGAAGCTTTCGTCTCAGGAAAAAGTGCAATATAGAACTTTCCAGGTCATTTCCACAGAAAATTGCCATTTTCACAAAATGATCTACACTTTCATTTTTTTGTACTGTTTTGTTAAAATTTCATAATATTTTAATAAGGTTACTATTCTGAGATGCTTCTTTGAAATTTATTCAAGGAACATGATTTATTCTTTTTATTATCTGTATAAAGATTAATTTTTTCATTGTTGTCAGCTACCCCTGTTAACGAAGAAGTTAATGAAATGAAAATTAAATTAATGTCTTATGTAATTATGTTATCTAGAATTATATTTCTTTTAAATTTTAAAAATAGTAATTGAACTTATTTGTAGCTTATGATATACCCAAATCATCTGAAGTAGTGTTTTCTTATTTTACATAGTAAAAGTTAATGCGTATTGTAATTTATTCTTCAAATAACTAATCAAAATATTTTTTACCAGTTGTTAAATTTGAAGGAGATTAGAACTCTGCACTCCTTCCGATCCGAAAACGATTATCTTAGCCACCATGCCAAAACGATCGTCATAGCATGGAGGCTATTACTGGTTTACATAGATACCACCGCCACGAATTGTTGTATTTCTTATAAAATATAGATATGCATTGTTGAACGTCATTGCATTTATTCAGGGATTGTATTTTTTTCGTTCTTCACGAAGTAAAAATTCAGCTACCAATTTATTTTAAAAACTGCATAAATTAGCCGAAGAACTAAACGGATTTGTGTACTCTGTATTTTACCTTTTTTTTCTCTACATCAACAACCTTTTTTAAAACATATTTTACAATTTTACGTGCTGGGGTTTTATCAGAAATTAAATGTTGCCCTTAAATTATTCCCCCCCCCCTGAACTAAAGTTAAATTCATATAATCTTTAGTAATTAATGATTGTAATTAGTGTAAAGTAAGTTTGATCGGAATGTTTGTATAATTATATTTAAAAAAAAGAGGCAAATTGAAACAACGAGAAAAGTGAAAACTAGAATAATGTTTGTGCAGCTTTTTCACATGAGTAATCTGGCATTGGAATATTGCATATTCCACTCTGGAGGGGGGGATACAGACATAGTTCCAGTTTTTAGGAAGAAAGTTATAAATAGTTTTCTTTTCTAAAGCAGGGGAAAGGATGCTAAAAGTTAGATCGAAGAGTATTTTTGAAATTTTAATTTCATCATAATTACTGTTATTTTCAGTTTTAAGAATCTAAAGCATAAGCGCTTGTCTCTATCTATTTATTTGGAATTGCTGTGTGTATTCCATGCGGAATTTAGGTTTCATTTAGCTAAAAATAAAACATTTTTTAAACTTAACCACATTTTCAAATTAAAAAAAAAACCTACAAAATATTAAACCTCCCATGATTTGTTTGACTTTTAAATTTCACTCTTCTTGAACTCACTTTTTTTGTAAAGGTCATTACAGTATGACTACTGAAGGTCCTAGAAAACGATTCTAACTGATAATAAACAGAATTAATTTCTTTTGCAGCGTTGTCAGAACGGTAGTAAAGCAAGTTAGAACGTAGTAATATTTTTGCTTTTGTAGTAATTATTTTCCTACTTCATAATAATGTGCTCTAAAAAAGATGTTCTTTATTTCGTGATTTCTGTCGTGCGTAACAAAGTAAATAATCAGTGAACCATAAAAAAGCTTTTATTTCGGAATTTAAAATGCTAAGTATAAATATTATTTTTCATCTCTGCCTATTTACAACGGTGAAGATTTAGAATAGAGTTTACTTTAGGCAGCGTTCGCTTATATAAAGATTTCTTTTTTGTGCGTTTTCTGGCTTTGTGTTAATTAAATTGCATTTGAAGGTGAAGATATTTGTGCATAAGGTAAAATATATATATATATATATATATATATATATACAGCTATTATCGCGTAGTGAAAAACATTAGTATAAAGTGGTTGTTGCAGTACAGTGGCGCACACAAGAGGGGGCGGGGTCTGGACCCCCCAAATCCTTTGATTTTTTTCCGATTGATTATAATTCTAAGTATATAGTACGTAAAATTTAATTAATTTCTTGTTATTAATGATTAATTTTATTAATTAATGCTAATTATTTATTCAAAAATTAGTTTTTTCCTGTGTTTTGTTCTCGAAAATTGACAAAATCAAAAGGAGCATGATACAAGAATGGTGAACTTTCGACCGCGGACCCCCCTGAAAAATTCCTGTGTGCGCTACTGCTGCAGTATCTCTAAACATAGCCTGAAGATTGCTTTGTGGTTTTCGAACGTTTTGTAGCTTATATATTATTGTACCCACTCGCATTTCTCAATTCTTTGAGGCTACTTAATGACGTTATTTGTAATGTGCCGTGTGAAGAAAACGTCAAAAAAGCATTTTATTATTTAAACTAAACTGTAGTGACTATCTGAGAGAATACCACGAGGCATCAATGAATGCTGAAGAAAAGGATAGCTCTAAATTTATTAACAGCGAGATTAGTTCAGGAGACAGTCCTGGATAAACTTGCCTGAGGTGCATCCTGCTTGGAGGTTTCATTAATAGATAAGCAGTATTATAGTTTTGAGCTACATATTTTGTTAGAATTTTTGGTTATATAAACCGCTCCTTGCGTGGATTTCTGGTATTTTATTTGTGAGAGGAATAAAATATTAAAACTAATACAATATCTGTGTTTAATTCTGAGCCGGGGTCTCCGCCACATTGTTGGGGGCCGCGGTAGCCTAGTGGTCAAGGTATCGGATCGTGGCTGACATGTCATGAGTTCGAACCCAGTACCACTAAAGATTCCCCTCCTCGTGTAGGGGAGGGATGCACATTAAATCTGCCGAGAGCTCAAACGTCCTCCCTTGGTGTGGTGTGTTAGTTAGGAAAGGGGGTGCCAGCTCTGATATCGTCCTCGTCACTTGACCATGGTTCAAAACTACGTGGCTGAACAGTGGACGCCCAGTGGGCAGTTTTCTCAATCTGGCACTCGGAAATTATTTTATGGCCTTAAAGTCTTCATAACTATATCTAATGATCAAAAATCATAGTAGTTAATGTAAATTGGGTGTTCTTATCTGTTTTTTACTAACAAATAAGGTTAATAGGGTCTTAACTAATTTATGTCCAGTTTGAATTTGATCAAGAATAAATGATTGCTAAGTGGAACTAGTTTTTAAGCACAGATCTAAGGATATTAACAGAAGCAGTAATTTACACGTGGGAGAATATACACAAGAAATAGTGTGGCAAGTAAAAATAAATAAATTTTTAAACAAATACAATCAATCATAGCATTGTACGCATACAATAAAGGATAATTGGTAGTATTTAGGACTCGCCACCCTTTGAAAATTTTTTTTATTTATGTATTTAAAAATTGCATTTTAGCATTATATATGTTTATTTAAGAAAATGATACGAGATAAAATTTTGCACCTATTATTCACACAATTTTACAAATTTAATTTCTTTTAAAAAATTTAGAAATTTTTTAAATTTTACTTTTTTTTGTTAATTTTTTGACATGAAATATTTGTAATATTTCTGAGGATGTTTTAAACACCTTTAGGGATTGATTTTACAATACCTTAATTAGTTTTGGAGAAAAAGCATAATAAAATGTTGATATATATAGGATTTTCCGTTTAATCATTTTGTAAAAGGTTGAGTCACATCCTTTTCAGAGAACTATTAATGTTAATTTTGTTTACTACCGCATTCCGAAGCAGTGCCGTCTGGTGGGCTGTGGAGCGCCGTCTTGAATGATTATGAATTTTTTTGGCAGAGGCCTGCTAACCACCGCCGGTTCAACACGCCACGTTTTTTCGCGGCCAGCGCGATTTCAGTCCAAGCATGAAAAAGGTAATTAATTTCCCCGTCTTCTAAAGGTATAACTCAACTTTCAATTAACCTTATTTCTGCATGTCTCTTTCCCTTTGTAAATATTCCCCTTTAACTTGAAATAAATTCTTTGTTTACTTAAATGAAGTATCTGCGTTTAAATGACTTTGATTCCATTAATTCATCACTAACCCTTTAATACTTACCCCTAGACAACCACCTCGCCAATTTAAAATCCCGACTTCTGAAGAGTGACTTTTATTCGAAAATTTTATTCGGACTCCCACAGAAATAATTGGGGGCTCGGCCGGGATTTGATTTCAAAAATCTTCTCTAAATAATTAGTTGAACTTCTAACCTTCTTCTTTGAAAAAAATTGGCTTAACGCCTTAATTACAAACGGACTGAATCAAAAATGCGTGGATTGCCTCTCATAACATACTAACAAGTACAAGTTCTACTCAAGATTTCTCCAGCAAACGTCCATAATCGACGCCTTCATCAAACACTCAAGCTTCATAAGTCCAGTGTCTATATTACAAGATTATTCTGTAGAATACATCTTCATTTTCAACTGTATCAGGCTGTCTTCATCTTCATTTTCAACTGTATCAGGCTGTCTTCATCTTCATTTTCAACTGTATCAGGCTGTCTTCATCTTCATTTTCAACTTTATTTATTTTTTTTTTTGCTCTTCAAAAAAAAAAAAAAAAAAGAAAAAAAGAAATCTAAATAATACGTGAGCCACCGTCATTTTGTTTATAAAAAAATTGTTGTAGCCGATTTCATGAAGTAATTTATATTTTTAAATATGTTTTTTTTTTTAAAATACTATTTTTCTATTTGTGTATATAAAGCGTATCAATTATAAATTTTCTACAAGTATATCTTTTAAAATAAGAAAGTCGTACGTAATATTCAAGTTTTTTATTTGTATCTCATTTATTAACGAATTGAATTGCATTTTATGTGTGTACGAAAAGTTTTCGTTTCCTTTGGTTGCGTCATTGACCTTGAACGGCTCTTTAAGAGATTCATGTTCCTAAGTATTTTGCAATTTCGATTACTCATATAGTTTAACATTTCTTGCAGCCGTTGGGTAATTAATCATTGTCATGAGTATTCGAGAAATATATTTTGAAAGAATTATTATGTTTTTAGAATTTGTTGAAAGATTATTCTACATGATCTTATTTTTAATGATGTATTTTATCATTCAATATATATAAGTATTTTGAGCTCATTTTTGACAGAATTATTATGCTTTCTATTGAAACGTGTTTATTCTTAGAATTTGCTGATGAGATCCTAAAAGATTTTATTTTTATTGGTGTAATATAAAATATATATGAGATTTTTCTTAAAGTGACTAACTTCTAATTGTTTTTTTTTTCAGTAAAGAACTTTAAAAATTATTAAATCCTTTTTTATATCACTATAAATTTAATCACAGTTTTAAAACGAGATTTATATTAATTTATTTTTTCTTTCAAATTCTTTTTGCATTTATTATAACGAAATGAGATAACTGATATATTAAATGGTTTAAAAAAAGTTTTGTTTTTAGTTGAAATTAATAATTTGACTATTTCAAATTAAGCATTACGCATTTTAGCTCGCACTGTCTGTTTTAAAACATTTCTAAATGTATAAAATTTGAATGTTTCAATGTATATTTAGTGTATTTTGATGCAATATCATTTTAACTTGAGAATTTTTGTAAATGCAAACGAGATTTGCCTATAGCAACATCATTTTTTTTGTTTGAACGTGTGACAATTTTGTTTATTCCTTTGGTTACTATGTAAAATTAAATTTAAATTTTAAAATGGTGTATGTTGGCAAAGGTCGACGCGAAGATTTATTTGTCTTAGCCACGGAATTAAATTTAAAATTCGATAAATCTATGACCATCGCCACACTCAAAGATCTAATTATTGGTAGTGAAAGTTATGACGAAGAACTGACCAAAAACATACATTCAGCGATTGTTGAGGATCGCAAAGCCAAGGAGAAAAAGCACACACAAGAAAAGCAAAAAGAAAATTTACGCATTGAAGAGCAAAAAGAAAATTTACGCATTGAAGAGCAAAAAGAAAATTTACGCATTGAAGAGCAAAAAGAAAATTTACGCATAGAAGAGCAAAAAGAAAATTTACGCATTGAAGAGCAAAAGAAAATTTACGCATTGAAGAGCAAAAAGAAAATTTACGCATTGAAGAGCAAAGAGAAAAATTACGCATTGAAGAACGAGAAGAAAAATTACGCATCGAACAATTGAGGTTAGATGAGCAAAAACGCAAAGATGAATTTGAGTTGGAAAAGTTAAGGATCCAAACACAATCCAAGTTATGTGATGATACATCCAAAGAAAGTGATACTAAATATCTCGTCAAAGAAGTTTCAAAGTTTATGCATCGTTTTGATTTGAAAGAAGACATCAGTCTTTATCTAAAATTATTTGAACGTCAAGCGCAGAGATCAAATATTAATCAAGAAAACTGGGTTTCTCATCTGTTAGGTTTATTACCGACGGATCATAGCGAGTGAGCCTGACGATAAAGCCAAATCTTACGAACACGTTAAAGATTTACTGCTGAAACGCTTTAAACTAACTCCAGAAAAGTTTCAATAACTATTTGTCACTCACCTGAAAGAACATGGATTGATTTTTACCATGAGTTAAACACTTACTTCAACGGATAGATAGATGGATTGAAGATAGATACTTTCGACAAATTATCAGATCTAATCATAGCAGATCAACTAAAACGAAAAACGCCTTTTGAATTTAAGGAATATTATCTTGATGAATGGGCAAATATGAACTCCGATGTTCAATTAGCAGAAAAACTAGAAGAATTCGAAGACTTTAAAAGGACTCTGAAACAAAAATCTAGCAGTCCACTTGTGAAGAAATAAGAATTCAAATCCACAGAAAAGAATCGCAGATATGAAGCACCGGGAAAATTCGAGTATAACAGGAAAGATAAGAAGTTTCCAGCGTCAACAAATTACAACAAACATTACGAAGCCCCTGTTACCAAGTACGAATCTGTTCTCAAAGATATCAAGACAGCGCGCAGAAAGGGTATTACAACAAAAATTATGAGAAACACTCAAATCACACACAATGCTTCCAAGCATGCTCAAACGAACTATTCAAAATCACATAAATTCAAAGAACCTTCAAAAGAAACTTGCACGCTCATCGTTAAGGATTGATTGAATATTAACGTCGCACTGTTCAGCTACACGAGGGCTTTTGGCGACGGACCACGTAATTTTGAACCATGGTCAAGTGACGTGGACGACACCTGAGCTGGCACCCCCTCTCCTAACTACCACACCACACCAACGGGAGGACGTTTCAGCTCTCGACACGGACGTTGCTCTACACGGCGGGTCTTTAGTGGTACTGGGCTCGAACCCGTGCCAAAGCAAGCCACAATCTGATACCTATACCACTCGGCTACCGCGGCCTCTCATTGTTAAGGAAGGTTTACGTACTAAAGAGATATTTTTTGGAAAGGTGAAAATCACACAGCGCTCATAGACAGTGGTAGTACCGTAAGTTTGCTACGAGTAGAAGAATAATGGATCCAACAAAATTATCGAAGAACAAGATGCTTCGCACAGGTATTGGTGAAGCACAAGTGACAACTATCGGTTTCTTTGAACATGAGTTCGAAATAGATAATGAAAATTATTCGTTAACTTGGCATGTTGTACCTGCTGATAAATTAAAATTCGTGGCATGTTGTACCTGCTGATAAATTAAAATTCGAAGCAGTTATTGGATCAGACTTTTTGGAACAATCATCGATAAGTTTCACTAAAGGAGTTAAATTCAACAAATATGAGAATCATGCACAGCTTATGCAAATATCTGCTGAAAATCTTCAAGAAGAACTAGACCTGCGTCATGTTGAAAACCGTCAGATCAAGAAGGAACTTGAAAAGTGTTAATTCAAGACTACAAGCCAGAAAAAACAGCATCTACTGACTTCACAATGAGAATTATTCTAAAAGACGAAGAACCAGTCTGTCAACCCCCTCGTCGACTAGCTTTCACAGAAAGACAAGAAGTAAACAAACAGATTGAAGAATGGCTCAACGAAGGCATTATACGTCCGAGTTCTTCGGAATATGCAAGTCCAATCGTAATGATAAAAAAGAAAGATGGATCTTCGAGAATGTGCATTGACTACAGAAAATTGAATCAGAAGCTTGTGAAGGATAAATTTCCGTTACCTCTCATCGAAGATGTTTTGGAAACTTTGCAAGAAGCAAAGTTATATTCTACATTAGATTTGCGCAATGGTTTCTTTCACGTCGATGTTGACGAAGATTGCAGAAAGTATACATCCTTTATCGTCCCACACGGACAATTTGGATTCAACAAAGTTCCTTTTGGACTAAGCACAAGTCCAGGAGTTTTCCAACGCTACGTATCAAGTATATTTAGAGATCTTACTCGGAAAGGAATTGTAATCAGTTATTTAGATGATCTCGTCATTCTAGCGAAGAACGAAAACGAAGGTCTAGAAAAACTTAAAATTATTTTCGAAATTGCAAAGAAATACGGATTATAGAAATTAAGTTCAAGAAGTGCCAATTCTTAAAAAAGAAAATTGAATTTCTAGGTCACATTGTAGAAAGCGGAACTATTAAACCATCTCCCACGAATACACTAGCTGTCCAAAAATTTCAAGAACCAACAACAATAAAACAAGTACAAAGTGTTCTTGTGGCTTAACTGGGTATTTCCGCAAGTACATCAAAGATTATTCAAAGATAGCTAAACCACTTAGCGATTTAACAAGAAAAGAAAACCTCTTTATTTTTTTGAGGCTCAACAAAAAGAAGCATTTGAAAAATTGAAGAAAATCATAATCATTATAAACAAAACTTGTTAGATTCTAGTAATCACATTTCTCAAAATATTAATAAATGTTACATTAAGAGTCCTGCTATACATAGAATTAATGATAATTTATCTTCTTATAATTTTGATAACACTCAATCTTATATTAGTCTTAAGTTAAAGTTCAATAAATGTAGAGATAGTAGATGTAAGACATGTACTATGTTAAATATGGATCAATATGATTGTGATTCTAAATTTAACCTTTGTAAAACCTTTAATTGTATTTATCTTTTAAATTGTAAAGTATGTCAATATAAATATATTGGACAGACCTCCAATACTATTATCTTAAGGATTAATCAGCATAGACATGATGTTAAATTCTTTAATAATTCCAATAATTCTAATAAAATTGAACTTAGACACTTTCCTATGCATGATTTCAAAAATGTTGAACTGTCTATCATTAAAATTACTCCAATTACTAAGCACAGATTATGGTGGGAAAATCACTCTTTATTAGGAGTTTTAATACAATCTATCCATATGGGGCCTTAATGTTTTTTATTTTGCTAAAAATACTTTGTAAATAATGTTACAGAATAAAAATAAAGTATTTTTTTTATAATGCCAATAAATTATACAATAATTCTAAAAGAAAATCTAGAAGTAATAGAACTAAAAGGAAAAATAGAGATAAAAATTCATTAAATGACAATATTAGAGTTCTTATTGAGATGATTTTGAAAAAAACTTTAATATCAAGAAGATCAAATACTTCATGTTTGGTCTTAATAAACATGAAATTGCATTGTTATATGAAACCTTAAATAATGATTCCTTAAAGGTTTGTCATGCAGTACACATTATTAAAGACATTCTTAACTATCTAGTTAATAAATTCAATATTAATGTTGAAAAAAATTAATGAACCTATTACAGAGTACTGCACTTTATTATTCATTAAAAAAACTTTTGACAAAATTAACTTTTCTAATGTATTTAATAGACATTTGTCACTTTTTCCGGTTAGAAAGGTGATTGTAAAGAAAGCATTTAAATATAACAAAACGATGGGCAGATTTATCTTTAATTACAACAATAGTTCGCCCTCAATTAATATAGAAGATTGTTTATTTAAAAACTATAATAATTTTATTGATGGTCATCATAAACATGTAGTTACTGGCAACTTAGACATAATCAATGATAATATTTTAAAAGATATAATGAGTAAAGGCACTAGTTTTAGATTAAATGTTTCTAATATCAACAATACTGTTAAAAAACAAATTATTAAAGATATAGATAATTTTATTACAAAATCTGCAATTAAATTTGGACTACCTATTGAGGCATTTGGTGAGTCTAAGTACAATATTTTAAAAGACCTTATGAATTTTAGTTACTATTCTACTTTTAAAGATATAAAACAGAAAATTTTTATGAATTACAAAAGAATTTTATCATAGTTTACATTGATAAAGTACCTGGTAACTATGCTGTGATTTGTAAGTCTTTATATTATAATATTATTTATGATCACTTTCTAAATAATGGATCTTTTAAAAAATTAGGTTTGTCACATAATGAAATTAGTAATCGTATTATTGCTATTTATTAAAAATTAGGTTTTTGTATTCCTAAAATTAAGTATCCATATATATATTTTTAACTCCAAAATTCCGTAAAAGTCCTGTTAAATTTAGAACTGTGACAAATGGTTTTAGAACATATATTACTACTGCATACAAATTACTTCATAATATTATACAAAACTTTATTAATCAGCATTGTAATAAAGCTATAATTAAAAATAGTAAAGAGATTATAGATTTTTTTAATAATAAAAATATTTATTCAGTTTATAGTTATGACTTTGAAGATCTTTTCAATTCCATTGATATATATATTAAAGTAATTTTAGAAAACCGCAGTATGTATAACCTTAATATTAATTTTAACAAATTTAAAACACTCATAGATTTTGTCTTAAAAGAAAATTACATCAATTTTTTAATGGTTCTTTATATAAACAAGAGAAAGGACTCCCACAAGGGCGCCCAGCTAGTAATAGTTTGGCTAATCTTTATTTACATTTTTATGAATATAATTATATTATTAATAATGACTACTACATTTTTAGATATATTGATGATTTAATTATTTTTGGTAAAATAATTTGATAATTTAAATCCCATTATTAATTTTTATCCGGCTTACTTAAACTTAGTTAAAATTAATAATAATCCAATCACAAAACAAATTACCTAGATGTAACACTGTATATTAAGGATTTGAAATTACATAGTAATATTTATGATAAAAGAGATGCCTTTAATTTTAATATCATCAAAGTGCCTTACTGTAATTCTAATTTATCAATATCTATATATAGAAATATTATTTTTAATTATATTTATCGCAATAATGTATTAGTTAGCGATAAAGCTAATATTTTTTTAAATCTTAAAAAAAAATTTTAATCACTGTATTGAACATGGATATCCTGCTAACTTTCTTTGTAATTATATTTATAATGGTTTTTAATGATACATTTTGTATTACTGTAATTATTTACTGTTATTATGTTTTGTATTGATTTTTTAAATTGCTACAAAATCTAATTTATTCTACAATTATGAAATAGATGGCGCTACATGCTTATTAAATTTTTTGAATATATATTTTTTACGTTTCTTTTATATTTTACACTAATTTTTATATGATTATTATTCTTATGATTTTTAAAAGTATATATACTATATATATATATATATATATATATATATATATATAAATAAATTTTCTTAATATCGTATCGCAATTAATTTTATGCTATTCTGCTCTCACCCCTCGTATTTGGCGGGAACACATTACTTGTTGATGCACTCTTGGCCATCGCTTACACTCCGAATTAGTAGGTTATGTTTTTGTTCATATGTTATTTAGATTAATGATTTTTTAATATTTAAATTCTACATATATAATTCTTTCCTTTCCTCTTGGTACATAGTATGACAAATTACAGGTGAAGGTTGGCTGGCTGCAAAACTTGTTTAAACCTGCAATCCTGGTTCCTAAGGCCAAGAGTTTGTCATTATACTACTGTGCCTTCTTCCTAATTTTAGTTATCTTAGGTATATAACTATATGTTTATTTTTATATTTTCGTTCATATATTTTTGTATATGTATATATATGTATAAATTTTTATATTTATGTGTATGTATATGTATATAATTATGTATTGAATTTTTTTATATTGGATTATATATACCGTATTTTCCTGTATATAATCCGAGGATTATGTGTTAAAAAAGTTTCAAATTTCGCTGTGCGTATTATACGCCGCCGCGGATTATCTGAAATAAAACATTCTTCATCAGAAAAGCTAATAATAAAGTTTTGAAAGAAATGCCGTTTATGTTTTATAAAATAAATAATAGATGGCGCTTTCATGACTCGGATGACGTATGTCAGCCATAACTAGTTTTTGTCCAATTACATTCAAAAACGAATTCGGTTCCTCGGAGGGAAAAAACAGTTACGAGTCGCTGGCGCCATTTCCAATTTTCTCTTGACTAGAACTATTGCGTCCTTTGAAAGTTTTCATCATGTTGAAGCGAAAGCGTTAAGTTACACTGTAATAGAGAAGGCTACCGAAGTCGGAAATCGGGAAGCTGCAAGGTTTTTCAGCGTTGACAAATTGAATATTCGTTTGTGGAGAAAAAACAAGACCAACTTCGAAAATTATGATCGACGTTAAAGAGCCGATAGTTGTGGAAAATCTCACAGGCCAGAATTAGAGGAAGAAATAAATAAATGGATTTTAAAAGAAAGAGACAATGGAAAAGCAGTCTCGATCTTAATTTTTTTGCTGTTAACTTGCTAAATTAAAAAAAAAAGAAGAAACATTTTTTCCGCGTGCAATGTTTTGTTTAACAACTGAAACATAGATGGCAGTAGCAAAGAATTTTTTTGTTTTATTGAGATTATCGTAAAAAAATATTATCATACATATTTAAAGAGAAGTTTCATAATTTTTTTTCTGTACAATTTCTTCTATTTTTAATTACATTGTGTATTTTTTTATCTTATATAACGCTCATTATCGGCAGTTTATATTTTTGGATTATTCGCCGTAAAAACTGCCGCGGATTATACGCCGCTGCGGATTATACAATGTTTATTTTTTTTACTCGAAAAAAAGGCTTTGCGGATAATACGCCGCTGCGGATGATATTACAGGAAAATACGGTATATATATACATATATATATATATATATATATATATATATATATATATATATATATATATATATATGCTAAAATTCAACTAAAAGCCTAATATTTCCCACATTTCAGTTTTTTTTTTTTAAAAAGTATTCCATTTACGGAAAAATGGATCCCTAATTTTGTTACATGCATTACATATAAGATACAGGGAAAGAAATAGAAATGATTGGTAAAAAAATAATTGTGGAAGAAGCAGTGTATTTTGAATGCGAAAAAACACGAACTGAGAAAAACCATTCTAAAGTTTATAATTCTGAAAAAATAATTATTATAAGCTTAAATAAACATAAAATACCACACTAAATTATTAGCTATATATTTTTTCTTAATAATAAAATATAATATAAATCTTACTCTCCCCCGACAACCACGCATCATTCGACTTGGAGAAGAACTTTATTTCTATGGCACCTCATCCATTTTTCCCCTACAAACAAGCAGAATTTTTTAACAATTTTTCTAAATTTTAATTGCTTCTGGTTCTCATATTTATGAAAGTCCTTTGTACTCCTAACTAAACTCAAAACATCATCAATTTTGCTCTTGGGATCTTGCTCTTCATTCCACACATTGAATAAGGCACGCCGAGTAATACCATCAGCCAACGCTGAAAAAAATCGTAACTTATGAAGTAGCAGGTAGTAGCAGTTAAATTTGGTATTAAATTAAAGGTCTATATCTACTCTATGTGACTTAAGTGTTCGCGTGTGATCAATCCGTGTCAATCCCAAAAGTTCTATTCCAATGAACACAAAAAAGTGACATATGTTAGTAGGAGTTACATGCTGTGCTAAATGTTATGCTTTTGCAATTTTTGATCAAACTTGAACCTAATTTCTTTCTTATAATCAATCTATAAATACTGAATTTAAATTTACCTAAGCCTCTGTTGGACTGATGATTGCGGAATGCCAGTTTTTGATAGGTTGACACAAACAATGGTATGCATTCAATAAAATCATAGCATTAGACGCCGAATATTATCAAAAACTATTTTCGAACCTCTGCTGTTTCTAAACTAAAACTGAATAATGGCATCCCCGCCCTACCTAAATACGTATGACTTTGATTATTCAAGTGATTTCTGGATATTATGTTCAATAACCGGAAGAGTAGCTTCGTATTGTTTGCAAATTTGGTGTGTCTTTGTATCTGTGACAAATGTCTTTTAAAGAGATGACTGCATCGATACATTTTCTATAAATCGATCCTTTAAAGCGGGTCGCTTTCTTCAAACCCTAGGGGCATTGAAGGTCTTTATTTTCCTTTTCCATGCAAAATGTTTCTTTTGTTACTCTAAATCCTGAAAGATGTAGCGAGTTACATTTATATAAAATGTTTCTTGTATTATTTATTCTCTGGTATGTTTTCTTCTTTGGCACTTTTAGAAGCCAATTTGTTCTGTTTTTAATTGCCTCCCTTTTGTTGTCTGGAACAGATAATGATTTTTTTTATTGTTTCAGAATTTCTTTTATATTTCATGTTTGTAAGTATACATTTTTATCTTTAAATGTGTGTTCCTATGGCTGATTTCTTTTTCTTGTTGGAGCTACGAAATTAGAAAGATGTTGCTTATTGAAAATCGTTGACAGAGAAACGTTTGAATCAATCTGAAACTCAAAGATAGTAGGTTTTTTATTTCGTTAGGAATTGTGCTTGAAATTCTGCATTTGTATTAATATTTTTTTTTAACATTAGATAATTATCTTTTTTTTATTCTTATTTAAACTTCTTTTTCCAATTTCTTACTGTCTTTCTAAAAGTATTTTGAATGTTTTTATGAAATTTTTTTGTATTTCCATGGTTTTATAATATTACACTTTATTACTTTTTTGAACATTTATTTTCATTTGAACATTTTTTTTTATTAACAGTTGGAAAAGCATGAATTCCACTACTCGGTTTTTGTTGTCAAATGTTTTTTAAAATTATTTCACGTATTTTATCCCGCTTATAAAATATATACAATACACCTTGTTTTGAGAAGTAATTTAATAACTACAATTTAAATTGCAAAATAAAATTTTACATACAGTATTTTATTTATTTGAACTTAAAAAAATATTATTACGTTATTTAATTAATATTATTTCATTACGTTAATATTACGTTATTACGTTAGTATTACGTTATATTATTTCATAAAAAATAACTTGTGTGTCATTCTATTTAAAGAAACTTATTTTTGTCATCGCGTGAATTGGCTTGCCGTTACTTTTTAAAATATTTTTATTCATGTTGTGTGATAGTCCGTGACGTTGGCATTGCCCGTACTTACAGCTGTCACCCTTATGCTCATCATTAATTATAAACCTCGGATCGCTGATCAACTAGTGATTATATTCTGAAAGATGGATACGTAGATTAGCCATCTGTTTGAAATTCTAGAAATACTTGAGTCATGGATTGGAATATTTTTCGAAAATTACTTTCTGTGAGCCTTTTCTTACACCAGTGGAATTGACTTTCACGAGACTTTTGTTGAATTTACTCGCGCCTCTTTGGTTTATTTTTTTAAACAAACTCTTGATAAATTTCTATTACAAAACAACTATGAAAACGTGTTAAAAGCATAACCTGTAAAATGTAACTAATACAAAATAGGAGTACAAGCTCGAGAAAAGGAATTAATTCATTGTAAATATTTTATTATGCATGTGGATAATTTTCTATAAAGTGGTTAGTGCAGGGTTGTTCATAAATGATTGTCGGGTCTGAAAAATGTTTAAATAAAATTAGGTTATTTCCTCATGGCATGGCCCGTCGAGGCAGGCTATATGGTATATGCCATCATCACTGCATCGTGAGTTCGAATCCCGAGTAAGACTTGGTTGTATCTCCTTCGGGAAAGAAGTCGGTCTTTCGCCTGAAATGGATTCCCGTCTCGAAAGGAAAAGCAGCGCACCTCATCTTGTTATATGCTGGGATCATCGTAATCTGTATTCTTCTGTGGTTGTGTTATATGTTTCAGTTCATCTATCTCACGTCTTTCGTATGTATCCCAGTAATAAACACACGACAACAACAACTGCATCGTGAGTTCCCCAAAAATAGACAAAGTCTGATATCCTCAACTTTTGCTTCCCCTTCTGTCCGAATGCAAACTTTATAGAAACCATCTTTGTGCTCACAAGTTTTGATAAACTTTTAATATGTATTAGTATTTGATTGCAATCGTCATATAATTTATAACGTTTCACATGTGTATGTTATGTTGTTAAATAATTTTTTAAGATGTAATAATACTTCTCTCTCTCTCTTTAATCAAAAGTCATCAAGTCTCGACTACAATTTATGCTACCTAAGAGTTTAATTTGCATTTAATTGGAAAAAGAATTTTAAAAAAACTTAATAGCAGATAAAATATATTTCGGACTTTAGTCGTGGAATACATAAAAAATATCTAAGGAACTTAAAAATACTGTAATAAGAATAATTTTTTCTTTTTGTCTTTCTTTTAAATATTTTAAAAAAATTGGTTTAATATTTCCTATTTGTATAATAAAGATATATAAAAACATTTTTTCGGCTAATATGGTTTCCTCATCTCACTTTACGTTATCAGTTTTCTGCTTCCTTCCTTTTGCGCATGAGGGTGCCCATATTCTCACAGACTCTTCGGTATTAAGGAATTTTAGTTTGTAGTCAACTCCTAATCAGTCTTTTCAAAAGATTCAACTGTTTAAAATTAGAGACATAGGATATTTTTATTATCAACTAATGTTTAAACTTTTTGCAGAATCAATGAATGTGTTTGAATCCTATCCCTTTTCACCGGATATCAATTTTCACTAGAGTGTGTTTTAAATTCAAAATAAACTTTATTCATGACATAATTAAGTTTGTATAGAAACGGAAATACAAATTTCGTGAAATACAAAATTTAATTAATTTTTACATCTTTTGCTTAATTCATATTTGAATGTCGCCCATCCGGTAGAGTGGTTGATGACGCTGCCGTAGGGCATCCCGGAGAAGGCATGGATGTTTGTAAATGTATAGTACCTTTGCGACATGAGGGTACTCTCAATAGCCGTCGAGCCGCAAGTCCTCACGGGAGGCTCCTGACCACCTAAAAGGAGTCCAAACGTACTGGTGCTCCAAGCTACGGATAACGGCAGGCGTACATCTAGCCCTTTGTCACGATGAATTCACGGGCTTCGATCTGACAGGTGGCATTCATAACAACAGAAATAATATTTTAAGGTAATTGTTCAGAATGCAGACATATTTTTGAACGTATCAATCTTTATAACTGAGACGCAGAATGTAAACTATCCAAAAATCATTGAAGAAATTATGAAGAAATTATGGCTTGAGAACCATTGAATCGTCATTTGCATCCGCTGTCTGTCCCCAATAGTATGGTATTGAAATCATTATGTATCTAGTACATAAATCGTAAATGAATTAGTATAGATCAGGCTACCCGAAATTGCCTTTAAACATTTTACGAATTAAAACCTAGGGAATTACTTAAAAATTTCTTGAAATGCATGGAAATTCTCGTTTCAGAGAATGAAAATCAGGTTGATAAATTGGATGTTTTAAGAAAAATGAAATTTTTTTCTGTATGGGAAATTTTTTTTTTACTCACTCAATATATTTAATTGGAGTGGTTTAAAAACAAATTCGCCTTAAACTGTCTATTTTCCCCTCTTTGAAGTATTGCATTTAACGTAACTTTTTAATATAAATTTTGTAATTTTTTTATAAATTTACACTGTTGGTAGGTTTTAACAAGTTATGAAATTACATTTGGAAAATGAATTGCGATCAAGAAGATGAGTTTTTACATCAGTGAATTGTTTTCTGTGAGGTAATCATTTTGCTCTCTTCCTCCCCAATAAAAATAGTGCAAAAACAATTTCAAATGTTGCTTCGGCTTGAAATTGGTTGTTTTTGTTCTCGAACACAGATTCCTGTCATTCAAAAATAGTAATGGAAATTATTATTGAATCTCTTCTCTTGAGCAAAATTTTGTTCGGGCTTATTTCTTTTTGCAATTCAATATCTTACTTGAATCAAGTTATTTTTGAGTAAAATTACTTAGAAACTAAAATGAGTTATTTGTTATTAATGTATAAAGATGTGTTTGTGTCTTATATATAACTACATGTTTCAGTTGTTTTTACATTTCAGCGCTGGTGCGATATGACATTTTCTTTCCTTCATTACTTTTTTGAATAAACATTCCCTTACATTCATGGATATCCGTCACTGATGAATAAAATTACAAAAAGAAAATTTTTTTGACATCGTTAATGCATACATTTAGAATGAGATTGATTTTGCAAATGAAATGTCTCACTGACCACATGAGTAGATAAATTTTATGTAATTTTAATTGTGTTGTCATCTCGCATATCCCAAAAATACTTACTCGAAAGCAATAGAACGGGAAGTCATTTTCTTGAATCGTTTTTGGCAATACAGAATTCAATAAAATTCATCGTATAGAATTGCGTAATTTTGTCAAATGTTAAATATTTCAAGCGAAGTCTTTCATTATTTTTGTGTAGAGTTCGAAAATCGAATTCTCTGGAAATGAATCTTGAATATAGAAATTGAGCAAATAATATAAATTTTTTTAAAGTCAATTTCTACTTATGTCAACAAAGAAAAATTTTATTAGTTACTTTTTATTAAATAATGACGATTAATATAAATATGTACGTATATTTGACAGAATCACAATATTAAGCGGCAAAACACCTTTTAAATTAACATTAAAAACTTAATTCTATTAAATTTATAATTGAATTTTTTAATAAACGTTGAAAAAAAAGGTTAAAATTTTTCTTGAAACCAATGTATAAGGAGTGCTGACGTCTAACTAGCATATGATTATTTAGGTTAAGTTAAATCTTAATCACACAAATTGAACAGAAGCTATTTTATACAATAGTGCTGCCCTCTAGATGAATAATATCGACTGAAATTTTTCTCTTGCTATACGATTGAAAATTTGAGCAAGATATATAAATATATATAGGGAGAGTGTGAACTAATAGTAGGAATAAAAAAGACTCCCCCCCCACACCGGCGCGGGGGTTAAAAAATTAGGTAATATTTTGCTTTACTTTTAAAAAACTTTGTGATAATTCTAAATATAGTTTTTGTACTAACCAACTGCTTTCTGAAAAATAAAAAAGTTTTTATTTTCGAATAATTTAACATTTATTCGCATTACTGCTGATTCTTTGCTCTTTGGTAATTTTTCAGCATCCTGATTTGCAATGAATGGATGTCAATCTGTGTCTCGCTTTCTCTTTCTATTCCGCGGGATCATTTAGGGGTAGGGCAAGGAAACAAGGGAAAATATAGTTTTTAAATTTGGATTTTGACTTTTTTTGAAAATCAAATATCGAACATTTTTTCTATACCAAAAATTTGCAACTGCATCCGAGGTGCGAGGATCGTTTTCTTTTTTAAGGAAGCGGAAGTTGAAATTTTCAATGTTCGTAAGGTTGTTTTTTATCACTCAACTTCAAAGCCCTTGTCATTACTGTGGAATCCCTTGTCAGTAATGGGGATTTTAGACATGTAATTTCTATCCCTCAATAGATAATGTGATTAATACTTTGTTAGTCATTCGCTTAAAGTTCAATTCTTAATTCCTCTCGTTGCGTTCAACTGTATTGAAAGGCAGACTTTGTATTTTAAATCCGGTTATGTTCAAATAAAGCTCTACTATGTTAAGTGTATTATTTCCTCTGAGCAAAAGTAATGTGTTTAAAATATGTACTTCCATACAAATTGTGGTGCGAGGCTGAATATTTTTATATTTATTGTTGAAAATTATGCTTGTGTGTGTATTAATCTGGTTCAAAAATAGAACAGAATTTGCAGTAAATTACATGAGATGTATTTGCACGTATTCTTCACGGATGTTTTGGTATGTGGATTTTAAAACCTGCTCTTGCTTAATTCTAGAGATTTTCAGTTACTTGCCACTGATGGGTGATTTGAAATTCTGAATGTATGCGATTTTAGAATTCCAAAGTACTCTATTTCCTGTAACACACTATGTTTTACGGAAAATATTTGGATCTGACAGAAAATAATCCTAGTTAAAATGACACTTTTTACATTGGATATCAATCGGTTTTTATTCTTCGTAGAAATATCTGTTAGTTCTCTTCGCAGTTATTTTCATTCACCGTTACTGCTTTTTCCTCGAACCCCAATGTTGTTTTCGCTTCCATCTAGCGCATAGGTTCCCAAACTTTTTTGAAATGGCGTCCCCTCCCACTCTAAAGAAATAAGAGCATACATAATACATGGAGAAAACAAGAATTAAATTTTAAAAAATATTCTATTACTAATAGAATATATTTTTTAAATTTAATTTTTTTAAAGCACAATTTTTTTACTTGCAAATCTGATATAGCTATTGCCACAAATATATTTAAATGTGTAATATTATATATTTTAATTGTAGATAGGATATTGTTGGAATTGAAAAGTTACCGAATTTCTTCTTTATTTAAAAGAGAGGAATAAAAGTTTTAGCTTATATACCTGTTATAAAGATAGGCAGGAGTTTTGATGATACGAAGTAATTCATAATGAACTATTGCTTTCAAAATAAATACATTGACAGTTTCAACCTTTAAAGAATCACACTTTAATTCCTGCCTAACATATTTAATTATATTTCTTGGATAATATACGTAAGGAAATGCAGAAGACGAAACATTTTTCCTACTGCTCACAGACACACGTACACTACAGAAATTACATTTTACTATATCATTCACTTTAATGTAGGTCTGACTGTAATATTATCTCTCTCTCTCGAAGTTTTTCATCTACTTTCCGATTTACCGATGTATGTGAATTTCCGCACGCGTGTTAGAAATTATTTAAATACATACATAAGGTAACCAGTATTAAAGTGTTTTTTAAGTCTAAAAAAAAGACTATTTGGTTAACCCTCCGTGCCATCTTAACCGCCCCCCTGAAAGTCTCAAACGCCCGTGTTAAGAACCTATGATTGTTAATACCATACTTTTGAAAAGATTAAAAAAAAAATATTTGATATTTTTCCCAGCATGCATCGTAGAGGATGCCCTCGGCGCGTTAGAACCAGGATAATTTTAAGAGTTCATTTTAGAGTAGGAAAAGTATGTCTCATGGGCCGGAAAATACGGTAATAACATTTTGGTCTCTTATTACATGTTTCGTTAAAAATTTTTGTCGTAAATTTCAAATCTGTGTTGACCGAGTGTTCATGATCTCGAACTCGTGGCTGGGGAGTCAGGTGTTCGAGTCCTAGTGCCACTAATGATCCGCCGTGTAAAAAGGTTGATGCACGTTAAATATGTCATGGCTCACTTTGGCGTGGTGTGAAGGTTTGGAGACAGTGGATCAAAATTACGAGGTCCGTCGCCATTAGCCCTTGTGTAGTTTATATCAATAATTTTAAATTTTTTTCCGCATAAAATTCTCAAAAGGATGTCTTGATTCAAATGAAATTGTAAAATGTCTTTTCATTTTTTTAAAACTGATAGTGCTAGGAAAGCACATTTGAATAAATTAAAATTTGGTTAGTCAGTATTATGTTATTGATTGGAATAAGTGTGTTAATTTTTAATAGATTCAATAAACGTTAGAGCTTAACGCTTTTAAACCGTGGCTGCGGTAGCCTAGTGGTCAAAAGGTATAGGATCGTGGCGCGCTTGTCACGAGTTCGAACCCAGTACCACTAAAGATTCGCCGTGTAGCGGAGCGATGTACGTTAAATCTGTCGAGTGCTCAAACGTCCTGCCGTTGGTATAGTGTGGTAGTTAGGAGAAGGGGATGATAGCTCAGGTGTCGTCCTCTCCACTTGACCATGGTTCAAAATTAAGTGGTTCGTCGCCAAAAGCCCTCGTGTAGCCGAACAGTCAACGCTTTCAAATCAAATTTAATTCCTAAATGCATGATATAAAATGATAGGAATTTTAAAAAAAAGCCTCTGGATTTTTTTTAAATGTGTGTTTTGGGATTAATTGTAATAAATTAATTTTTTTCTGTTGCCTAATTGTGTGGAATTCTCAAGAAGTGTTTTCAAACATAATCATGTGTTATGTGTTGTTATTAATATTTATATATATATTTTTTTTTATGTATCGTGTTCTTTGTTTTAAAGCAGTATTATCATAGAATATAATATCGTAGTAATTCTACTTAAGTAGTAGTATAGTTACGTAAATTGACTCGACTTTTCGTCGTGGAAAAAATGCAGGAAAATTTTGAAGGCTTCTAACTATTTCTATTTTGCGATCGACTTTTTAGCATTAATTATTAATTAATCGTTGCAGACCTGTCCATGGCCAACATGCTTGATAATGTCGCTGTCCGAAGCATCGCCAAGCATCGGAACAAGCTCATGTCTTTGGTGGAGAGTACTAAGAAACGGAAGAAAAAGAAACAGAAAACGTGGGCCGTGCCGCCCAGTAATATTGAGCATTTGGTCTTTAAGAAGATCCCCACCAGTCCCATAGATCCCGGCCCAAACTTGATCGGGCTCCTGTCCTGTGATGAGGAAGGGGAAGATCAGGAGGAAGAAGAATCTTGCGATGAGTTGGAGATCGTAAGTATCTACTCTTTACCTCAAGCAACCGTTAGGTTCTTATAATCTCTTTGTTTAAACGTATCATTTCGGTAATAGAATTGTTGATTGTTATTTGCATAACACCAAAGTCCCCTTGCTAGCGATTTATTAACTGCGGGCTAGAAATTAGCCGCTAATGATTTGACGACTTTTAAATACCGTCCTCGAAACAATTGCTAATAGGACTTGAAATTGTCATAGACCATGCGTTAATACTAAAATACTGTTAGATCTAATGAGGAAAATATTGTAAAGTTCAAATGTATAATCCAAACCCTGCTACTTAAATTTTTGTTTGGATGATTTTCGCAACAGGCCTATTGAAGATGCATTGTATTGAAACGGATGCTCATTTCAGTATTGCTATTACGCAGATGAGTATTTATTCGCATAAAATAAATGAAATGCTTTTGAAACTTTGATTGAATCGATGTCGGAAGCGTTCTGTTGGTAACTCTAGCATAAGGTGGTCGTGAAATCAGACTCAAAGATGACAGTAGCAATCTTATTTTGTCTTTGAAAATTCTAGTTTTGGTATTAAAATTATTATTTTAGAGAACCACGGAAAATGGAACTATATTCTTATATTTTCTTTCAAATGGGAGAGAAATTCAAAATGTGAGGCCTGAAAGAAGAATTTAAATTGTATTTTTTGCTGAATATTTATATAATGGGTAAATTGGAAATATCTCGTAATGAAAAGTCATAAAATGAATGCAGCAATTTTGTATTGAAGGCAGCAGAAATGTTTAGATTTTTTGTAATTTGATGTACTTGTAATATAAGTCATTCAAAATAAATTACAACTGTTGGAGATGCATTGAATGAATCCCCGTGGTTACTAGGTCCGTGTAATTTGGATATATGCTTTAAAAGTCTACACAATCACTTTTTAGAACTCATTTTTTTTTTATATTTTCATGGTCTGCTCGAAAAACATTTGCGCAGAAATTTTTCAATAATTTAGTAAACAAAAATAAAAATATTAGTGCGATTTGATTGCTTAAATTTAAATCTTTCCATAATTTATAATCTATGCTGTGTGTGTGGTTAGGTAAACAATAAATATTTTCTTTAAATAATAAATTTGCTCACATGTTTTGATTTTAAAAAATGACTTTTTAGGAATAATTATGAAATTCACATCGCTTGTGGGGGAGTGGACATTGTGTTTAGAACTCTATGTCCAGAAACTCTCTAAACTTATCAAAATTTTCAGAAAATTTCTCATTACCTTACTCTTAAAGAAACAGTTTAAAATTGCAGATGCAAAAATATTGAATGATTTAATGAATTTCTTTAAGAACTATAAGGTTTCGTTCCCTCATAAAATGGTTCAACTTCATTTCAAGTTAATTTTTTAATTTTTCATAGACGTTTTGAATAAATTAGCTTAATTTATTTTGCTGTTCTACTAATGTTATCCGTAAAAAATATACCATTCATTTATTAAATGAAAAATTTAAAGAATTAAAAAAAAGTGTGTGTGTACTTATGTACGCATAAGAAGTCATACTTCTATGGTGTAACAAGATTAAAACCTTTCTAAAAATCTTGAGCAGGGGAAGCTGGCCCAAGGACGATAGGCGGTTACGAGCAGAGTTGAAGGATACTAACCTTAAGTCAATCGGATCAGCCAAACCCGAGCTAATCACGATTTAAATAGATTTAAACACCTCAACACAGGGACAATAGGACCAATAACATAGGGGATTTTCGGCAGACTGTATCTGGAGATGAGGTGAACCGAATGTGACACTTGAGACCTCATATTGAATATCTTGGCGGGAAGAATCATTCCTGAGAAAATTAAGACATCCGCCCGAAGAGCCCCCGAGTTGTGGGATGTTCGGGCCATAAATTAAAATTTGGCTTATAATTCGGGCCACTTATAATTAAAACTTTTAAAACAATTAAATAAAATAGAAGCAAGGCACCCAGCGACTCTAAACTCGGCCTGGTTGTGAGGAAACAAGAGGTATCCATTCGAACCGGTTCGGAGTCTGTAGTCGCAAATGGGTTGACGCTAGCTTGGGAAAGGAAAACGAAACTAACTCCCCGGGGGGGGCAAATGTGACGAAAATGGTCACGTACATCCCAACGATACATAGAGTAGTAGGTGATCCCAAAGTTTCATTCTTCTATCTCTGTAATATCGTGATGTCTTCAAAAGATCGGATTCCATAGGAATAACATGGGCATTCTAATTTTAGTCATAACGCCCCCCTAGATCCACTATCTACACACGAATCATAACAGATGAAAGAGCTCAACGAGGAAGAACGTATTGTCCGAGTTTCATTAACGAAGTTCAAATTCCTCGGAGCTATGCGGGATTTAAAAAAAATTTAAACTTTAAAATAATTTTAAAATATTAAAAATATGGGTGAAGAAATGGAGCTATGGTCCCTGAAAAAGTATATCTAGGTGGCTCATAGGGAGAACAATCGAATCCAGCCGGTGCGGTCGACCAAGGTGGCATAGGATTCAAGTTATTAATGGGGAAACCCTGTAGGAGGGAAGTACCGGAGGGGACCAATTCCACGTAAAGCTTGCGCTAATACGAAAATATGGCGAACCTCCAAAAATCAAATTCCAAGCTCAATTCTTTATGGGAGTGAAATTTTCTCCAGTCCCCATAGGATTAACATGGGAGCATGATATTTTAGTCCTTAAGCCCTCCCCCATGTATACACAATGGGAATGAAGTAGATGACTGGATGGGTCTCGACGAGTGGAACACTTGGTTCAAATCTCAAGTTCGAGACTCGGAACAGAAGCCAAAATATTGTGAATTTAAACAAATTTAAATGTTTAAAACAATTAAAAACTATGGAAGAAATAGCACTATGAGCATGAAATTATAATAACTGGAAGAGCAGACAGAAAAAGATCGAATGAACCAGGTCCAAATGTACTGCCAGGCTCGGGTGCCGAGATATTGGCCAAAAAGTTGTAGAGGAGGGAATGCACCGGAGAGGGGATGCGTTCCAACAGATATGGTTTAAAACAATAGTTATTACGATCCCCAAATATCAGTCCCCTAGCACCAAAAAAAGTGGCATCTTAAAATATAGTGACAAACTGATAAGGTCTGAGCGGCCGAACGGTTAGAGATAGAGAACGGCTCTATCATGCAGACGGTTCGGGTTCGAGCCTCCCAGATTCTTGTTTGTTAACTTTAATTATGACTTTCGTTAATTATTATGGACATTTGCAAAGTATATAAATTAAAATTATGTTATTCTTCCCCTGGTGGTCATTCTAGAACCCTCGACCAAGTGTGGATATAAAAGTACTGCAGCTGGATAAGTCTTCAGTTGTGGTGCTGCCCGTGTAAGATACTACGACAAAAAATAAACCTTGTATTGGGGGTAACATTGCCTTGTTCCTTTCTACGTGACAATATTAGACAAGGGTGTGCGGGTGCATCGGTACCTTGACGGTATGTGTGCGCATCCGTGATGGTGTACGTCACATCCGTGACGGTGTGCGCGCGCATGGTAAAAATTTACCCTCGTCCTTTTTTCCAAACGTGCAATAAGAAGTATAACTTCAAAAAGGGGGGGAAAAATTGTTAAAAAGTACGTTCTATTGAATCACATCCTGAATAAGCTAAATTAGATTCATTGAATTATGCATGTATACAGTTTTATATGTATCAAACTGGCGCTATTTTCTTTATATATATATATATATTTATATATATATATATATATATATATATATATATATATATATACACATATATATACACTCTGTCGCAAAAAATATATGCACCCAGAAGAAATCAAGCTACAATCACGAAACTCGACAAGAATGTAGTCTGGTAAGAGATATGCAAATGATTAAAATTTCGAAGCCAATGAGACAAGGCTAAGTGTGCTATGCGCATATTAGTTGCGCAACTGGGAGAGTTTAAAAGCATGAGTACGAGCGCCGTACGGCTACCCAAACGAATCTGATGACTTTGATAGACGATATTGAGACTTAGGATGCCTCTAAGACGTAACCGGCGGCAGTACGAGCAGCTGACGGACTTTGATAGGGGCCGTATAATAGGCCTCAGAGAAGCAGGTTGGTCGAATAGACGTATCGGCCGCCACCTCGGTCGGAGCGATATGGTAGTTGCTCGGTGTTTGCAACAGTGGATCACAGAAGGTAGAGTGTACCGTCGCGGAGTGTCAGGACGTCCCAGGAACACAAATGATCGCGAGGATCGTGCAATCAGAAGAGTGGCCACTTCGGCACCAACAACGTCGCTAGCATCGATTCAACGCCACTTACCTCCTTCCAGACATCCAGTGCCATCAAGAGAAACCATAAGGAGCCGACGTCCGCTAAGACGCTTACCACTGACCCCACATCATAGGCAGTGTCGACTGGATTTTTGCCGACCTCGGGCAACTTGGAGTGTGACAGACTGGAGACGTGTCATCTTCAGTGATGAATCCCGATTCAGTCTCAGTGCTGATGACCACCGCACACGTGTCTGGAGGCGCACCGGCCAGCGGTCCGATCCGGCATTTATTGTCGAGCGGCATACAGCAATTTCACAAGGTGTGACAGTGTGGGGAGCAATTTCTTGGGACACACGATCATCTTTAGTGGTCCTTCAAGGCACTTTGACAGCTCGCAGATACGTGGACGATATTTTAACGCCGATTGTGCTACCCATGCTATCAAGTCGCCCAGGTGCCATTTATCAACAGATTAATGCTCGTCCACATACTGCGCGACTCTCCCAACAATGTCTTCAAGGATATGACGTCCTACCATGGCCTGCCAGGTCACCAGATCTTTCGCCAATAGAGCATGTCTGGGACGCGCTGGAAAGGCAACTGCAGCCGTCCCGAGATACAGGAGAATTAACTGCGCAGATGCAAAGACTATGGCAGGATCTTAGACAGGGGGTCATAAGTGATCTAATTGAATCGATGCCACGCCGAATTTCGGCTTGTATAGCTGCCAGAGGTGGCTTTACTACTTACTGATTTTTAACCTTTTGCAAGCTGTAACCGCTTAATAAAATGATATTTTGTTCTGAATTTTTAATCATTTGTTTATTTTCATATACACTACATGCATACCAAATTTCGTGAATGTAGCTCAATTTCTTCTGGGTGCATATATTTTTTTGCGACAGAGTGTATAATATATATATATATATATATAACTGAATATGAATACCCTTCAAAAGAAGTTTTTATCCGTACTCCTGTTTAAAGCATTATTAAAAACTACACTCTACGATAGCCGCTGTTTTTCTCCTGTTGGTATGTTAATTGTAACTTTTCGTGTACATTCAGGCTATCATAGATGGCAGCACAATGCAATTTTTGAATGCGTCCCGCGATAGACACTACAGTGCTGCTGAAGGATACTTTTCGCGGTTTCGCTCTTGTTCCTTTTTAAGAGTTTTAAACCTGAAATAAAATTTAATCTTTACTTTCTCCATCTTTTAAAAATTAACTGTACACAATTCATGTGGGATTATAAAGGTAACTGAAATTAGAAGAATATTTTATTAAATATTTCCTGCGTTTTTTTCTTCAATTTTTAATTTTGTAAAACTTTATAATAAAGTTGTATTTATAAATGAGAAGATTATTTGAAATGTTATAAAGCATCCTATCTGTCATTTTAGAAACTTAAAAAGATTACATGTTAGCTTATTCAGTATTTATTTGCTATTTAAATTGTTAACAACATTCCCATATTGAGCCTAGATAAGCAGTCATTTTTTGTAAACATAAATAATATATTATGTAAATATAATTTCGAGGAACCTATAAAATTAAGATTGTTGATTATTCCTTTTGTGAAATGTATATTTTTCATGTTTTAATTTTCACTCAATTTCGATAATTAAAAACTTTTATCGAGAAAAATTCATTATATTTTTTAAAAAATGTGATACGTTTCTTCAGTTCTATGGCTTCCGAATTAACCCTTTATGTACCGCATTATGATTTACTGCAAATTTTTTCATGCAATATTTTTTTCTGGATCACTGCATTGGAAATTAAGGGATATACATAAATAAAATACTCGACTTTTGGGAAATTTAATGCGTCAGAGCTAATTAATTAAATTGGTACTTTAAAGTACCGTCAGCACACAAAGATCTCAAATATTCTGACTATACAAAAAGACCGAATAATTTTTAACCTAGTTTTAACTCTTAAAAATGCTAAATAACCACAGATAATACTAATATTTTACAGCACAAATATTTATTTTTAAAGGTTATTAAATTTTTAAAATTTATTTACTTTTTTACACATAAACTTAATTTGATGATATTCAAAGAAACTTTTTTTTTTCATCAATACACAGAAATTCATTGCACGTTGTGCATTTTGAGTAAGGTTTCGATTGAATATTTTTGAAAGCATTGCATCTGGGGGTATGAAATGCTGTATTTTCTTAACATGAACTACTGCACTTTGAGTTCAGCCTCTTGATCGTCATCCTAAGAATCTAACGAAAATTCCAGCAGATAATTTGCTGGGACTTCTTCATCAGAAAAATCATCTGTTAGTACATCACTGATTTCAGATGATACGTTCTATAACAAATCCACAAAGACTCTTGAAGACTGGGCTTCTTTTTTACAGAATTTCTAAGAAAAGGAAATAATAATAAAAATAATATTAGCACATTGAAAATGTTCAACTTCTGTTAAATCTCTGTTACACATTAAAGGAACTAAAATAATGTATAATTTTTGAAATACGAATACATATTTCATTTAATTGTGTGGCTAAAAAAAATACAAGCTCGGATTCAAAGTTACAAATTTTTCTAAAACATTAAAATAAAAAATAAAATAAAAAGCAAAATATATCAGTTAAGCAAAAAGAAACGCTAAAAAAAAGGCATATCTCTATTGCAGTGTAGTAATGACGCTTCAACAGAACAAAAATCAATAATAAGCTACACGGACGAAAAAAAACTTAAGTTCTTGCTCCGACACCGAGTGTGTGGCCGCGGTAGCCGAGTGGTATAGGTATCGGACTGTGGCTTGCTTTGTCACAGGTTCGAGCCCAGTACCATTAAAGACCCGCCGTGTAGGGCAGCGATGCACGTTAAATCTGTCGAGAGCTGAAACGTCCTCCCGTTGGTGTGGTGTGGTAGTTAGGAGAGGGGGGTGCCAGCTCAGGTGTCGTCCACGTCACTTGACCATGGTTCAAAATTACGTGGTTCGTCGCCAGAAGCCCTCGTGTAGCTGAACAGTGCGACGTTAATATTCAATCAATCAACCGACACCGAGTGTGCTGTCGGTAATTATAAGTACCACAAAGTTATTCCTCTATAAAATTAACTCTATACACTGTTCACTTAAAATAAATCGTTTTTTAAGGTCTTCCTTAAGAGGACCCTTTGAACTACTTTCTTTATGTATTTAAAAATTATGTTTTAACATTTTATATAATGTTTCTATTCGAGGAAATGATACAAGATGAAATTTAAACTTTTTGAAAAAAAATTGGAATATTTTAAAATCCCCTACTCCTGTATTTATTAATTTTTTGACCTGAAATTTTTTTGTAATATTATAAACAACTTTAGGGGTCGATTTTACCATAACTTAATTCGTTTTCGAGAAAAAAAAATAAAATGTTGATATGCATGCTAAAAATCAACGAAAAAGCCAATATCTCTTACATTAAATTTTTTTAAAAAGAAATATTCAGTTTACAGAAAAATGGATCCCTAATTTTCTTACATGCTTTATATGCAATACACAGGAAAAAAATGGAAGTGATTGGTAAATAGTTGTGGAAGAGGAGTAGCATTTTGAATGCACTAAAGTTTCGAAAAACGCAAACTGAGAAAAACCACTTTAAAGTTTATAATTCTGAAAAAAAAATTATAATATGCTTAAATAAACCTAAAATACCACTTTAAGATATTAGTTATATATTTTTCTTTAAAATAATTGCATTTTCGTATTTTTTCAACCCATACATTTTTATAAATGATCAATTTTAAGAAGGTATTAATTACAGAAGAAAACTCAAGAAAAGTGTTAAAAACAATTTTTTTTTTCTTCACATAATATTGAAGTATTACATTTGTATGAAAAACATATCAGGAATAAGAACTGAAATTATGAAATTATTAATATAAAACGCCTTAATTCAAAAATTTTACATTCACACATTTCACAAAGAAGAAAAATTACATTATTGCATTGCCTCGGAAATATTGTGCTTTATATATTACACATTCATTTTTTATAGTTATTTTTTCTCTTTATAAAATAGATTTTTTATCATAACGCTTTTTTAGCTTTTTTTTCTAAAAATGGGGCTTGGCCGAATTGCCTAATTTGTTTTCAAATGAAGTTTTATTCAACTTGTAACTTTCCGACTTGCCCAAATGATATATCAATCGAAAGATAATGCAAAGAATAAGATTAAAAAAAAGAAAAAAAAAGGTAGGTCGGTCATTTTTGGGGTACCAAGTACTCTTTAACATATAAAAAAATAAGACAATTACCTTTCGACATTAACTATTTTTTCAAAACAAAAATGGCAATCTTCGCGATCAAAACGTCAGCTGAAAACGCAACTTCTGCTGTAAAACTATTTGCCTTCCCCGCTAAAATGCTCATCATAGAACCCATGTCGCCATAGATCTTGAAAGAGTGGATTTCAAAGAATATTTCTGCTAAGTATCGTCAGATTATTCGTAAAAATGGCTGTTCTATGTAATTTCAAAGTGAGTGGTACTTAAAGTACCGTCGGTAGATAAAGGGTTAAATAGTTCGTTTTGCTCTTATTAAACAACGGCAACTCGGGATCTTCTAATCCACATAAAATAAACAAGTGGTACATCTGAAGTTCGCGGAACTCTTTACACTCCAGCTCAATTCTTTCCTGAAATCGTTAATCATGTTTATTTTTTAAATCACTCCACAATTGATGATGTCTCATTCGATTCAGTTTTTACAAATCGGATCTATTTGTTTGCATGGCTTGAAATACAATTTGAGTATGGCACTGTTTGAATGAATTAAACTATAAATGTTTTTATAATCGTTGTTTAGAAAAATGTTTTATTCCCTGTCGCTGAAAAGTAAAAGTATTTTATAAATTAACATCTTAATTTTGAATTTGATATCGACTTGTTTTGTTACTAGTAATCAAGCGAAATGTAGTGTGTAGCGAACTATGCTATTAGTGTATTAAATGTTCAGTTGTGTACATCAACAAACAAGATTTTTGTTATTTATAATGTTGCTTATTGCATTTTCTGAAAATTTCACACTAACTTCAGTAATGTATATCTGTTCCCCCTTGAAATGACTGGTTTATATCAATTTATGAAATTAATTCAAAAGTGACTTATTTAAAGTTATTCAATTTCTCTTTCCTTGTTAGTTACCAGATGTATTTCTCAATTTATGCATTCTTCGCGCTATATTTATACATGCTTGAAATTCTCTATTTTCAATTCGCCGTGACACTTAAATAAAACTTCAAATTAAATATTTATTTTTTAAAAAAAATATTCTGTGGCGATTTAATCGTTAAGGAAAGTTTATTTTTCCCTTACAGGAAAGTAATCGGCAAGTAGAAAATTATATTATGATTGTCCAATTTTGTTTCTTTTATTGGAACAAATATAAAGACTTAAATTATGAGTAGTTTAAAGTTGAATTATGCATTACATCACAGTTAAATTAATCGTATTAAATTTTCGCTGAAATTTCTTCATTGTGTAAGTACGTATCACTTTTTAAATAGTTGTGAACTGTTATTATTAAATTGTTTTGTATATCTTGTGATAAATTTTGTTAGAACTCATCTTTCCAATCCCGTTTTTTCCACCATTGGAGGGGGGCGAGGAGGGAGGTGAAATGAGGTGCTTTAAGACAGTTTTAGAGAGGCGTATGTTCTCCCCTATTTTTTTTAATGAGTCGCACAACTATTATGTAATGATAATAACTGCAGTGCGAGGGGAAAAAATGGTCGCGAGTCGAATTCATCCTTTTCGTGCGCTTTTATAGAGATTGTTCAGTAGAATAAATAAAAAAATAATAAATAAAATAAAATAATAATAAAATAAAATAAAAAATAATAAAAAAAAAGTTAGGAGGCATAGCACACTATGCCACTGTTTCTTTAGCCAACATTTTCGGAAGAAAACTCCGTACCGTTTTATGATTAAAAATGTTAAATTTTCATATTACCTGTATCAGTTCGGGGCTTAAAGGATTTTTCTTTTCTAGCTTTGTATTATATTTATTTAGCCAAAGACTGCCATAAATTCTTTTGTTTGGTTCCCCGTATGTTGTTTACAGCACCTGGTCGCCCCCACCTTGACCCGCTCCAACCGTTCTCCCTCTGAGCCTCAGTCTGAACTCGCTGAGCACGCGGTGAGGGTGGTTCAACTGGTCCAGCAACAAGAAGCCGGCTTCGACCTGCACTGCTCGACCTTACGGGATCTCGTGCAGGTGCTTCGTGAGTTGTAAGGTTTCAGAACTCGATAGCTCACTCACTCGGAACGTTGTCGCCGGGAAGCCCTTTGTCGTGATGTGTAACATTCAGAAAGAGACAGGATTGCGTTTCTCTTTTCATGCACTGTTTTACGGCAGTTGTTTATTTTTGAACGCGTTGGCGTCAAGTCCGACCGTTTGCTGAATATCATTCGGATGTTTACGAAACGTCCATGTGCGTTTGTTTTCTTTGTGCCTTCGGTAAATGCTGATTTGGATTAATATCGGTGTACAAACTGTGCTTTTTGGATTTCGAATTGAAGGGGATCAAGTGCCCAAAAACTGTAAGTTTTTATTTTCATTCTTGAATTCTAGTTTAAAGAGAGGAAGCACGGATTTATATTTGAGGCACTTTTTACGTGTGAGCAGACTTTATATTTCAAAAGTTAGAACTCGTGATAGTCGTGTTAAGTGTTTCCCTACTGGAAAAATTAGCACCTCTTAATTGTCAAGTCTCTCCTACATAGTGTATCTAATATTTAAAGTACAAATCATTTTTTTTAATTGAAATTATTTTTATCGCTTTGTATTTCCTCCTTCAGTTGTGTCTTGTATAAAAGAAACACAATGAAATGTGATAGGACTATTTTTCGAGACTTCTTAATTTATAATTATTTTTATAATGTGTGTGAAAAAGAACATAGTTTTCTCCTTCGAAATTAAAATAATAATTTACTTGCAGTTTTGACATTTACGAAATAGGAAACTTCTGGGAAAATTTATTTCGTGCGAGTTTCTTGTTTTTACTCCGATTGTGAATATAAAATTATCTCTTGTGAATAAAGTTGAAGAATAATTGCTTCTGGGTAGATGCTGATTTGACAGAAGCCCATATTGTGTTCAATGACTCTGGCAGAATGTTATTATGTGTTGCTGGTGGTAGTGGTGCAGAATTCAGAAGAGATCGGCCGCAGGCTGGGTCACGTTGCAGTTCTCAAAGTTTTCTTGTAAAAAATAATGCAAACCAGCAGGTCATGGTAGAAGAGCGATGTTCTATGACAAGTTCTACTGCGTCAGCTGATTACGTAGCAGCACGTGCAACCTTGTCTCTACATTTGAGATCCAATAAAACTCCTGAAAAGTCACACACTTGTTCCAAAGAATCCAGTGTGGCCTACAGAAGCAGGGTCATTATAGTTAGTGGAGAAGACGCGGTTTTCGACTCAGAAACATGTTCCACGACAACCACTTTTAAATCGAATGTTGTGAATGGTAAAAGAGATACCAACACAATTCTCGTGCGATCGAAACCTGTGTTTGTGGATTCTGATAATTTTGAGATTTGCTCTAAAAATGTTGTTAGCTCTTCCCCACCTTCCACTATCTCATCTGAAAATTCTTCAGTTAAAGAAAAAACTTCCATTAGTGCTTGGGCCCAGATTATGGAACTAGAGGGTTACCGAAGTCCAGCCATTGGTTTGATAACTGTCCCTCGAAGCATGTTTCCTCTGGGATCGAAAGTGATTCGCTTAGCAATTTCTCCTCCTTGTCTTGCGAATCTTATAGAAGTGAGTTTTCTTCAGCTGATCGGAGTCTATGCACTTCAAAACATTTAGAAGGAGGCTCTTGCTGTAGTGATAAACAAATCAATAATTTTGTAGAAGAAGGTTGTTTCAGAAAACATAACATCGTGAGTATTGCTTCAAAACGCGATACCGGAAGTTTACCATCTTCTAGGTTAACAGATTTAACTCAATTCAGTACAGATGTTAGTCATAGTTCAAATAATAAGTCAATGAAAGATTTTATCTTAGATCAAGATGTTTGTTATCCAGTGCAAACTGTATCCTTGAAACCTGAGCAGAACCGATATAGTGATGTTTTTTCAAAAAATACTTCATGTACTGAGTCAGGAAGTGCTGCAAACCATGCTAATTCGCCATCGAAATTCAAATCACCTATGTTTAGGTCCGAATCTTCGCGTGTGTCTAAGGTCGCTCCTATAGAACGAAATAAAAATAGACGGAAAACATTGCCAGATGGAAATTTATTTCTAAATCCTTCAAATCCATCATCGAATAATCATAACACAAACGGAAAAAATCAAAGTCCAGAGCATGATCCTAACGCGTCATGGGGGAGATATAATTCACGAGCCATGAGAGATTCTGTTAGAAAAGTTGCTGAAAAATATGCTGAAACAGTGTATATGAGGCGGTTGACGCGATCGCAGTTAAACTCATTACCAGAAACTAAAGGTGTCCAGTTGACAGGATTCGTTGCCCCATTAAATGAAACCGATCATACGCATTTATCGAAGCAAACTCTCCGTTTACAAAATCGTTTATATCATCCTAAAAGAGCTAGTAGCACATCTCATTTGCATGAAATACCACATGAAAAAGATCCCGCAAGTCGTAGTAGGTTGCACATTATAATGCCAGCTTCCATTCAACATGATCATTCAAATGGCTTGAAAAGAAACTTCTTACATTATGAATCAAAAGATTCTAGGTTGTATAATAAATCGGAAGATGAGAGCAATGTTATTTCGAATGAAGATGATAAGGACTCAATATGTTCTAATGATGACCCTAAGTCGATTCAGGGGAGCGATGTCCAGTTTGAAAATACTTCCAGTTCGTGTTTAGATAAGGACGAAATTCTCATAAAGGACTTCGTGCCCAACGATAACATTTCCAAAGAGAGAAAGATCAGAAATGTTTTTCCTATCCAAAAAGGTACCAAACTGCATATTCAACAAGCATTTATCCGAAAATTTTTCGTCAATCGAATGTAAAATTTCTTCTAGTGAAGCTAAGCACCCTGTCCATCTTTCGGTTCATATGGAAGAAATCAAATCAAAACTTTGCTCAGACTGCGCTCAATCAGCCGAACTGGGTCCCCCAAGTAAGCAATCAGCTTGCCGCGCAAAACATGAATTTTCTGATGCATGCCCTCGTAAAGGAATCATGATATCCAAAGTTTCATTGTTAAAAAGAGCTCCCCTTGTAGTAAATGATGATGAAGCGAGTCCATCATTGTATCTTCGTCCGTTACCCTTAAAAAAGGAAGAAGACTCTAAATTTGGAAATGGTCCTAGAAAGTGTACTATGTTGACAGCTCGTGAAATGGCAGAATTGGTTCATGGAAAGGGTAATGCTGACCCCAAACTAAGCCAAGTGGGTGTTACCCGTAAAGTCAGCAGTTGGATTCAGAAGCAGAAGGATAAAAGAAAAGCGGTGTTTTTCATCGGTGATACTCCGTCGTTTTTTATTGAAAATTCCAGTTCAGAGAGAACTACGTCTTTGTCTAGTGCAGGAGTTAAATCTTCTTCCAACAGTGAGGAAGTCTTTTTGAAACCCAACGAACATAAAGGCTTGTTTATTAAAAGAACTTCCAGCAATAGGGGATCAACGCGCAGGAAGGACCGTCAAGGGTCACCGGCTCCAGAGGAAAGAGAATTTATCAAAGTTTTCAACTGTGACTGGAATCAGGTCGACAGATGCGTTGCATCATGGAATAGTCGAACCAAGAATTGTAGTCACAATCTTTCCAACAATGAATCGGATAAAAAAGACACTGCTCAATATTTAGATTTTCAACAGAGAAAAAAAATCCCGGAGTTTCAAGTGACAACTCCACAACTGGGAGGAGCCTCTTTTTAAGAAAAATGTCCATTCCTCTTCTCCAAACAAGCCCCTTAAAGCGCAAGGTGAAAAATCTATTCAAAATTCTAAAATATCGAACTTGGATATTGAAAACAATGAGTTGATCTGTGAGGGCACTTTGAGCTCTTCGCTTCTAGGAAGCCAGGGTTCGCGACATTCATATTCAGTTGTCACAACTCGTAATACAGAACTCTCTGATTTGACCCGACCCGAGCGTTCTGCTGTGTCCAAAAAGTTGCTCAATTTTAAACAAATTACTCGAGCTTTCTCTTTACATTCCCTAAAAAAGAAAACTAAAGAATTGCCAATTTGTTCAAATATAGCGACTCATTTGGAAGCACCATCAGTTATTTCTTTGTCTAAGTGGACTAGAGGAAGCAAACGCAAAATTGAAAATATGAAATACGGATCTTTACGTAAAAGTATCTCATATTGTGAATTAACAGCAAGAGGAGCTAAAGTTTCTGGTAAACTAGATTGTCCTATTAATTTATTTTCTAATAGGAAAATGTCTGGTCATAAGCCAACATTTGCTCCTTCTAAACACTCTAGTTGTGCTTCTTCGCTTCGACGATCGGTTTCTCTCTACTGGCAGTTTCCTCTCCATAAAAATCAAGAGTATGCTGTAGAAAATCCAAAGAATGATTTATTGGCCAAAATTTGTTTTTCTCGATTGTATCGTCGAAATACTATGATGCCTTTTCTGCGAGAAATTAGAAGCAAAGGCAAACTACGTCAGATGCACCGGATCATTTTAACAATAGTGAATCCAAGATATCTGGTTTGGATTACAAACAGCCTGCTTCTCAACACATCAGTTTGGTGAGTACATTATTTTTCTCTAAGTAAGACTTTTTATTTAACAAAAATAATGATTTTTTTAAAAAAGAGTTGTTTGTGTTAATTAAATAAATATATTAACAAAATTTAAAACTCTAATTTGCTGTTTTGAAATATTAAATATTTCGAATAAAATGTTTAATTTTTTGATATTTGTTTGTGAAATATTTCCATAATTGGTTTTAAGATTTTTTTTTTAAATTTCACTCACACAGCTAGTTTATAAATTGGTTATATAATTATGTAGAAGATTTTCATATTTGCTACTTGAACCTCTAAAATTATGAAATAACTTCCACGTCTTCTACAGGTCTGAATTCTTGGGATTCTTTTGAAAGCAATGTTCGTTGTTTAGACTTTTCTACAGTTTTCCTTTTGTACTGTAAAAATGTAGTAAAATCATTTAAAATATTTGAGTTCTAAAAAGTGATAGATGTGTACAATTTGAATGCATTTTTTGTTTAGATTTTTGTCTTTAAGCTTTATCTTCTTCACAAGACTTTAAAGGAAGTTAGAAAAATACCCAACTGTTCGTGTGATCGTTTAACATATATATTAAGTTAAAAATCGTTGGAATGCCATAAAGCGTACATATTTCGATTTACGGCTCAAAATCAAAAGAGAGAATGAAAAAATTAACTTTAGTAAATCGGCCATGACTGTTCCTGTAAGCAAGTCCCTTTTTTCGAATGGAAAAACGGAACCGTCTCATTCGTAGAATGGATGGAACAGAAGAAATACAGCTCCATTTTTAAGGTAAGTTCCTTCATTTCTTAGTTTATTTGTGATCTTGTCAATGCGTTTGAATGAAAAATGTTTACTAGCAGCCAGATGTCTCATATTTTAGTTAAATAGAATGAACATTTATTTACATAAGTCACTGCATTTGAAAATGTTAGGTTTTGAAATATTCACTTTAATTTTCACATTGACTGATTTTTTGTGTGTGTATTTTACACTGATTTGCACAAAATTCTAAGCAAATTTTATTCTATGAAAGCTTTGCAAAAAGTGTGAATTCATTGAAATCCTTTTCTGCCTAGTAATATTGTTTTTCATAATGGTTGCATTGATATCTTGATAGTTTGGCATTCTTATTTACGTACTACGTTATTTTTTTGACATTAGATAACACGTGAAGCACTTATCGGTTCGTCAAATTTCTATTATGTTCATTAATATTTTTAAGTGACACTGAAAAGTTATGTTTTTTAGTGTTCCCTCCTTGTTTTTCAAACTGATGAAAAACATTATCTTAAATGTTGTAACATTCATACTAATTCGTTCTTGTATCTATTGAAATATATCTTTTACTAATGGTCGGGAAAAAGCAGGCCCTTCTTGCACTTGAGGGGTAATGTTCTCAAGGTCATATCACCCCTCCTCGTTTTTTATCTTCCAAAGGTTCTTATGGGTCATTCATTCACTTTCCCGTTTGCTTCTTTTTACTATTTCTTTACATCTAATAAATAACAAACATTTTTAAAGAGCCTAGGCTTACAAATCAAATTGGTTTATTTCTATAAAAATTAGAATTTCAACAAAAGCAATTGGTTAGAAATTGTCCAAAATGCACTGAAAACTTTTTATCGTTTTCAGTTCTCCCTTTCTATATATCGCGGTTTCACATATTTCTACATTATTTTTTACCATTTTCTTGCAATTTTTTTTAATTGCAGTTTCAGATTTGCTAGATGAGTTTTAAAAAGAACATTATTCCATCATTTTTCAAGTTAAACTTTACATTTCATCACCTTTATATTTTTTAAAAAATTAACTATTTTATAAAATGTGTACTTTTTCTCCACCTAGTAGTATTTTAAATGTTTTTTTAAAATGCCTAAGTTCAACTGTAAAATCAGAATCAACTGTAAAATCCTGAAACAAATAGCTGATACATGTAATGTTTTTTGAAAAATATTTGGAGTTATTTATATGTTTGTGTAATAGTAGTTTGTTATATATATCTAAACACGTGAAAACATATTCGTATGAATATTTCAATAATTTACATGTCTATGAAAGGATGTAAAATAGAGTTTAGAGAGAGAGCGTATCTGTTCCTGATTTAAGATAAAATTTTCAATTTGCTGGGCATGACAGTCAGCCAACCGTTTATATGAAAATAGGCCATGAAGAGGGAGTTATTCAAAATCATAGTCTTGATGATTAATATTTATGAAGTTTTTATGTATAAGTATTTTTGTAAAATACTGTAGTCGTTTGAAATGGAACCAGTGACCCAGAGTTGAGATGTTTGAAAAAAAAACGACGTATGTGAAGGGAGTTGGCTTAAAAAAATTAGCTTATTCGGCGTGATAGAATTGTTTTTAAAAGTTCTCGTACGACTGACTGCCGACTTTACGTTTTTTTTTTTTTAAAAAATGCTTATTATATGTAGGAAAATAATTTAGCAGATATATTTCATTGCTTTACAATAAATATACGGTATAAAGTTTTTGTTAAAAATAAAATTTCTACTCAGTTGTGTTGAATTTCTCAATGTATGTTCGGTATCCTTTTTCTCGTATTCGATCGCGGGTTCTGCTTTCTATCTCGTGTATGTATCATTTTCTAATGTGAAAAATGAAATAGCAATTCTAGTGATAAATATGATTTGGGCTTATCTGAGTTGTGTGTTTAGAGTATTAATTTATAATATTTTATTTTTGAGAATATATAGTAGTTTTCAAGAGTTTCTTTATTAATAGAATAATCCCTATCTATATCGCTAATGTTATTGCCATTATTCAAGGTGCTTCTCTATACAAATAGGTTTTGATATTAATTTCATATTCTAACTTGAGTAAGAGCAGTGTGTGTGTCGCTCATTTCTATTCAAATCAATCTATTTTTCGATATGTATCGTGTTTTAATGCCAAATAGTTTTTAGCCGTCGAATGATTTTGAATTTCCAGTACTCGGTAGTTGATAAAAGAGAGAGAGAGAGAGATAGAGAGGTTATAATTATTCGAATATATATATATTCCATCTTAATCAGTTTGAAACTGTTTTGAAGCAAGAAGTTAAATATCCACGATTCGTAAAAATAGATCTTTTCTACGATATCAATTTCTCCGTGCGTCCATCGCAAAATGAAATAATCCTGTGGGTGGGGTAACTGGTAATCGGTATTTTCAGTATTCGAACGAGGGGAGAAAAGTGCGCAGTGAATGTTGTTGAATCCCCATTTCTCACGTGTTGTTGACCTGACCCGTCTCACTGAAAGAGGCGAAGGCCGTCCAATGCAGAGGGGAGTTGAAGTAGGCCGCATTCTGACCACAAAGGAAGGGGGGAAAATTGTGTTGTAAAAAAGTGGCGTATTCAATTGTCTGATCCCAAGATTGTTTGCAGCTTTTTTCCCCACGACAGCGATGGGAAAAGAAGCCCTTTCTGAGGATTTCTTTTTCTTCGGATCGATTTCGTTTTCACGAAGAAAGGCATCCCTATCTAATGCTTTGTTTATTGTTAACTTTGGTCCCGTTTCACTTTCAGGTTATGAAATCTTTTCATTTGGATGTTTTTCTCTTCCACAATTATTCTATAAACTTACAGTGAAAGTAAAATATCTCTGAAACCACATTGTAATTTATTTTTTAGTCTTTCGAATGTACTGAATTTTTTGTTTTGTTTTAGTTTTAACCGTTACGCAGAAGAGGCTTTGAGTGCTGAACCTGTAGGAAAATATTTTTTGTTTTAGATGCCTGGTTGATAGACACATAGTGAAGAATCTTTGAGAAATGCTAAATTTCAGAAAAATAATCAGCACTTTGACATCCTCCAATTTCGACGCACATTTTTTGGCTGGCGTTTGTTAATTGCTCGTGTCACTTGTAAAATATAGCTATCTTTCTACTTGTGTGTGTGTGTGTGTTTTTAAACTTTTTTTAGAGGTAAATTTTTTAGGAACTTGTTGGCGTTTGTTGTTTTCAATTCTAGGTATGACACGAATGGGAGGCTTTAAATGCAGAACCCAGAATGAGATAATTTTAAAAATTCATTTTTACTTGCATTCATTGATTTGCAAATTTATGTGTTCCTTTAAAAAAAAAAACATTTGGTAATGTAATTTATATATCTAAATTTTTTACAGTATTTTTTTATTTGTACCAAAGTAATTGAAAAAAATTAGAATCTTTATTTTTATTGAGAATTATTCTGTGAATGGCATCCAGGGCTTTTTTGAGAGACAAATAGGAAAAACCACCTAAAAAGTTGAATATAATTTAATTTATGTGTGTCAAAACCAGTCCTTCTGATCATATGCATCAAACATCGAATGAGTTAGTAGTATCTGAGCATTATTTTATACACAATATATATGACGAGAGTTATATTAATACTTATCTCATAATAGCTCTTTATTAAAAATATCTTTTCGTCTAGTTTAATGATAAAATACTGTGAAAAGCATCACTTAATCGTGCAGTCCCCTCTGAAATATAGAGGCATCAGCGATTTTGTTAGCATAACTTTTTTTTTTGTGAAATGTCATTTAATAAATGTCATTAATACAGTCGATAACCCCTTTCAAAAGAAAAAGAGAAACTAATGTTCACTTTTTGGAATTACTTTGAAGAAAAAATTTAAATATCGAGATGGATATTTAATTCTTTCAGAATTCTCACTCGAGAATTCTGTAGGGATTGAATGAATTTTTCTTCTTATCGTGTGATTACTTATTTTTTCATACTGGCATATATATATATATATATATATATATATATATATATATATATATATATATATATATATATAATATATATATATATATAAACTGTAATTTTAAATGTTTTATTCATTAATTTGTTTATAAGGTAAGCAACGATTGTTGAAAAAATATTGCCATGGCAGAATTTTTTGGATAAAATCATAAATAAAATATAGTTTATTATCCTGTTTTTTTTCTTTTTTTTATCTAATTTTTCTCTTAGTTTATATCTTTTATTTGTTAGTTTTTTAACCTTTCGAAACCCCCACTAATATGCGTCGCGTAATTTGAGAGAGTAGATGCTGAAAACTGAATTTTATAGACGCTGAAAATGCGTAAGAGCAGAAGTAAGAGAACTTGTTCTTTCTTTTTCCTCAGCTCTGAATCTCTTACCCTTAGTTTTTCAAATTCACAACGCGTTAACCATGATTCTTAAGTAGATCAGGTTTGTTAAATTAACAAAACATTCAACTCTCGTAGCAGTACATGTCATTGCTGTTATTTAGGTAAGAGACATCTTATCCGCTTCATGATTTACCATGGAATGGAAATTTTGAACAGCTTATGGGTAGAAGTTTTTTTTATCACATTATTATTTATTGAAATGATCTTCCATCTCATCGGCTGTGGTCTTAAACGTAGGTAGTTAGATGCCTTTGATCATGTTGTTGCAAACATGAAGGCGGAACTGGACTGACCACTAGTTTTTTTCAATGTCATAGACCTTTTAATAGTGTAATTAACTTCCGATGTGTATTTTGATTCGTACGCATAGCGGAAGAAAATGATTTGACTTATTTCGAATTTGACGAGGAGGCGAAGTAAGGTTTTATCCAGTTAGATAGTTAAAGTCAAAGACCTTGCGTGTGTAGGTGGACAAGGACACTTTGATCTTTGATCGGATCAAAAACGCGACCGTGGCTGTCCTTGCGGAAACTGTTTATAGTAATTTTTTCAACAAGATTGCGAACGACTCTCGAGGTCTTTATGTTCAATCCAAATTATTAATGATGCAGTCAATTACGCCATTTTATTAAACTGAATTTATTTGAGTTTGACACTGACGTATTCCTACAGCGATGATAAATTCATTTTGTGTTAGTATACATGCAATGGCGCAGACAAGAATTCTTCAGAGGAGATCAAAAATCCACCATTCTCGTATCATACCTCATTACGCTGTCGTACGCTCTTTTTATTTTGTTGATTGTCGGGAACAAAAAACAGTGAGAAATTAAATTATTGAATAAATAATTAGAGCATTTATTAATAAAATTTATTATATCAATAACGATACTTAATTAAATTTACATACTATAGCCGCATTGGTTATAATCTAATCGAAAAAATCAAGGGCGATGGGAGGGTCCTGGACCCTTGTGTGCGCCACTGTATACATGGATTGTTTATGAATGTAGTTCCAATTTTGTTAACTTTCGCACTTTTTCATTAAAAGAACGGAAATTGGTATAATTAGAAATAAAAGAAAATTGTATTAGTAACAAATCGTTTTCTGGAATAATTGTGCTTAAAACATTTATTTATTTTTTGTGTTCTTAAAACGTGATAAATTTTGTGAAGCCACACAAAAAGATCATTGATAATTTGAGTGACTGTTTAGTTTAACATAACAAACAATGGCTTCCATACTTGGAAGTGGAAACGTTACTTAATGAGATGAAATTTTGAAGATAATTTCCAAAAAAAGTTAGGACTATAGTGAAATTTGTACACGCTGTTCATTATAGAGGTTTGCTTTTACAGGTTTAGATGTGCCTTCTTTTGTTATCTGTTTTCTCATCTCCTTGACTGTAAAAGTTTTTCGCATATATATATACTAGCTGGTATATGCCGTTCTTCGCACGGGTGAACTGAAAATGCTTTACAGATTGTGGAGCAGAAGTTTTTAATGAGTTAATTTTAAGTGAATTTATGCAAATTAAACAAAAAAAAAAAGAAACTTTTCATATCAGCTGAAGAAAAAAAAAAGAAAGAAAAAAAATACCTTTGTTAAATTTCAAGCCTGTAGATCTAATAGCTGATAAAAAGGATTTTTTTTTTTATATTTATAACTCCCCATAACATTCTTGAGGTCTGATTTTTAAGAAATACCTCCTAAGCTGATCTCTGCTCAGCAAAAGTAACACATTGTTTAAAGTTTTGTGACGCTTAAAATATTTGTAAATAATTTATATCTGAAAGTGTCATACATTTTAATATTACTTTCTGTTGTATTTATTTTATATTAAGAATTGTCAATACTCGCAAGCAACGCCTTTTCCTAAATAACAACGGCGATTCAATGAAAAACATAGCGAAATGTTGACGATAGAGAGTCAAGTTGGCAAATGCTTCTACTTTCATAGTTCAAACTTTATTAGAGCTTTTTTAAGACCTGTCGTGTAGAGGAGCTATGCGTTAATGTTTTATCTACCGCATTATGATTTACTGCAATTTTTCATGCAATATTTTTTTAGGTCACTATATTGAAAATTAAGGGACATACATAAGCAAATACTCCACTTAGGGAAATTTAATCAGTTGAGCTAATAAATTAATTAAGATATTCGACTGTAAAATTAATTATATAAACTGTTCACTTAAAATAAAAATAGAGCAATACGTAAA